>OY757946.1:15070070-15160070 GCA_963585895.1 Sepioteuthis lessoniana | reverse complement strand
AGCCTTGCTTTACGCTAGTGGCAACCATTACTTCCCTCACTAGAGAGCTCAACCCCACAGGGGTAGGGGAGCATATATATATATATATATATATGAAAATAATAGAAAAATCATCTGTTCTTATGGGATGAAGTCAAGATAATAGGTTGGGAAGAACATTGGAGATTAAGATATCTTAAAAAAGCAGCGACAGTGACCTGTTGAACCAAGCATAAAGATGAATGCGATATAGGAACCAATAATCATATCAAATAATCAGATAAAAAATATTATATGAGCTAAAGTAAAAAATCGTAAATTATTGTAATAACTAATATTACATCGATTTATAAAGACATTGGGTTTATAAGTCCCAAAAATTCAATCTGAATTTTCCGGCAGAACATACAAGTCAACGTTTGGTTAATGAACTTCTAAATATTATTTTGGTTTGGTTTGACTTTATGGCATATCAACCATTGTTGGTTATTTAATGCCAAATCCTGTTTATACATATATACTAAATGTATATGATTTGGTTTGGTTTGGCTTTATGGCATATCAACCATTGTTGGTTATTTAATGCCAAATCTGGTTTATACATATATATTAAATATATATTTGGTTTTGTTGAGTTTTATGGCACATCAAATCTTTTAGGTTATCTAATGCCATATCCTCTTTATACATATAAATTGAATATATATGATTTGTCACTTATAATTCAATTAAACATCAGTAATTTGTTTACTCACTGTTAAATGATCAAACAGTTCTATTTAGCATAAGGTTTGTTTGTACTCAGTTTAAATGTCAAACAGTTTAATTTAACCCATCGATAGGACTCTTTTAGGAGCTGTTGTCTAGAGCGGGCGTAAAACGCAATAGGAAACTGATTCTTGTGTCAAGCCAACAGAGACCACTATTGTTGGTTTCAGGGCGTATTGTGTCGAGCACTTTCTCCCTCTCTCGGTAGCTGTTCCTTCTCTCTCGCTTTCTCCCTAGTTCTCCCTCCTACTTTCCGTCCTTCCTTCCTTCCTTCCTTCTCTCTCTCTGGTTCTTCCTTCGTTGAGTTGTAACGCGTTCGTCGGGCAAATGCACTTAGAACACCCGATCCTTTCAGCCGTTACCGTGCGTATTTGTATCTTCGTAAGCTCTCGCACTAATTTGCATACGTGTACATTACCTCTCGCTGGTTCGAGATCTCCCCTCGTCAAATATGCTCGCGGCAGCCATATCGGTTTCCTTTCGACAAGCCAGGGGCACCTCTGGTGGTGTAACGGTTAGCAAGCTAGACTAGCGAACCTACACGAGTGAGTTCGAGTCTCATTGGGTGCCCCATTCATTTGGCCTTGTGCCACATCGAAGCAAAGAGCTTTGTAAATTACCCTTTCGACAAGCCAGACACGTTCGTGCACGCTTCGAATGCCCAGGTACGTTACCTTCACAGGAGCTACCACTCCGGGTCAGAGTGGACCGGGGAACAATGGCAATGAAGAGGAACTCTTCATTCCCTAAAGCTTCAGAATTACTGGAGCCTCATCATCAGATTATTTAGCGTCATATCTCGGACGCTCGTTGAGGAGGAGGTCTGATAAATTTCTTAATGAAATCATCTGGAGGTTTCAGGTTCAATCCTGACTGCGAGTAAATAACGAAGAATAAACGGAATTAAAATTATCGACCCGGTAGATTAAATTTAGGATTTGAATTTCCGTGTAGGTTCCAATGTTTGAAAAAAATAAAACAAAAAACCCCAGTTGTTGAAGGCCGAAGGATACATAGTCTGAAACGTTAAGAATATAAAGCTGAAGACGATTCGAATATTTTCAGAATTTCTTCGGTTTTAATATTTTGTTAACCCTTTGTGCATAAATCAATGTCAAATCCATCTGTTGTATATTGACCTACGACCCGGCCGGGCTGTCAAAATAGGAAATGCACCTGCGTAAATAACAGGTGCATCCAGTCGAGGAATAGCAGAGTATAACCTTGACCGTGGATGGGTTGAATGAGTGGAAGAAGAAGGTGGGCGTTGAACTATTATATAACTCAGTGCACAGGAAATTCAATCAGTTGGAGACAAGATGCGGTAGAGAAGACCAGCACCCTGTAAAGGAGAGCCCCAGGCCCCCGATTGAGCAGTTACAGTTTGGAGATCAGACCAGTTGGGGATCAGACGAGTTGGAGATAAGATGCGGTAGAGAAAACCAGCACCCAGAGAGGCTGGGCCCCTAGGCCCCCGGTTGAGCAGCCCAGGAGAACGGGAAAGAAACGCGTTTATGGCCAATAGAGTAGGGGTCAATATGTCGCAGTTCTGTTCGGTCTCCAACCCCCTCTCACACACAACCCTTTCAAATTAAGTGAGAGGTATATTTTTCTAAAGAACTGTGTCGCTCGTCTTTATTGTGTCGTTGTGTTCTGCATGCAGATGTAGATATATTTGTATTATGTGTTTGTATAGTTGGTCATGGTCATGGCTATGCAACACATCCACATAAAAGAACTATTTAATGCACAGTTAGATGGATAAATTCATACCATTTCCAAGAGTTTTTATCTGAAATTGAACGTAATTGCAGGACTAGAGTTCGAACTCATTAACTATGATGTCACCGTCTGGAACATTAACAACAACACCAAATAGACTTCCTACTTCTTCAAAATAATGAGCTAAAATGATCCCTAAACATTCAAAATCAGAATATAATCTATATATCAATTGGCTTCTTAACTACGTATTCACCTAGTCGGCTGGGGGGATTATAGAATACACCGACTGCATTTCTGTAGAGAAGTAAGACCTTGTGGGGATTTAGGAATTAACAATAAAACTCCCAACCGGATGTTGACTCGTCGGCTGCATCATGCAAAATGTATAAACGCGTCGCCACGCATCGGCTCCACGCATCCATCCGGTTAAGAATCAGAAAAAAAGAAAAATAATAAAAGTTAAAGTAGCCAATGAGAAGCGGTCGCACCAAAATGAGAAGGATTTTGGAGTGACGAATTTGGAGCCGGCGGGGAGAGATAAAATCTCAGAATTTCTGTGAACCGAGTCAGTGAGGACAAAAGAGACCCAAGGAAGCACATAGATACGGTGATCAGTAGAGAAGTAACGTCCGCTCTCGACTTAAGAGCTGAAACTACTTTTCTGTTAGTTCCACTACCTGACCATAAAAGAAAGAGAAGAAAAGAAAAGAAAAAGGAATAAGTACTCTTTAAAAACATTCTCCTCCTTTCCACTTTTTTCCTAATATCTGACTTTCCACCACTTCGAAAATTTACGACATGTAAAGGGGAAATTCTGAACATTCAAATCCAAGTTGACGCTTTATTGTTTTATAAAAATTGTTTAAATTTTAGATGTTCCTTGTTTGTCTTATTTTAAATGAAGTTTTTCTCATTGTATGTAGCAACACTCCAAACCCAACCAACAAGGCCATAACCTCCCCAACGAATGTCTTGGATATGACATTAACCCATCTGATGGTGAGGCTCCAGTTAGAAAACGTTTAGGGAATGTTGAGTACCCCCTCAGTAGCAATGCTCCAGGTCCACTCAGATCCGAAGTGGTATCACTTGATAGGGTCCTCTCTATAGGCCACACAGAACTGTTTGACTATTTAAACTGTGTGCCAAAAAACTTATGCTAAATTGAATTGCTAGAAATAGAAGTGTTTCACCATTTAACACTGTGTAAAAATGATTGATATTTAATTGAATTGTCAGTGATACATAACAATACTTGGAATAATATAACAGTGTGAAAACGAATGAGTAATATTGAAGAGAATAATAGATTTTGATGCTATATATGAAAACACTTAAGTAAAAGTCCGCTCCCCGGATGGAGACACAGACTACTTCGACATTGTAGCTGGTGTGCAACAAGGAAACACATTAGTCCCATACCTTTTTATGATCTGCCTAGACTACGTCTATTGATATAATGAAAGGTAACAGTTTCAAGCTGGCAAAGGAAAGAAGCAGAAGATACCCCGCACAAACCATTACGGACGCGGACTAAACCGATGACATAGCGCTTCTGGCAAATACACCTGCCCAAGCCGAAACACTGCTACATAGCCTGGAACGATCAGCTACTGGCATAAGCCTCCAGGTCAAAGCACACAAGACAGAATATATGTGCTTTAATCAAAGAGGTGACGTCTGAAACTAGTGGACAAGTTGTAGAAGCTAGGAAGCAGTGTCTTATTAACCGAGTGTCGTAGTCTTCAGATAAGACCGGTGGAAGAACAACTCAAACAACGGGTGATAGGTAACGTTATTGTATTAGCAGAAAAAGGAAGTCATACAAAGGAAGTACTAGCCGTTCTCGGCTTGCAGTCTGTCTGTCAAATGTCTCGTAAGACACGAGAAGTTGTATTCCCCGAGCTCGCTCGCTCGGAGAATATGTTTAGGTTGGACGACTCCATCTTTGAGGTATGGAAGGATATGTCCCCATAACACCGAGAAAGACATCAACGAGCGACGAACAATTGCATGGACAGCTAACGATAAGCTATTGGTCATATGGAAGTCAGACCTGACCGAATAAAAAAAAAACGCAGTTTTTTTTATTGCAGCCGCCGTGTCGATACTGCTATTAGATGAACTACATGGATGCTAACTAAACGTATGGAGAAAAAGCTTGACAGCAATTAGACAAGAATGTTGCGAGCTATATTGAACAAGTCCTAGAGGCAACACCCCACAAAATAGCAGCTATACGCAACCTACCACCCATCACGAAAACTATCAAAGTTAGACGAACTAGATATGTGGGACACTGATGGAGAACTAAGGACGAACTCATAAGCGATGTACTCCTGTGGACCTCTTCACATGGATGAGCAAGGACAGGACGACAAGGTAGAACCTATATACAACTGTTGTATTTTGGCCTTCGACCAGGCCAAAAATGCCATTCCAAGGTGATGCACCGGAAGGAAGTGACACATTCTAATGGCAGTTATGAGAGGAAATCGCGTGGGCGGACATTGGCTGACGAAATGGGACGAGGTAAAAAAATTCCCATGGTACACTCATAGACAGATGCACCGGAAGAGAGCGATCTGTGAACTGCATGACAGTTATTTCCGCTTGACGACGATCCAACATGCGATTCCAAAGATCGAGAAGGTGACTGAGTGGGCGTTGAACTATTATATAACTCAGTCAAGACAGAAGTCAGACAGTTGCAGTTAGAGATCGGACAGAGTTATAGACGAGATGTGGTAAGGAAAGCCACACCAGGCCGAAGGGGCTTTGGGCCCCCGATTGAATTGGGGTCCAGAGAAGATGCTGATAAGATGCAATAAAGAAAACCATCACCCAGCAGAGTGGGCTTCTGGGCCTCCGGTTGAGCATCAGGAGAACGAGAAAGACACAACGCTGACGGCCATAAGAGTGGGGTCAATATATTGCAATTTCTGTTCGGTCTCCAACTCCCTCTCACACGCAAACCTTGAGTAACTTTTTTCAAACGTTACAAATAAAATGAGGGCTAAATATTTGGTTTAAAGACGTCTTCCTGCGTCTTTATTATTGTGTTGTTATGATACTGCATATGAGAATATAACACAACAGCTCTGTGCTCGTATTTACTCAACCCCTCCGCTCGGGCAGGATATGACACAAGGTCAATTTTTAAGCGGAGTTTAACAGGTTTTAATTCAGAGTTATCCTTCTCCTAGACTAGTTGCCTTACCGAGGCTGAAGAACCTAGTCTGTCCTACTATTTACCCATAGCTGGAGGGAGAATAATTGGATTCATACCTTTCCCAAGGGTATTAGTGCAATGTGAAATGCAATCAGTTTCGTCCAGGATTTGAACTCCTGTCGCCGTGTTCATTTCCTAGGACGATAACAATTACACCACGGGCACTCTGTGCTGATACAGGATATAGCGTTGAAGACCTCCTGGGAGTGATGGACGATAGAGACGGATGGTGAGAGAGGGTTAGGGAGACACGTGCTGGCACGGTGACATAATGATGATGATGGCAGATGCTAGATA
Organism: Sepioteuthis lessoniana; assembly: GCA_963585895.1. NCBI lineage: Eukaryota > Metazoa > Mollusca > Cephalopoda > Myopsida > Loliginidae > Sepioteuthis > Sepioteuthis lessoniana. The sequence goes on along the minus strand of OY757946.1, from coordinate 15,154,069 downwards.
GCCATTATTGAAACCATTTAACTGTATAGAAACAATAGCAATACTAGTGGAAATTTACTAAGCTTTTTGCTTAGATGTGGCACAAGGCCATATGAAAGGGGCACCCAATGAGACTCGAACTCACTCGTGTAGGTTTGCTAGCCGAGCTTGCTAACCAAATAGCAATACTAGTGTTCAAACAAATTAGTTATAACGGATTTAAAAGTGAAACTACAAGGAAAATATATGTGGAAGCAAATGACTGATGTTGACTTTTACATAGCAATAATTTAATATTATCTTCTTATCGGACGTCTCAATACATGGTACCCATGTGACTGATAGTAACTCTACAACTAATAATGTGTTTTTTGTGTCAGATTTGAAAATAGTATATACTATAACAACTATTAATCCTTGATCACAAGGCCTTGAACAAGAGAGAAAAATATATTGCGTCACTGCTTATTTAGAGACAAACTCATTCAAAATCCTCTCAAAATAGATGCAATCTGTGCCAATACCCCTCGACCGGCCGACACCCACTATCTCAGCTTCCTTAAACCAAACTAATCATAGCCAGTGATTATTCTAGTGGTTTTTTCTTATCTCCGACCAGGGGTATTACATATTTCTTTACGGACACATAAAACACAACCGAGAGGGTGGAAGAAAAGAACAAACGAAAAAAAAACACGGACTTGGATCAGTTCCAAGCGCAAGGGGAGGGAATTTGTGACACTTTTGTGCAGCTCTCCATGCATTTGCAGGCTATCTCGGGCGTGTATTAGCGTGAAACTCCCACAACGCCACTAGGAATGCTGACTGATCTCTTGACTGCTCTGTTTTGTCGACCGGTCTCCTCTGCTCCCTTCTGCTGACTGTCCTCTTCAGCCCTCTTTTGTCAACTGATTCTCTCTGTCTTCTCTGGGACCTTCCTTCCCTCGTCCACTTCCAGTCTCGTGGGAGATCACGCGCCCAAGCTCTTTGTGTGGGCCAAAACAGACAAAGGAGTTCTCTGGCTGGCACACACACACACACACACACACACACACACACACACACACACACACACACACAGAAACGGATGCCACTCATAGTGTCACAATCCATTAATATGATAATGATTTATAACTGAGATAAGAAACTCAAAATTAGATTGTCCAGAAAGCTGATATAATAACAATTAAAAAATATTAATTTGATGTTTCTAGCTCAAAGGATGCATTTTTGACCGGACATGTTCCAAATGACCGCCATTGCGCATGTCTCAGTAATAAATCATTATCATATAAATGGGATGCATCTTTTTTGAGACACCCTGTATAAGTAAGTTTGTTTGTAACGGCAGATCTATCGTTCATTTGCGCCACACTTTCAGTTATAAATATTCATGTAGTAACCAAGCCGAAACACTACAGCATAGTTTGGAACGAGCCGCCGCAGGCATTGGCCTCCATGTCAATGCACACAAAACGGAATATATGTGCTATAATCAAACAGGCAACATCTCCACACTAGACGGAACCTCCCTGAAACAGGTTGACAAATTCACCTACCTAGAAAGCAGTGTCTCATTAACCGAAAAAGACATCGACACACTGCTAACGAAGGCATGGATAGCTATCGATAGGCTATCGATCATATGGAAATCAGACCTGACCGATAAAAGGAAACAGTTTCTTCCAGGCAGCGGTCGTATCGATACTGCTATATGGATGCACTACTTGGACGCTAACTAAACGGCTGGAGAAGAAGCTAGACGGCAATTACACAAGAATGTTGCGAGAAATATTGAACAAGTCTAAGCGGCAACATCCCACAAGGCACCAACTATACGGCCAACTGCCTCCCATCACGAAAACTATCCAAGTCAAACGAACCAGACATGCAGGACACTGCTGGAGATGCAGGGACGAGCTCATAAGTGATGTACTCCAATGGACCCCCACAAGTGGCCAGGCAAAAGCAGGGTGACCAGCTCGAACATACATAAAGCAGCTACGTGAGGATACGGGATGTAGCTCTGAAGACCTGCCAGGTGATGAACGATAGGGAGAAGTGGCGAGAGAGGATCAGGGATATCCGTGCCTACGGAACGACACGATGATGATGATGGTCGTTTCATTAATCTTAAACCTTTCAAGTTCAGTAGAGTATTTATATATCAAAACGTTTACTTGTATATATTTACCTAATCCCTCCACTATGAGCAAAGTGTGTCACAAGGTCAACTTCTTAAGCGCATTAAAGCAGGTTTGCATTCTGGGTTTTCTTTCTCCGAGACAGGTTGCCTTACTAAGTCTAAAAAACCAAGTATACCCATCGTCAAACGTGAAAGAGATGGATTCATGCTTTTTCGAAGAGCATTCGCACGTTGTGAAACACTGATAGCTTCGTCCAGAATTTGAACTCGGGTCACCGTTTTTATTTCTTACGACGATAATTGTTACACTAAGAGCTCCTCCAAATAGGTTTATTTTGAACCACGTACCTATCGTTCATGTGGAACACACGTTTAGTTACAAATATTAATGTGGTGTCTGTTGAATTGATCGCCAAAATAGCTGTAAAACTTTCAAACTCTATTTGGTTTTGGCTTGTTTTTTTTTTTTATTGAATGGCATATCAAACTTCGAGGGTTATTTGTAGCCAAAGCCATTCTTGTTTGAGGAGAGTAATGGCGTTCGTTAAACCAAAGCTATGGACTTGAAGAGGTCATGACTTTCTCAAGGGTGTTAGACCGAAAGTGAACATAATAGCGCGGCTGGAGTTCGAACTCTTTCAAGATTCATTTACATATCCATACGTTCGTTTGTTAGTAAGTACACATCATTCATGTGAGTAACTATATATATATATATATATATATATATATATATATATATATATATATCTGAAACGCAGTTGGAAGAAAACTCAACGACCAGTTACCGTGCCATTAAACATTTATTTTAACGAGTTATACACTTAAAAACTGATATATATATATATATATTTTTTCTGCTTTGGCTTTGTGTGGCTTCTTTGTTTAATGGCATATCAAAGTTCTTGGGTTATCTAATTCCAAAGCCATCCAAAGTCATATATATATAGAGAGAGAGAGAGAGGGAGAGGGAGAGAGAGGGGTTGAGAGAGTGAATGAGCGTCTGAGAGAGAGAGAGAGAGTGTGTGTGGTAATTTACTAAGCCTTTTGCTTAGATGTGGCACAAGGCCATATGAAAGGGGCACCCAATGAGACTCGAACTCACTCGTGTAGGTTTGCTAGTCCAGCTTGCTAACCATTACATCACCAGAGGCGCCCCAGAGAGAGAGTGTGTGTGTGTGTGTGTTTTATTAGATTACCAAATGATATAAAATTTTCAGAAAAACCCGCGATCTATATACATATATATATACCTGTCTACCGAAGATGTCCACAAATGTTTTCAGTAAGTACTTGTAAAGCTGAAGGGTGACGTATTTCGGAACCAATTAAAATTTGACTGACATCCGATGATGAACCAGTTACTTCGAACAACAAAAGTGTCACCTAGCCGTAGTAAGCCGTAACAAGATGGCGACATCTTGTCCATTGAAAAGAAGGCCCTTTAAAACCTGACACGAACAATGGTTTTAGCAAAGGTGGCAAATTTGGAACGGGGTCGGCGATAGGTTTTTGAACACTTGAAAAATAAAGGGTTATCGAACTCTCGTTGCAAATCATAATTGGCTTCACCAGACTTTCCATTTGTCGGTGCACAATATCGATCCAATAGCAAACTATTTTGGGTGACCATTTAGTGGTCGGGAGAAACAAACAAACAAAAGCTTATTCAATAATTCTCATTTATTTGCACACGACTATATGGTTTCAATCGCCCAGTCGGCTGGGGCTGTAGAATACACCGACTGCTTCTCTGCAGAGGTGGTGTACGACTCCCACCCCAAAAAAGTGTCCTGGATATGACACTAAACAATCTGATGGTGAGGTTCTAGTCATGCTGGAGCTTTGGGGAATGCGGAGTACCCCTTAATTGCCATCGCTCCCAGGTCAAATCTAGCCCGGAGTGATAGCACCTGATAGGGCCCTATCTATGAGTTAAATAAAACTAACGGCATACTTATGCTAAACTGAATTGTTTGACTAAACTGAAAAGCTTGAAATAGAAATGTTTTTGACAATTAAACCATACTAACATTTAAGCTGCGTGTTTATGCTAAACTGAAACCGTACTTACATTTAAACTGTGTGCTTATGCTAAACTGAATTGTTCGAAATTGAACTGTTTTTGACATTCAAACTGTACTTACACTAAACTGAATTGTTATATATAGAACTGTTTTGACATTTAACTGTGTGTAAAGAAAATCTATACTTACGCTAAACTGAATTAGCTGAAGTAGAGCTGTTTGAATAAACTGAATAGTTTGAAATAGAAATGTTTTTAGAATTAAACTGTGTACTCATGCTAAACTGAATTGTTTGAAATAGAATTGATTATTTACATAAAAATGGATCTGGCGTTAAATAACCTAGAAAGGTTGATATGCTATAAAACCCAACCAACCAACTATATGGTTTCAAGATGTCCCACAGAAAAGATTACGGATATAGGGTACACCGATGATCTAGCGCTTCTCCCAAATGCAACCGCTCAAGCTGAATCCCTGCTACAAGGACTGGAAAAGGCAACAAGAGGAATTGGCCTCTGTAATGAAAAGGAATTCGTGAGTTTTAAACAAGATGGATCCATCTCTATATCAAATTGCAAGCCTCTGAAATTAGAAGACAACTTCGCATGTCTCAGTAGCAATATCTCATCAGCTGAAAGCAATATCAACGTACAGATAGAAAAGGCATGAACAGCTACTGACAGGTTATCGATTATATGGAAATCTAATCTCTCTTATAAAATAAAACGAGAATTAATCCAAGGTGCTGTCGTATTAGTACTTCTGTATAGTTGCCCGTCCTGGATTCTAACGAAAAGATAAGCATCGCACAAAATAGAAGCTGTTCAGCCACTTGCCTCCCATCTCATAAACTAACTTATTAACACCCATAAAAATTAATGGTGAACTCATAAGCAACTCGACAATGCTGAGTTCTGTTTTAAACAAATACCGGAAGTAGCGCCCCACAAAATAGCAACTGTTCGGCCACTTGCCTCTCATCTCATAAACTAACTTATAAAGATGCATAAGAAGTAGGAGTGAACTCATAAGCAACGTTCCCCAATTGACTCCAACACAGAAATACACAAGCGTTATCCGACCGGCATAGACTTACATTCACCAGGTGCGTGCAGGTATTGGCAACAGTCTAGATCTAGAAGGAAAGATGGACGATAGGAATGGATGGTGAGAGACATTTAGAGCCAATGGAATCTGTGCTATTAGCACAACTTGATGATGAAGTATTTCTATCCGATATCAATAATTCTCAAACAGCTCAATTTGAACCATAAAGAAGACCCTTACACAATGTTTCGCAAACTTTTCTTCCTTGTGCCCTATTTTGTTGTGAAAAAAAGAAATTCCATGTTGCAGAAAATATATTTTATCTACATAAGCAAAATGTAGTGGAAAATATGAATCTGGACAAAGGAATACACTATCCCCAGGTGTCTATATCACAGATTGAAAAGTTGAACTTCCAAAACTCGGTTGGTTGGTTGGCTTGGTTTGTTTTTGTTTTTGGTTTTGTTTTTTTTTTTTCATGGCGTATCAACCATTGTAGGTTATTTAATGCCGAATTCTCTTTATACACGTATATTAAATATTTATGATTTGGTTTGGTTAGGTTTTATGGCATATCAACCATTGTAGGTTATTTAATTCGAATTCTCTTTATACATGTATGTTAAATATATATAATTTGGTTTGGTTTGATTTGGTTTTATGGCATATCAGCCATTGAAGGTTATTTAATGCCGAATTCACTTTATACATGTATATTAAATATATACGATTTGGTTTGGTTTGGTTTTATGGCATATCAACCATTTTATGGCTTATCAACTATTGTTCAAAATTAGAAATTTGAAGACAACTTTTTTAAACGAGCTTAAGTTCACAGTTAAATGATTCCAAGTATTGATATGTATCATCGACAAATCTATTAAATATCAGTCATTTATTTATACACGGTTAAATGGAAAAACAGTTTTTTTTCAAACAATTCACTTTAACATAAGTACACAGTTCAAAAATCAAAAACAGTTCTATTTCAAGCTATTCAGTTAAGTCAACAAAGTTAAATGATTCCAAGTATTGCTATGTATCACTAACAGAGTTCTATTTGACCCATAGATAGGATCACATCGTGTTATTATCCCACGCCAGAGTTGACCTGGAAGCGAGGCCTTTGAAAGGGTACTTCCCATTCCCCTAAGTTCCTGCATTACCGCAGCCTCGCCATCAGATTGAGTATTGTCATATACAGGACACTCGTGGCGGGTGGGGAGTCTTATACCTCTTGCAGAGTTGCAGTCGGTGTATTCTGCAGCCCCAGCCGACTGGGTTTTCCAAACCCTGGCGTAAGCCTCCTCTCTTGTCAATTTCAGGCGTAAGTCTCCTCTCTTTTCAATCTCAGGCGTAAGTCTCCTCTCTTTTCAATCTCAGGCGTAAGTCTCCTCTCTTGTCAATCTCAGGCGCAAGTCTCCTCTCTTGTCAATCTCAGGCGCAAGTCTCCTCTCTTTTCAATCTCAGGCGCAAGTCTCTTCTCTTTTCAATCTCAGGCGCAAGTCTCCTCTCTTTTCAATCTCAGGCGTAAGTCTCCTCTCTTTTCAATCTCAGGCGTAAGTCTCCTCTCTTTTCAATCTCAGGCGTAAGTCTCCTCTCTTTTCAATCTCAGGCGTAAGTCTCCTCTCTTGTCAATCTCAGGCGTAAGTCTCCTCTCTTTTCAATCTCAGGCGTAAGTCTCCTCTCTGTTCAATCTCAGGCGTAAGTCTCCTCTCTTTTCAATCTCAGGCGTAAGTCTCCTCTCTTGTCAATCTCAGGCGTAAGTCTCCTCTCTTTTCAATCTCAGGCGAAAGACTCCTCTCTTTTCAATCTCAGGCACAAGTCTCCTCTCTTGTCAATCTGCTATAACTTGGATTTCCTTGGCACAATTCTTGGCCCATTTAAACAATTTCTCAGGTTCGCATTTTGGCCGAAGAATCCAGGTTGAGAAACACTACCCTAACAGGTATTTTATTTCGGAATTGAGAGGCCCCAAAGAAGATATAATGCCACATTTTCTTGTGGTTCATAACTGGACTCTTGCCTTCCGATTCAATTTTGTGTCATACCCAAAACGCATTTTATTCCGTTTTGGAGTTTTTCTTTTTATCTCCGCATAAGATTAACTGACATTAAGTTCTTCAGCTTTGTCGAGGCAACTAGTCTAGAAGACGGAAAACTCTGAATTCAAACCTATAAAACTCCGCTTAAAAATTGACCCTGTGTCATATCCTGCCCGAGCTGAGGGAGAAAACGGGAAGTGCCCGTGGTGTAATGGTTATCGCCGTTGGAAATGGACACGGCCACACGAGTTCAAATCCTGGACGAGGCTAATTGCATTTCACATAGCACTAATACCTTTAGGAAAGGTATGAATCTAATTATTCTCCCTCCAGCTATGGGTAAATAGTAGGACAGAATGGGTCCTTCAGCCTTGGTGAGGCAACTAGCCTAGAAGAAGGAAAACTCTGAATTTAAACCTGTTAAACTCCGCTTAAAAGTTGACCTTGTGTCATATCCTGCCCGAGCGAAGGGGTTCGGTAAATATGGATTAACTGACATTAAACAATATTTAAAAAGGATTCTCCAGTTAATTTTGAGATTGCGTTTTTCTTTCATAATGCAAAATGCTCAAAAGACAAGCAAAAAAAAAAAATTCGGAACGATTCGGAACCGTGGATTCAATACTACCTCATCTGTCCTTCTACAAGGATGGCTTTGGCATTAAATATCCCGTGAAAGTTGATCTGCAATTAAACAAAGAAACCAAACCTATTAACAGCCCCAGTCGATTGGGCTGTAAAATACACTGACCATATCTAGGCAGAGGGCTAAGACCCCCTCCCTCATCAATGAGTGTCTTAGATATGACACCAAACAATCTCCTGGTGAGGCTCCAGTAATGCTGGAGCTTTAGGGAATGCGGAGTGCTCCTTCATTTTCATCGCTTGCAGGTCCACTCTGGCCTGGAGTGGTAGCATCGGAAAAGGTCTTATAGATCAAATAGAACCATTTGATATTAAAACTGAGAGCAAACAAATGACATGCAAAAATTGTTAGAAATAGAACTGTTTGATCATTTAACGGTGTGCAAACAAATGACTGATGTTTTATTGAATTGCTTGATATCCACCTCATTATCCTCTGACGAGATTATGTGCTTAGAACATTTATTGATAAAAATGAAAGAAAACGGTTTCAAGCTGGCAAAGGAAAGAAGCAGAAGATACCCCGCACAAACAATTACGGACGCAGACTATGCCGATGACATAGCGCTTCTTGCAAATGCACCCGGGTTATTTTGCTATTTCTTCAACAGAATTTTTAAAAGATCACTAACCGATGAAATCAAACACAGTTTTTCCAAGCAGAGGTCGTGTCGATACTGATTTATAGATGCACTACATGGGCGCTAACTAAACGTACGAAGAAAAAGCTTGACGGTAACTATACAAACATGCTGCAAGCAATACTGAACAAGTCTTGGAGTCATTACCCCAGAAACAGCAGTTATACGACCCATGACGAAAACTATCCAAGTTAGACAAACCAGATAGGCAGGACACTGCTGAAGAAGTAGGGACGAACTCATAAGTGACGTAATCCTGTAGACCTCTTCACATGGACGAGCAAAGGCAGGACGACCAGTTAGAATCTGCATACAACAGCTCTGTGCAGATACTGGATGTAGCCTTGAAGAACAACTGGAAGCGATGGACGATAGAGAAGGGTGACAGGAGAGGGTCAGGGTTATTTAATGCCAAATCCTGTTTATACATACATATATACATACATTGGGGCTATGGAATACACCGACTGCTTCTCTGCAGAGAGGTAAGACCCACCTCCACAACGAGTGTCCTGAATATGACACTAAACAATCTGATAGTGAGGTTCCAGTGATGCTGGAGCTTTGGGGAATGCGGAGTACCCCTTCATTGCCATCGCTCCCACGTTTACTCTGGCCCGGAGTGGTAGCACCGGATAAGGGTCCTATCTATGGGTTAAATAGAACTAAACCGTGGTTTCTTGAGTTTATTATTTTTTGCATTTAAACTGCGTATTTATGCAAAAATGAATTGTTTAAAATAGAATTGTTTTGACTTATAAACTGTTCACAAATACTAAACTGAATTATCTGAAATAAAACTGTTTTGACATTAACTCTGTGTATTGCCAAGTCGGTTGGGGTTGTAGAATACAGCAACTGCACCTCTGCAGACTACCCTCAACGGGTGTCCTGGATATGACACTAAACAATCTGATGGTGAGGTTCCTATCTATGGGTCAAATAAAACTAAACTGCGTACTTATCCTAAGCTGAATTGCTTGAAATAGAACTGTTTTGACATTTAACTTGAGTACTTATGCTAAACTGAATTGATAAAAATGGAACTTTTTTTTTTACATTGAAACTGAGTTTTAATGCAAAACTGAATAGTTTAAAAAATAACTGTTTTTGATATTGAAACTGTGTACTTGAGCTAAACTGAATAGTTTGAAATAGAACTGTTTTGACATTTAACTGTGTGTACACGAAAAAAAAAAAAAAACTATACTGATACTAAAGAGTATTGTTTCACATTTAATTCGGCGTTATATGACCCGAAAAGGGTTGATACGCCTTAAAACGAAACAACCAACTGACTAACCAACCCTCCGCAAAGATGCAGTCGGTTTATTTTACAGTTCAAGGTGACTGGACTGGTAATATCAAGGTTTGGTTATTTGTTTTAATGGCATAATAAACTTTGATGGATTTTTAATGCTAAATTCTGTTTATATATCTATTATATAATCCTTTAAGAGAATAGTTTCTTGCAAATATTTTTTAAAAATGTGTCAGAGATCATTGAGCACACTAAGTAAAAGTAAAGTTGTCTCCCTTTAGTCGAGGGCGACCAGAAGGCTCCCTTTTCAATAGCTACTACACCGAGGTGTAGGGGAGGGTGCTACTCCTTTCCCTGGATTGCTCCACTTTACCCTCGATACGTACCTTATATTGCTGAGTGTTAAGCAAGGAGGTATCAAGTACCATTTTTAAAGTCTTTGGTATGACTCGACTGGAATTGAACCCAGGTCTCCCGGACCATTGAAGAACACTCTCCCCACTTAGCCAATCAGCCAGTAAATAAAAAGTAAGATTCATCTATTCCTTTTAAGCAGAAGATATTTGATATCTTTCTATAACACACACACGCAATATATATTTTTCTATAACACTCACACGCAATATATATGTAATATAACAGCCGCGGGATTTCGTTTCATATATCTTGCCTTTCGGTTTAGTTAGGCTGAGAACCTTTCGCTTAGCGCATGCGTTAGTTTGGTGCAACATGAAAGCAGGTGTTCACTCGCGCGCGCGGGGAGGATATGTCATTCAGAGATGTCAAAATAAAAATCCCAGATAGGACTTGAGGATGGGAATGACGTCATGCACCGGAGGATTTGGGGGGATCTGAAAAAGTCAGTTGAGTTGAGTCTCGCGGTCCGAAGAAGAAGGGTGACTTTCGCTAGCTTGCAGTGGCCTTGTGGCGGGTGCCACACGTGTTGGGGGGTGGACAGATCGAAAAGCCAAAATAGAAAGATTGTGCCTCTCTCCTTATGTCGAAAGCTTTAACTCAAAGGTAATAAAAGGTTTCGTACCTGAACTAAGAAGTCGTAAGTGTTTTTCGTGTTTCGGGATTCCTATGTTCTATGTATATATGTTATGAACATTCTATGTACATTTCACATATTCATGTATGGCTATGTTACATATATATATATATATATATATATATATATTTAATCTTATATGAAATCTTATATGATTTTTGTTGGTGTAAAAAAAACAGATTGTACAATTAGCAAATTCTATAAACTGATATCTGAAAAAAAAAAATCAGTAAAAAATAAAAGACGAAAGACACACGAGCTACTTAAAAATAATCAAGTTCCACGATGTCAAAAGAAAAAAAACACCAACAGATTTAAATAAGCAAAAATTTGATATCGTTCTCAATACACGAGATAGAGTTAATATTATGAAAATAATTCCTACATCCTGAAGAGATGTTTAGGTGAAACAAAGGTAGACTCGCTCTTGGCCATGTAGGAATTATTTTCATTATATATATATCATCATCATCATTATCATGTCGTGCCGCTAGCACGGACATTCCTGACCCTCTCTCGCCACTTCTCCCTATCATTCATCGCTTCTGGCAGGTCTTCAGGGCTACATCCCGTATCCTCACATAGCTGCTGTATGTATGTTCGAGCTGGTCGTCAGGCTTTTGCTTGGCCATATGCAGGGGTCCATAGGAGTACATCACTGATGAGTTCGTCCTTGCTTCTCCAGTAGTCCTGCGCGTCTGGTTCGTCTGACTTGTAAGTTTTCATGATGGGAGGCAAGTGGCCGTATAGTTGGTGCCTTGTGAGGTGTTGCCACCAGGACTTGTTCAATATTGCTCGCAGCATTCTTTTGTAATTGCCGTCTAGCTTCTTCTTCAGCCGTTTAGTTAGCGTCCAAGTAGTGCATCCATATAGCAGTATCGATACGACCGCTGCCTGGAAGAAACTGCGTTTCATTTTATCGGTTAGTGATCTTTTAAAAATTCTGTTGAAGAAATAGCAAAATAACTAGTTTTATTGACCAGCATCTGAAATTATATATATATATAATATTTAAAAAAAATAATATATATATATATATATATATAATTTCAGATGCTGGTCAATAGAACAAGTTACATTGCTATTTCTTCAACAGAATTTTTAAAAGATCAATAATAGTTGTAATATTGCTACAAATATTCGGCCGCCATATTGCAGACGATAAAGCGTCTGCTCATATGTGACCTGTATGACATTCCCCATTTCCAAATTATAGTTTATTTTTGCTCCATTTTTTCCTGGTTCATTCATCCTTGAATTATTATTTTTTCACATCATTTTTTCCCCTTGCACAATTCATGATATATATATATATATATATATATATATATATATATATATATATATATATATATGTGTGTGTGTGTGTGTGTGTGTGTAAACCATATATATTAAGTCATTTTATGTGTCGTCTGCATTGCTCACAATATTCGCATAATCTTTACCTTATTAGTATTATTGTTTAGCGAAAACTCTTCGAAAGAAAACTTCCATTTCCTTCTCCCATTTGATCACCTTCATTGTGCTAATCATCTATTGAAATAATTAATAACAACGTGGCCGAAGAGATAGAAAAAAAAAATGAAAAGAAATAGCACTGTTGCCATCTCACGCGACGTAATATCAATGCGTATTAAGGGAACTATTTCTTCGGGGCACGTCTAATCAAGGAAAACATTAATTTAGGGGAAAAAAGGGAATGAAATAATGAGGTATTATTCTTGTTTTTAAAAAAATTATAGTCAGGTCCGTTATAGAAAGAATCTAGTTTGATTTGAGTCTCTGTAAATCCTGATTCTTCAAGTTCAGTCAAATAGATCAGTTTTAAAAAAAAGTTATTGTATAAGGTCGGAGTGTATGGAAAAAAGAAAAAAAAAGTAAAAAACAACAAAAAACAAACAAACAAAACACAAAAGACAAAAGCAACAAAAAACAAAAAAAGCAAAACAAAACATAAAAACAAAAAAAGCACAAAAGACAAAGGCAACTAAAAAAACCTCCCCCCATCAAAACAAAACGAAAAAAACAAAAAAAAAATCCCACAAAAGGCAAAAGCAACTAAAAACAAAAAACAAAACAAAACAAAATAAAACAAAAAACAAAAACCACAAAAGACAAAAGCAACTAAAAACAAAAAAAAAAAAGGAAAACAACAAAAAAGCAAAGCAAAACATAAAAGACAAAAGCAACTAAAAAAAAGAAAAATGCAAAACAAAACAAAAAACAAAAAAAAACCCCACAAAGGACAAAAGCAACTAAAAACCAAAAAAAAAAAATAGCAAAACAAAAACAAAAAACAAAAACAAAAATAACACCTAAGACTAAAAATAGTACTACTACTGTTCTTCTATGAGAATGGATTTGGCATTAAATAACCTACAAAGGTTGATATGCCATTAAACAAAGAAACCAAACCAAATCAAAACTCAGAATTCAAACCTGATTGGTTTGTCGTGGTTTCTTTGTTTAATGGCATATCAACCTTTGTAGGTTATTTAATGCCAAATCCATTCTCATAGAAGAACAGTAGTAGTACTATTTAACGCATAGCTGGGAGGATAAGGGGGTTCATAACTTTCCCAAGATTATTATTTGCCCGAAAGTGAACGTAATAGCGCGACTGGAGTACGAACTCGCGTACTACGATTCCGCAGTCCATCGCTTTAACCATTACACCACGAGGACACCCCCCTTCAAACCTGATAAACCTTAAGAATAATAGACCTTGTGTCTTATCGAGCTCGTACGGATGGGTTGGTTTTATGTCTTATTAATCTATGCAAGTTATTTATTGCCAAATCCTGTTTTTACATATGTATTAAAGCGCTAGGTATCTTTCCAAATGGTCTAGACTATCTTGGGCAGGACAGGGACAAGTTGCGCGAGGTTGTCAAACGTGGAGCGAAAGCCAGAAGGAACTCAGAAAGTGAGCAGCTCAGGAAGTTTAGAAAAGGCACTGCCACATCAGTTTCTGCCGATACCATTCCTTATTCTTACTGTCCAAGACTCATCGCACACAGATTGGCCTCATTACCCACCTGCGCTCTCACGGATCCCCTCCTCAATCATAGGTCGATCAGCTGATCCTCATCGACGACGATGGCCAAAGAAGAAATACATATGATTTGAAAAGCTATTTTGTGGATATATTCTTAAACAATCTTGAGCTCATTCATATATACACGGTTAAATGGTCTCAAATATTGTTACATTAGTCATTCACTTGCACAAAATTAAATTATTCCAAGTATTGCAATTAATCACCAACGATTTAATCAGTCATTTGTTTATACATAGTTAAATGATCAAACTGTTGTATATCTGTACCATGGGACCAACGTTTTGTGCTGTAAAGAAAGAAGTCCGCAGAAAAAGAAATAGTCAAACTCGAAGGGAAGGGAAGAAAATATAGCTGTCGTTTTTATTCAGCTATCATCGCTGCAACTCGAAAAGTTTATTTTAGTTTTGTCCTTCTTCTCTCTTCCTCTTGGTGGTGACGGGGTGTGGGTGAGAGCTGGCTGTTTGACACACGCCTGTCATAGCAGATAGGTCATAACAGACTGGGTTTGGTCGGGTCGGGGCCTCCGGAACCTTTAACGCACCCGTTTTGACAACTGCCTTTAACTCTGCCAAAATCTCATTACTTGTTCTCTTATATAGAGATCTTGGTGAACAAATCGAAGATCCGTGAATGTTCGATGTCACTAGTGAAACACGTGATTATATATATGTGATTATTTTAAAATATACGTCTAACTTTGCATGTCATTCTGCCCGCACGCGTTAGTCTCGTGACATCTTAACTGATTGACGACGGTGCCCGTCCGTAATATTACATATCCATAATACAACTACACAATGCATATACAAATACATGTGCGAAAACATAGTCAACAATAATGACGAACTTCAATGAACGAACGAACGAACCCACTTCATTATAAAAAATATACCTCTCACACTTCATTCTCGAAAGGGTGGCGAAAGGGTTGATGTTGGTTATGTGTGAGAGGTGAGTTGGAGACGGGGACAGACTGCCACATATTGACCCAAAGTTCTTCTGACCCTAGCAGCACTTCTTCCTCATCTTGGCAGGGCTGCTCAACCGTGGGTCGCTAAGGGCTCAAACCCTCTGTCTGGAGCTTGTTCTCACTCCGCGGGCATCCTATCTCCAACTGCGATTGGAACTGAACTCAAACTGACTAACTCAAGCCGTCTGTGGCACCTGGTTATATAATTGTTTGGTGTCCACCTGCTTAATGTGGGCGTACGCATCTGCACCGAATTCAACCACGTCCACAGGTCAAGGTGATATTCCGACATCCTCGACCGGATGCACCTGCCGTTCTTCTGCTTACTTACACAGGTGCATCTCTTGATTGACGGCTCAGTCGAGGGCCAAAATGTTACAAAACAATTCTATTTATAACACTTCAATTTAGCATAAGTCATTTACTTGGACTCAGTTTAAATGTCAAATGGTTCTATTTGAGCCACAGATAGGATCTCCCACTTCGAGTAAGAGTGGACCTAGGAGCAATGGCATTTAAGGGATACTTCGCTTTCCCTAAAGGTCCAATGCTGGAGTCTCACCATCAGATTGTTTGTTATATCCAGGTCAATCGTTGGGTAAGGCTTATCCCTCTGCAGAGATGCAGTCGGTGTAGGCTTGGAAGGGTTGAGTATATATATATATATAATATATATATATATATATATATATATATATATATATATATATATATATATGACTTAGATGCAGTTTAGTGTTTGGTGATGAGATAGAAATTTAATTACGGGAAGTTTGAATGGTGGAGAATTGCATTTGACATTCCAATCTTTCTATAAATGTTCAAATAAGAAACTGTAAAATATTTGTTACTGAAGCAGATGTTTTTAGCTGTATTCTGAAATATTCAGTCATTTTCTTGCATTTCATCTTTTAAGGACTATTCAGGACAAATTAAGTTGATAATTTTTAAGAAGCGAAAAGAAACAAGAAAGGCAAGAAAAAAAAATCAAAACAAAGCAAAACAAAAAGAACTAATACCAAAAAAAAAAAAAAGAAAAGAAAGAGAAAAGAAAAAGAAAAGAAAAAAGAAAGAAAATCGAGTTGTTTGTCTTTCTATTGAAAATAATGATTGCGTTTTATAATAGGATGAATATGTTCTTTGACGCTGCGAGATGCAGGGAAATATCGGCGCCATCTTGTATTGTTTTGTTTTAAAGGCTGTGTCGAAAAACGGCGGGAAAAGTTAGAGAAGAATGGCGGTTGACATAGAAAACTATCACGGAATATGTAATTGAATAATGGTGGAATGGAAAAACTTTGAAAAAACAAAACAAAACAACTATAAATAAAGAACGAAAGAATAAACATGAATAGAGTAGAATTGAAATATAAAAAGAATTTGGGAGAACAAAGTGCGTAAAAAATAAGAAAAAATATAAAAACGCAAGATAAAGAAAAGATAAATTCTCGTCTCTCTCGCTTTCACTCTCTTTCTTTCTTTCTCTCTCACTCTCTCTCTCTATATATATATATATAACTTAACCTCAAGTAAATGTCAAGAGATCCACTAATACACACACACACACACACATATATATATATATATATATATTTATAGGGTGTTTTAAAAAATGATATCTTGCCCAGTCCACTAGGGTTGTAGAATACACCGACTGCTTCTCTGCAGAGGGCTAAGACCCCCGCCCCAACGAGTGTCCTGTATATGACATTAAACAATCTGATAGTGAGGTTCCGGTAATACTGCAGCTTTGGGGAATACGGAGTACCTCTTCATTGCCATCGGTCCTTGGTCATCTGTGACCCTGAGTGGGTGCGCCTGATAGGGTCCTATCTATGGGTCAAATAGAACTAAAATGTGTACTTATGCTCAACTGAAATGCTTGAAATAGAAGTTTTAACATTTAAACTGCGTACTTCTGCTAAACTGATTTTTTTTCAAATGGAACTGCTTTTGCTTTATAAACTGAATTGTTTGAAATAGAACTGTTTTTGATATTGAATCTGTACTTAATCTAAACTAAGTTGTTTAAAAAAGAACTGTTATGACATTTAACTGTGAGCAAACAAAAACTATACTTAAACTAAATTGAATTGTTCGAAATAAAAATGTTTTTGACAATTAAACTGTGTACTTATGCTAAACAGAACTCTTTGACTAAACTGAATTGTTTGAAATTTAAAAAAAAATGACAATTAAACTGTGTACTTTTGCTAAACTGAATTATTTGAAATAGAACTCTTTGACTAAACTGAAAAGCCTGAAAAAATGACAATTGAACTTTGTACTTTTGCTAAAATGAATTTTTTGAAATAGAACTGTTTTTTGTATAAAAATGGATTTGGGATAAAATAACCTACAAAGATTGATATGCCCTAAAACCCAAAGAAAGAAACAAAAAAGGATATCATTTTGTAATCTGATACATATACAAATTCTCATTAAAATGATCTCAAATTTTAACAGCGTATATAAAAACAACTCACGCGGACTTAAGCCTTTAATGCCGTTACTCTCAGATCAATAGATACTATCAGTTATGATCCAATATTTGAGTTCAATAGATGTTTTTGTGATAATCTTTAAAGTCATTAATAACCACATCCATTCATTGGCTCTTAAAACATTTGGTTTTTGATTTGTGCTTTATTCGCCAAAACGTACTACCTTTACAGAAAAGTGCTTCCTTTGCAAAAAAATGTACTTCATACGCAAAAAACGTCCTTCATTTGCAAAAAAAAGTACTAAAAATCAATTTGTTCATAATCATCAAATAATTCGAAAAAAATATCTTTGATTTGTTAAAAATTCCTTCATTTGCAAAAAAAAAAAATTCGCCAAAACAGTCTGCAAAAAATTGTACTTATAAGTATGATGTGTTTACCTGTTTAAAACGACTGTGAACCTCATTTTGATAAATTCATCGCTTTTGGATTAATTTTTTCCCAGTTTTCCCCACATATACTATATATAGTTTTTTTCTAAGTAAATAGTTTGTAGGTAACATTATTTTTCATACAAGCCTGAGCTCATTTGTTTGCACACAGTTAAATGGTTTCGAGTATTGCTTTTATTGTTTGCACACAGTTAAATGTTTTGAAGAATTGTTTTAATTGTTTGCACACAGTTAAATGGTTTCGAGTATTGCTTTTATTGTCACCATTTATTTGGAGACAAAATCATTTCAAACTGTCTTAAAACAGATACAACCCATTAATATGATAATACTTTATTACTGAGACAAGAAATTAAAAAATAATTTTGCATGTCCTGGAAGCTGATGAATTAACAATAAAAAACATTTATTTGATGATTATAGCTCAAAGGATGAATTTTTTACAGGTCGTGTTCGAATGACCGCCATTGCGTTTGTCTCAGTAATAAATCATTATCATAGTAATTGGTTGCATCTATTTTGAGACACCGTGTATAAACAGGATTAGACATTAGTTAACTTACAAGTGTTGATATGCCATAAGACACAACAAACCAACCTGTTCAAGACTTTTAAATAGTTTTACGTAACATTAAAGCATTGGAGGTGCCCGTGGTGTAATGGTTATCGTCTTTGTTTCTTTGTTTTTAATGGCATATCAACTCTTTTTAGGTTATTTAATGCCAAAGTCATTCTCCTAGAAGAACAGTAGTGGTACTATTGAACCCATAGCTGGGACGATAAGGGGTTCATACCTTTTCCAAGGGTATTTGCCCGAAAGTGAACGTAATAGCGCGACTGGAGTACGAACTCGCTTACTACGATTTCGCAGTCCATCGCTTTAACCATTACACCACGAGGACAACCCCCTGGTTATCGTTGTAGGAAATGGACAGTGCGACACGAGTTCAAATCCTCGACGAGACTGATTGCATCTCACACAGCACTAATACCCTTGGGAAAGGTATGAATCCAATTATTCTCCCTCCAGCTATGGGTAAATAGTAGGACAGACTTAGTTCTTCAGCCTTGGTGAGGCAACTAGTCTAGGAGAAGGAAAACTCTGAATTCAAATCTGTTAAACTCCGCTTAAAAAACTGACCTTGTGTCATATCCTGCCCGAGCGGAGGGGTCGGTAAGTAGGGCAACATTAAAACATTGCCTCTTGAAGCACTGAAATTACACTTGAGCATAACGTTTTTTTTAAAACAATCATTATAAAACCCCCTACATAGATAATACGCACAAAGAATTAGAAATGCTGATATATATATATATATATATATATATATAATGAAAAGATATATATATATATATATATATATATATATATATACATATACATATATATATATATATAATGAAAAGTCGTTGGCAGAGGAGTTAATATTAGCAGCAGAGAACCAGAGGCTAACAACTAGAGACTATCATTATAAAAAAACACGGATTAAACCCAAAACGTTGATTGTGTGAACAAAAAAACTGAATCAGTCGACCAATTAGAGTCTAGTTATTCAATCTTAACATATAAAGAAATACATGATAATATTGGACATAATCTTAACATATAATCTTAATATATAAAGAAACATAACATAATCTTAACATGATAATCATAACATATAAAGATAACATAATCTTAACATGATAATCTTAACATATAAGATAACATAATCTTAACATATAATCTTAACATATAAGATAACATAATCTTAACATATAAGATAATATATAACATAATCTTAACATATAAGATAACATACAATCTTAACATGTTATAAGATAACATACAATCTTAACATGATACATGATAATATTGGACATTATATTCAATGGAATGTATATAAATACAATGGAATATTGGATTGTGAAAAATGATATAAGCACCAACCGGAACCAACAACAGTACGAGCTGTATTGAATAAGTCCTGGGGGCAACACCCCACAAACAGCGGATGTACGGCCACCTACCGCCTATCAGGAAAATCATTAAAATTAGACGAACCAGACATGGAAGACACTGCTGGAGAAGTAAGGGCGAACTCATAAGTGATGTACTCCTGTGAACCCCCCTCACATGGACAAGCAAAGATTGGATGACTGGTTAGAACCTATGTACAATAGCTCTGTGCCGATACAGGGTGTAGCGTGGAAGACCTCCCGGAGGCGATGGACGATAGAGACGGGTGGCTAGAGAGGGTCAGGGAAAACCGTGCTAGCAGCTAGACATGATGATGTTTATGATGATTTTACAACACAAATAGACAGAGAATAAAGAGCAATAGATCAGATTAGTAGTTAAGAACTATAAAAGAGAAACATGCATTCTAATTGATATGTCTCATTGGGTGCCCGATTCATATGGCCTTGTGCCACATCTAAGCAAAATGCTTAGTAAATTACCATTCTAATTGATATGTCATTGCCAACAGATTTTATATATTGGTCGCTGCTTCCCACCAGACAGGACTTGACCCAAGGTCAATGACCCGAAGTTTGGCTTAAAGTGGGGATGAGGGATGGGGAAGGTCGGGCACGAGCCGAGACTCAAACTCTGCTGGTCTGTGCTGCTCATCGACCCACTTAGTGCAATGTGGGCCTAATGAGCCTAGCTGGTCTTGGACCCAAATCTGGCTTCTGGCACGTATGCCTGTTTATAGCTTAAACTGGACAGGAAGGTGGATAAAGGTGTCAATGTTGCAGCTCGCCCACCCGAAGGTAGCCCAGCCGAAGGCGAGGGCCTTTCGGCCTCGAATCTGCCATTGATTTCAATACCCCATCCGGTACGAATGTCAGACGGTGCAGCCAACAGATGAATATAATCAAAGAATATAATAAAATAGGTAAATATGTAATATAATTGCGGAAGGATTTCGTTTTGTATATCTTGCCTTTCGGTTTAGTTAGGATGAGAACCTTTCTCTTAGTGCATGGGTTAGTTAGGTGCAACATTAACGCAGATGTTCACGCGCGCGCAGAGAGGATGAGTCATTCAGAGATGTCAAAATAAAAAATCCCAGATAGGAATTGGAACCAGGGGATGTGATTGACGTCACGCACCGGAAGCGTGTGCTGAGGATTTTGGGATTTGAGAAAAAGCAGTGAGTTGAGTTCCTGCCTCCGAACGAGAGAATCGAGATTCAGAGCTGGGCGAGGTCAGACGAATTTGTGCGCTACGGGCGCCGCGCGTTGGTTGGGTTGAGAGCTGACGATGTAAAAGCAGTCAGCATAGAAAGATTGTATCTCTCTCTCTCCTCGTGTCGAAAAACCTTTAACTCAAAGGTTATAAAAAGTTTCGTACCTGAACCAATTTCGTATATTTTCGGATTCCCAATGTCCTTTTCACATATCCGTATCATGGCTGGCTTACATATAGAAAGACCTAGAAATAGAAATTGAGCGAATGTAGAGGCTTAAAAATACCATAGTGCCAATAATAGTAGGAGCACTGGGTATAATCAAGAAAGGAACAGAAAAACATCAAAACAATATACCTGGCAATTCTAGTCTATAATTCTAATACAAAAATTGCACTTTGTGGAACTGGTCATCTCCATAGAAAAATACTATCAATATAACGGGAAAGTATCACACAGAGTGAGAGGTACTTGGATTTGAAAAGTGTGTTTCATTTGAGAATAAAGAAGAAAAAAAAAATGGAGGATTTGTTAGAATCCATTAGAATATTTTTCAAAGCCAAATGAACTCGCTTTAAAACAACCTTCACCCCGCAAGAAAAAAAATAAAAATAAAAAGCAAACCAAAAAAACAAAAAAACAAAAAACAAACAAACAAAAACCAACAAAAGCTGAAAGTCGACTAATTAAGGAAATTTAATGAAAATTTGTCTTTCTTTGTTCATGGGAAGGTTACGGAGTATTTGATCATTTGGTTTATTTGTTTAACGGCATATGAACTTCTTATGGGTTATTTAATACTGGAATTTAATTCATTTCTAAATATTTGATTATAATAGAGAAAATAGATAAATAAAGATAGAAAGAAAGAAAGGAACGGAAAGAAAGAAAGAAAGAAAAACATAAATAGATAGATAGATAGATAGAGAGTGAGGGAGAGGTTTTATTTGGTTTGACTAATTCGGATTTGAAATTTGATTTGTTTTCAAATTTTTGATGACAGAAATATTTTCAATGTTGTTTTGCATTTTTTATTGAATTTATTTCTATTTGAGTATTATAATTTATTTGCACACAGTCGTATGATTTCAAGTATTTCTATCAAATACAAATGATTTGCTCACAGTAGTATGGTTTCAAGTATTCCTAAAGAATACTAATAATTTACACTTAGTTATATGATTTGGCCTAATGAGTTGAGAGTTTGGCAATGGTCCGGGAGACTTGGGTTCAATCCCAGGTCGAGTCATACCAAAGACGCTAAAAATGGTACTTGATGCCACCTTGCTTAACACTCAGCATTATAAGGTATGGATCAAGGGTAAAATGGAGTTGATACTAATTGTGATTGGTACAGTCATCAGAGGACTGGTACTGGGACTGGAGGACGTGAAAATAAGAGAACGAGTGGAGACCATCCTAATGACAGCATTGATTAGATTTTCTAGAATACTGAGAAAAGTCCGGGAGACTTGAGGAGACTTGTTGTCACTTAGAATACAGTGGAAAAACATCAGCTAACGCTGGTGTAAAGAGAGTAAATTAATAATCCTTTGTAAACAATGATATTCTTAACTAATTATGTTTTACTAATTATGCTTAATTAATTATTTTTAACAAAATTAACGTGCACACAGTTGTTTGCTGTGTAATTGTTAGAACGGTCCTTTTGGCTTTGTAACGGCGCAATAGTTGATGTGCCGTTAAAAAATGAAATCAATCCAAATCTCTCTCTTTCTCTCGCTTTCATCTTTTCTTTTTCTCTCTTCTTTTCTTTTTTTCCGACATTACCCTTTCATTCTTTCCTTCTCTTCTTTTCTTCGATCTTTATTTTCTTCTCTCCTCTCTCTGTCACACGCTCTCTCTCTCTCTGTCTCTCTCTCACTTGATTTTTTTTCTATCTTTCACCGTTCTCCGCTCTCATATTCAAATATTTACAAATAAAGCAAATTTTGCCTTTAAATTACTCAGAAGAAGATGATATGCCGTTTAGCAAATAAACCAATCCAAATATTTACAAATGGATTAGATTTCGCCTTTAAATTACCCAGAAGATGATATGCCGTTTAGCAAATAAACCAATCCAAATATTTACAAATAAAGCAAACTTTGCCTTTAAATTTCCCAGAAGAAGATGATATGCCGTTTAGCAAATAAACCAATCCAAATATTTACAAATAAAACTTTACCTTTAAATTACCCAGAAGAAGATGATATGCCGTTTAGCAAATAAACCAATCCAAATATTTACAAATAAAACTTTACCTTTAAATTACCCAGAAGAAGATGATATGCCGTTTAGCAAATAAACCAATCCAAACATTTACAAATAAATCAAATTTCGCCTTTAAATTACCCAGAAGAAGATGATATGCCATTTAGCAAATAAACCAATTCAAATATTTACAAATAAATCAAAATTTACCTTTAAATTACCCAGAAGAAGATGATATGCTGTTTAGGAAATAAACGAACCTAAACCTTTACAAGAAAATCAACTCCAGAGACGAACCAAGTGAAAGCACCTCCAGTAAAAGATTTCTAGAAACGTTTTTCAAGAGTTAATACCCCCGTCCACAAAAAATGTTTTTTTGTGAATCAAAACAATGCAAGTGAAATTTTAATTTAATACAGTTAATTATTTTGTTTTAGTGATAAATTGTGTGCTCGCTAAAAACTTTAAGTTTGAAGTTCCAAATTTACGATTGCTTAGTTCTTGTTTTGTGTTCTTCTATCAGCTCCTGTCAAAATAAAGAGTTGACAGGTTTGTTCTGAAATCAGCTGTAAGCGATATATTAGATGGTTAGTTGTTTTTTTAGGTTTTATGACATATCAACCTTTGTAGGTTATATAATACCAAATCCGTTTTTATGCAAATAGACAGTTCTATTTCAAACAATTCAGTTTAGCCTGTGTACACGGTTTAATCGTAAAAAACATTACTATTCCAAGATATTCAGTTTATTCAAACAGTTCTAATTCAGCTAATTCAGTTTAGTATTTGTACAAAGTTTTTTTACTCACAATTAAATTTCAAAACATTTCTATATCAAATTCGGTTTTGTTTAAGTAGAGTGTCAATGTCAAAAACAGTTCCATTTCCAAACAATTCAGTTTAGCATAAATACACAGTTTAAATGTAAGTACAGTTTAATTATGAAAAACATATCTATTTCAAGCTATTCAGTTTACTCAAACAGTACTAATTGGAAACGATTCCAATTCTAAACAATTCAGTTTAGCATAAGCTTGCAGTTACTTCGATTTAACCGATAGATCGGGCCCTATCAGGTGCTACCACTCCGGGTCAGAGTGGACCTGGGAGCAATGGCAATGAAGAAGTGCTCTGCATTCTCCAAAGCTCCAACATTACTGGAACCTCACCATCAGATTGTTTAGTGTCATATCAGGATACTCATTAGTGGGGTCTTACCCCTCTGCGGAGAAGCAGTCAGTGTATTCTACAACCCCAGCCGACTGAGCAAGATATATTAGAATAAACTTCCAGATACATGTGACATTAAGAATGATATGGCACCAGAAAATTTTAGTGATTACGTGTGATTAAGTCGTTAGTCAAAAGAATAATAAGGATAAGATATATAAGGAAATTTCTAAGACGCAGAGTAATTAAAGTTGCAGTTGGTTTTGTGGAAGAAGTGAGAACCGCAGTTGAGACAAGCAGGCCCTTTGAGGTAGGGCTTGATCGGTGAAGATCCTATTTACCAACCCCTCTGCTCGGGCAGGATATGACACAAGGTCATTTTTAAGCGGAGTTTAACAGGTTTGAATTCACAGTTTTCCTTCTCCTAGACTAGTTGCCTCATCAAGGCTGAAGAACCTAGTCTGTCCTACTATTTACCCATAGCTGGAGGGAGAATAATTGGATTCATACCTTTCCCAAGGGTATTAGTGCTATGTGAAATGCAATCATTCTTGTCCAGAATTTGAACTCGTGTTGCCGTGTCCATTTCCTACGACGATAACCATTACACCACGGGCACCTCCAGCGATCGGTGAAGATGCAATGTCTAAGTCCGTGGTTGTCCGTTAAAGTTTCTGTTACCGAATGGGTTCATTGTGTTTTTTATCTCTTGTTTTGGCGACTACTCTAAAAACAGTCGGAACAATAAATTTTCATATGAAACAACAGAACATGTTTGTATTTGTGTTGTGAAACGCCTTTCGATAAGACCGAAAACGCTGCACGAAATTCATATTTGGTGCCGGTGTGCAACAGTGTTTAGAGGTCAAAATGAAGACACGCAGACAAGAGAAGTAGGTTGAAACAAATATATTACAATAAGAGAACATATATACAGAATACAGATGCCAAAGCCCAGACACCCCCTGCGGCTCCAAAAATGACTCGGGCTCCGTCAGCATTCCTCTAAAAAGAGACACTTCAGGCGCCTGGCGATAAACCTAGCCTCTCCAAGAAGGGTTAGCGCCTGGGGGACGGCCCTCCTGAGGCTCGAGGACGCCGTTCAAAGCGCACCTCGACCGACTGCTATTGGAACAAGGACACACCCGACCAGATCCGTGCACCGATAAAACGTGGCCGACCGAAGTGTGTCCCAGCCCAGCGCCTCTCAGAGAGTAGATCATACTCTCCACTCAGCTTGGAGGTGATCTCCTCGGGTGTCAAGTAGAGTCGGTGTATATTGAGGAGAATAGTTCATTAACATGTAGGTAGGTACCATAACAGCTACATAAAGAAGACAAAACTATTTTACAAAAATTAATATGATGATAATCAATTTTACATAGATTGACTCGTTACTTATCAGACTCTCCTCATAGTATATCATACTGATTATTTATTTACTTACCCCTTTGTACAAGAAGAATGCCCTACAAGGTCAATTTTTTAAGCTGAGTTCAATAGGTTTGAATTCAGAGTTTTTCTTCTCCTAGATTGGTTGCCATACCAAGATTATAACGCCTATTCTGCCTGATCTAAATAACAGAGGATACTATCAAGAATATTTTCTCAAAGAAAATATGAGTATATATCTACCTAACCCTTTCGTGCGGGCAGGATACGACACAAAGTCAATTTTCAACAGAGTTTAACGGGTTCGAATTCAGAGTTTTCCTTCTCCAAGGCTAGTTGTCATACCAAGATTAAAAAGCACAGTCTATCCTACTATTTATGCATAGCTGGAGGGAAAAAAATGATCCATAACTTTTCCAATGGTGATCGCGTTACGTAAAATGCAAACAGTCGTAACTATGATTCGAACTGGGTTCGCTGTGTCCATTTTACCACAAACTCTTACACCTCTACTTATTATTTAATGGCGCAGTAATTTAAGTCTTCTTGTATGTGAGCCGCCTCTTTTTAGGACGTTGAAGCTCTATTATGTCGGTAAGAATATTGAGTATAAAAATAAATAAACCCCTGTTTTAGTAAAGGATATCTCGCCTGCGGAATCACCATCTGTTGATCGTCAAAGATGGCGAACATAGGAAAGAAAAGCGGATAGAAAGACGATATAGGATGATAAAGAAAAAGAAAACAGTATAAACTATTAAAAAAGCAAGAAAAAAACAAACTAGCAAAATGGGTTGATGGAAATATTTTAATACTGAGCCGTCGAAAGGTGTTTTTAGCGATAATCTTTGTTGTTTTGTTGGCCATTGAAAGCTTAATGTAAAATCTCTGTTTGTTCGGAGGGGACTGTTCTTTGGTTTAACAATGGCCGCTCATCCGGTGAAATAATGCTGCGCATGCGCATTGAGTTTTCATTTTTATATCTTAATTATTAATTTTTTTTTTTTACCTATCTTAAATTTTGGTGGGTAAGTTTAGATGAGCTTTACGAATGCTAGGAGCTTAAGACGAATTAAAAGGATGAGACAAGACCCCTCCCTCCAAAACGGTGGTGATATGAATTAGAAGGCATGATAAGTTCTTAGAAGAACATAGAAGCAGTCGCTTTATATAAGTATAAGAAAAGGAAATGAGGGATATACATACATATATATATATATATATATATATATATATATATATAAAGACAAAAAAGATGTTCCAAAATAAGCGAAGTGGATTCTACTCTATATATACATACATACATACATATAAATACACAGGTACATATATATATATATATATATATATATATATATGTGTGTGTGTGCATATATATATATATATATATATGTACGAGTATATGTGTGTATGGTATTGCCCATAAATAATTACATCTCTTTGAATTTTTATAATAGAAAATTAACTTTAAAAATATCGAAATTTTTGTGTGGAAATTAGCTCTGTCATCTGGGGCTGTAGAATAGACCGACCGCACCTCTATAGGAGTGCAAGACACCCTCCGAACGTGTTTCCTTGAGATGACATTAAACTGAGTCTGATTGTGTGGCTACACCCCCAGATATTTAGAGAATATGGAGTGCCTTTTCATTGCCATTACCTCCAGATACATTCTGACCTGGAGAAGTTGTAACTGTTTAGTCCTGACCCAGTCGGCTGGTGCTATAGAATACACCGACTGCATTTCTGTAGAGGGTTAATATTTCCCCAATGAGTATCCTGAATACGACATTAAAAAATCTGACTGGGAGGCTCCAGTAATGCTGAAGCTTTGATTAATGCGGAGCACCCCTTTATTGTCATCACTTCCAAGTCCACTCTGGTCTGCAGTGGTTGCCTCTGAGTGGGTCCTATCTATGGGTCAAATAGAACTAAACTGTGTTCTTATGCTAAAGTGAATTGTCTGAAATAGAACGGTTTTGACATTCAAACTACGTACTCATGCTAAACTGAATTGTTTTTAAAAGTACTGTTTTATCATTTAAGTGTGTGTAAGTAAATCACTGATGTTTAATTGAATTGTTAGTGATACATACAAATATTTGGAACTATTTAAGTTTGTTGACGAAACTAAACTGTTTGAAATAGAACTGTTTATATGCATAAAAATGGATTTGGCATTAAATAAACCAACAATGGTTGATATGCAATAAAACCAAACCAAACCAGAAAAGGACATCGACACGAGGTTAATGAAAGCATGGACAACTATCAATCGGCTATCGATTATATGGAAACCAGACCTAACCGATAAAATGAAACGCAGTTTCTTCCAGGCAGCGGTCGCATCGATACTGCTATATGGATGCACTACATGGACTCTAACAAAACGGCTGGAGAAGAAGCTAGATGGCAAGTTCCCAAGAATGCTACGAGCAATCTTGAACAAGTCCTGGCGGCAACACCCCACAAGACACCAACTGTACGGCCACCTGCCTCCTATCACGAAAACTATTCAAGTTAGACGAACCAGACATGTAGGACACCGCTGGAGAAGCGGGGACGAACTCATAAGTGATGTACTCTTATGGACCCCCACACATGGCCGTGCAAAAGCAGGACGACCAGCACGAACATACATTCAGCAACTATGTGAGGATACAGGATGTTGTCCAGAAGACCTGCCTGAGGCGATGAACCATAGGGAAAAGTGGCAAGAGACGGTCAGGGATATTCGTGCTACCAGCACGACATGATGATGATGATGATGACATTTGGTATACTGAATTGTTTAAAATAATTAGAAACCATTTAACTGTGTGCAAAAAACAAAACGGGTTCTGGCTTGTTTAAAAATCACATGCGTTTAGAAATCGTATATTTAGTATGGCGAAAAAAGAATTTGGCATGAAATGACTTACATGGTCGATATGCCATAAAACCAAAGCCAACCAAATCCTATACATTTAATATATATGTATAAAAAGAACTTGGCATTAAATAACCTACAATGGTTGATATGCCATAAAGCCAAACTAAACCAAATTAAATATATTTATTATATATGTATGTAGAGTATTTGGCTTTAAATAACCTACAATGATTGATATGCCATAAAACCAAACCAAACCAAACCAAATTAAATATATTTATTATATATATATGTAGAGTATTTGGCATTAAATAACCTACAATGATTGATATGCCATAAAACCAAACCAAACCAAGCCAAACCAAACAGTTTAGTTCGATCTATGGGTCAAATAGTATTGTTTAATTATTTACTAAACTTGAAACCATTTAAGTGTGAGTAAATCCAATTATCAATATTAAATTGAATTAATAGTATTAGCTAACAATACTTGAAACCATTTTATTGTCCGCGAATAAATGAGCTCTGACTCGTTTAGATATATTATGTACACATTATTCATCTACAACCGGCCCATTGATTTAATGGTTAGAGTGTTCGCCAATGGTCCCGGAAACCAGGGTTCAATCTCAGGTCAAGTCATACCAAAGACTCAAAAATGGCACTTGATGCCTCCTTGGTTAACACTCAGCATTATAAGATAATGATCAAGGGTAATGTGCAGCAATCCAGGGAAAGGTGTAGCGCCCTTCCCTATAGCTATGGATAAGGGAGACTTCGAGTCGCCCTCTATAACGGTCGGCGCCTTATATATATCTATCTATCTATATATATATATATATATATATATATATATATATATATATATATAAACACAATTTTGCATTTAAAGAAGCCCAAAAGTGTTGATATGCCATGACTATCAACCAGCCTAAATCTAGTTGAAATTACATAATTAAAAGCAGATATTGTAAGTTATGATATATCACAAACTACTGTTTTGAAACTCTGCAATAAAACATATGGTTATTTTGTCTAAAAATGAATACACTCTAACGCAAAATTTTACATTGGAAATAGATCTTCAAGCCGAACATAAATCTTTTCTTGCGCGACAAGAAAATTTTGTCAAAAAAAAAGTGGGCGGGAGGGCACCTGTGGTTTGCAAGTTAAGTTGAACAGGCTAGTAATTTCCATCCTTAGTAGGAAGTGAATTCCTTACGATTTTTGCTAAATCTTAGAACTTGATAGATCTGGCAGAAGAGTGAAAGAAGAAGAAGAAGAAGAAGAAGAAGAAGAAGAAGAAGAAGAAGAAGAAGAAGAAGAAGAAGAACCACCACCACCGCAACAACAACAAAAACAAAAACATGATAGACTTTAAAAAAAAAGAATAATAATAATAAGAAGAAGAAGAATGAGGTAGATTTTAAAGAAGAAGAAGAAGAAGAAGAAGAAGAAGAAGGGAGACTTCAAGCAGAGTAAACTTGAAGAAGAAGAAGAAGAAGAAGAAGAAGAAGAAGGGAGACTTCAAGCAGAGTAAACTTGAAGAAGAAGAAGAAGAAGAAGAAGAAGAAGAAGAAGAAGAAGAAGAAGAAGGAGGAGGAGGAGGGAGACTTCAAGCAGAGTAGACTTGGAAAAGAAGAAGAAGAAGAAGAAGAAGAAGAAGAAGAACAACAACAACAACAACAACAACATGGTAGACTTTAAAGAAGAAGAAGAAGATGAACTTTGAAGAAGAAGAAGAGGTGGAGGAGGAGGGTAGACTTTGAAGAAGAAGAAGAAGAAGAAGAAGAAGAAGAAGAAGAAGACGATAAACTTGGAATCATAAGAAAAAAATGTAACATAAACACGAAAAAAGAAAATAAAAACGAATAAATCCCCTCAAACATAAAGTAAGTAGTAGGTTTTAAAAGTCCCAATTTTCTTTGTTATCGTTTCTAAAATGATTATCAACAGAAATACAAGTGGTTAAAAATAAATAAATACGAAATAAATAAATAAAAAAAGAGAAGAAAAATCTATGCCCTGAGTTGCACGGAACGTGTTCTATACGATAATTCGCATCTATTGTTCAACATTACAAACGTGTCTTTTCTGTTTTTATGTTGATCGATAGAAATATTAAGGAAGCAAACAAAATATATTTGCCTCGGAGGAAAAAAAAAGAAAAAAAGAAAGACATTACAATAAAAAAAAAAAGAAAAGAAAAGAAAAGAAAAAAATCCCCTTACTCGACTGCAAGCTCATTTAACCTCCAAAATGCGTAACAGTGCAGTCTCAAAGACAAGTGAATCCTGCAGTATTAGACCCACTATTTCTCCAGATTCTTCAGACAAAATATTAGAGGTGCATCTGAGAATTATAGAATAAACTCTTTTTTCAGGCCAGTCTATTTGGCTGGAGCTGCAGAATATACCGACTGCATTTCTGACAAGTAATTTAATGCTAAATATTATTGATACATATATAATAGATATATACAATTTGGTTTGGTTTAATGACATATCAACCATTGTAGGTTATTTAATGCCAAATCCTCTTTATACATATATGATAAATAAATATGAATTGGTTTGGTTTGATTTAATGGTATATCAACCATTGTAGGTTATTTAATGCCAAATCCTCTTTATACATATATGATAAATAAATATGAATTGGTTTGGTTTGATTTAATGGTATATCAACCATTGTAGGTTATTTAATGCCAAATCCTCTTTATACATATATGATAAATAAATATGAATTGGTTTGATTTGATTTAATGGTATATCAACCATTGTAGGTTATTTAATGCCAAATCCTCTTTATATATATATATATATATATATATATATTAAATAAGTAGGGTTTGGTTTGATTAGGTTTTATGGCATATCAACTAATGTAGGTTACTTAATGTCAAATCCTTTTTTACATATATATTAAATATATAGGATTTGGTTGGGTTGAGTTCTATGGCATATCAACCACTGTAAGTTATTTAATGCCAAATCCTCTTCCTATATATATATATATATATATATATATATTAGATATATAGAATTTGGTTGGGTTGGTTTTTATGGCATATCAACCATGGTAGGGTATTTAATGCCAAATCCACTTTATACATACATACATATTAAATATATTGGATTTGCTTTGGTTGGGTTCTATGGCAAATCAACCATTGTAGGTTATTTAATGCCAAGTCATCCTTATGCATATATTAGATATATAGTATTTGGTTTGGTTTTATACCATATCAACCATTGTAGGTTATTTAGTGCCAAATCCTTTTTATACTTATATATTAAATATATATGATTTGGTTTGATTGTGTTATATGGCATATCAACCATTGTTGGTTATTTAATGCCAAATCCTCTTTATACATATATATTAGATATATGTGATTTGGTTTGGTTTGGTTTGGTTTTATGGCATATCAACCATTGTAGGTTATTTAATGCCAAATCGTTTATACATACAAGGCTCATTGAATAAGTTTCCAGACTTTTTTCGTATGGCCCCTTTTTTGATAGTACACACATGAAACTCTTGTCCCCTTCGAAATAATCTCATCCGGCTGCAATGCACTTGTTGGACCGTTCCAATAAATTTTGGAAGGCCCCATGGAAGTCCTCTTGTTTCAGCGTGTTAATGACCTTCCTCACAGCCTCTTTCATCTCCTCAATTGTCTCATAACGTCTGCCTCTAAATTTTTCCTTGGGCTTAGGGAATAAGCAAAAGTCACAGGGAGCAACGTCTGGACTATAGGGAGGGTGAAGAACTGTCTTGATGCCCATCTTGGTCAAATAGTCGGTGACAAGGATGGAGTAGTGGACTGGTGCATTGTCCTGGTGGAAATGCCACTGACCCGATTTGAAGAGTGCTGGCCTTTTCCGACGGAATCTTTTCCTGAACTCCCTTAAAACCTCAACATAGTATTCCTTGTTGACAATCTGTCCAGTGGGAATTCAGTGCATGTAGATCATGCCAGTGCTGTCAAAAAAAGGGATCATCAAATGTTTGTGGGTGTATTTGCTCTGTCTAGCCTTCTTGGGTCTGGGAGAGCCAGCATGCCTCCACTGGGAACTCTGTCTCTTGGTCTCTGAGTCATAGCAGTAGATCCAGCTTTAATCGCAGGTCACCAGAGCATCAAGAACTGCGGGATCTGAATTGATCAGCTCGACCATCTCCTTGCTGTCATGATAACGTCTTTCTTTTTGATCTTCTCTGAGCACCCTTGGGAAAAACCTCGCGCAAATCTTCCGCATCTTCAGTTCCTCGCGAATAATTTTGTGTACAATTCCCAAACTGACATCAAACTGTGCACTTATTGTCTCTATAGACACATGACGGTCCTTATCCATGAAATTCTTTATTTGGCGAATCAACTCTGGTATTCTGACTTCCTTATTGCCCCCACACCTCTCATCATCCCTCACAGACTTGCTGCCTTCCTTGAATCTCTTATCCACTCAAAAACTGATGCTCGATTCATGCAAGATGCTCTAAAAGCAGTCTGATGCATTTCATACGTTTCTGTGGCATTTTTTCCAAGTTTAAAACAGAATTTTATTGCATATCGTTCTTGTAAAGTGTCCACATGTCCAGATTGAATTTTTGAAATTCACCAGCTGTGACAATCAGTCTTTATTAGGGTGTATTCCCATTGCTGCAGTAGCGGTTCATTTGAACCTGAAATCATAAAAATTGGTCAGTCATCTCATAAGATGTATAGCAATAAGATACAGAATTTTCAAGAGTCTACGACAATTTTAAATGCCTGTACAAAAAGTCTGGAAACTTATTGAAGACACTTCGTATATATTAAATATATATGATTTGTAAACACATTCTTTTTATAACTTTTTAAACGAGCCTAAAGACAGTTAAATCGTATCAATTATTTCTGTCTAACGGCAATATTCTGTTTACTAGTTATTATTTGAGGCGGTGACCACATTGTGTAATGATTAACCTGCTTGACTGTGGAATCGTGGTGAGCGAGTTTGAAACAGTTCTATTCCTAACAATTCAATTTACCATAAGTTATTTTTTTGTTCCCGGTTTATTTGGTTGTTTGGTTGGTTGAGTTTTATGACATATCAACCTTTCTGGGTTATTTAACGCCATATCCGTTTTTAAGCAAATAGTTCTATTTCAAACAATTCAGTTTAGCTTTAGTACACAGTTTAATTGTCAAAACATTTCTATTTCAAGGTATTTAGTTTATTCAAACAGTTCTAATTCAGCTAATTCAGTTTAGTATAAGTACCGATTTACACACAGTTAAATGTCAAAACAGTTCTATATTAAACAGTTCAGTTTAGTGTAAGTAGAGTTTCAATGTCAAAAACAATTTCATTCCAAACAATTTAGTTTAGCATTAGCTCGCAGTTTAAATGTAAGTACAGTTTAATTGTAAAAAAAAACATTTCTATTTCAAACTATTCAATTTAGTCAAAGAGTTCTAATTCAAACATTTCAGTTTAGCATAAGTATGCAGTTAGTTCTATTTAAGCCATAGATAGGGCCCTATCAGGTGCTACCATTCCAGGCCAGAGTGGACTTGGGAGTAATGGTAATGAAGGGGTTCCGCATTCCCTAAAGCTCCCACATCACTGGAACCTCACCATCAGATTGCATTGCGTCATATCTAGGACACTCATTGAGGGTGTATTGTATAGCCTCAGTCGTTTGGGCAATACACAGAGTTAATGTCAAAACAGTCTTATCCCAGATAATTCAGTTTTGCATAAGTACGCAGTTTAAATGTCAAAACAGTTCTATCTGAAACAATTCAGTTTAGTATAAATACCTAGTTTAAATGCAACAACCAATAAACTCAAACCACGGTTTAATTCTATTTAACCCATAGATAGGGCGCTATCAGATGCTACCACTCCGGGCCAGAATGGACCTGGGAGCGAATGCAATGAAGGGGTACTCCGCATTCCCCAAAGCTCCAGCATTACTGGAACCTCACCATCAGATTGTTTAGTGTCATAACCAGGACACTCATCTTATCCGTCTGCAGAGAAGCAGTCGCTGTATTCTACAGCCCCAGCCGACTGGTCAAGCTCATAGTTTAAAATGCCAAACAGTTCTATTTGACCCGTAGATAGTAAACTATCATATGCCAAAACTCCAGATCAGAGTGGACTAAGGAGCAATAGCAATGAAGGGGTTCTTCATATTACCCCAAACACCTAAACTGGAGATTGCTAAAAGTCATATCAGGACACTCATTGGAGAAGTTTTACCGCTCTGCAAGGATGCAGTCGGTGTATTCTACAGCCCTGCCGACTGGGCCACTGGGCACTTGTTGGGAGGGTCTTACCCCTCTGCAATCGGCGTATTCTACAGCCTCAATTGACTAGACCACAGGTCACTCTTTAGGGGAGGGTCTTACCCCTCTGCAGAAATGCAATCGGTGTATTCTACAGCCTCAATTGACTTGACCACAGGGCACTCATTGGGGCAGGGTGTTACCCCTCTGCAGAGATGCAATCGGTGTATTCTACAGCCTCAACTGACTTGACCACAGGGCACTCGTTGGGGTAGGGTGTCACCTCTCTGCAGAGATGCAATCGGTGTATTCTACAGCCCCAACAGACTTGACCACAGGGCACTCGTTGGGGCAGGGTCTCACACCTCTGCAGAGATAAAGTCGGTGTATTCTACAGCCCCAGCAGACAGGGCCACAGGGAACTCGTTGAAGGAGGGTTTTACCCTTCTGCAGAGATGTAATCAGTGTATTCTACACCCTCAACCGAATGGGCTAACAAATATATGGATTATTCACACAACAACAACAACAAAAAAAAAGGGAAATCTCACACCAGAAGACTTGGATACGGCTAAGAAAAGGAAACCTTAAGAAAGTAAATGAATCTCTTCGAATAGCAGAACAAAACAACGCTACCAGGATCAGCTATGTAAAACCAAAAATAGATAAGACGCAACGAAAATAGCAAATGCAGATTATATGGTAATTGACACGAAACGATCAATCACATAATAAGCGAATGCACCAAAGTATACATGACTGGGTGGGGACGGTGATCCACTGGGAATTGTGCAAGAAATTTAAATTTGACCATACAAACTAGAGGTACATGCATAGTCCAGAATACGTCCCGGAGAATTAGACACATAAAATTCTCTGGGATTTTGAGATACAAACGGATCACCTAATCTCGGCCAGACAACCAGAACTAGTGATAGTAAAAAAAAAAAACCCTGTAGAATAGTGGACTTTGGCTTCCAGGCAGACGACAGAGTAAATTTTAAAGAGAGCGAAAAGTGAGATAAATACCAAAACCTTGCTAGAGAACTGAAAAACCACAGAACATGAAGGTGAAGGCGATACTTATTGTAATTGGTGCACTTGGAACAATCCCCTAAAGATTGATGAAAAAGGATGACTTAGATATCAGAGGACAAGAAGAGACCAACCAGACTACAGCATTAGTAAGATCGGTCAGAATACTGAGAAGGGCCCTGGAGACTTGAGAACATTTGCTGTCACTCAATCTTCCAGTGAAAGACCATCAGTTAACGCTTGTGTTAAAAACTCTCGGGGATCATCATAATAATAAGTGTAATATATTCAAGATAGGACCAATATACGAATACGTAAAATATTCTTATGCATAGGAATCCGAAAAACACTCGAAAAACTGACGACTCTCGGTTGTTCTGGTACGAAACTTTTATTACCTTCTTGACTTTTTGGTTTTCGACACAAGGAGAGAGAGACACAATTTTTACTATGCTGACCGTTCCATCTGACTCCACCACGCACGGCACATCTCGTAGACTCAACTGGCCTGGCCTCGCCCAGATTCGAAAATCAACTCGCTTCGTCCAGCCTCAAAACTCAACTAACTGTTTTTTTTTTCAAAAATCACCCAAAATCCTCAGCCCATCGCTTCCGGGCATGACGTCATTCACATCCCCAGTCCCATTTACCATCCGAGGTTTTTATTATCACATCTGTGATTGTCACATCCTCCCCGCGCGGGCGTGAACACCTGCGCTCAATGTGTGCCCCTACCCGTGCACTAAGCCGAATAATCCTAAGCCTAACTAAACCGAAAGATAAGATATAACCAACGAAAAATCATAATTTAAAAAAATCCTTCCTCAATTATATAACATTAATAATGACAGTAATTGTTTGAATAAATATTTAGTAGACTTTTTGTTGGTTTTGTTGTTTAATGGCATATCAACCTTCCTGTGTTATTTAATGCCAAATACATCCTTCTAGAGAAACAGTCGTGGTACTATTCAACCCATAGCTGGGAGGATAAGGGGCTTCATACCTTTCCCAAGGTTTTTGTCCGAAAGTGAACGTATAGCGCGACTGGAGTTCGAACTCGCTTACTACAATTCCCTAGTCAAATGCTTTAACAATTACGCCCTATTTAGTCCAAATATCTCTCATAAAATCATAGCCTGTCATAATTTATATTTAGGATAGAATTAACCTCCGTCAGCCTCAGTTTTTCGTATATGAAGCAAGGGTGATTATTCAACGATTTTAAAGAAAGCGTGAATTTTTAAAAAGAAAGCGTGATTTAAAAAAATAAGATACGGTAAATATGTCAATCATTTTCCTATTTTTTTTTGGCTCTACGTGTAAATTAGTTTGTAATAAAGAACAAAAATAATTTCTGAATTTTGCTTTATTTCATTTTTCAAAAAATTGCGCGTACCCTCGAACACACTGAAGAAGGTATGCATAATTAGATTATTGATTTTGCGACCATTTGCTTTGAATTTTAAATGACGTGAAACAAAGATATTCAAATAATTACAAGGAAAAGAAATTTGGATAGTCGAGAACAAATACATAAATGGACGCGAACAGTAAATTTAATTTAATTACTTAATTAAATAGCCGGGTTTAAAAAAAATACTTTGGTTAAAAAATCATTTTTATTACCATCGCTCAAGTACATACTGTAAACGAGTAATAAAAACGTCTCTGAACATAAAAGTTTATGACCATCTAAGTTATTTCATTAACTAATCGATATAGATGAGAAATGGTTTAATCTTATTGAAATGTGGCTTGGTTGGTACGAAAAAATAAATTCGTCTTTTAAACCATTTAATCTAAAGAATTATATTCTAGCTGAAGATAAAATTCATTGATGAAATAAAAGCAATTAGAATCTTCGAATTCTCGCCAAAATTTCCCGAATGTTTGGAAAATCTTAGATACTCATAATACATTCATCTTTTTAAGTTGATAAAACTATCATTTTTTAAAACCAGCCCAATAAGCTGGGGGTGTAGAATACACCGACTGCGTCTCGGCAAAAGGGAAGATCCTCTCACCCCAATGAGTGTCCTGATAATGACATTAAACAATCTGATGGTGAGGCTGCAACCTTGGAGATTTGGAGAATGTGGAGTACTCCTTCATTACCATTGCTCCCAAGTCCACTCTGGCCTGGATTGGTAGTACCTGGTAGGGTCCTATCTATGGGTCAAATAGAACCGTTTAAGATTTAAACTGTGTGCAAACAAATGACTCATGTTAAATCGAATTGTTAGAGATAGACCTGTTTGTTTATTTAAATATGTGTAAATATGTAATATTACGGACGAGCGCTGTTGTTGAAAACGCGCGAGCACATCGGCTGTCATCAATCATTGAAAAATGTCACGAACCTCGCGCGTGCAGGCAGAATGACCTGTAGAGTTGAAGCGTGATTTGAATATAATCACGCGTGAACTTTCAGTGCTACACTATTGTTTTCACTGGTGTTTCACCGAGCCTTCTGGAACCTTCGAATTGATCCATCAAATCTCTATATAAGAACTCAAGTAATGAGATTTTGGCAGTTCAAGGCAGGTTTCTAACAGGTTCAACAGATGTCCAGGACATCACGACCCGTGCTATACCCAGCCTGTCAACAATACGACTGATTGGAGAGTGTCAACAAGCTCGCTAAAACGACGCTGCTGTCACCCCAAGAAGGGAAAGGAGGAAGAACGCTATCGAACAAACTTTTTTTTAAATACCGCACGCTGTAGTCCCCACGAACAAAAGCAACTACTATTTTCTTCCTTAAATTTCGAGTTTTGAGTGTTTCTTTCCTGCGGACCCCTTTCTTTCAGACACCACGTATTTTGGGTCCTATGTTACAAACAAATGATTGATGTTTTATAGAATTGCTAGTGATACACTGCAATACTTGGAACCATTTAACTGTGTGCAAACAAATAATAATGCTGAATATAATTATTAGCGTTAAATAGCATGTTTTGAAACTCTTTAAGTGTTCCTAAAAAGAATTATTTGTATTACATCGCAAAACTTAGAGCCACTAATTGCGCAAATAAATAGTGTTGAATAGAATAATTATTGTTAAATAGCAATACTTGTAATGACTTCATTGTGTGCAAACAAATGATTAAGATTGAATGGCATTATTAGCGTTTGATCGTAATAATTGAAACTATTTAACTGCGTAAAAACAATAACAATTCTTGCGTACGAATAAATTAGTTGTTACTCATTTCCAAATAAAATCATCTACGAATTATTCTCTTAGAAATCATATGTATATTCATTTAAATGTATGCAAACAAAGGATTAATATTAATTAGAATTATCTGTGTTTGATAGAAATACTTGAAACTATTTAAATGTATGCTAACAAATGATTAATATCAAATAGAATTATTTGTGTTAGATAGAAATACTTGTAACCATTTATCTCAGTGCAAACAAATGATTAATATCAAATAGAATTATTTGTGCTTGATAGACATACTTGAAACTTTTTAAATGTATGTTAACAAAGGATTAATACCCTTGGGAAAGGTATGAACCCCACAATCCTCCCAGCTATGGGTTAAATAGTACCACTACTGTTCTTCTAGGAGAATGGCTTTGGCATTAAATAACCTAAAAAGAGTTGATATGCCATTAAACGAAGAAACCAAACCAAACCAAAGGATTAATATCAAATTGAATTATTTGTGTTAGATAGAAATACTTGAAACCATTTAAATGTATGCGAACAAATGATTAATGTTAAATAGAATTATTTGTGTTAGATAGAAATACTTGAAACCATTTATCTGTGGGCTAAACAAGGTGAGGATCGTTTAAAAATGTCACCGGCAAAATGTGTATATTAATCGTATATATCAAATATAGATGTATAAGGGACTTGGCATTAAATAACCTAAAGAGAATCCAGTAGTGAGAAAAATGTTCGTTGGTTGGTTGGTTGGTTTTTATTGCATATCATCTATTATAGGTTATTTAATACCAAGTCCCTTTTTTTCATCATACAACGTGTATCGCACGTGCTTTCACAAGTTGTATGATGAAAAAAAAGGGGACTTGGCATT
Source organism: Sepioteuthis lessoniana (assembly GCA_963585895.1). NCBI lineage: Eukaryota > Metazoa > Mollusca > Cephalopoda > Myopsida > Loliginidae > Sepioteuthis > Sepioteuthis lessoniana. The sequence continues at coordinate 15,114,099 of OY757946.1, read as the reverse complement.
AAATAACCTATAATAGTTGATATGCAATAAAAACCAACCAACTAACCAACCAACCAATCAAGATTTTTCTCACTAGTGGATTCTCTTTGTTTTCAGGTAATTGAAGGTTTTTCTGGATTTTGACACAGTCTTCTACGTTTTGTATTCTAATGACGAGGATATAAGAACATTTTTTCTTCATTCTACTTCGGGTGTCAAATAGTCACACACACACACACACACACAAGTACACACCTATATATCATCATTATCGTCATTATCGTCACCAAAGTGTACCCACATCACTTGGCTCTCCCATGCCATCCATCCTCCCTATTACTCCTTGCAAGTCTTCTAAACAGTATCCTGTGTCCGCACAGATATGATGAATGTAAGTTTTTACTGGTCGGCAAACACTGGTGTATCCATGTGTTGGAGTCCATTGGAAAATAATGTTGCTTATAAGTTATTACTTCTCCAGCACTTCATAGCTCGTCTTACTTGGATAATTAGTGAGATAGGAAGTAAGTGGCCCAACAACTGATATTTTGTGGGTTGCTGCTTTCAGGATTTGTTCGAAATAGCAGGTAGCATCCTTGTGTAGTTTCCATTTATCTTTTTCTCCAGACTCTACGTTAAAGTTCAAGTGGTGTGACCATACAGTTGTACTGACACGGCCATACCTTAGAAGAAATCCTGCTTTATTTTATTAGAGAGCTCAGATTTCCATACATTCAATAGTAGCCTATACTTTACCTTTGCATTCGCGGAGATCGTTTGCAGAAGATGAGATATTGCTCTCGAGGGATATAAACTAGTTTACCAATTTTAGAGATTTTGCTATTTAATAAAGAGACAGCGCCATCTTGATTTGGACCAGTCGGCTGGAGCTTTAAAATACACCAACTGCATCTCTGCAGAAGAGTAAGACTCCCCCAAAGAGTGTCCTTGATATGACACAAAACAATTTAATAGTGAGGCTCCAGTAATGCTGGAGTTTTGGGGAATGCGGGGCACCCCTTTATTGCCATCGCTTCTTGATCCACTCTGGCCCGGAGTGGTTGGACATGATAGGGTACTATTTATGGTTCAAACTGAACTAAACTGCGTACTTATGTTAACCCGAATTGTTTGTAATAGAACTGTTTTGACATTTAATGATGTGTAAACTTTACTTATACTTAACTGAATTGTTTGAAATAGAACTGCTTATATCAATAAAAATGGATTTGGCATTAAATAACCTACAATGGTTGATGTACCATAAAACCAAGCCAAACCAAAACATCTTGATTGAAATATATGAACTCTGTTTTATCCATGTTCACATAGAGACTAATTCCTCTTGCTGCTTGCTCCAGGCTATGAAGTAGAGATTCGACTTGAGCAGGTGTATTTTAAAAAAAATCAAGACTATTTGATTCGTCTGCACTTGTAAAAGTTTCTGCGGGATTTCATCTTGCCATTTTTAGCGAGAAACTATTTCCTTTTATTAGATCTATTGGCGTTCACTGTACGTGATCGAGGCAGGTTAAGAATAGAAATTGTGTTTAATGTATCTCCTTGCAAGACTCTACCGACAATGTCAAAAATATCAGTTTCGCCATCGGTCGAGCGAGTCTAGTTGTATTTTTGGTTGGTTGTATAGGTTTTATGGCATATCAATCTTTGTAAGGTTATTTAACGCCAAACCCAATTTTATACAAATAATCAGTTCTACTAATAATCAGTTCACTCACACATTTTTGGATTAATACCCTTGGCAAAAGTATGAATCACTTCATTTCCTGCAATGGTTTAAACAGTATCACTGCTGTTCTTCAAGGATGACTTTGCTATTAACTCACCCATAAAGGTTTTATATACAATTAAACCCCAAAACCTGATTCGACCTTGGATGTATTCCTGTTGTATTTTTGGTTGGTTGTATAGGTTTTATGGCACATCAATCTTTGTAAGGTTATTTATCGCCAAATCCAATTTTATACAAATAATCAGTTTTACTCCAAACAATTCAGTTTAGTAATAGTACACAGTTTAATTGTAAAAAGCATTTCTATTTCAAGCTATTCAGTTTATTCAAACAGCTAATTCAGTTCAGTATTTGTACAGATTTTCCTTTTGGTTTGGTTTTATGGTATATTAATCTTTGTAATGTTATTTAACGCCAAATCCAATTTTATACAAATAATCAGTTCTACTTCAAACCATTCAGTTTAGTATGAGTACACAGTTTAATTGTAAAAAACATTTCTATTTCAAGCTATTCAGATTATTCAAACAACTAATTCAGTTCAGTATTAGTACAGATTTTCTTTGAATATAGCAAACCACATTAGTGTGTGTGTGTGTGTGTGTTTATCCAAGGTTTTATAAGGGTAATTAAGATATCTGGTAGACTGATGTTTACCCAGACACCATTGTACTTATATTATTATAGACCTGACCTGAGTATATTAAATTGAAATGGGTCATTTTTAAAGCATGTCAACCCTTACAGTCATTTTAACCATTATTATCAAAGTTTATATACAGTTCAAAACAAAATGTATCTTCACAACATTTCAAACAGATGAACACTTCATTATGTCAAACACATCAAGTTGACTTGATGTGCAAGACTCTACCAACAATGTCAAAAATATCAGTTTCGCCATTGGTCGAGCGAGTCACTGCTTTCGTGTTTTTTGAAGAGTTAACAGTTTCTTTAGGTAGATAATCATCATCATCATCAAGTCACGCTGACAGCATGGATTTCCATGACTCTCTCTCTCTCTCTCTCTATCCGTCACTATTATTCATCGCTTCCGGCAGGTCTTAAAAACTACATCCTGTGTCTGCACAGAGCTGATGTAAACAAGTTCTTGAAGGTCAGCCAACACTGTTTTTGGACATGTGTAAAAGTCCATAGAAGATCGACACTTATTAGTTTGTCCTTTCTTCTCCAACAGTGTCCCGCATATCTTGGTAGTCTTACTTTGGAGGGTTGTGAGATGGGAAGTAAGTGGCAGTATAGCTGCTGTTTCTTAGGGGTGTTGATTCCTGGATTTGTTCAAAATAGCTCGTAGCATTCCTGTGGTGATCCCATCTAGATTTTGAGACTATAGGTTAGAGATATTGCGACCTCTTTCCTCTGTATGGAATCAAATAGCTTGGATCTACTAAGAGATTTTTGCGCGTACTCCTCTGGTGATTCGACGAATCATCTGAATCTGAGAAGTTGTTGATCGATTTCTCCGAAAGCTGTTCTGATTTTTCTTAAGAACTTTCTCGATTTCTGATCGCATACGATCGAGAAACAGGGCGTTATAAACCTTAACAGCTATAGCAATAAGAATCTCTAGTTTTTATTGATTCCGAGGTCGCCTTTCATTGGTTGGTTGGTTGGTTGTTTTGTTTTACGGCATATCAACCCTTTTCGGGTCACTTAACGCCAAATTAAGTTATTTTGTTAAAAGTCTTAAACAATTCAGTTTAGTATACGTACAGATTTCTTTACACTCAGTTCTATTTCAAACAATTCAGTTTAGCATAAATACACAGATTTTTGGTTACACATAGTTCAATGGAAAAACAGTTAATTTTAAACAATTCGGTTAAGCGTACAGTTTACTTCCATTCGACCCATAGACAGGGCCCTCTCAGGTGCTACCACTCCAGGCCAGAGTGGACCTGGGAGGGATGGCAATGAAGGAGTACTCCACATTCCCCAAAGCTTCAGCATTGCTTGTGCCTCGGCGTCAGATAGCTTAGTATCATATCCAGGATGCTCGTTGGGGGAGTTTTACCCCTCTGCAGAGATGCAGTCCGTGTATTCTACTACCCTACCCGACTGGGCTAAGTTCCTTTCCAAGCTATTCAGTTTATCATAAGTATATAGTTTAGATGTGAAAACAATTCTATTTCAAACAATTCTGTTTAGCATAAGTACACAGTTTAGTTTTATTTGACCCATAGATAGGACCCTATCAGGTGCTACTACTCCGGGCCAGAGTCGACCTGGGAATTATGTCAATAAAAGGGTACTCCGCGTCCCCCAAAGCTCCAGCATTATTGAAGTCTCACCATCAGATTGTTTAGTGTCATATCCAGAACACTCTTTGGTGTGGGGTGGGGGTCTTACTCCTCTGCAGAAGTACAGTTGGTGTATCCTATAACCCCAGCCGACTGGGCTTTTCTTTCGTAGAGATGGTGAGATGAAATGCAGTTTTTCGTTTATTTTTTTAACTTAGTTTCGGTATACATGCTGTTGCACAATCATATGTCATCAATTATTTTTGTCTTCCATAGTTCAGTGGGTATATCATCGAGCAGCGTCAAGTTAATCCTCCATGAAATGTCCAAGTTTGATGACTAGTTGGTCTTGAATGATATCTTCAATTGATGTATTTCTGATTTTAGAATGGTTTCCAAGCAGATTCTTGAAATGTTCTTTCCACTATTGAAGTCTTTCTTCTTGACTAGCATGTTTTAATATTACTCTTAAGTGCCTTTCTTTCCGCTTACTTCATGTACTGTTTCCCATGTTAGTTGAGACTTTATCTCCGCGAGAATTTCTGATATCATTGCTTTGACCCCTGACGTTATGGTTAAAGTGCTAGACTGCTGCCTTGAAGTAAGCGAGTTCGAACTTCACTCGCACACTTTCGGATTAATACCCTTGGCAAAGGTATGAATCACTTCATTTCCCAGCAATTGTTTAAACAGTATCACTGCTGTTCTTCAAGGATGACTTTGTTATTAACTCACCCATAAAGGTTTATATACTATTAAACACCAAAACCTGATTTGACCTTGGATGTATTCCTGTTGTATTTTTGGTTGGTTGTATAGGTTTTATGGCATATGAATCTTTGTAAGGTTATTTAACGCCAAATTCAATTTTATACAAATAATCAGTTTTACTTCAAACCATTCAGTTTAGTATGAGTACACAGTTTAATTGTAAAAAGCATTTCTATTTCAAGCTATTCAGTTTATTCAAACAGCTAATTCAGTTCAGTATTTGTACAGATTTTCTTTTTGGTTTGGTTTTATGACATATCAATCTTTGTAATGTTATTTAACGCCAAATCCAATTTTATACAAATAATCAGTTCTACTTCAAACAATTCAGTTTAGCATGAGTACACAGTTTGATTGCAAAAAACATTTCTATTTCAAGCTATTCAGTTTATTCAAACAGATTTGTACAAATTTTCTTTACACACAGTTAGTGTCAAACTAGTTCTCAATGAAACAATTCATTTTTGTGTAAGTAGAGTTGTAAACGTTACCCCCTCTCTCCCCCACACACGTTAACTTTCTTCTAACCATGTCACTTCTTACGCCGGCCGGTGATCAACTAGTGGTTTGAGGGGGTAACGCACATTTCTTTACCTACACAAGAATACGATCGAGGGAACGGAGAAAATAGAAGGACAACGAACAAACAAAGCTTGGGGTTAACCAAGAGCAGAGGAAGGTATGCAACACTTTGCATTCCTGATAGCATATATGGACTAACGCTAGCGTGGGTTACTAGCGAAAATTCCACAATGCTACTGGAATCAGACTCATCTTGACTCACTGTCGCTGGACCCTATCCCATGCTGCCTCGCCTCTCTGCTGTCCAGCCGCAACTGCCCTCTGCTCGGTCGCGTCGTCAACTCTCATTCGCGTCCCCTTACCACTTCCGGATACGGCGAGATTTCATGTCCAAGAATCCTTTGTCTGGTTTCGCGCCAAAACAGACTCGTCTGCTTTGGCGGCCTACCCACATAGTGCTACAGAGTTTCAAACTCAAAAACAGTTCCATTTTAAAAAATTCAGTTTAGCATAAGTACACATTTTAGATGTAAGTACAGTTTAAGTGTCAAAAACACTTCTATTTCAAGCTATTCAGTTTAGTCAAAGAGTTCTAATTCAAACAATTCAGTTTAGCATAAGTTACAATTAGCCGAATGTTCCGCTATGAAAATATGTTGGTATAACACACAAATATTCACTATTCATCCACGTTGTGATTTTAAGATCCAGACAACGAATCAAACTCCAATCGGAATCGCCGCTTAGCAAATAGATGAATGCTTCCGCACAATTAATTAAAAAATAATTTTTGACCAGAAACAAAGAATAATATTTAGTATATATAAAGAAAATGCAATTCAACAGTTTTTATATTTAGCGTTCTTACACAAGTGCAAATTCTGTCAGAGACCGTCAGGTATTCGCTCAGAATTAGAATATCTTTTACTTTTTACTCAGTCAGTTTGGAACAAGGCTATTTTTACGGTGGTTAGGGCTTTTTTTTTCACAAGTAACAGGTCAAATAAAGCTCAAAGCTGCGAGAACTGTTCCATCTGCCTTTCAGCCAACCCCCATTACATCTGCCTCTACAATTCACACTTCCAATCTCATCTTGATCCTGTCTTGCTTTCGGTTGAATTTATGTATATTCGTAGCTCGGTCAGAGTCGGTGTGGGGCGTTGATTTCAAAGGGCTACCAGCCCTCAGTAAATTTCACCCTGAATTCCTGGGTTAAATTTTTCTAGAAAAGTTCGCTTTAATCTCGTAATGGTATCACTTTGTTTTCATAGTTTTCTTTTATCACTAAAATAATTCGGTCTTTTTGAGAATTCCTTTTTCAGCAAACAATCGTATTTTTTTTTTTCATAATAATGACCTTGATGTGTCAATAATTTGTTTTTATAAAGTTCCGTCTCAATGAATAATTCCGCCATCTTGACACTTCCTTTGATCCATGGGGCATTCTATTTCCATAACAAAAATTTCCATAATTCTTTTTGCAATAAGACAAACAACACTATTCTTTCTGAACTGCTCGTCCAAATCAATTTTCTCGAATCTTCTAAAATCGACATCAACTTCTTTCCCTAAACAGTCCCTGAACCTATAGGGTTACACACACACACACACACACATATATATATATATATATACGTAGAAAAGGTAAAACGGAAGAAAAATATGTTCTATGGTTTGTTTATTTGCCTACGCGTTTCAACTTTTTTCTGAATGCAAAAACATTTTTATCAAAATTATTTTAGCATCGGAAATCGGTGTGATGAATGAATTTTGATTCAATTAGAAGTTATCATGTGAAAAAACAGATTGATACAAGTATTCCCCATGCTAAAACAATCTTGATAAAATATTTTTGTATTAAAAAAAAGATTGAAGTCGAAACGCGTTGGCAAATAAACCAACCATCTTTCTTCCGTTTTACCTTTTCTACGTACTTTCTGTTTTATTCAGCTCATTTCCACCTACACATATATATATAGATACTGTGACTCGAGTTCAAATCCTGTACGAGGCTGTTTGCATTTTACATTGAAAGGCATGAATCCAACTAACCTCCCTCCAGCTATAAATAAATAGTCGGACAGACAGGTCTCTTTAACATTGGTATAGCAACCAGTTTAAGAAAAGGAAAACTGATTTCAAATCTCGTAAACTCCGTTTAAAAAATTGACCTTGCGTCACGTCCTGCTCTTAGGAAGGGGTTGGCAAATACATACACACAAACTACATATATATATATATATATATATATATATATATATATATATACTGTCAAACACATTTAAGAAGAACTAAACCCAGATATGTAAATATACGTGTGATTCAATAAAGGTCACGTTCTTATGGCTTAATGACAGGTCAAACCAGATCAAGTGAAAAAAACAAAACAAAACAAAATACCCACCCCCTAAAAAAAAAGCAAGCAAAAAAAAAAATAACAGTCTCTGAAATTCTTTAAGCTGATTTTTATTCCTCACTACATTCCGGTGCTTGTAAAATATGCCAAAGAAACGCTATCTGCTTATCGAGTTATTTTTCTCGCGTCTTTTCATAAGTAGCTCCTTGTCAACTGTCCAGCTTACGACAAAACAACAACTATATATATATATATATATATAGGAAATAAAAATGTGATGAAAATGGACAAGAATAACAGATATTCGTTTGCTATTTGGCGGTATTTGATGGTTGACGAGTGATGAGCGGAGAGTGGACTGGCACTAAAGGTCACTTCTTTGTTGATATATTTGTCTTATTGTCTCTTCTATGAAGTTCGTTTTGTTTTCATTTGTTCTTTTTTTATTTTCTGGACAGCAAATGTTCTGTAAGTGAGAGACTTGTGGCATTCACTTCATGAGGAGATTTTTGCACGAGCAGTTTTATCACCGGAATAATATGTAAAAAAACAAAAAACAAAAACAAAAAAACATTCAACGAAAGGTCATCTGTTTACTCTGCTTGGGGTTGGAAATAGTTACTTACTGACACACACACACACAAACACAAACACACAGTTATATATATATATATATTTGTGTGTGTGTGTGTATGCACGCGTGTGTGCGTGTATGTGTGTGTGTGTGCGTAAGTGTGTTTTTGTTTAGTGTATATACAATATATATATATGTCATACCGGACATTGGCCTAGGGGTTAGAGTGTTCGCCAATGGCCCAGGAGACCTGGGTTCAATCCCCGGTCGCGTCATACCAAAGACTCAAAAAATGGTACTTGATGCCTCCTTGCTTAACACTCAGCCTTATAAGGTACGGATCAAGGGTAAAGTAGAGCAATCCAGGGAGGGAGTAGTGCCCTCCCCTACACCTTGGTGTAGTAGCTATCGAAAAGGGAGCCTTCGGGTTATCGAGTTATTTTTCTCGCGTCTTTTCATAAGTAGCTCCTTGTCAACTGTCCAGCTTTCGACAAAACAACAACAACAACTATATATATATATATATATATATGTAAACGGCATATCTAGCTATATCTGTGTGTGTGTTGGATATGTAATATATATAGATAGAATATATATAATATATATAAATGAGGGCGCCATGGGTGGTGTAATGTTTAGCAAGCTAAACGAACAAATTATTACGAATGAGTTCGAGTCTCACTGAGCGCCTCCCTTACGGATTTGTACTATATTAAAGCAAAGGTTCAGTAAAACAATACAAATGATCTATCTATCTATCTATCTATCTATCTATGTGTGTATGTTTTTCGTGTATATATAATGTATATGCGTAGTATACATATATATTATATACATAAACGGTGTATCTCTTGACCTAGTGAAGCAATCCAGGGAAAGGAGTAGCACACTCCCCTACACCTCAGTGTAGTAGCTATTGAAAAGGGAGCCTTCTGGTCACCCTCGACTGAAGGTCGCCAACTTTACTTGCTTATATATGTATATATGAGTGCGTATGCGCGTGTGTGGCGCATTTATGATGTGTACAGGTGATATGTACGTATGTTAACGGTATATCTATCTATCTATCTATCTATCTATCTATCAAGTAAGTGGAACGAGTAAATAGGGGGTTTAATGAGATATTAAATTTTCTGGATATATATCTATATTGTAAAATATATATAAAAATGTAAAAATGTAAAACAAAAGCTGCTGCTGCTGTTTCTAAAAATAAAAATACCTTAAAATTCCCTTAGTCCGCTTGGTGGACGAGTGGTCTGAATCACAGTCTAACGTAAAGTTGGACGGGTTTCAATCCCGGTTCCAAGCGTCCTGCGTGTCTAGTCACACTGAAGAGTTCTGATAGGACGAAACAGTCTGTCCGTGGATGACTATATATATTCAATACAGTAAATCCACGGGAGGGAATAATTCCAATCAGGACCAATAAAATATTCTAAAACAGAATATTAAATTAAAGTAGTCCTGGTTAAGAACTGAATATGAATAAAATCCACAGAGCAAATAATTTTCGCTTAAAAAACAACAACGATTGGTCACATTAAGATAATAAATTTATTTCTATCCATTTAAACGCATTGATATAAATCAATGCTCTAAAAAATTTACAGAACTTCTTCAGATCAAACAAGAAATTTATTAACTTAATGTGACCGATTGCTGGTTTTTTAGAAGAGAATATATATATATATATATATATATATATAGTCAAACACATAGAAAATCAAATACACATATATAAAACAGCATAAATTTTTATCCATACATGAGAACACACACTCACACACACGTCCAGAATTTGAACTCAGATCATTGTGGCAATTTTATATAACAATAACCACTACAATATATATATATATATATATATATATGTTAGAATTATGGAGAGAGTAAGTCCGTTCCTTGTTTTATGCGTTTTTTACAATCTTCAGAGGGTCATGTACTAGTTTATCGAGAAAACCATGGAAACTGAAGTGTCGAACTGACAGCAAGTAGAGAAGCATCACAGAGGTGAAAATCCAGATAGGTATCTTCCAGGGAAATACGTTATCACAATTACTATTCGTAGCAGCGATGATGTTACTCAATCACATACTTCGGAAATGCAAGGGCATATAGAAACTTACTAATTGCAAGAAATGATCAGTCCCGTAATGCACATGAATCTCATAAAACCGTCTGTCAAAAATGAAAAAGAATTGGAAACCCCTAATACAGACAATGAGAATATACAGTCAGGACACAGGAATGGAATTTGGTAAAGAAAATTACGCCATGCACATAATGCGAAGCGGGAAACAACACGTGACGGAATGAAAATCTATCAATCTATCTATCTATCAAGTCAGTGGAACGAGTGAATATGGAATTTAATGTGATATTAAATCTTCTGGAATATATATATATAACCAAGAGAAAATCAGAATGCTCCGAGAAAAAGAAACTTACAATTACTTGGGAATATTGGAAGCAGAAACAATCAAACAAGTGGAGATGAAAGAAAAAATTTCAAAAGAGTATCTCAGGTGTTGGGTATCACCTACCTTTTCAGCATAATGAGCTGTTCCATCTGCCATATATGGCAGTAGCGGAGATCAGTCTGGGAATAAGGCTACGAGTGAGACCAAAAGAGCCGTTCCTATTGTTGAAGTATATCATTACTCTATCGCTAATCCTTGTTCTTATTGCGAACAGTCTCTCTCTTGTGAATACTCTTTCCTGTAAATATAACTATTTTTCCTCACATATCGTGGTTTGTCTTATTATTACTCCTACTTGTGTTCACTAACCAGAACACAACATCAGGAGAACGAGGAAACTACAAGAAACCTAAGTATATTGCTGAAATCTCATCAAATGTGTAAAAGCCTGTGATGTCCCCATTGAAAGACTCTCGGGACCATTCTTGAAGAGGACAAAGGGAGAACTTAAACAAATGGACCGGAGATCAAGAAAACTCATGACGATGCATAAGGCCTTACATCCCAAAGATGACATAAATAAATTGTATCTTTCAAGAAACGTGGAAGGAAGAGGATAGGTCAGCATTGAAGATCACGTCGATGCATCGATACAATGACTCGAAGACTATATGAAGAAACGCAGAGGAAGTTTGATTACAGTGACCAGAAACAAGGGCAGACAACGCAAGCATCAACAGAACAAAAATAACACAAATGGAAGGAAAAACAACTGTATAAACTTTTCAAGCGACAAACAAGCGAAATCTCAGGCGAGAAAACTTGGATACGGCTAAGAAAAGGGAAACCTTAAGAGAGAAACCGAATTTCCTCAGATAGCAGCACAAAACAACGGCATAAAGACTAACTCATTGGGTAGAGTGTTCGCCAATGGTCTGGGAGGCGTGGATTTAATCCCAGGTCGCGTCATACCAAAGACTCGAAAAATGGTACTAGATACCGCTTTGCTTAACACTCAGCAATATAAGGTACGTATCAGGGTAAAGTGGAGCAATCCAGGGAAAGGAGTAGCGCCCTCTCCTACATCTCGGTGTAGTAGCTAGTGAAAAGGGAGCCTTCTGGTTGCCCTCAACTAAGGTTGCCAACTTTACTTTTATGTCGAAGTAAGAATAGACAAGTCGCAAGAAAATACCGAAAGCAGATTATGTGGTAACAGGAGACAGAACAATCATTCACATAATAAGCGATTGTAGTAAATTGGCACAAAGAGAGTATAAGACTAGACATGACTGGGTGGGCAAGGTAACCTACTGGGAATTGTGCAAAAAGTTGACCGTATAAACAAATGGTATATACACGATTCAGAATCCATTCTAGAAAATGAGACGCTCAAAATTCTTTGGAATTTTGAGATACAAACGAATCATCTAATTTCGGTTTGACGACCAGACCTAGTGACAGTCCAAAAAAAAAAAAAAAAAAAGAAAAAAAAAGAAAAAAACAGGAACTGCTGAATAGTGGACATTGCCTTTCTTGCTGACCACAAGATAGAACTGAAAGAAAACGAAAAGAGAGGTAAGTACCAAGACTTTGCCAGTGAACTAAAAAACTATGGAACATGGAAGTGACGGTGATACTAATTTTGATTATTGCGCTTGGTATAGCCTCCAAATGATTAGTACGGGGACTGGAGGACTTGGAAATAAGAGGACGAGTGGAGACCATCCACACTACAGTATTGTTGAGGTCGGCCAGAGTACATAGAAGAATGTTGGAGACTAGAATAAACTTGCTGTTACTTAAACTCTCGTGAGAAACCATCGGCTAACGCTGGTGTTTAAAACGTTCATAGGAGAATAAAGATATGGAACCTAAAGGTGACGGTAGTGCCAATTGTAATTAGTGCACTTGGAATAGTCTCCAAAGGCTGGGAAAGGAAGCTGGAAGAGTTGGAAATCGGAAGACAAGTTGAGGCCATCCAAATTTCCGCAAGTCGGCCAGAATACTGAGAAGAGTCCTGGAGAACTGAGAAGATTTGCTGTCACCCAGACTCCAGTGAATAACCATCCGCTAACACTGATGGGAAAAAAAAAACTCACAATAAAAATAATAATGATGATGTTATTAATAATAAAATGCTAACCATACGGTATGATTTAATAAAATCAATTACTACACATTTCCCAGTCGGCTGAGGTTGTAGAATACACCAACTGCACCTATGCAGAGGGGTAAGACTATAATATATTCATGATACGGATACGTGAAATATACGGATATGTAAAAACGTTCACATGCATAGGAATCCCGAAACACTGACGACTCTCTTGGTTCAGGTACGAAACTTTTATTACCTTCTTGACTTTTAGGTTTTCGATACGAGGACAGAGAGACACAATTTTTACTATGCTGACTGTTCCATCTGACCCGACAACGCGCGGCGCACCCCTTAGCCCCAACTGGACTCGTCTAGGTTCAAATCTCAACTAACTGCTTTTTTTCAAAATATCCAAGAATCCCAGCCCATCGCTTTCGGGCATGACGTCAATCACATCCCCAGTTGATTTCCTATCCGGGGTTTTTATTATGACATCTGTGATTGTCACATCCTCCCCACGTGAGCGCGAACACCTGCACTCAATGTGTGCACCTAACTAACCCGAATGATAATATCTAACCAACGAAAAATGATAATACAAAAGTCCTTCTGCAATTATATTACAAGACTCCCTCCCAACGAGTCTCTTAGATATGACACTAAACAATCTGATGGAGAGTTTCCAGTAATACTGGACCTTTGGGGAATGCGGAGTACCCTTTCATTGCCATCGCTCCCAAGTGCTCTCTGGCCCGGAGTGGAAGCACCTGATAGAATCCTATCTAAAGGTCAAATAGAACTAAATTGCGTACTTATGCTAAACTAAAATGATTGAAATAGAACTATTTTTGACTTTGAAACAGTACTTACGCTAAATTGAATTGTTTGAAGTAGAACTGTTTTTACATTTAACCGTTTGGATAAAAACTATTCTGATACTAAACTGAACTGTTTGAATTAGTACAGTTTGACTAAACTGAATAGCTTGAAATAGAAATGTCTTTGACAATTAAACTGTGTACTCATGCTAAACTGAATTGTTTGAAATAAAACTGTTTAGTTGTATAAAAATGGATTTGGTGTTAAGCAACTAACAAAGATTGATATGCCATAAATTCCAACCAACCAACCATCTGCGTATACATACGTACATACACACACACACACACACACACACACACACACACACACACACACACACACACACACACACACATATATATATATATATATATATATATATATATATTATCCTATTGGAAATAATTCCCGTTTAGTTCCAGAATAGTCTTCAACATCTAGCCCGGAAGAGAACCTCCTGAGAATAGGGTTCAACGGTGATGACATCTGAATTCATAGCGAGATTTCAAAATATAAAAAATAATCTCTGTATACATAGAAATTCTGAAAAGTTCAACAAGTGATTGACTTTTAATTTTATAAAATAATTTGATTTCTCGTAATTTTAGTAACGGTAGGTAAAGAGTTTAATTCAACATGAAAAATAAACATTCTAAAAGAAACTAAAAAAAAAAAAAGATAAAATGAAAAGAAAAGACAAACAAACAAACAAAACACAAATACAAAACAAAAAGTAGCATTTCAAGCTTTGGTGAACTTTTAGGAAAACAATAGGTCTTTTTGTCTCTCTATATTATTTAAAACCAATTTATTTTAGTAGAAATAACATTGTCTAAGATTTAAAAAAACAACAACAAAAAACAATCCTCCGATCCCACAAAACAAACAAAACAAATACTAGAAAACAAAAACCAAACCCAATCTTAGAAAACACCACTAACTTCCGATTTAATTAACAAATGTCGCGAAAAATGGTGCATTCGAAAATCTGAATCGTGATACGTTAGTTTAATTTTGTCATTAAAAATTTTTTGGTAGTTTGAGGAGAGAAGATAAAGTGTATGCTTATACTGTAAGTAATTTCAGGAATTTTCAATTCAGAAACCAGATCTTCATTTGAAACACCCACGCGTTTACGAACCGTCTTCAAAGAGTAAGGAAACTAAGAAATAGACAATGAAGGAAACGTTAATTTTCTCAAAATACGAATTATGTTAAAAATGTAACACCGAAACCTTAATTATCAAGACATAAATGAACAATGAATAAAACGTTATATTTCTTTAAAATATAGGACGGGTTAAAAAAATTAGGGACTGAAGCTGTATTTACCAAGCAGGAAATGAAAAATAGAAAAAAACTTTAATTTTCTTCAAAATGTGGGACGCGTTAAAAAAAAGTCTTGAGACTGAAGTTGTATCTACCAAGCAGGAAATGAACAATAGAGAAAACATAAATTTTCTTCAAAATGTAGGAAGGGTTAAAAAAAATTTTGAGACTGAAGCTGTATCTACCAAACAGGAAATGAACAATAGAAAAAACGTTAATTTTCTTAAAAATGTAGGACGGGTTAAAAAAGTCTTGAGACTGAAGCTGTATTTTCCAAGACAGAAATCAACAATGAATAAAACGTTAATTTTCTCCAAAATATAGGACGCGTTAAAAAAAGACTTGAGACTGAAGCTGTATCTACCAAACAGGAAATGAACTATAGAAAAAACATTAATTTTCTTCAAAATGTAGGACGGGTTAAAAAAGTCTGGAGACTGAAGCTGTATTTTCCAAAACAGAAATGAACAATGAATAAAACGTTAATTTTCCCCAAAATATAGGACGCGTTAAAAAAAAATTCATGAGCATGAAGCTGAATTTTCCAAGACAGAAATGAACAATGAATAAAACGTTAATTTTTTTCAAAATATAGGTCGTGTTAAATAGTTTTGTGACTGAAGCTATATTTTCCAAGACAGAAATGAATAATAGATAAAACATTAATTTTCACCAAATTATAGGACGCGTTAAAAACGTCTTCAGATTGAAGCTTTATTTACCAAGACAGACATAAACAAAGAATCTTTCCTTAATTTTCTTCAAAATACGTGATGTGTTTAAAACGTATCGATACTGAAACTATATTTACCAAGACAAATGAACAACGAATAAAACGTTAATTTTCTCAAAATATAAATCGTGTTAAAAATGTATTTTAAAAAAAGCTGTATTTACCGAGACAGAAATGAACAATGGATAAAACGTTAATTTTCTCCAAAATACGAGATGTGTTCAAAATGTATCGATACCGAAGCTGTATTTACCAGGGCAGAGATGAACAATAAATAAAACGTTAATTTTCTCAAAAAACTAATTGTGTCAAAAAAATATTTAAAAAAGCTGTATTTACCAAGACATAAATGGACAGCGAATAAAACGTTATTTTTTTTCACACACGAATTTTGTACCAATACGAAAAAAGTCTGGAAACTTATTTAATGATCTTCGTATATATATATGAGTCGCCTTCAATAAGTTTCCAGACTTTTTTTTCGTATGGGCACTTTTATTGATAGTACACACATGAAACTCTAGTCCCCATCGAAGTAATCTCCTCCGGCTGCAATGCACTTGTTGTACCGTTCCAACAACTTCTCGAAGGCCCCATCGAAGTCCTCTTGTGTGAGCGTGTCAATGACCTTCGTCACAGCCTCTTTCATCTCCTCAATTGTCTCATAACGACAGCCTCTGAGGTTAGGGAATAATCAAAAGTCACAGGGAACAAGGTCTGGACTATAGGGAGGGTGAAGAACTCTCTTGATGCCCATCTTGGTCAAATAGTCAGTGAAAAGGATGGAGTTGTGGACTGGTGCATTGTCCTGGAGGAAATGCCACTGACCCGATTTGAAGAGTGCTGGCCTCTTCCGACGGAATCTCTTTCTGAACCCCCTTAAAACCTCAACATAGTAACCCTAACCTTAACCCTAACCCTAAACCTTTGGCCAATCAACTCTGGTCTATTGACTTCCCTACTCTGCGCACACCTCTCATTATCCCTCACAGACTCCCTGCCTTCCTTGAATCTCTTATGCCTCTCAAAAACTGATGCTCGATTCATGCAAGATGCTCCAAAAGCAGTTTGAAGCATTCCATACGTTGATTCTGTGATATTTTTTCCAAGTTTAACACAGAATATTATTGCATATCGTTCTCCTAAAGTGTCCTCATGTCCAGATTGCATTTTTGAAATTCACCAGCTGTGACAATGAGGCTTTTGTAGTGTGTATTCCAATTGCTGCTGTAGCTGTTTATTTGAACCTGAAATCATAAAGATTGATCAGTCATCTAATAAGATGTATAACAATAACATACTGAATTTTCAAGAGTCAACGATAATTTTAAATGCCTGTACAAAAAAGTCTGGAACCTTATTGAACGCACCACGTATATATATATATATATATATATATTATCATCAACAGACAGACTGTTTCGTTGTGACGCAACTTTTCTGCTTACCTAGACACGCATGATGCTTCACGCTTGGATCGAAACCCTCCTAACTTCACGCTAAACCGCTCAGCCATTTCGACGACGCATATCAGCTCTTGAATTATAGTTATTGGCTTTCGTTGGTTTACATTTTGAGCTATTGGATACTGGAGTACACAATTCCTTAGAAGAGCTATATATATATATATATATATATACATATATATATATATATATATATATATATATATATGTATGAAGAGTAAATAAAGGATTGTAATCCGACAATATGTAGAAAAACTGATAACAACGATCCAAGAGGATATATATATATGTATGTATTATTCGGTCCAGTTAAACCAGAATTGGGAGTAATTCCTTCAGGACAAGAAAATAGTTCAAAAACTGAACATTTAAATTTTCCGGGTCGAGAGCTCAATGTAATTAATATTACAGAGCAATAATTTCTTTAAGAAAAACCAAAGACTGGTTACTTTAGGATTATAAATTTATTTCCATCCTGCTATGTGTCTCTGATGTAAACCAAAAACACAAAGAAAAATTTAACAAGACTTCTTCAGATCCTATGGATCCATAAGATCTGAAGAAGTCTTGTTAAATTTTTCTTCGTGCTTTTGGTTTACATCAGAAACACATAACAGGATGGAAATAAATTTATAATCCTAAAGTAACCAGTCTTTGGTTTTTCTTAAAGAAATATATATATATATATATATATATATATATATATATATATATATATATATATATATATATAATTGAAAAAAACAACAAAACTACATTTGTCTTTTCTTTTTTTTATTTCTGATTGAAAGTTATTGAATTGTTTTCTAAATTTCATTTTTCTAATTGATTTATTCTGTAAGAAATGTATATATTAATTACCCTATATTGAGCCCTCTAGGAAATTTATAAGAATCCTCTTTTATATTCTTAAATAGAATCAGTCCCAACTCATCATCTTTGGATATTTTTTAAAATACATTTATGCCTGATGACACCTAAGTTTAAGCATAGTTGATCTGAAAAATACTTCGGATAATGAAATTTCTCTGTTCCATTAAAAAAGAAATCTAACATGACTTTGTATATCTTTCTTATAAGACCTTTAAGCTGCTTATTAGTCTTTTTTGTTTCGCATTGCAAACACCATTTCGGATCGTTTCGCATACTTCGGCGATAAAAAAAATTGTTTCGTTTATAAGTTACGTTAGGGATTCGTTTTGTGTCTCTTGTTAAAATAAAAAAAAAATCTTTTTTTTTCTTACGATATTTCTTTGTAATAATTCATACAAATGAATGAATGAATAAATAAATAAATACTTGTATTTCTTTCGAGAACATCACTTCTTGAGGTAAGAAATCATTTTCAAAAGGACAGAAATGGCGTTGGTGTCGTCCGCAAAAATGAATAAAGAAAGCACACACACACACACACACACACACACACACACACACACATATATATATATATATATATATATGTTACATAGTTTTCGGTAAATTCTTAACGAAATAAAAATAAAATTAACATGACCAGCTGATAATCACAAAGAAAGCGTTAAAGATTCAAACAGCCTCGTAAATAAGCAACTAAAAACAATATATATATATATATATATATATATATATATATATATATATATATATATATTTATATATATATATATATAAACAAGTTATTTTCTCAAACCCTATTTTTCCGCCAAGTAATTGTCAAGCTTCGTCGTCTTTTTTTTTTCCTTCTTGCCACATGAGACCTGGCTCTTGTCAACCTTATTCTCGTAATTCAACGTTCAACGCGAGATCTTACAAACTCAGTTTTGTTTCGCCGTCAATAAAATAAATAACTAAATAACTAAATAAAAACAAAACAAATAAACAGTTTCAACATGGCCGCCTACAAGTTTTGTTCAATTATCATCGGATTCTTTCGTTTTTTTTTTCTTTTTTTCTGAGTTTATGAATTTTTTTCAACCTTTTCAATTAACGTTTTTCACACATTTTTTTCTCCTTCATTTTTTTAAACGATCCCAGAGTAGATCATACGTTTATGTTATCTAATTTTTTTCAATCTTTCCTTTATTTACCTGAGGGATATATAAACATAGGTATCTTCTCTTTTCTTTCCGCTTTTTTTTTTTTTGACAATTTTATTTTTTATTTTACAGTTTGAGAGATAAAGCTCACACCCCGTGAGCTAAAGAACAAAATCATTTTATTTATTTCGTTTCGGTTGGACATTTTATAGACAACCTGAAACGAATACAGATCTAATGTGACATTTCAGCTTTTGGTAATATTATCGAATTATCTTAACTTGACAAGGGAAGCAGGTTTGATATCTGTTATTGGAAGACTTCCCTATACCTGGCTATTGTTACAAATTCTTTTATTTGCTTCATCCTTTTGCTGAGAGCAGTTTCTGTCTCTCTATCAACCACGCCCCTCTCTCTCTCTCTCTCTCTCTCTCTCTCTCTCCCCTTGTACGTCTGTGCCGTTATGCTGCTTTCTCTGTCAGTCTGGAGGTCTATTTCTTATATTTCTTCCTGAGTTTCTATCTATCTATCTATCTATCTATCTATCTATCTATCTATTATGTTCACATCTATCTATCTATCTATCTATCTATCTATCTATCTATCTATTATTATGTTCACATCTATCTATCTATCTATCTATCTATCTATCTATCTATCTATCTATCTATAACTATGTTCATATCTATCTATATATATATCTATCTAGCTAGCTAGCTATTATTATGTTCACATCTATCTATCTATCTATCTATCTATCATTTTAATCGAGATGTTGTCACCTACTCATTTAATCTTAAGATTTTGTAATTAGTAGACAAGTTTATATAACTCGGTAAGAATATTTCATCAAGTAAACACGAAGTCAACATGCACATAGGAAAAGCATTGACTGATATCGATAGGTTTACGACTATATATATATATATATATATATGGTCAGCAAGGTTTCTTAGAAAGAATATTACATCTGCGATAAGTATGAACAACTTGAAATAGATAGATAGATAGATATATGGATAGATAGAAAAGAAAAGAAAAGAAAAGAAAAGAAAAGGCTTAGACATTTATACAAGTAAAGACTAAGATAGATAGATCGATAGAAACACGGAGATAGATAGATAGATAGATAGATAGATAGACATAGCTAGCTTACTAGTTAGCTAGCTAGATAGATAGATGTATAAACTGTGATATATACATAGCCCGACAGATAGAAATGATCAGATTGTGATCGATTGATCGATAAATAAATTGATAGATTTACAAACTGATATATATATATATATATATATATATATATATATATATATATATATATATATATATATATATATATTGACCGACGTATAGAAACAAACTGATAGATAGATAGATAGATAGATAGATAGATAGATAGATATACAAACTGAGATATGTACATAGCCCGACAGATAGAAATGAACTGATTGTTATAGATAGATAGATAGATAGATAGATAGATAGATGTACAAACTGAGATATATACATTGCCCGACAGATAGAAATGAACTGATTGTGATAGATAGATAGATAGATAGATAGATAGATAGATAGATAGATAGATGTGAACATAGTGATAGATAGATAGATAGATAGATATGAACTGACTGAGATAGAATATCAAATTGGTGAACAGTTGGAGAAACTTTTTCCAAACAGAAAAAAAAGAACAGAAGAAAACCTAAGATGAAGTCGATTGTTTTAAGATGTTCCCTCCTGGACCAATGATAAATATTTTCCTATTGAAATCAAACACGTCGTACACAAAAGCTTCAATACCTTGTGGGTCTAAGAACCACATCTTACCGCCATGTTCAGCTTCATTTTGTTCTCCTTTTTTTTCAACGATCATAGATGTAGCGAATTGTAAGAACTAAATGGTTTCACCTATTGACGTACTTGTGTGTTTCGTTTGACCTTTACAGCCGAAGTCAGTTGTCATAGCAACTAAAAACGATCAAATTTAGTCTTGATAAAATAAGAAAAGAAAATATATACAAGGTGCATTCAATAAGTTTCCAGACTTTTTGTACAGGCATTTAAAATTGTCATAGACTCTTGAAAATTCAGTATGTTATTGCTATACATCTTATGAGATGACAGATCAATCTTTATGATTTCAGGTTCAAACCAACAGCTACAGCAGCAATTGGAATACACCCTACTAAAGCCTGATTGTCACAGCTGGTGAATTTCAAAATGCAATCTGACACTTAAGAAGAACGATATGCAATAAAATTCTATGTTAAACTTGGAAAAATGTCACAGAAACGTATTGAATGCTTTAGACTGCTTTTCGACCATCTTGCATGAATCGAGCATCAGAATTTGAGTGGCATAAGAGATTCAAGGAAGGCAGGGAGTCTGTGAGGGATGATGAGAGGTGTGGGAGGACTAAGGAAGTCAATAAACCTATGTTGATTGGACAAACGGTTAGGGTTACTATGTTGAGGTTTTAAGGGAGTTCAAGAAGAGATTCCGTCGGAAGAGGCCAGCACTCTTCAAATCGGGTCAGTAGCATTTCCTCCAGGATAACACACCAGTCTACAACTCCATCCTTGTCACAGACTATTTGACCAAGATGGTCATCAAGACAGTTCCTCCCCCTACCTATTGTCCAGACCTTGCTCCCTGTGACTTTTGGTTATTCCCTAACCTCAGAGGCTGTCGTTATGAAACTATTGAGGAGATGAAAGAGGCTGTGACGAAGGTCATTGACACGCTCACACAAGAAGACTTCGATGGAGCCTTCAAGAAGTTGTTGGAACGGTGCAGCAAGTGCATTGCAGCCGAAGGCGATTACTTCGAAGGGGACTAGAGTTTCATGTGTGTACTATCAATAAAAGTGTCCATACGGAAAAATTCTGGAAACTTATCGTATGCACCTCGTAAATAAGTTAAGAAATAAAAAGAGACCTTTCTTTAAGCAACCTCTTCTCGAGAAAAAGTCCTGAGTTGGATTTTCAGTAGACGTGTGTCGATCTCGTATCTTATTTGATTCTTGATTTATAATCGTTCAATCGGTTGAACTTAAAATACACCGAGTGAATTTCCTGTGAATGGGTAAGACAGTTCACCAAAAATTAAAGTACATCCTGTGGTGAAGCTACAGTTCTGGAGCTGTAGAGAGTTTGGGCTCGTTCCTTTTTTAACTTCAGAAGCTGGATAACAGCCGGTGGTGGTGTAATGGTTAAAGCGATGAACTGCGGAATCGTAGTACGCGAGTTCGTACTCCAGTCGCGCTATTACGTTCACTTTCGGGCAAATACCCTTGGGAAAGGTATGAACCCCCTTATTCTCCCTCCAGCTATGGGTAAATAGTAGGACGGACTAGGTTCTTCAGCCTTGGTGAGGCAACTAGTCTAGGAGAAGGAAAACTCTGAATTCAAACCTGTTAAACTCCGCTTAAAAATTGACCTTGTGTCATATCCTGCCCGAGCGGAGGGGTTGGTAAATAGTACCATACTAGCCAGATAAGTGTATAGCAATGAAAACCATGGGATGCATGACGGTGAATTGAAGTATGTATTTACCAACAACTCTGCTAGGTACTTTGAACGTCAACAGATTGAATAAAAGGGAAAAGGTTTCACACAAAAATAAGTAAGAAGCAGCCTATATACCACAGAAACTATAAAAGACGCAGACTACGCAGATTATCTAGCGCTTCACGAAAATTATCTACCCAAGCTAAATTCTTACTTCGTCGATCAGAACAAGCAACAGAAGCCATTGGTCTCTACGTGAACGCAAATAAAACTAGAATTCAGTTGTCTTAAACAAAAAAAAAAAAAAGCCATGTCCACTTTATGTAGACCAATTCACATAGCTCGGTAGCAAGACTTACATGAATCACATCTGAGCGGACACTGGATGCCATTTAGAAAACCAACCGGAAGTGATGAAGGAAAGAGACTGAGGGTGAGAGTCAGAACACTTCGAAGTTTCAGCGTGACTGGGAATGGAAAATAAAATGATTTCTATTCTAAATCGCCCTCTCATCTGCCGGAAGGAGGGCTGCAGAATACACTGACTGCTTCACTGCTGAGGGCTAAGACTCCGCCAAGGCGGGCTCAGTCGGCTGCGGCTGTAGAATACACCGACTGCATCTCTGCAGAGGAGTAAGACTAAGCCAACGAGGGCCTAGTTGGTTGGGGCTGTAGAATATACCGACTGCATCTCTGCAGAAGGGTAAAACTCAGCCAACAAGAGCTCAGTCGGCTGGGGCTGTAGAACATACCGACTGCATCTCTGCTGAGGAGTAAGACTGCCAGCGAATGCTCAGTCGGCTGGGGCCGTAGAATACACCAACTATATTTCTGCAGAGGGGAAGACTCCGCCAACGAGGGCTCATTAGGCTGGGGCTGTAGAATACACAGACTGCTTCTCTGCAGAGTGGTAAGACACCGCCAACGAGTGTCCTAATTATGACTCTAAACAATCTGATAGAGAGGCTCCAGTAATGCTGGAGCTTGGGGAACGCGAAGTTCCTCTTAATTGCCGTCACTCCCGGAATCGTAGCATCTGATAGAGTCTTATTGATGGGTCAAATATAACTAAACTGTGTGCTTATGCTAAACTGAATTGTTTGAAAAAGAACTGTTTTTGAATTTAATTGTGTGTAAATAAATGACTGATATTTTATTTGGTTCGGTTTCTTTGTTTAATGGCACATCAACCTTCCTAGGTTACTTAATGCCAAAGACATTCTCATAGAATAGTAGTGGTACTATTTAACCCATAGCTGGGAGGATAAGGGGGTTCATACCTTTCCCATGGGTATTTGTCTGAAAGTGAATTGCGCGACTGGAGTTAAAACTCGCTTTCTACGACTAACGTTTAACTGACTTATTACTAATATGTAGTGATACTTTGAACCATTTAATTTGTTGACGAAACTGAACAGTTTGAAACAGAATTGTTTTTGACATTTATACTGCTTACTTATGCTAAACTGAGTTGTTTGAACCGTTTATATGCAAAAAAATCGATTCGGCATCAAATAACCTACAATATGTTGATATGTCATAAAACCAAACCCAACCAAATCCTATATACTTAATATATATGTATGAAGAGAATTTGGCATTAAATAACCTACAATGGTTGATATGCCATAAAACCAAACCAAACCAAATCATATATATTTAATATATATGTATAAAGAGGATTTGGTATTAAATAACCTACAATGGTTGATATGCCATAAAACCAAACCCAACCAAATCATACATATTTAATATATATGTATAAAGAGGATTTGGCATTAAATAACCTACAATGGTTGATATGCCATAAAACCAAACCCAACCAAATCATATATATTTAATATATATGTATAAAGAGGATTTAGCATTAAATAACCTACAATGGTTCATATGCCATAAAACTAAACCAAATCCAATTCATTCTAAAAAAAGTGTTAATTTTTGTGCAGAAATAGGTTTGAGAAACAGTAATTCTTATATATGTATTTTGGCATTTATTGATCAATTAGCACATTCCATTGGGAGGCCTTCTTTTTTTTTTTTTTTTTTTAGTAAATTTCATTTTGATGGTAGACGGTAATATTTCAAATGTCACGTAAATTCTGAAAGATCAAAACTCAATATGATTTCAGAATTCTTTTCCTCCTAAATTGTTAAATATACATTTTAAATCAATTAGAATCATAGATAATTCAATCAACTTTTTAAAATCTAAATTGGAGCCTAAATCAATCTTATAAATAAAACGATGAAATAGATAAATCTCCTGTAGAACACACACACACACACACACACACACACACACACACACACACACACACACAGATATATATATATATATATATATATATATATATATATATATATATATATATATATTATTCCTACACAAAGCTTTCGTCTTCATTTCTCTTGAGTGAAAATCTAACACTCTGTTTCTTCAAGAATATATTTAATTTCAACATGGCTTGATTATTTTTCAGAACGAAAATCTTTTGCTGACCCCTTCTTGATAACTATGCTTATATTAATATTACTATCCTTTCAGATATTCCCATCACAATTATATTGCTACGCATGAACATACTTTTTTCATTACGTAGTTACATACTCACATAAAGATCTTTTACACACACAAAATATAATAATAAGATTTTCATCAATGCAAACTGTTAAATTGAATGTATGAACTTTTCTTTTCTGTAATGTAAATATTGGGCCTATTTACGCCCTAATATTATCTTTTTTACAAGAAAAGATACGGGAATTTTTTTTTATATTCAAAAAACCTTTCATTCAAGTTATAGAAATAAAATGTATTTTATTTGTAGATTATGTGTTTTATACAATCATTTGCACACTCTTCCGCTTCAGAATATATATATATATATATATATATGTATATATATATAAATCTTCTACTCGCAATTTAAGTTAATTATATATATATATATATATATATATATATATATATAAAATTAACTTAAATTGCGAGTAGAAGATTTAGTAGAAGATTTTCGACTCGCGATTTAAGTTAATTTTATAATTGGCTCCACTTGCACAATCATTTGCACACTCTTCCGCTTCAGAATATATATATATATATATATATATATATATAAATCTTCTACTCGCAATTTAAGTTAATTATATATATATATATATATATATATATATAAAATTAACTTAAATTGCGAGTAGAAGATTTAGTAGAAGATTTTTGACTCGCGATTTAAGTTAATTTTATAATTGGCTCCACTTGTGTTGAGCACTTTTGTAATTGTAGCATTGCAGGATTCGCGGAAGGTTTTTAGTTTTCTTTTGACCACTGACTGCGTATCCCTTGATTTTTTCAAGGGGTCGGACGAGGTTTGCCTTTTCTTTCTTTTTGACCTATAATTTTTTCTTTTTTCCCCCGGGCGGTGATTCGAGATACTTTTATCTCTTGTTCCTGGCGTTTTTTTTTTTTTTTCTGGTACCGTGAATGCTGGTAGATATTAGATTAGTAAATATATATATGTATATATATGTGTCTCTGTGTGTGTGTGTGTGTGACTGAGAGAGAAATGAAGTAATTTGAAAAATATGAAGAAAAGAAAAACGAAAGAAAGATATATATTTGGTGAAGATGAAGACTTATTCATTATCTATTAATTACTTATGCCGACACGTGTTTCGACTTTGAATTTGATCACGTACAGAAAGCAAAATTATTTGAAGTATGAAAATATAAGATTGAAGTAAAATAATGATTATAGAAAAATATTTAGCACGAAAGCCGAAGGTCGTCTTCAAGGCGAATGTTTTTGATTTTAGGAAAAACGATCATTTTTTATTTTAGGAAAGACAATCATTTTTTTTTTTTATTTTAGAAAAAAAACGATCATTTTCTTTTTGATTTTTGGAAAAATGATCACTTTTTTATTTTAGGAAAAAGATCATTTTTTTTTATTTTTATGAAAAAATAATATTTTTTTGATTTTAGGAAAAACGATCATTTTCTTTTTGATTTTAGGATAAACAATGATTTTTTTATTTTAGGAAAAATGGTCATTTTTATTTTTATTTTTGGAAAAACGATCATTTTTTTGATTTTTATGAAAAAATAATATTTTTTTGATTTTAGGAAAACGATCATTTTGTAACATATTGACCCCGGCCAAGCTGTCAAAATAGGAAATGCACCTGTGTAAATAACAGGTGCAACCGGTCGAGGAATATCAGAATATAATCTTGACTGTTGACGGGTTGAATGAGTGCAATTTGTGACGCCCACAAGAAGAAGGTGGGTGTCGAACTATTATATAACTCGGTGCACAGAAAGTTCAAGCAGTTGGAGTTCAGACCAGTTGGTGAGAAGATGCTGGAATGAAGACCATGTCCCAGAGAGGCTGGGCCCCCAGGTCCCCGGTTGAGCAACCCAGGAGAACGGGAAAGAAACGCTGCTATGGCCATAAGAGTGGGGGTCAATATGTTGCAGTTCTGTTCGGTCTCCAACTCCCTCTAACACACAACCCTTTCAATAAAGTGAGAAGTGTATTTTTTTAAAGAACTGTGTCGCTCGTCTTTATTGTGTCGTCGTTATGATTCTGCATGCATCTGCACATGAGTATGCAACAATTTTTCCTATGCTGCTTGTTTTTCTTAAAACATTTGCCCTGATGACGACTTTCTGCTTACGTGCACAATATTTTTCAATTATCATTATATTATTTCATTTTTATATTTTTTTTATACTTAAAATAATTTCAATAGAATGTTTTCTGTTTGTGAACAGATTTTAAGTCAAAACACGTGTCGGCGTGAATAATTAATAAATTATAAATAAATTTTCATCCACACCAAATATATATCTTTCTTCAGTTTATCTTTCCACACACACACACACACACACACACACACGGAGGTACATATATATATATATATAATTTATATCTATACAGGTGTGCGAGCGTGTTTAAGGTTTGTGTGTGAGTGTTGTTTGGAGTGGGTGCTTTTGTAATTGTATTTTCCTCATCTTTCAGCGTTATTATTCAAACCATTCTCAATTGGTCACGAATGGTTGATTCTTCAGATGCAATCAGGCGCAGAGAGCTCGCTGTAGAAAATATCACATGCCTCACGCATCGATGGTCAATCACTTGGACGCAAGGCCATCTTTCATAAACCTGACGCTGCTTCTATGGGATTCACGCATACTATCGCTTGCTAAGGGCGAGAAGTCGATCACTCTCGGATTTGTCTTTTTCTTCTTGTTATCGTCGCCATTATTATCATTTTTAGTTCGAATTTAAAGTCTTGAGTGCGCATGCCCGCTGCTCCGTTTTCTGCATTAGAGAACCGAGATCTTTTCAATATTGTAGGTTTTCTCAAAATAAACGCCCTGTTTCTACACAGATGGGTCAAAAGTTTTCTGGAATAAATTCCAGAAATTTGAAAGAGTCGAACTAATGTCCCACCCAGCATAGAGTTCTGACCTAACTCCCTCGTGTTATTGCTTGTCTTGATTCATGGCTTACTTCCTGCAATTGCGATACTTGGACAACCAAGAGGAGGTAGAAACTTCAATGAAAGAGTTCTTCACCTCCAAAGGAAATAACTGGTTTTAGTGTGAGATCAAAGAGCTGGTAGAAAGCGGTTTTCACTCAGCATACAGACCAAACATAACTCACTCGGATTATTTCTTGTTCCGATCCATGGATTATTTCTTGTTCCGATCCATGGCTCTTTTCCAGTGCTTGCGACACTCCAACTACCGAGTGGAGGTGGAAGCTCCACTGAGAGAGGTTCTTTACTTCGATGGACAATAACTGACAGAAATATAGCTTCACCCAGAATGCAGTCAGGACCAAGACTCACGGATTATTTCTGGCTCTGATTCATGATTCACTTGCAGCACTCGCGATGCTTCATCAACAAAGTGGAGGTAGAAGCTTCTGAGAATTTCTTTGCCTCAAGACAAGAACTGGTATTTGCATGGGATCAAAGAACCTTTTTTGAGGTACTGAGTGGTAGCTTCACCGTGTAATCGGATTATTACTTGTTCTGATCCATGGCTCACTACCAGCATTCATACGTTTCTGCAAGAAAGAGAAGATATAAGCTTTAGAGTAAGAATTATTCCCATCGAAGAACTGGATATCAAAGAACTAGTAGAAAGGTGGCTTTAGATGGTGCAACATGACAGCCTTGCCCTTTCGGATTATTACTTCTTCCGGCCTATGGGTTACACTCTGTGCTTTAGACGCTTCAACAAACAAGAGGATGTAGAAGCTTCGGAGGATCTTTTCGCCTCAAGACAAGAACTGGTATTTGCATGGGATCAAAGAACTGACTTAAAGGTAGCTTCACTCAGTACATAATCTAGGCCTTGCCCTTTCGGATTATTACTTGTTCCGGCCTATGGCTCGAGACGCTTCAACAATCAAGAGGATGTAGAAGCTTCAGAGAAGGAATTCTTCATCTCGAAGAAATGAGATTAAAAAAAAAAAAAACTAGCTGAAATGTGGCTTCTCTAAGCATATAGTCCGGACCTAGCCCAACCCCTCCTCTGGATTTACAGTATTGAATATATATATAGTCATCCACAGACAGACTGTTTCGTTCTATCAAAACTCTTCAGACACGCAGGACGTTCGGAGCCGGGATCGAAACCCGTCCAACTTTATGCTAGACTGTGATTCAGACCACTCGTCCACCAAACGGACCACGTTGGCTAAGGGAATTTTAAGGTATTTTTATAATTTTTTAGATGTGTGTGTGTGTGTACGTGTGTGTGGAAAGAATTAATAAAACACAGTTCTACAAATTTGATAAATTTCATTTCTTTTACCTGCGTGAAGTATTTGAAAAAGCCGTAAAGCTAGCGACCATAGTCGAGGGCGACCAGAAGGCCCCCTTTTCAATAGCTACTACACCAAGGCGTAGGATTGCTCAAGTTTACTCTTGATACTTTCTTTATATTGCTGAGTGTTAAGCAATGAGGTATCAAGTACCATTTTTAAAGTCTTTGGTATGACGAAACCTGGGATTGAACCCAGGTCTCCCGGATCATTGGCAAACATTTATTTGAAAAACGAACTTACAAATTTCCTTTTCATGATTAGAAAAGCAAATATTTCTTTTATCATTAAGGGTTTTCGGACTATTGTCTTCATCTTTATTGTTATTTCCACAACGTTTCGGTCGATATGTCCTCCGGCCTTCTTCAGGTGTTTGTCGAACTCAGGAAATTCACTCTAAATTGTTCAGCAGGACACATGGCGAAATGGTTATAGGCATTCGTTCCCTAAGCTTCTAAGGAGACAATCATCTGGAGGTTGCAGGTTCAAATCTCATTACAGGCGAGTAACAAAACAGGAATACTTAACACTTGTACCCGATTATGGCTAACGGAATCAGAACAGGCGACCCCCGTGGATTCAATAAAGGACGTAGTTCGAAGTTCCGTGAAGGTTCCCGAGTTCGACAAATACCTGAAGAAGGCCGGAGGACATATTGGCCGAAACGTTGTGGAAAGAACAATAAAGATTAAGACAATAGTCCGAAAACCCTTAATGATAAAAATCAACAAGCTTCGTTTCAGAAATTTTGGTTTGGTTTGGTTTCTTTGTTTAATGGCATATCAACTCTTTTTAGGTTATTTAATGCCAAAGCCATTCTCCTAGAAGAACAGTAGAGGTACTATTTAACCCATAGCTGGGAGGATAAGGGGGTTCATACCTTTCCCAAGGGTATTTGCCCGAAAGTGAACGTAACAGAGCGACTGGAGTACGAACTCGCGTACTACGATTCCGCAGTCCATCGCTTTAACCATTACACCACGAGGACACCCACTCAGAAATTTTGACAACAAATATTTCTTTATGAATAGATATGCTTCAATATTTGCATTAAATCGAAAACAGCTCCTGTAATTTACATAGTGGTTTGTTTTGTTTTAAACTAAATAGATTTTGTGCTGGGGAAAATTTTTTCTCCGTATATGTCACTATGAAGAGGGAAAGAAATAGTTATGATGCTAATATGAACGTATATCGGAAGGCAATCTAATCAGTGGGCGGGGATGTTATATTCGTTCGTCCAAATATTTTTACAGACGATATCAATAAAGTCACAACTTAATAATTTGCTTGTTAAATTAAACGATAAAGAATCTAAATCAATTCTGGGAAATTGAAAGTCAACGAATTTCACTCAAAAGAAAATATGACGAAAGAAAGTACCGCATTTAACGGCATATAAATCGCAATTTTTTTTAACTAAAAATATCTTTTGTAATTGTCATCTTATCTACATGTACTTCTATATCTTTTCTTTTATAATTATCTCCAACTGTACCATTGCCATATACATGAATATGCGAAATGTACATGGGATGTTCATATATATATATATATATATATACATAGAACATAGGAATTTCGAAACACGAAAAACACTTACGACTTCTCAGTTAAGGTACGAAACTTTTTATTACCTTTGAGTTTAAAGGCTTTTCGACATAAGGAGAGAGAGGCACAATCTTTCTATTCCGGCCTTTTTCATCTACCTCCCCACATCTCGTACGACACCTGCCCAAGGCCTCCGCGAGCAAGCGAAAGTCAACCCTTCTCGTCCGGTGTCTAGTCTCAACTCTACTAACTTTCTTCAAATTCCCAAAATCCTCCGCGCGCTTCCGGTGCGTGGCGTCATTCGCACTTGCTTGCCCCGTTTCCCATCTCGGGCTATTATGACATATCTGAGTGACACGTCTGCTCCGCCCGCGCACGCGTTAATGTTGCACCTAAGTAACCCATGCGCTGAACCGAAATGTTCTCAGCCTAACTAAACCCAAAGGCATAAAAAGAAATCCCTCGGCATTATATTACATGCCTTTCCTTCTACAAATAAAATTATTTGTCATCGATGATGACAAATTATTTTCCTAAACTAATGTACCGCTCTTTCTCATGTCGAACTGATCAATAAAATTTCCAGCAATACAATTTCAACAAAGCAATACAACAAAAAACATGCATCAGTCCCAAACTCAAAAGTCATTGAAATAAAAGCGTTCGTATTGTCCTTCATTTTCTTTTTTCTTTTTTTTTTTCATTTTTTTTTTTCATTTTTTTTCTTTTTTCAACTACATTTTCTGGTTATTTTTTCTCTTTTTTTTAAAAAACTTTTTTCAACAGTCACTGGTTCTGCATGTATATTGCTTTTTTTTTCAATCTTTAATTTGTTTTTTTTATTTTTTTCACTCTCAGGTCAATTGCTCATTATGTCTTTTACACTTATGCTTTCCTTCTTCATCCGTACTCATTACTTCTAACTTCATATCTCCTTCTCTAGTAATCTCTGTCATTAATTAATATACACATTTTAACTCTCCACAACCAAGCATAGCACGTAATCAAACCAAGATAAATGTTTCCCCTTTTTTTCAACTTTTGACCACCGTCAAAGGGTCTATCTCACATCTTTTCAACAGCTTACGAGTACCCTTCTTTCTTAACTTCTTTCTTTTTTGCCTTAAAATATCCCTGGTGTTCTCTCCTAAACCACCCAAACTTTTATTAATTCAGCCAACAAAATTTCCCCTCAAAACACTTCCAAATCCGAGTCCATGAATTTTCCGAACACATCCGTTGAGATCACCAAAACCCTGCGCATATCTTAATTATCTCCAAACCCCTGTTTCCGTATATCTTCCCCAAGGAAAACCTCACAAAATATCCGTCTGCCTTGTCAGACACAAATAAAAAATATCTGTCTCTTAGTTGCTCTGCCCCTATGGCGAGATTTATTCGAGACAATTTCAGTCGACCGGACAGCGAAAAGTCAGAAGCATTCAACTGTGCCTCCGAATAGTCGGTATCGACAAACATCCACAAAAAAAACAAAAAAAAAACAAACAAAAACAGCCTGATTCCACCAGCGCCCGAAATATCGATTCTCCCAACTTCAGAAATATCAAAACCTGTCCCAAACGTCTTAACTACAGCTATGCGCAATCCTTGGACTGTGCGGAATTCCAGATCTTGGACTGAAATTCTAATTTTCAATTACTATTTTGCTCGGACCACTGACAAGTTACTACAAAATTTTACTCACAAAAAACCCCGTTTACTATAAAATTTCATCCATAAAAATATTGTTTACTATAAAATTTCATTCATAAAATTTGTTTACTATAAAGTGTCACTCCATATATCTGTCCAACGGGACCATCTATCTTTCCTTCCCCATTTCACTTCGCATCAACCTCCTCCGCATGTGTCCCCCTCACTACGGTACAATATCACACATAGCAGTAATTGTCATTTTTCTATGCTTAAGGCTCGATCTTTTCTCTCTCTTTTTTAAAAAAGTTATCTCCAATTTTATCCTTCTAGAAAGGCCCTTGTCATTAAAACTCATGCTTTCACCATTATAATCAATTTAAATTCTTTTTTCACGAACCCAATATTAATTGACAGCAGAGATAGAAGTTATACAATGAGCAAATACCTTCTTTTTACCTTTTTCTTTTCTTTACATGCCTTTCTTCATGACTTCGCTGGTTGCAATCTTTTTTTTTTCATATTCCGCTCGCCTTCTTTTTCTTCCCCAAATCCTCCGCGCGTTTCCGGTGCGTGACGTCATTTGCACTTGCTAGCCCCGTTTCACATCTCGAGCTATTGTGACATCTCTGAGTGAAACGTCTGCTCCGCGCACACGCGTGAACACCTGCGTTAATGTTGCACCTACGTAACCCATGCACTGAGCCGAAAGGTTCTCAGTCTAACTAAACCCAAAGGCATGAAACGAAATCCCTTTATATTCCGCTACATGTTATCTTTTGTAATTCTTCTACATCTTTTGTAATTATCTCCTACATCTTATCTTTTGTAAATGTCCTACATCTTATCTTTCAAATTCACGATAGTCGGCCCAAGGCGACTCCTATTAGCTTAGAATTTAGAGTAACTTTCATATACCTATTGTTATTATTTAAAAGGCTGTTATGCAGATTAAAAGCGTTATCGTTTATAATATTCTTCATATTATTTTTTGCCTAGTCGGCTGAGGCTGTAGAATACACCGACTGCACCTCTGCAGAGGGGTAAGCCCCGAACGAGTGTCCTAGATATGACACTAAACCATCTCATGACGAGGCTCCCGTCTTGGAGTTTTAGTGAGTATGATGTCCCCTTTAATTACCATTGCTACCAGGTTCAGTGGTTGTAACTATTAGTGTCTACTCTTTGGGTTGGGTTTGTTGGGTTTTATGGCATATCAACGTTTGTAGGTTATTTAACGCCAAATCCATTTTTATGTGAATGATCTGTTCTATTTAAAACAATTCAGTTAAGCATAAGTACACAGTTTGTCAAAAACATTTCTATTTCAAACTATTCAAGCAGTTATATGTAACAATTCAGTTAATAGTAAATACAGTTTTAATGTCTAAAAACAGTTCTATTTCAAATAATTC
The DNA here is from genome assembly GCA_963585895.1 of Sepioteuthis lessoniana. Taxonomy (NCBI): domain Eukaryota; kingdom Metazoa; phylum Mollusca; class Cephalopoda; order Myopsida; family Loliginidae; genus Sepioteuthis; species Sepioteuthis lessoniana. The sequence goes on along the minus strand of OY757946.1, from coordinate 15,079,985 downwards.
AGTTAAGCATAATCACGTAGTTAAAACGTAAGTACGGTTTAATTGTCAAAAACGTTTATATTTCAAGCTATTCAGTTTACTCAAAACAATTCATTTTAGCATAAGTATGCTGTTAGTTCTATTTAACCCATAGATAGGGCCCTATCAGGTGCTACCACTCCGGGCCAGAGTGGACCTGGGAGCAATGGCTATGAAGGGGTACTCCGCATTCCCCAAAGCTCCAGCACTACCGGAACCTCACCATCAGATTGTTTAGTGTCATATCCAGGACACTCGTTTGGGGTGGGGTCTTACCCCTCTGCAGAGAAGCAGTCGGTGTATTCTACAGCCCCTGCCGACTAGGCAATCTAATCTTTGGGTTAAATAGAAATATGTAATTATTATCTTCCCTGGAAACCATTTAGCAGTGCGAAAACAAATAACTGATGCTAAATTGAATTATTAGTATTATTAGTATTAGTTAGCAATACTCGTAACTGTGTGCAAATAAAACTTCGAGTGTTTGATAGAAATAATGAAACCATCTTACTTTTGGCAAACTAATAATTACCGTATTTGACGGCATATGAGGTGCATTTTTTTAAAGGAAAATATCTTTTAAAATTCCCCCTGCGTCTTATATGCCATATGTTGGTTTAAAATTCACGATATTCGGCCAAAATTAGCAACCTGGCAACTCCTACTCGCTTAGACTTTAGAGTAACTTTCATATACCTATTGTTATTATTTAAAAGGCTATTATGCAGATTAAAAGTATTATCATTGATAATATTCATCATATTTATTTTTGCAAAGGCAGTTGGGGCGGTAGAATACACCTACTGCACCTCTGCAGAGGGGTAAGATCCCCCAATGAGTGTCCTGGATATGACACTAAACAATCTGATTGTAAGTTTCCAGTGATGCTGGAGCTTTAGGGAATGCAGATCACTCCTTCATTGCCATTATTCTCAGGTCCACTCTGGCTCGGAATAGTAGCCCCTGATAGGGCCATATCTATGGCTTAAATAGAACTAAACAGCATACTTATGCTAAACTGAATTGTTTGAATTAGACCTGTTTGACTAAACTGAATAGCTTGAAATAGAAATGTTTTTGATAATTAGACTGTACTTATATTTAAACTGCGTACTCATGCTAAACTAAATTGTTTGAAATGGAGCTATTATTAACAGTGTGTAAACAAAATCTATACTTATACTAAACTGAATTGGCTGAATTAAAAATGTTTGAATAAACTGAATAGCTTGAAATAGAAATATTTTTGACAATTGAACTGTGTGCTTATGCTTAACTGAATTGTTTGAAATAGAACTGATTATTTGTATAAAAATAGATTTGGCGTTAAATAACCTAGAAAGGTTGATATGCCATAAAACCCTAACAACCACCCAAAAATTATATTAATTTCATCACGTTTAATATTAGTACATGTTTTCTTTTTCTTGATTTGCCCTGATGAAATTGGGTTGTGTCTTATACACCCATGCGTCTTATATGCCATCAAATACGGTAATCAATAAAGACGATTGTTATGTAGTTCCCCATGAAAAGTACTTGTATGGCCACCTACCATCCATGTTAGAAAACCATCTCAGCAAGACAAACAAGATTTGCTTAGCACTAGGGAAGTACGAGGATCATTAAATAAGTTTCCTGACTTTTTCCGTATGGCCACTTTTATTGATAGTACATACATGATACTCTAGTCCCCTTCGAAGTAATCTCTTCCGGCTGCAATGCACTCGTTGTACCGTTCCAACAACTTCTGGAAGACCCCATGGAAGTCCTCTTGTGTGAGTGTGTCAATGACCTTCGTCACAGCCTCTTTCATCTCCTCGATTGTCTCATAACAACAGCCTCTGAGGTTAGGGAATAACCAAAAGTCACAGGGAGCAAGGTCTGGGAGGCTGAGGAACTGTTTTGATGCCCATCTTGATGCCCATCTTGGATAAATAGTCTGTGACAAGGATGGAGTTGTGGACTGGTGCATTGTCCTGCTGGAAATGCCACTGACCAGATTTGAAGAGTGCTGGCCTCTTCCGACGGAATCTCTACCTGAACTCCCTTAAAACCTCAACATAGTAACCCTAATCCATTACCCTAAACCTTTGGCCAATCAACTGTTATGTATTGACTTCCTTACTCCTCCCACACCTCTCATCATCCCTCATAGACTTACTGCCTTTCTTGAATCTCTTATGCTACTCAAAAACCAATGCTCGATTAATGCAAGATGCTCCCAAAGCAGTCTGAAGCATTCCATACGTTTCTGTGACATTTTTCCAAGTTTAAAACAGAATTGTGTCCCCACGTTCAGATTGCATTTTTGAAATTTACCAGCTGCGACAATCAGGCTTTAGTAGGGTGCATTCCTATTGCTGCTGTAGCTGTTCATTTGAACCTGAAATCAAAAAAATTGGTCAGTCATCTCATAAGATGTATAGCAATAACATACTGATTTTCAAGAGTCTACGACCATTTTAACTGCCAGTACAAAAAAAGTCTGGAACCTTATTGAATGCACCACGTATGAATATTTATGCGTGCCTTCCACTAGGCAGGATTTGACTCAAGGTCTTTTTTATTGTGGGGATTTAGAGGAGGGGGAAGTCGGGCACGTGCCGAAACTCGTGCCCTTCTAGACTATGCTCGTCTTTCGATCATTGGTTGCAATGTTATCTATGCTAACCTTTTTTAAGTCTCCCGGCACGTATGCCAGATAACCTTGCTAGTCATAGATTTACTAGACCCAAAGGCCTAGTGCAATTTGGATCTATGCTTATCATTCATACTCCACCCGGAACCTATGCCAGGCGGTCCAGCCGAGGCCGAGTACACTAGAAGCAAGGTCCGGAGCTGGGTGAGTATGATGGTGAAGTAGTAATTTACTTAGCTTTTTGTTTAGATGCAGCACAAGGCCGTACGCATGGGACACCAAGTAAGACTCGAACTCATTCGTGAAGGTTTGCAAGTCAAGCTTGCTAACCATTATACCATCCGAGCCGTCCAGTATGATGGTGAAGTATTAATTTTTTTTCCTTCGATGTGGCACAATGCCGAATGAATGGGTCACCCAATCAGATCATAACTTCGATTTCAATTCTGCAAAGATGTTCATTTACATTCATAATAAAACACTTAGACAAATTTTCCAGACCGGTGCTATTTCACTCTGTAGTTCCGTAAATACTCGTCCGGCCTTTTATGATATTTCTCCTTACTTGAGCAAATATTTTTTAAATAGCTACAATATATTCCATCTTTAGTTAATATATTTCCCCATATATCATAATTTTATGCTTTTTCTTTTTCTTTTTATCTTCCTTTTCTTCCTCCTTTTGATTCGAAATCTTTGGCGATGAACAAACGGAACATAAATTCTATACAATATTTCTAATAAGCCAAATGACGTAATTTAAAAAACAAACAAACGCTGATTCACTAATAAAACGGCCAACCTTTTCTTGCAATACAAATTTTCCCTAGGTTTTTGCATTTTGTACATTTAAACATCCATCGTTGATTTAACATCACTAATATCATCCCTCCCAGTCCTGATGATGGTTCATTAGAACCGAAACGCTATAGTGTCGACTTTGCGTCGCAATAAATCTCTCCTTCTCCTTGGATCGCCTTGTTATCAATTTCTCCTCCTCCTCCTCCTCCTCCCCCTCATCCTCCCCCTCCTCCTCTCTCTTTATATATATATATATATATATATGGTGTAATGGTTATCGTCGTAGGAAATGGACACGGCAACGCGAGTTCAAATCCTGGACGAGACTGATTGCATTTTCACATAGCACTAATACCCTTGGGAAAGGTATGAATCCAATTATTCTCCCTCCAGCTATGGGTAAATAGTAGGACAGACTAGGTTCTTCAGCCTTGGTGAGGCAACTCGTCTAGGAGAAGGAAAACTCTGAATTCAAACCTGTTAAACTCCGCTTAAAAATTGACCTTGCTTCATACCTTGCCCGAGCGGAGGTGTTGGTAAATAGGATGTATATATATATATACTAAAGTTTTCTTGTCAAATATATTGATGCTGAAAATACATGAATTCCGAGGGATTGAATGCTGGAAACTACTGAAATTTACTCCACAGAAAACATGACGAGAGTATATAATTAATAAAGACAATTCTTTATCAAAAACTGAAGATTTTATTCATATGATTCAAGTTGATTCGGAAACAGATCAAAAGTAGATAAATTTTTTCAGGATTGTACTAAATTTTAATTTCTTAAATCAACTTTGAAAGATCGAGAGTATTCTGCATTTGAGACATCGTGATTAACCAGCAGCTACAATAATTGCTTTGTTTTCTAAATTGTCAGTAGAAATAAATCGCTTATGGCTGGATGTTAAAATTAAAAGAGAGAGAGAGAGAGAGAGAGAGAGAGAGAGAGAGACTTGCTGTTGAAAAGTTACAACCTCACTTCGTCTACATTTGCCCTAAAACTAGAAGAAAGAAGAAAATGAAGCTAATTTGTTTATTGTTTTTTTAAAGATATACACCAACTGTTTATAACTTTCAGAATCTTAATGGCGTTATATACTCTAACATAAACCATGCGGTAGACTTCATACTACAATTACACCGAAATATGCCGAGAAGCCGAATTATAGCTAGTTGAAGACGTTATTTTGAGACTCAACTCTCCAGCAAAATAAATAAATAAATAGATAGAAATTTTAAAAATTAGAAAAAAAATAACGATGCCAAATTATTCTTGTCTGAATGTTGAATATAAGTGTAATAAAAAAATGAAGGTAGTACTATCTTGGCTTTAGTCTTTATTGAAATATAACACAACCGTGGTAATATTTTGTAAAAATTCATAGGTGTGGTACAAGGCCGAAAAAGATAAGAGGAAAAGCAGGTCATCACAACCCAATTGATTCACTACAACGACACAATTATTCAGAAAATCTTTCGTACCAAAACTTCCACAACAAGCTTGTCACTCTCTGAGAGTCTGATCTAATCTGATATATATATGTTTGTGAAGGAGGTGGGTGGCTAAAATTTTATTTCCAACAATTCTATTTGCAATAAAATATCTCCGATAAAAAATGAATAATTACAATGGATATATTCAGTGGCCTAGTGAGTAGAGTGTCTGAGAGACCTGGTTTCAATCCCAGGTCGCGTCATATCAAAGACTTTAAAAATGGTACGTGATACCTCCTTGCTTAACACTCAGCAATATAAGGTACGCATCAAGGATAAAGTGGAGCAATCCAGGGAAAGGAGTAGCGCCCTCCCCGACATCTCAGTGTAGTAGTTATTGAAAAGAGAGCCTTCTGATCGCCCTCGACTACGGTCACCAAATTTACTTTATTATTAGAGGCACCCCTCCTCAAAGACTAACATGGCTGAAAAACTAGTTCCCCGTTCGAGAAAATGCTGCTGGAAAAAAAAAATCAAAATCCAGTTACCTCACTCATTCGGGGAACTCGACTCTGTGATTTAATAGGGGATTTGGTTTGTTTTCTTTGTTTAATGGCATATCTACTTTTGTAGGTTATTTAATGCCAAAGCCACCCTTCCAGAAGAACAGTAGTGGTACTATTTAACCCATAGCTGGAAGGATAAGGGGGCTCATACCTTTCCCAAGGATATTTGTCTGAAAGTGAACCTAATAGCGCAACTGGAGTTCGAACTCCCTTTCTACGATTCCGCAGTCCATCGCTTTAACCACTACACCATGAGGACCCACCCCAAATTTAATAGGACTGGGAAGTGGTAAAAACATAAACAAAGAAAGGGTACCAAATAATAAAAATAGAGTCGATGTGTAAATTAACTCTAGCTAAATTAAACCGCTTTTTTAATAACAAAAGACAAAAATTCGTCTCGCGGGGTGTCCTCGTGGTGTAATGGTTAAAGCGTAGTAAGCAAGTTCGTACCCCAGTCGCGCTATTACATTCACTTTCGGCCAAATACCCTTGGGAAAGGTATGAACCCCTTATCCTCCCAGCTATGGGTTAAATTGTACCACTACTGTTCTTCTAGGAGAATAGCTTCGGCATTAAATACCCTACAAAGGTTGATATGCCATTAAACAAAGAAACGAAAAATTCGTCTCATTTACCTGAGATAGGTTGTAACTTACTAAGAATTTTGCTTAGATGTGGCACAAGGCTGAATGAAAAGGGCACTCAATGAGACTTATCTGAGATAGGTTATCAGTGAAGTTTGTAGGGATTCAAAATTGTTCTCAATCTGTAGCCTCAAATAAGAACTTAAAGTTAGAAGAGAGTCTCTTTTTTCCTCGTTGACTGAATCTTTATTTCTGTTTAGTGTTTGTAAATCGCCACCAGCGTCTGAGACGAGAAAGACTTGCCTTCGTGAATTTTTTTCTATCGTGTCGTCCAAATCACGACTCTCGAGATGCCAAGTAAGCAGAGAAATAGATAATGTTCCGACCTGTTCAAAGACGGAACAATATTACTGCACACAGAACTGACTTCCAGGATAAAGAACCTTCCATTTGGTACGCGAACCATGTAGCCTTCAAGAAGTTTGCACAACGGCCATACGACTAGGCAGTAGAAGAAGGTGCTGTTACATTCACTTTTTTTTTTTTTAAACAAAAGACTACAATTCGTCTTGGGGGTGTCCTCGTGGTGTAATGGTTAAAGCGCTGGACTGCGGAATCGTCGCAAGCGAGGTCGTACTCCAGTCGCGCTATTGCGTTCACTTTCGGGTAAATACTCTTGGGAAAGGTATGAGCCCCCTTATCCTCCCAGCTATGGGTTAAATAGTACCACTACTGTTCTTCTCGGAGAATGGCTTTGGCAATCATCCATATCACCACACCAGATGCACACAAGTGAAATTGCCGGACGCACTGAGAACATATTCTTGCCAACCCAGAGAGCGTTCCGAATCTCGTCGTTATTGAGGTATCTAATCCCGGGAGCTCATGGCCACAATAAATTACCTTCCTTCGTTGAGATCCTTGGTCAAGTCATTTCGAACGGCTTCACTCACTAACTTTCGATATAATGCTTTATTCGATAACGGCCGGCTGTTAGAGTGACCCATTTGCAACTGGGAGAAAACTTTTAGAGCATACCGACATTCGCGATAGAAGGGACACTCGTTTTTGTGCTATCGTCCAGTCTTTTCCACACTTCTCAAAGTAGGGAATGACATCTTAGTATGTTCTTTCCAGAATTTGCCGCTTTCGTCATGTCGTTCGCATATCCGACCTAGGAACTGAGATGCAAAGTATGACGTTGTGTCTCAACGTTCGGCACTCCAAGCCCACCTTCGAAGACGTGAAATTGACAAATCTCACACTAAAGGGGTCTGTGCTCCAAACGAACAGGAATAGGTCTCTTTCTAGAGTTAAGTAGAACGGTGCACGAGAGAGGAAATACTCAAAGACGGTAAAGGATGAGAGGGTAGATGTGTGAGCCATAAACCTCGGTCCTGCCTTTAAAGGAGGGCCTCCTTCGTGACCAAACATCAGCAGCGACCCCGACCTTTTCGAGTAACTTTTCGAGTAACACCGAACAAAGTTTCACAAGCAAGAGATCAAGACCAAACCAAGTGCTGAGTACCTTGTATGAACCGTCTATCCTCTAGAAACGGCCGAGAAAAAAAAACCCTTCCATAAACCCAACCCCAAACCCATGAACTTTACGCGGTTTATTTTGGCTCTTGACACTCCCTCATGTCTTCCCATTTCTTTGATGACCTCCTTGACCTCAGGATAAGCACGCTAACTTCATCAGTATGTATGAAGTAGATAGCGGTGGTAGTAGCACCATGTAGCGCCATACTGTCAAGGATCGAGATTGCTCTCCACTTGCGAAGGAAAAGTTCTAATACAAGAATGTAGAGCTTGGTTCAGTGTCCCCGTTCACTTTTGCTATGACCCTGGTGGACGCATATAGAAGGCGAATCCAGTTGCGAAACCAGCCTCTAACAAAACAGCCTCCGAGAAACCATGGTCAACTCAATCGAAGCTTTGGACTGATCTAAGTTGATTAGCGCGGCATTTTCGTTGACTTTTTCTATGATCGTGCACGGGGTGTCCTCGTGGTGTAATGGTTAAAGCGATGGACTGTGGAATCGTAGTACGCGAGTTCGTACTCCAGTCGCGCTATTATGTTCACTTTCGGGCAAATACCCTTGGGAAAGGTATGAACCCCCTTATCCTCCCAGCTATGGGTTAAATAGCACCACTACTGTTCTTCTAGGAGAATGGCTTTGGTATTAAATAGCCTAAAAAGAGTTGATATGCCATTAAACAAAAGAAACCAACCAAACCTATGATCGTGCAAACCAAATGAAGACTGTCCAGGATAGTCTTGCTCTTCACAGCGCAACACAGTTCAGGCCTGATTAGATTGTTAGCTCTCAGCCAAGATCTTTGTCAATATCTTTAAGTCAGTGTTTAAAGAACGAAAGTTACTAATTCTGTCCCCTCCATGATTTTCCTCGAGTAGAAATTTCAATATACCCCTGGTGAAGCGTTGAGGGATAGACCCTTGCTTCATCTAATTGTTATAGACAAGTCACCAGCAAGGGACAAATATTAATGACAGCTTCAAGTAAGCTTCGCAAGGAAGACCATAGATTTATCCTTCTCGACTGTTTTCAGCGCCTGCTGAATTTCATTCTCCGTAGTGTGCCCCTCACACCCAGCCGCATCGTCGTATCGGGGCAAGGGAAGTCGGTAAGATAGGCGTCGAACTATCCGGGATCCCTGTTGAAAAGTCCCTGAAAATAATCAGGAAACTACCCGCCTTCGTTCGTAGTCTGATGTTATCCCACTGTCGATGGTTGGTTGGTTGGTTGAGTTTTATGGCATATCAACCTTCATTTGTTATGCAACACCAAATCCATTTTTATGAAAATAGTTCTATTTCAAACAATTCAGTTCAGCATAAGCTCGCAGTTTAAAAGTAAGTACAGTTTAATTGTCAAAAACATTTCTATTTCGAGCTATTCAGTTTAGTCAAGAATTTCTAATCCAGCCAATTCAGTTTAGTATAAGTACAGATTTTGTGTACAGACAGTTAAATGTCAAAACAGTTCTATATTAAACAATTCAGCCTTGTGTAAGTACAGTTTCAATGTTAAAAACTGTTCCATTTCAAACATTTCAGTTTAGCATAAGCACGCAGTTAAAATGTAAGTACGGTTTAATTGTCAAAAACATTTCTATTTCAAGCTTATTCAAACAGTTCTAATTCAAACAATTCAGTTTAGCATAAGTATGCTGTTAGATCAATTTAACCCATAGATAGGGCCCTTATTACGTGCTACCACTCAGGGCGAGAGTGGACCTGGGAGCGATGGCAATCAAGGGGTACTCCGCATTCCCCAAAGCTCCAGCGCCGTTGTAACATTGGTGATAAGACGCTGTAAAACATGCCTAAGTTCCTCAGTTCGTAATTTTTTAGCCATGTTCGTTGCTTTGAGAGCCGCCCCTTTTTTTCTTATCTGTTCGGGGTATTTGATTCTGTTTCTTTTGTTTAATCATTATTATGTTTTGCGGTATTTTTTGTTAGATTGCTCCCCTCCTTTCTCGGGGTCAAAAAAACCTTTATGGCCAAACGGTCTCTCCGGCTGGTCACAATGAGGGTAAAAGTTAAAAAAAAAACTTTAATACTGGTGTTTTTTGTATTTTTTTCCATATCTTAAAACAGACATACTAATCAGGTGTAATCGTCGTGTTGAAAAAGTTCTACTATGAAAAGGAAAATTTTCTGGGCAAGTGCCAGTCACTCTAACGTGAGTCCAACGAAAAACTAATAACCCGTCGCAATATGGCACAAGTCAGACTTGTTTCAACCACAAACTAAGGACACAAAGTTAGGATGGAGCTTTTTTTTAAATGTTGGGTTGGTAAATAAGTTCCTGCCGTTTTTTTAATTTAAAGTTTT
>OY757946.1:14997570-15065070 GCA_963585895.1 Sepioteuthis lessoniana | reverse complement strand
ACCTTGTATTTTGAAAAAAATTAACGTTTCATTAATCGTTAATTTATGTCTTGGTAAATACAACTTCAACTTTGATACTTTTTGAACACAGCTCGTGTTTTTTTTTAAATTAACGTTTCATTCATTGTTCATTTCTGTCCTGGTAAATATAGCTTCAGTTTTGATACTTTTGGACCACAGCTTGTATTTGAAAAAAAAAATTAATGTTTCATTCGCTGTTTATTAATATCTTGATAAAACCAGCTACAGTTTTGATACTTCTAGATCACAGCTTGTATTTAAAAATTTAACGTTTCATTCATTGTTCATTTCTGTCCTGGTAAATATAGCTTCAGTTTTGATACTTTTGGACCACAGCTTGTATTTGAAAAAAAAAATTAATGTTTCATTCGCTGTTTATTAATATCTTGATAAAACCAGCTACAGTTTTAATACTTCTAGATCATAGCTTGTATTTAAAAATTTAAAGTTTCATTCATCATTCATTTCTGTCCCGGGTAAAAAAACAAAAAACTTCACAATGTATATTTTTGAACACAGCTTGTGTTTCTGGGAAAGTCCGTGTGGTGTACGGGCTATCGTACAGTACCTCGGCCTCGAAGTAATCAAGTTTGCTCAATGGCATTCACTTTCAGTTTTATACTTTTGTGAAAGGTATAGAATCCCCTTATCCCCTCAGCTCTGTGTTAAATACTATCATTACAATTCTGTAAGAAGGATGGCTTTAGCATTAAATAACCCATGAAGGTTGATATTATAGAAAGAAACCAAAATCTTGTAAGTTTATATGTGCATCTATAGACAGATTAATGTTGGGTAAACAGTCCGGTGGATTCTAATTTCGGTGTTTCTCTTTTTACAAGGAAACTTCAAATCGTTTTTTTTTTCATTATGTTAACAAATTGGCACAATATGTTTCTGCGCCAAATCAATTGACTTTGAGTGTGAATAAATGTTCTTTTTGTTCGCCTTCTTGAACGACTGTCTCTACCAATCAGATTGTCGGAAATTGTTGGGGTTTCTTAATAAGAGACCTTTTTTATCCCCATCTTTTCTTCTTTTTTCTTTATCTTTTTAATTAACTTGGATACGGCAGTTGAAACCCTATCTTTTATTTACTCTTCTTTCATTATGTTTTTCGCATGGTTCATTCCTTTGCTAATTTCTTTCTTTCTTTCTTTCTTTCTTTCTTTCTTCTATCTATCAATCAATGAACCTTTCTTTCTTTCTTTCTTTCTTTCTTTCTTTCTTTCTTTGATCCATCAATCTTTCTTTCTTTCTTTGATCCATCAATCTTTCTTTCTTTCTTTCTTTGATCCATCAATCTTTCTTTCTTTCTTTCTTTCTTTCTTTCTTTCTTTCTTTCTTTCTTTGATCCATCAATCTTTCTTTCTTTCTTTCTTTCTTTCTTTCTTTGATCCATCAATCTTTCTTTCTTTCTTTCTTTCTTTGATCCATCAATCTTTCTTTCTTTCTTTCTTTCTTTCTTTCTTTGATCCATCAATCTTTCTTTCTTTCTTTCTTTCTTTCTTTGATCCATCAATCTTTCTTTCTTTCTTTCTTTCTTTGATTCATCAATCTTTCTTTCTTTCTTTCTTTGATCCATCAATCTTTCTTTCTTTCTTTCTTTCTTTCTTTGTATGATTTTTTACTTTGGTTCCCAACAATGAAGGGATAATCCTTGGTCATGATTTAATATGGACGTTACTGATAGAATATCAATATTACCACCATAACACAAACGTCTGTGAGTATTCTAAGATTCAGCTGGGACGTTGTGGGTTAGAGGCAGTCGCACCGTGGCCTCGAAACCCTGCCTGACCCAGGCTCATCATCTGGTGACAACTTTCATGACGGTACAGCACGTTTTTTCATCACGTGTATATAAGATTAAATTAGTTAAATGCACCGTTAATGATTAATATATATATATATATATTCTGGTGGAAATGCCACTGGCCCAATTTGAAGAGTGCTGGCCTCTTCCAATGGAATATCTTCCTGAATTCCCTTAAAACCTCAACATATTTACCCTAACCATAACCCTTTGGCCAATCAACTCTGATGTATTGACTTCCTTACTCCTCCAATACTTCTCATCATCCCTCATAGACTCCCTGCCTTCCTTGAATATCTTATGCCATTCAAAAATTGATGCTCAATTCATGCAAGATGGTCGAAAAGCAGTCTGAAGCATTCCATATGTTTCTGTGGTAATTTTTCCAAGAGAATTTTATTGCATATCGTCCTTCTAAAGTGTCCTCACGTCCAGATTGTATTTTTGAAATTCACCAGCTGTGACAATCAGGCTTTAGTAGGGTGTATTCCAATTGCTGCTGTAGCTGTTCACTTGAAGCTGAAATCATAAAAATTGGTCAGTCATCTCATAAGATGTATAGCAATAAGATACTGAATTTTCAAGAGTCTACGACAATTCTAAATGCCTGTACAAACAAAGTCTGGAACCTTCTTATTGAATGCACCAGGTATATGATGTTTGTTTTCCCCATATGATTCTCATATTGACTTGTTAAAAATGACATACACAATATAAGGAAATAATGTTCATAAACGGAAGGAGGTGCCCGTGGTGTAATTGTTATCGTCGTAGGAAATGGCCACGGCGACACGAGTTCAAATCCTGGACGAGACTGATTGCATTTCACATTGCACTAATACCCTTGGGAAAGGTATGAATCCAATTATTCTCCCTCCACCTATGGATAAATAGTAGGGCAGACTTGGTTCTTCAGCCTTGGTTAGGCAACTAGTCTAGAAGAAGGAAAACTCTGAATTCAAACCTGTTAAACTCCGCTTAAAAATTGACCTTGTGTCATATCCTGCCCGAACGGAGGGGTTGGTAAATATGATATGATAAACAGAAGAAAACGTTGAAAAAATATGATGTACGTTCGAACAGAAACATTAAAAAAGTTGTGATATTTCGAGGAAACTTTTTCACTTCGTTCGACATTTAAAAATAAAACTTCTGTGATGTCATCAACAGCAAGGAAGTCCCAATCGAGTTGTCGATATGAGTTGGTTTTCGTTTAATTCGTAGTTAAAATAAATAAAATTTAATTTGCCTATATTTTTGAGATGAAGTCTGATTATGTTTTAGTATATTCGGACTATTGTCTTTAATCTCACAACGTTTCGGTTGATAACGCATTAGAAAATGTAATGTGTTAAACTATAGTAAGTATTTTTTCGCAAATATGATAACGAAATATTGCTATATTGGATTCTATTAGTGGAAATGAACAATTTGATGAAGCGGTGAGATTTGCCTTGAGTATAGTTCCTGAAAAAAAATTAAAATTCCATATACGGGCTTAAAAATCAAAATAAACAAATATATACAACAACAAAAGCTGCATGGCTGAAACAACAATAACTATAACAAACTTCTAGAAATCGAGCCTAAACTAGGAGAATGGAAGCAAAACTTCAGAAAAAGACAAAAGGAAGAAGTCGTATTATCCAGACAGCGTATAGGTCTCACAAGAATTACACATTCTTACTTGCTTATAGAAGAACAACTAATATGCCATGCATGCTAGACAGCGTACACTATAAAACATATTCTCACTGAATACATTGATTTGGCCTCTATAAGAGAAATATTTTCAACACAAGCTGTATAAAAGAACTATTTAAAAAACTTAATATGAACGCTAGAATGTCCTTTCTGAAAGCATAGAGCCGATATAGAAAAATTTAAATACGTAGAAAATATATAAACAATACCAAAGCATATAAAAGCAAATTAGAATTTGAAAATTACTGTACACCAAGATATTTGAAGATACGAAGACCTAGAAACAAACAAAATTTCATGAAAATGACATGATTCGGCGTTAAATGACCCGAAAATGGTTGACACGCCGTAAATCAAAACAACCAATCAATTTTTTTATTTATCTTATCTACGGGTGGATTAGAACCTGGGACTGTCAGAAGATTCATCACTCACACCAGCTCTCTCCACACTGTCCGACTAGACAAAACGAAGTGAATTTTTGGGACTTGTGTGTATATATGACAATGAACATAAAAAAATAGTGCGAATATTCCAAGTGTAGAATAATTTCTTTTTTTCTTTCTTTCTGGTTCACATAGAGATGAAAAGATTATTTATGAAACAATACACACAAAAGACTGGGGTTTTGTTGTTTTGCTGTTCGTACAGTGGCGTGGACCCTGTTGTTCACCCTCACACCCGGCCGTGTGGGCATTTCACGGGTTGTACAAAAAACAACAACAACAACAAAAAAACAACAACAAACAAACAAACAAACAAAGAAAAACAACTAACACAGGGAGGAAGGAAGAAACAAACAAACATGGATTTAGAACTGCTAAACTCAGGAGGTGAAGTCTTGCACTTTTAAGGATTCTAGTATGTATTTATGTTCATGGCCATAGCGAGAACTCTGCGAAAGTCCTACACTGCCAAAAAAAAAAAAAAAATGCTGACTCATGTGGCCATTCGTCTTCATTGCTCTGTGCTTTTCGGCCTTTTGGCCAGAGCAAGGCTGCAAAAAGGAACAATAGCGGACTTGAGGCCGTAAGGTTCCCAACTTCGGCTCCAGGTGGGCGAGCTGCAACACTGACTCCTTTGTCCTCTAGACCTTGCTATCTACCCGGACCCACATTTATTAATTTGTGTCTATTTCTGTATACATTACAAAAGATGGAGCATCTCACTTCGACGCTGAGTGCTGCACTCAGAGATTTTTATAGCTAAAACGTGTGTGCCACTTCAAGAAAAAAAAATGTCATTATATATTTATATTAAGTCTATGTTTGAATGTGTGTAAATTGTGAATCTGCTTTGTTTAATTTACGCGAATTAATTATGTTAGGGTTTTTTGTTTGATTTGGTTTTATGGCATATCAACCATTTTAGGTTATTTAATGCCAAATCCTCTTTATAGATATATATTAAATATATAGGATTCGGTTTGGTCGGGTTTTATGGCATATCAACCATTGTAGGTTATTTAATGCCAAATCCTCTTTATACATATATATTAGATATATATGATTCGGTGTGGTCGGGTTTTATGGCATATAAACCATTGTAGGTTATTTAATGCCAAATTCTCTTTATAAATATATATTAAATATATATGATTCGGTGTGGTCGGGTTTTATGGCATATCAACCATTTAGGTTATTTAATGCCAAATCTTCTTTGTACATATGTTTAATATATAGGATTTGGTTTGGTTGGGTTTTATGGCATATCAACCATTGTAGGTTATTTAATGCCAAATCCTCTTTATATATATATAATTTGGTTTGGTTGGGTTTTATGGCATATTAACCATTGTAGGTTATTTAATGCCAAATCCCCTCTATACATATATATTAAATATGGAATTAAATAATGGAATAAAATCCAACAATATAGAGAAAGATATTGATAATAAGGTAATCCAATCAAAAGGAAAGATTTATTGAGAAACAAAGTCGACACTATAGCGTTTCGGTTCTAATTAACCATCATCGGGACTAGAAGAGATGATATTAATGATGTTAAATCAATTTCAAAATATTATCGCTATTAAAAAATGCAAAAACCGAGGGAAAATCTATATGTCAGGAAATGGTTGGCTGTTTAATCAGTAAATCAGCGTTTGTTTTTAAGATTACGTCATGTGACTTATTGGAAATATTGTATAGATTTATTTATATGTTCCAATTGTTCATCAAAAAAGATTTAGAATTAAAAAGAAGGAAAAAAAAGAAAAACAGAAAGAAGGAAAGAAGAGATAATTGAAAACGGCAGAAGTAGGAGATAAGAGATTGGTTTCTTTGTTTAATGGCATAACAATCTTGTTAGGTTATTTAATGCCAAAGTCATTCTCCTAGAAGAACAGTAGTGGTACTCTTTAACCCATAGCTAGTAGGATAAGGGGGTTCATACCTTTCCCAAGGGTATTTGCCCGAAAGTGAACGTAATAGCACAACTGGAGTACGAACTCGCTTACTACGATTCCGCAGTCCATCGCTTTAACCATTACACCACGAGGACACCCCCGGAGATAAGAGAATAAAAGGCGGGATTCGGTATCTTTCTCGATGAACAGATTGCCGAGATTATGGGATCCGTTTATTTATCAAAATCTTAGAGAAATTTGTGCATCTCATTTTCTCATTGTTCGTATGGTCAAATTTAATTTTGCACAGTTCCCAGTGGATTACTTTTCTCACCCAGTCGTGTCTACACTTATACTTTTTAGTGCTTATTTGCTGCATCCACTTATTATATGATTGATCGATTCGCCTCTAATACCATATCATCTACATCAGCGATTTTCTTGCATCTTGTCTATTTTTTGCTTTAATATAGCTGGTCCTTATGGCGTTGTTTTGTGCTGTTTTTAGTTGAGATTTAGTTTCTCTTTTATGGTTTCTCTTTCTGAGCCATGTCTAAGTGTTCTCGAGCGAGATTTCCCTTGTTTGTCACGTGAAATGTCCATACATTTGTGTGTCACACAAATGTGAATACGGGTGTATATATATATATATATGGATGTGTGCATTGTGAGTGGCCACCCGAGTCAAAGGGGTTCTTATCTTCAGCATTTTTTGGATCAGCGTCAAATCATCTGGAAGGTCTTCCCTTGTCTATTTTGGCGCGAAGACCACATTAAGCGGTGGGTCGGCGTGAATCCGTGAAACCGTAAGTAAGGAGCGGCAAGGACCAAGGGTATTGTTCAATCAAGTAAAAGACACGAAGCAGTCAAGTCTTGGATGCAATGCTGGTCAATCCAGCCCAAGACGTGGGGCTCGTCAGTCAAGCCCAGGATGCAGGGCTGGTCTGGCAACTCTACGATTTTCAGCAAAGAAGGGTGTCAAGCAGTCAGAAGACAACATGAAGTCAGAATTGTCAGGTTTAGCAGAGAAGACGATGACCAGAGATGACCCAGCATTTTTGGTATCTGTGTAGGATTTTCGCCAAGTTCTCACTTGGCGAAGTGAGAACTTGGCGATAGTTACACATAAACACACACAGAGTGCCAAAAAATGTCAGAGACACCGCCTTCTTATGTTTTGCTATTCTAAATCCATGTTTTGTCTTTGGTTTTTATTTTTTGGTTCAACTTGTGAAATGCCTACTCGGCCAAGTGTAAGAAGAAATAACAGGGTCTTCACTAGACGGACAGATCAACGGCCAACCAACGCGCCGTGTGGATTATTTCACAACTGTTTTTCTTGTCATTTTTGTTTTTTTAGTTATTTGTCTGTTGTACAGGACCACAACGTCTGAAACACGTGTCGAGATGATAAAACACTAAAATGTCACATTGAAATTCATTTGCAGATGTATTTATTCAATACACACACACGCACATATATATATATTTTTTTTTTTTCTTTAAGAAAAAACAACGAAACCAATCAATGTTTTTTCTTAAAGAAATTATTGCTCTGTATAATTGGTACATTGAGCTCTTTACCAGGAAGATTTAAATATTCATTCACGAATAATTTCTTGTCCTGATGGAATTACTCCTAACTCCGGTTTAACTGGACTAAGTATTCTATATATATATATATATATGTGTGTGTGTGTGTGTGTGTGTGTGTGTGTGTGTGTGTCTGTATGTGTGCGTGTGTAGTTAGTCAGCAGTCTTTCATTTAAGCACATTTGATTAAATGACAAAGACTCATTTTGTCTAAATAGTTTTAATAAGATCATTTCAAGTTTCCAGGGAAGTATCTGGATGAATTTACCAAATTTATGCTGAATTTTACAAAATGTTATGCTGTATTTTGTTTGTAAAATAATGCTTAAACTATGCGTTTTAAATGTAAAGGCACGCTTACTCTACTGTAAAGCCAATTTGATATTAAGCCTATCCACATGTCAGCGAACAAGGCAGAATGTTTTTAAATATCTTCTATCGAATAATTTAAAAAATCGTAAAGAAAGCCCTAACAGTAGTTTAGAAGAAAAAGCCTAGAATGCTACTACAGCCCCCCCCCTCAGAAAAGGAAAAAGAAAAAAAAAAAAAAAAAAAAAAAAAAACCAACAAAAACGAATTGTCCCCTTCACCCCACTAGACCGCCCCCAAAGCTACCTAAAATATCAGTAGTAAATAAAAGTCCAAACGAAGAAGACGCATTTGAACTCAGGAGCCAAGTGGAAGAAATATGTCAATATTGGTCAGTATGTCTTTAATTCCAATTTAAAATGCTGAATTTTACAAAATGTTATGCTGTATTTTGTTTGTAAAATAATGCTTAAACTATGCGTTTTAAATGTAAAGGCACGCTTACTCTACTGTAAAGCCAATTTGATATTAAGCCTATCCACATGTCAGCGAACAAGGCAGAATGTTTTTAAATATCTTCTATCGAATAATTTAAAAAATCGTAAAGAAAGCCCTAACAGTAGTTTAGAAGAAAAAGCCTAGAATGCTACTACAGCCCCCCCCCCCCTCAGAAAAGGAAAAAGAAAAAAAAAAAAAAAAAAAAAAAAACCAACAAAAACGAATTGTCCCCTTCACCCCACTAGACCGCCCCCAAAGCTACCTAAAATATCAGTAGTAAATAAAAGTCCAAACGAAGAAGACGCATTTGAACTCAGGAGCCAAGTGGGACCTTGAGCGTGAGAGTAGCGAGCGCTACAAGGGATCAGTAGTTAGATCTAGGCTAAAAAGAGTTCTCAACGAAGCTGTGAAATCGAACGCGACTGCGCGTGAAGAAGAAGTGCGAAGGTTCCCCGATCGGTACATCGCATCTGTGAAGACCCCGGACGGGCGTCTGCTGCGATCGGGTCGTGAGATACGTGACGCCTTTCGGGCGCACTTTCGGGATCGCTTTGCCCGCTGCACTGATCTCCCGCTCCGGGAGTTTCGTAGCTATCTGGCCGACTTCCCCCGTCTTGGGGCGGCTGAAGCGGCTAGCTGCGAGGGTGTGGTTACTGAATGCGAAGTCCGTGACGCGTTGAAGCAGGTCGGCCTGAACAAGTCGCCGGGACTAGATGGTTTGCCCTACGAAGTGTACTTGAGGATGTCGCACATGTTTGTGCCTATTCTGACGGATATGTTCAACCATTGGTTCGCCCAGGGAGCCATCCCTGGTAGCGTTACCAAGGGCGTGATCACATTGCTGAAGAAAGGTGGCAGGCATGTTTGGGAGGGTTTAGACGATTACAGGCCCATAACTCTGCTTAACACAGAGTTAAAGATTTTGGCCCGGGTCTTGGCGAATCGTTTACAGCTTGTCATTAGCGATCTGATCGGCCCCGAGCAGACCTTTGCTGTGAAGGGAAGATCGATCCAGGACAACCTGCACTTGATTCGCGAGGTCCTAGAGGGGATAAAAGACGACACCGAATCCGCGCTGATCAGTTTAGATCAGTCCAAGGCCTTCGACAGGGTTGACCATCGGTTCTTGGCGTCTGTTTTGGAGACTGCCGGATTCGAACCGGAGTTCCGCAGATGGATTAGCATGATGTACCACAACCCTCAGGCAGTGGTGCAGGTGAACGGAAGGCGTTCGGGGGTGATCGCGATCGAGCGTTCGGTCCGGCAAGGCTGCCCTCTGTCTCCTCTTCTCTATGTCCTCGCGTTGGAGCCCCTCCTGCGCAGGCTTAGGGATGAGGGGACAAGTCCGGCACTGCGCGGTATCCCATTCGTTGGCCGCATTGCGGCTAGGGTTTCCGCGTTCGCTGATGACGTCACAGTGTTTGTATCCCGCCGCAAGGATATAGAGGCTGTGAAAGAGGCGGTTGTCGAGTATGAGCGGATTGCAGGGGCCAAGGTCAATTTTGACAAAAGCGAAGGTTTGCGGCTTGGTGCTTGGAGGGGTAGCAATACTCTTCCAGGGCCCTTCCGCTGGAGTGACGGACCCATCCGCATCCTTGGGGTGTGGTTTGGGCCCGACCTCCAACTGGAGCGAAATTGGTCGGAAGTACAAGCTAAGGTGAATGCTCAGGTGGGAATCTGGCTTTCAAGGAGGTTGTCCTTAAAGGGCAGGGCTGAGGCGGGCGCCACGTACGTCTTTCCCCTGATCCTTTACCGATTGGCGGTACTTCCTCTGCCTAAGGCACGCCGGTTGGCACTGCAACAATCCCTCTCCAGATTGCTCTGGGGAGGTGCAAGGCCGATGGTCCGTAGGCAGGTCTGTATCCAACGTACTCGCAACGGGGGTCTGGGTATGCCTGATCTGGAGAGCCACTGGCTTGCTGAAAGACTTGCATATCTGGGCCGTGTCTTGACGGGGGACTCAGTGTGGAGACGAAAGGCGAGTCGGACTTTTCCTCGCCTCAAGTCAGACCCAAAGGCTGAAGGTCGACGTAAGCCTTTGGGCGAAGCACTGTTTGTCCGCGAGTGCCGAAAGGCCCTTCGTAACCTTCTTGGGTCCAGTGACCTTTCATGGCCTCGGAAGGAGCTGTATCGGGAATTAGTGGTGGGTTCCGCTTCTGATCCTCTCAGCGAGCGGCACGGCTGGACGGCGGAGGAGATCCGCTCTCACTGGAATTGGGCGCCAGGATCGAGCTTCTTGAACAACTCCGAGTTCTCGCTCACCTGGCGACTTGTTCGGAATGCGTTATCCCTTCGCGGCTTGAACTTCAAGGCGGGCCTGGCAGACATGCCTGATTGCACTCGCTGCGGCAGTGGCTTGGAAGAAACGGCTGAGCACGCCTTCTACTACTGCGAGCGAGTCCGTCCGTTTTGGGATCACGTCGGGGAGTGGACGGCTCGCATCGAACCCAAACAGCTCGTGCTGCTCGACGTTGGTTACGTCGTAGACAACGTTCTTCCTCCGTTTCACGGTGAGAAGCGTGTGGTGTTTCTCGCGATCCTAGCTGTAGCTAGAATGGTGATTTGGACGACGCGAAACAAGGGATTGTATGACGATGCAAACTTTTCTCATCGTGATCTGGTTTTGTATTTTCGGCATCAGCTGAGGGTCAAAATCAGATGCGATAGAAAACGCTTGGATCGCATAACATTCAGCAAAAGGTGGGTGACTGCAGCGAGCCTGGTCGTACGAAAGGGGGCAACGTTGGAGTCATCCTTCCCTCCTCTGCCGGCCCATGGCGTCTATGGTACGGGTCCTTAGGGACCCCATCCCTGGTAAGTAGAATTGTTTTTTTCCCCTTGTAACCTAGTTAGCAGTATGTTGTGTGTCATTGTCCCCGTCATCTAGTCGGTAGTTTCTCAAGATCTTCCCCCTCCCAATTATTTTTGTACCTCAACCCGAATCCCAGCCCGCTTTTATTGAAGATCTTGAAAATTCATATGTAAAAAATCATATTATCTGCTTGTATCGACCCATACCGCGCCCGACCCTTTATTTCTTTTATCTCTGTAGATTAGGATTCCCGCCCTACCTAGGGTAGGTCCGGCTTGTTTCCGGTTTCTTTCGACCCGGAAAACAGTCGGCCTCCAATTTTCTAGACGGGGGGGATGGGAGGGAAACCAAACGGGGGATTTTTTCCTTGTTTTCGTGTATATATGTTTTTCGGGTTTTTTTCTCCCATTCCCATCATATCCATTGTAAAAAAATCATACATTGTAAATAAAAATCATGCATCACTTTCGGGTTTTAAGTAGGACTTTTTCATAGAGCAAATGCGGTATTTTGGTGGTTGCTGCGTGCAAGGAGATGGACGAGTGATTATATATTGTATTGTTGAATGGGTCGGCGAATGTGGCTAGCTAGGTTCCCCATAGAAAATATAGTTAAAGCATGACCGCTCCCTTCCCCTCCCCCAAAACCAAAAGGCCTCGTGCCTTCTTGTATTCTTTTACAAGGAATAAAGAACTCAGGAGCCAAGTGGAAGAAATATGTCAATATTGGTCAGTATGTCTTTAATTCCAATTTAAAATGCTGAATTTTACAAAATGTTATGCTGTATTTTGTTTGTAAAATAATGCTTAAACTATGCGTTTTAAATGTAAAGGCACGCTTACTCTACTGTAAAGCCAATTTGATATTAAGCCTATCCACATGTCAGCGAACAAGGCAGAATGTTTTTAAATATCTTCTATCGAATAATTTAAAAAATCGTAAAGAAAGCCCTAACAGTAGTTTAGAAGAAAAAGCCTAGAATGCTACTACAGCCCCCCCCCTCAGAAAAGGAAAAAGAAAAAAAAAAAAAAAAAAAAAAAAACCAACAAAAACGAATTGTCCCCTTCACCCCACTAGACCGCCCCCAAAGCTACCTAAAATATCAGTAGTAAATAAAAGTCCAAACGAAGAAGACGCATTTGAACTCAGGAGCCAAGTGGAAGAAATATGTCAATATTGGTCAGTATGTCTTTAATTCCAATTTAAAATGCTGAATTTTACAAAATGTTATGCTGTATTTTGTTTGTAAAATAATGCTTAAACTATGCGTTTTAAATGTAAAGGCACGCTTACTCTACTGTAAAGCCAATTTGATATTAAGCCTATCCACATGTCAGCGAACAAGGCAGAATGTTTTTAAATATCTTCTATCGAATAATTTAAAAAATCGTAAAGAAAGCCCTAACAGTAGTTTAGAAGAAAAAGCCTAGAACGCCTAATGCTACCACAGAGCTCTAATTCCTGAAGCCTGCTAGGTCCCCAACTGTAGGATGAAAAAAAAAAAAAAAAAAAAAAAAAAAATGAAAACCCTTGGAAAAGTCCCAATACAGCAAAAAGTATAAGTCAGTATTAGTGAAAGTCATAAGAAAGTACCTTAATGTTGGACTTTAACTAAGTTAAAACTTAAAACAAATTCCCCCCCCCCTTTTATTTATTTATTAATTTTTTTTTTTTTTTTTTTTTTTTTTTAATGTTCATTTATTTTATTATGTACACATGGGAAGCAGCATGATGTACGTTAAGGTATTTGAATAAACCAATGGACGACCAAAGTCAATACCCAAATGGGTCCTAGACGTGAGTTTGACGACTTTTCGCTCAGGATCGACAGTTCGATCGGGGAACTACTGCTGCTCCTCTATAAGAGTGGCTTCTATAGAAGAGAATAAAACAGCCATCGAAAGATAACCATGACCCACACTCAAACCACTTACACAAACCGCATCGCTCTTCGCGCGGGTAAAAAAGGGGCGCGTCCTGCTGAGGTTGGAGCCCTGGCCTCGGTGTTCGAAAAATCAGCTACAGAGCTCAAACAATCAAAACTACTAAAATGCAAGCAAACACTACAAATAGCCACATTTAACGTAAGAACCTTAAATAGAATAGGACAACTCCCAGAGCTAATCGCATCGGCCGAAGAACATAAAATAGACATAATATGCATACAAGAACACAGATACACGCACACAGAAGATATCAAATATCACGAAACTGGCAATGGATGGTCGCTCGCCACTGTATCCGCATGGAAAAACTCTGTCAACGCCGCAGTGGGAGGGGTAGGATTGCTTATAGGACCTAGAGCACTAAAAACGCTTAATAGCATAGAGAAAATACAACCTAGAATGATGGTAGCTACATTTAACGGAAACCCCAGAGCAACAATCGTCTCATGCTACAGCCCCACCAATGTTAGTGAAGAAAATGAAATAGTCACCTTCTACGATGAGTTATCCTCATTAGTGCGTAGCATCCCGAAACACAACATGTTAGTCATTGGCGGAGACATGAATGCACAAATCGGGAAAAACGGAAACAACAAATACAGCCTCCACAACACGTCAAATAGAAATGGGCAACATCTAACAGATTTCATGATAGAAAATAGATTAGCATGCCTCAATACAAACTACCAAAAAAGAGAGGGCAAACTATGGACATACACGTACGCAAACAATACTAAAGCTCAGATAGACTACGTCCTTATAAACAAGAAATGGAAGAATAGTGCATTGAATTGCGAGGCATATTCCTCTTTTGAGGGTGTGTCCACCGATCACCGAATAGTCACAGCGAAAATACGGTTAAGCCTACGAAAAAACGACAAACGAACAGCGACCACCAAACACTATGACTGGGCCCTATTAAACAACAAAGATGTCAGAGATAAATACGTATTAGAATTAAGAAACAGATTCGAAACACTACAAGAAAAGACGGAAAAAAGTACACCAAACGACGAATACGAAAATTTCGTCAATGCACACCTTGAGGCAGCAGCAAAATACATCCCAACAAAAATTAAAACTAAATATAGAGTCCCATGGGAAACCTTAGCGGTGAGAGAAAAACGTGCACTAGTGAAAACAGCCTCCAAAAACTATCGAAAAAACCCAACAAACACAAATGCCTTAAAACTAAAAACGGCACAATATCAATTAGCAGGCATATATATAAAGGAACAGACAGAATACATTCAAAATCAGATAGATAAGATTAGAGACTCGGTAGAAGATAGACAATCTAGAATTGCCTGGCAAACAATAAACGAAGTGAGCAGAAGAAAGAACACAGCCAAAGCAAAACTTAAAGCAGCAAACCAACAAGAAAGAATAAAACTGTGGAAACAGCACTTCGAAAACTTACTTGGAAACCCACCAAAAATAACGCATGAACCAATCACCAGAATAATTAGCAAACAATTAGACATTAAACTTGGACCGTTCACACAAGGAGAACTCGACTCGGTTCTCAGAAAAATTAAAAATAGGAAAGCTGCAGGACTGGACGAAATTCCCCCGGAAGTATGGAAGACCAGACAATTCGACGACATACTGCTCCGACACTGCAACGCAGTATACAATCAAAATCCGATAGATAGATGGACGAAGGGATGCATACTCCCCTTCCCTAAAAAGGGGGACCTCGGATTAGCCAAAAACTACCGAGGCATAACACTTACATCCATAGCTGCCAAAATCTACAATGCCCTACTACGAAACCGCATAGAACCCAAAATCGACAACATACTTAGAAAAAACCAAAATGGCTTCCGAAGAAATAGATCTACGACCTCACAAATACTAACCATCCGCAGAATCCTTGAAGGTGTACGGGCAAAGAACCTACAAGCGACATTAATATTTGTCGACTTTACCAAGGCTTTCGACTCCATTCACAGAGGAAAGATGGAACAAATCCTACTAGCGTACGGCATACCTAAAGAAACCGTAGCGGCAATAACGATTCTCTATAGAAACACTAAAGTAAAAGTACGATCACCAGATGGAGACACAGAATACTTCGACATTGTAGCAGGAGTACTACAAGGGGACACGCTGGCTCCGTATCTCTTTATCATTTGTCTAGACTACGTACTTAGAACATCGATTGACAAAATCAAAGAGAATGGCTTCGAACTGACGAAGAAAAAAAGCAGAAGATATCCCGCAACAACAATTACCGACGCCGACTACGCCGATGACATAGCGATACTGGCAAATACACCTGACCAAGCCGAAACACTTCTGCATAGCCTGGAACGAGCAGCAGCAAGCATAGGCCTCCATGTTAATGCACACAAAACGGAATATATGTGCTATAACCAAACGGGGGACATCTCCACTCTAGAAGGAACCCCTCTTAAACTAGTAGACAAATTCACGTACCTAGGAAGCAGCGTCGAATCAACCGAAAAGGACATCGAAACGAGGTTAACGAAAGCATGGACAGCTATCAATAGGCTATCGACTATATGGAAATCAGACCTAACCGATAAAATGAAACGCAGTTTCTTCCAGGCAGCGGTCACATCGATACTGCTATATGGATGCACTACATGGACGCTAACAAAACGGCTCGAGAAGAAACTAGATGGCAATTACACAAGAATGCTGCGTGCAATCCTCAACAAGTCCTGGCAGCAACACCCAACAAGACACCAACTGTACGGCCACCTGCCCCCTATCACGAAAACTATTCAAGTAAGGCGAACCAGACATGCAGGACATTGCTGGAGAAGCAGAGATGAACTCATAAGAGATGTACTCTTATGGATCCCTACACACGGCCGCGCAAAAGCAGGACGACCAGCACGAACGTACATTCAGCAGCTGTGTGAGGATACAGGATGTTGTCCTGAAGACCTGCCTAGGGCGATGAACGATAGGGAGGAGTGGCGAGAGAGGGTCAGGGATATCCGTGCTGCCAGCACGATATGATGATGATGATGAGTGACCTTTCAGAGGCCATCATCAGGGGTTGCTTGCATGAGTGAAGAATGTTTGTTAAAGAGTTCTTTTAAAGAGTTTTTTTTATTTTTTTTTATAACATTACAAAATTACGTAAACGCAGTGTTGAATAAAACTGAGATGCTAATGAGTTTACCAAACAGAACGCTATCAACAGAAATAGAATATTAACAAGAAATATAGAATAATTAAAAAAAATAACAAAAAAAAAAAAAAACTAAAGGTATTTTAAAATATTATCGCTATTTTCAAAATTAATTCTATTGATACTAGATTTTCTTGTTTAATATGAAGGGCTTCTCGGATTTGTAGTCGTAGCTTATTAATTTCGTGTGTTTTTATAATAGTGTTTTCAACTAGAACGTTTCGACATTTAAATTTGGGAGTAGAGAGGCTTTTAAGGTATAAGGCTATGGAGCTAGAATCATTAAGGTGCATTGTAAGTTGTAGTGGTTTAAAGGTTTTTCTTTTATTTATATATATATATATATATATATATATTCAAAGTTTTTTATATGGTATATATATATATATATAGAGAGAGAGAGAGAGAGAGAGAGAATACTTAGTCCAGTTAAACCGGAGTTGGGAGTAATTCCATCAGGACAAGAAATTATTCATGAATGAATATTTAAATCTTCCTGGTAAAGAGCTCAATGTACCAATTATACAGAGCAATAATTTCTTTAAAAAAACAACGAAACCAATCACAAAGGATTATAAATTTATTTCCATCCTGTTACGCATTTTTGAAATTTTCAAAAACACGAAAAAAAATTAACAGGACTTCATCAGATCTTTTTATCTAAAAGATCTGATGAAGTCCTGTTAATTTTTTTTCGAGTTTTTGAAAATTTCAAAAATGCGTAACAGGACGGAAATAAATTTATAATCCTTTGTGATTGGTTTCGTTGTTTTTTTCTTAAAGAAATATATATATATATATATATATATGAATTCTTTATGAGTAATTTAGCTACATAAATGCATTAAAAATTTGAAGGAAAGAGATTATAATTGATTTGGAATTAATAGAAGTTTTTCAAACAGAAAAACTTCCTCTCTCTCTCTCTCTCTCTCTCTCTCTCTCTTTATATATATTTACATACCTACGAGGTGCATACGATAAGGTTCCACACTTTTTTCGTATGGTCATTTAAAATTGTCGTAGACTCTTGAAAATACAGTACATTATTGCTATACATCTGATGAGGTGACTAACCAATTTTTATGATTTCATGTTCAAAAGAACTGCTACACCAGCAATTGGAATACACCTACCTGGTATTGTCATCGCTGGTGAATTTCAAAAATGCAATCTGACACTTTAGAAAAACGATATGCAATAAAATTTTGTTTTAAACTTGGAAAAAATGCTGCAGAAACGTATAGAATGCTTCAGACTGCTTTGGAACTATCTTGCATGAATTAAGCATCAGTTTTTGAGTGGCATAAGAGATTCAAGGAAGACAGGGAGTCTGTGAGGGATGATGAGAGGTGTGGGTGGAGTAAGGAAGTCAATACACTAGAGTTGAAAGGCCAAAGGGTTAGGGTTAGGGTTACTATGTTGAGGTTCTAAGGGAGTTCAAGTGGAGATTCCGTCGGAAGAGGCCAGCACTCTTCAAATCGGGTCAGTGGCATTTCCACCAGGACAATACACCAGTCCACAACTCCATCCTTGTCACAGACTATTTGACCAAGATGGGCATCAAGACAGTTGCTCACCCTCCCTATAGTCCAGACCTTACTCCCTGGGACTTTTGGTTATTCCCTAAGCTCAGAGGCTGTCGTTAAGAGACAATTGAGATGAAAGAGGCTGTGACGAAGGTCATTGACACGCTCACACAAGAGGACTTCCATGAGGCCTTCAAGAAGTTGTTAGAACGGTACAACAAGTGCAATTCAGCCAGAGGAGATTACTTCGAAGAGGACTAGAGTTTCATGTGTGTACTGTCAATGAAAGTGCCCACACGAAAAAAGCCTGGAAACTTATCATGGGCACATCGTATATAAAAGTTGGCAATCGTTGTCGAGGGCAACCCGAAGGCTTCCTTTTCAATAGCTTCTACACCGAGGTGTAGGGGAGAGCGTAACCCAATCCCTGGATTTCTCCACTACCTCTGATCCTGACCTTATAATGTTGAGTGTTAAGCAAGACGCCATCAAGTACCATTTTTGAGTTTTTGGTATGGCTCGACCTGGTATTGAACCCAAGTCTACCGGACTACTGGCAAACACTCTACCGACTAGGTCAAATATATATAATGGTCATGATATGTTAATGGTTTTATTGTAGAAATTCTCTGGAAATCAGTAAGAAAGGGATTGTCCTCTGTTAGGAAATAATGCAAAACTGCTAGTACAATGGATGCATTGTTTCACTTCTTTGCTTTTTTTTTTTCAACTTCCTTTGCTTTTATTTGTTTTTGTTTGTATTAATTTGCTGATCCATTTTATGCTTTTATTCTTAGCCTTCTTAGTTATTGGATCCCGATTCATCCAGAGGATCCATTAATCAATACCAAGCAGCAATTAGAGACAACAGCACGGCCTACTCGTCTTCATACGAGGATTCTGTCTCAACTCCAAAAAAGAAAAAGAAAAAAAAAAAGAAGAAATAAATAATATAAAACAAAAAAATAACACAGAAAAAAGTAAATGAATAGATAAATACAAATAAATGAATAAAAAGGAAAGGAAAAAGATATTAATGGGCTAAATTTATCTTGGTCTGTTCTTTTTCTCCTTTATCTCATTCCGGCCGTTCAAGTAAAAACTTCACGATTTTCAACAGACAATTCCCAACTTCATAGAGAGAAAAAGAGAAGACAGGGAAGTTATCAAAAATAATACATTAAAAAAATCCTCTACACGACGAATGTGTTAGGATTTTACAATATAAATCCATCTCAAATCAGGAATAATATGGATTGTCAGTGGTCAGGAGAAATGGAATCATAGCTAACAGAGAAGCACAATATATATATATATATATATATATCTCATTGGTCTAGTGGGTAGAGTGTTCGCCAATGACCCGGGAGATCTGGATTCAATCCCAGGTCGAGTCATACCAAAGACTTTAAAAATGGTACTTGATACCTCCTTGCTTAGCACACAGGTACGTATCAAGGGTAAAGTGGAGCAATCCAGGGGAAGGAGTAGTGCCCTCCCCGACACCTCGGTGTTGTAGCTATTGAAAAGGGAGCCTTCGGGTCGCCCTCGACAACAGTCGCTAACTTTACTTATATATATATACACGCACACATCATATATATGTAAAAGGAAAATCTATTTTTATTGGTCCATAAAAAGAAAAAGTGAATATTTCAAAATGTATAGGTCCACCATGAGATTTATATTTTTTTTTGAGAATTAATTAGTTCGTTCTTACTTACGTGTATGTTTCTAGCTTGTTGCTTTCGTCCGAGAATATTTAGTAATTTACTAGGTATTTTGCTTGGGTGTGGCACAAGGGCATATGAATGGGGCACCCAATGAGACTCGAAATCCATCGTGTAGGCTTGTTAGTCGAGTATATATATATATACCGACGCATTGACATAATGTTCATAGTGTTCGCCTATGGCCCGGGGGACCAGGGTTTAATCCCAGATCCAGTCCTACCAAAAACTCAAAAAATAGGATTTAATGCCTCCTTGCTTGAGACAGCATTATACGGCACGGATCAAGGGTAAGTGGAGCATCACAGAGAAAGAAGTACTGTCCTCCCCCACACCTTGGTTTCGTAGCTTTTGAAAAAGGAGTCTTTGGGTTGCCCTCGACTACGGTCAGCTAACTTACTTTCTCTCTATATATATATACACAGAATAGAACCACACACACACACACACACACACACATATATATATATATATATACAGAATAAAAACATACATATATGCAGAGGATATATATATATATATATATATATATATATATATATATATATATATACAAACACGCACATACACACATACATATATGTACACTACTGTTCAAATGTCTTTGGCAAATTTAAACTATTGTAAATTTCAACTCAATGCCATCTTCTAAGTGAAAGTATCGTATGTTTTTTGCTTTTTTTACAGACAAAACATTTGTCTAGTGGGAAATGAGATGGGAAGGCGTGGAGCCACTCTAAAAAATGGCGGTGTTAAAGTTATCGGTCACCTCACATTACCCAACTAAGATACGGTGTTTTAAAACGGAAATATGTCTATAATAACAATTCATATCATGCCCATTCGGACACTAAAGTTCATTGTTAATATTTCGTTTGTCTTCATTTAGCTTGAATTATTCCTTCAATTATTCCACTGGAGATAAATGCGTACAATCTTTTACCTTTTTCACTGGCACGACATGCTATTCTCTATGGTTGAGCAACCACAACTCTTCGGGACTGTCTGTATTTTAACGAACATCTCCTCGGGACTGTCTGTATTCTAATGAACACCTCTTCGGGACTGTCTGTATTTTAACGAACATCTCCTCGGGACTGTCTGTATTCTAATGAACACCTCTTCGGGACTGTCTGTATTTTAACGAACATCTCCCCGGGACTGTCTGTATTCTAATGAACACCTCTTCGGGACTGTCTGTATTTTAACGAACATCTCCCCGGGACTGTCTGTATTCTAATGAACACCTCTTCGGGACTGTCTGTATTTTAACGAACATCTCCCCGGGACTGTCTGTATTCTAATGAACACCTCTTCGGGACTGTCTGTATTTTAACGAACATCTCCCCGGGACTGTCTGTATTCTAATGAACACCTCTTCGGGACTGTCTGTATTTTAACGAACATCTCCTCGGGACTGTCTGTATTCTAATGAACACCTCTTCGGGACTGTCTGTATTTTAACGAACATCTCCCCGGGACTGTCTGTATTCTAATGAACACCTCTTCGGGACTGTCTGTATTTTAACGAACATCTCCTCGGGACTGTCTGTATTCTAATGAACACCTCTTCGGGACTGTCTGTATTTTAACGAACATCTCCCCGGGACTGTCTGTATTCTAATGAACACCTCTTCGGGACTGTCTGTATTTTAACGAACATCTCCCCGGGACTGTCTGTATTCTAATGAACACCTCTTCGGGACTGTCTGTATTTTAACGAACATCTCCCTGGGACTGTCTGTATTCTAATGAACACCTCTTCGGGACTGTCTGTATTTTAACGAACATCTCCTCGGGACTGTCTGTATTCTAATGAACACCTCTTCGGGACTGTCTGTATTATAATGAACACCTCTTCGGGACTATCTCTATTCTAACGAACGCCTCTTTGGGACTGTCTGTATTTTAATGAACACCTCTACAGGACTGTCTGTATTCTAATGAACACCTCTTCGGGCCTATCTCTATTCCAACGAACGCCTCTTTGGGACTGTCTGTATTCTAACAACACCTCTTCGGGACTGTCTGTATTTTAACGAACATCTCCCCGGGACTGTCTGTATTCTAATGAACGCCTCTTCGGGACTGTCTGTATTTTAACGAACATCTCCCCGGGACTCTCTGTATTCTAATGAACACCTCTTCGGGACTGTCTGTATTATAATGAACACCTCTTCGGGACTGTCTGTATTTTAACGAACATCTCCCCGGGACTCTCTGTATTCTAATGAACACCTCTACAGGACTGTCTGTATTCTAATGAACACCTCTTCGGGACTATCTCTATTCCAACGAACGCCTCTTTGGGACTGTCTGTATTCTAACAAACATCTCCCTGGGACTGTCTATATTTTAACGAACGCCTCTTTGGGACTGTATGTATTCTAAAAAATATCTCCCCGGGACTGTTTGTATTCTAATGAACACCTCTTCGGGACTGTCAGTATTCTAACGAACACCTCTCTTTAGTTTTGTCTACATTTTCTCGATTATATTTAAGTCAGGCTCTGAACAGGCCAATCTTTCAATATGGTAACATCTTCATCAACCACACTCTGTTACATTGCACATGATCTATGGTATGGAGATATGTGTCGCTGAAAAATCTCACCTTCATCAAAGTTTGGTTTCGGTTTGGTTTGGTTTGTTGGGTTTTATGGCATATCAACCTTTGCAGGTTATTTAACGCCAAATCCATTTTTATGTAAATAATCTGTTCTATTTAAAACAATTCAGTTTAGCATAAGTTAACAGTTTGTCTAAAACATTTCCATTTCAAACTATTCAAGCAGTTATATGTAACAATTCGGTTAAGTGCAAATACAATTTTAATGACTAAAAACAGTTCTATTTCAAACAATTCAGTTAAGCATAAGCACGCAGTTTAAATGTAAGTAAGGTTTAATTGTCAAAAACATTTCTATTTCAAGCTATTACGTTTACTTAAACAATTCATTTTAGCATAAGTATGCTGTTAGTTCTATTTAACCCATAGATAAGGCCTTATCAGGTGCTACCACTCCGGACCAGAGTGGACCCGGGAGCGATGGCAATGAAGGGGTACTCCGCATTCCCCAAAGCTCCAGTACTGCTGGAACCTCACCCTCAGATTGTTTAGTGTCATAATTAGAACACTCTTTGGGGGTGGGGTCTTACCCCTCTGCAGAGAAGCAGTCGGTGTATTCTACAGCCCCAGTCTAAAAGTCTAGTTTCAAATTGTCCTTCAGCAAATGGATGTATTTTGCACTATTCAAATTACCGTCATTTCTATACCCAATCCTTATATTTTGTATTAGGGGTTCTTCTGAATGAGAGGGGAGGATACGAAGCCACTATTAAACATAGCAGTGGCACTATTTAAGTCAATTTTAACCAAACTTCTTGAACCATTACCTCTCATGTATCCCTAAAACATCAGATTCTTAGATTACTTTTTTTTCTTAGATTACTCCTTTTGGCATGTAACGTGGGTTGTTTCGCTTTCCTTAGAGGCCTGACTAATTCTTGTTTATTAGAATGCAGCTCCATCCTAGTTGGCAACTAGCAGAAATTTACAACAGTCTAAAGTGGCCAAAGACTTTTATTCGGTACTATGTTTGCTTGATAATTGTATAGGATATAATATCCCATAAAATGGTAAGTAACACACACACACACACACACACACATGTATATATATATATATATATATATAAGAGAAAAAGCCTGACGGCAACAACACAAGAATGCTGGGCGCAATATTGAACAAATCATCCCACAAAGCAGTAGCTGTACGGCCACTTACCACCCATCACGAAAACTATTAAATTTAGACGAACCAGACATGCGGGACACTGCTGGAGAAGTAGGGACGAACTCAGAAGTGACATACTCCTGTGGACCCTCTCACATGAACGAGTGAAGGCAGGAAGACCAGCTGGAACCTACATACAACATCTCTGTGCCGATTCAGGATGTTGCCTTGAAGACCCCACCGGAAGCGATGGACGATAGAGAAGAGTGGCAGGAAAGTGTCAGGGAGATCCATGTTGATGGCGTGACATGATGATGATAATGATGATATATAAGTAAATAATGGAAAAGAAATCCGACGGTATGGAGAAAATAGGAAAACAAAGCAATCTAATCGTGATGAACACTGTTTGAACGATTGAACGGTTATACGATTTTCTTTGTATATACTTCTTTTACCCTGTTATTGAATTTTATTCAACCTTCATCGTTCTATCAATACTTGTTTCACCATCTTAATGTCCTGATGAAGGTGCATGAAAACCGAAACGTTTTAACATCGATTTTCTTTTGTAATAAATTCATCCCTTTTGGATAACTTTGTTTTTTAATTTCTCCACACACACACACACACACACATATATATATATATATATATAATTACTGCTGCAGATATCGGCAGAGAGATCATCATCATTATGGTGTGCCGCCCGCACGGATATCCCTGACCCTCTCACGCCACTTTTCCCTATCGTTCATCGCCTCCGGCAGGTCTTCTAAACTACATCCCGTATCTTTACATATCTGCTATATGCATGTTCGAGCTGGTCGTCCTGCTTTTGCTCGGCCATAAGTGGGGGTCCATTGGAGTACATCACTTATGAGCTCGTCTCTGCTCCTCCAGCAGTGTCCTGCGTGCCTGGTTCGTCTAACTTGAATAATTTTCGTGATGGGAGGCAGGTGGCCGTATAGTTGGTGCCTTGTGGGGTGTTGTCGCCAGGACTTGTTCAATATTGCTCGCAACATCCTTGTGTAGTTGCCCTGGGATAGATCACACACACACTCACACACAGGCATATGTGTGTGTGTGTGTGTGTGTGTGTGCAAAAAATGTTCAGAATTATACGAGTGTGTGTGATATATATATGTTGGATATTGAATCCAAAAATGTTTATACATATATATATACATGCATGTGTGTGTGTGTGTGTGTGTGTGTGGAAAGGTATGTAAAAAATAGCATTACATATTTACAAATATACATGTGTATGTGTGTTAGCGCGATAAATATAGAGGATATAATATCCCATAAAATGGTAAGGAATATATATATATATATATATATATATATCTGTGTGGGAGTGTGAGAATTGTTTATATAGGTGCATGTGAAATTTGTGGGTTTGATAAATATACTGAATAAAATAGCCAAAAAAAAATCTCATGAAATAAAACTTGAAAAACATTTAACTTTATATTCAGAATTTTCCTTTATTGATATATATATTTCTAGAGACTTTATACTAGCGACAAAATCTTTCAGTTCAAGATTTTTTTAATAGTAAAATATATATATTTTTTAATTCTTGAACATTATTCTGTACAAAGAGCATGATAAATAGGACAAAATCAAACAGATATCATATTCAATAATTCTCAGTTTAAGAAATTTTAATTACAAAAAATCTAATTAAAATTCATATAACTTTATATATGATAGATAAAACAATTGTATCAGAATCTTTTTTAGCGTTTTTAAAGTTCTTTCAATGGGTTTGAAAAATGATCGTCCTGGAAGCGGCAGAAATATCTCCCACATTGTGTTGTATACCGAGAGAAGAAAAGAACAACACTTATTTTTAAACATATCATCTCTCGTTATGCTTATTATAACCAAATCGTCGCTAAATTTGTTACGTAAAGGGAGAGTCAGGATAGAAAGGGAGCCGCTAAGATACGATATCTTCAGAGAGCCATACTTCTTCGCTCTGTCTTCACGAGTCTGGCACATGGCCGACTTAAAACATTTAATCATTTTCTTCTGCATTATGCTTCCACGAAGCTGGTGCTAATCAATTCACTAAAAAGGCCCCTGCGAGGCTCTCCTATTTTCTTCTGGGATCCTTTTGATATTAGCGAGTCTTGTACATTCAGACTTCTCTACCACTCTACCTTGAGCTAGTACCCAGAATGGCGTGACATCTACTCTCTCTCTCTCTCTCTCTCTCTCTCTGCTTTCTGCTATGGGGTTGAAAACTTCCGTCGTTATATATTTTTCGGATTTATATTGGTATCCCGCTCACGCAATTCGCATGACATTTCTGATGTCTTTTGTTTACCTTAAGATACAGTAGAATCCTATTTTTGAAATCTACGAACTTACACGGCTTGTCAAAGGTCAAATACTTAATAATTGTAAACTGTCACTTTTGTTGTCAAAATGAAGTAAGGCAAGTGGTAATAGTAGTTCCATCTAGTCAAAATCTAACCATGTTTTTGATCAGATACAATCAGATACAATTATAGCTTAAACTGCTAAAAGCCGTGTGTTGGCTGTTGAAAATTTTCTAAGACTGGCAACCCCAGACCTTTTAAACTGTCACCTCCGCGAGTCTCATTTAACTCGGACCATTGGCAATGATTACAATAGATCGTATTTGAAAAATGATTAGACATTAGGTTGACGAAGCTGCCATGGCCACAAACCTAAATTAACAAGAATTGCACAGGAAACTGTTCAAAATACGGAAGCTATTTCTGTTGCATTCCGTATCTTGGAGAGCAAACGTTACAAAAAATAGAACACACACACACACACACACACACACACACACACACACACACACACACACACACACACACACGTATATATATATATATAATGATAATAAATGTATATATATATATATATATTTAATCCATGGAAAATATTGTTCTGAAACCTAAGGTTTCTTGAAGTTTATAACAGCATTCGTCAGGCAGTTAAGAAGATGGAATGAAATTGAAAATTTTCAATTTCATAACATCTTTTTAACTGTTCACTATTTGTCTATCTTCTCACTGACACACTTCTCTCTCTCTCTCTCTCTCCTTTTCTTTTGTCTCTCTCCTGTTCACTATGTGTTAATCTTCTGGCTGACACACTTCTCTCTTAGTTGTAATCATGGCATGGAATGGTTAATATTGTTGGTTTTTTTCCCATTTTTCTTTAACATAGAAAAAATGGCCGAGTCTATCATTTTCAGGGTGCCTGATCTTCTTACATGATGATTTCCCGTGGCTGGTGCGTTAACAATATCTAATCCTGTAGAATAATTAAGGATTACAATTAATTATCTTCGTAGTTAATTTTTTTTCTAGTTAACCATTGGAATTTATAGTCGAATTGCATGATTTCATTTGTGATTTAGGTCAATGCTGGAGCAGGCATTTGTTTATGGGTTAATAGTTTAAGATGTCAAGAATGGAATGGTAAGCGTTTGTTTGCCAATTTGAAGATGGACACTTGTATATGAATCAGAAGATGTTTAATATCTAAAGATAAACAATTGTTTAGAATCAGCGGATATTTTGGACTTAGCAGTGACGTATCACTTTAGGATTTCATAATTGATATTTTTAGGGATATATATATATATATATAGTTGTATTCTGAGACGAAAAAGGGTTGGGAAACTCTACGGAAGAAGATCTGAGGGAAGAAGACGGAAGCAGGAATCACCCACATGCAAAGAGCCGACGAGCAGAAAGATAATATTATATATATGGTCGTATTCTGAGACTAAAAAAAGGGCATGGAGACATGACGGAAGAAGACCCAAGGGAAGAAGATGGAAGCAGGAATCACCCACGTACAAATAGCCGACGTACAGAAAGATAATTTTAACCT
This sequence comes from Sepioteuthis lessoniana, assembly GCA_963585895.1. NCBI lineage: Eukaryota > Metazoa > Mollusca > Cephalopoda > Myopsida > Loliginidae > Sepioteuthis > Sepioteuthis lessoniana. The sequence continues at coordinate 15,037,972 of OY757946.1, read as the reverse complement.
GTCTCTCTCTCTCTCTTTCGTCTCTTCTCTAGTCACTATGTGTCAATCTTCTTTCTTTCTTTTTTTCTTTGATCTCTTCTCTGTTCGCTATCTATCTATCTATCCTTCTTCTTCTTCTTCTTCTTCTTCTTCTTCTTCTTCTTCTTCTTCTTCTTCTTCTTTGATATCTCCTCTTTTCCCTTTTTGTCTATCTTCCTATTGACACACTTCTCTTTCTCTCCTTTTCTTTTGTCTCTCTCCTGTTCACTATCTGTCTGTTTTCTTGCTGACCCCCCTTCTTCCTCTTTATCTCTATTTTCGGCGAACTGCTATAAACGGTCCAGTGACAAATAAATTTTTTAACTGCTGAACCAACGGCAGCGTTTCGTGTTTGATTTCTTTTCACTACGGTCAAGTTACCACGGGGTAAGGCTGAGTTTTAAGGGCTATCATTAAAACACTTTAAGTGGTGCGGTGGGATTTTCGGGTGGTGTAATGGTTAGCAAGTTAGACTAGCAAACCTTCACGAGTGAGTTTGATTCATATTGGGTGCCCCATTCTTGAGACCTTGTCCTACATCTAAGCAAAAATTTGATTTTACCACAGACAACTGATGAACGGAAGGATTCTATTTGTCTTATAGCCGTAGAAATACAAATATAATGGTTAGGTGAGTGCAGTAGAACTTCAGAATAAGACTTCAGTTGTGTAAGAAGGGTATCAACAATATAATCTTTAAAAGGGAGGAGTTCCCGTGGTATAATGGGTAGAGTGCCGGACTGTAGACTCGAAGTAAGCACTTTCGGGCTAATAAAGACCTGAACCCTTTCATCCCTCTTGATATGGATTAAATAGTATCCATATTTACCAACCCCTCCGCTCGGGCAGGATAAGACACAAGGTCAGTTTTTAAGCAGAGTTTAACGGGTTTGAATTCAGAGTTTTCCTTTTCCCAAACAAGTTGCCTCACTAAGGCTGAAGGACTCAGTCTGTCCTACTATTTACCCATAGCTGGAGGGAGAATAATTGGATTCATACATTTCCCAAGGGTATTAGTGCTATGTGAAATGCAATCAGCCTCGTCCATGATTTGAACTCGTGTCGCTGTGTCCATTTCCTACGACGATAACCATTACACCACGGCCAATGGTATCACTGCTATTCTTCGACAAGGATGGCTTGAGCATTAATTAACCTACGAAGGTTGATATGCCATTAAAGAAAGAGAGAATGTTAATATTTGAAACAAAGTGATGAGAATTACCAAATGAAATGGCAAATATTGTCTCCTCTTATAAAACAATTTAATTTTATGTTGACTTTTTATTTACATCCCTAACCTGAGAGGCCATTTGGCCAAACCTTGTATCAACTTTTGGGTGAGGCTTCAGGCTGTTTTTAGATTGTAAGGTCAAGTGCTTGGATGATATAATTTTTAAAACTAAGAGATGATAGTTAAATAAAATCGCAAATACTGTACTTTCTTATCATCTGGGCTTGCCGGCAGCACGGATTCTTTCGACTCTCACTCTCTTTTTCTAACATCTTCTATCCCTATTGGCCATCGCTCTTGAAAAGTCATCTAGACAGCATGTAGTGTCTGCAAAGCCTTGATGAATATAAGTTTTTGATTGTCGGCCTCTACTGGTATCTTCATGTGTTGGAATTCATAAAAGATCGTCGCTTATAAGTTCATCCTTATTTTCCACACATAAGATGGTTGCCTTTATTTGGTGGTTTGGGAGATGGGAAATAAGTGTCCGTACAATTGCTTTTTGTGGGTGCTACTGCCAGAATTTGTTCAGTGCAGCTCAGAGAATCCTTGTGTAGTTCCTATCTAACTTTTTCTGTTTCTTTCTTTGCTTAATGGTATATCAACCTTCATAAGTTATTTAATGCCCAAGCCATCCTTCTAGAAAAAAAAAAAGTAGTGGTACGATTTACTACATAGCTAGAAGGATAAGGATGTTTCATGCCTTTCCCAAGGGTATTTGCCCAAAAGTGAATGCAATCCTATTTACCAACCCCTCCACTCGGGCAGGATATGACACAAGGTCAATTTTAAGCGGAGTTTAACAGGTTTGAATTCACAGTTTTCCTTCTCCTAGACTAGTTGCCTCACCAAGGCTGAAGAACCCAGTCTGTTTTATTATTTACCCATAGCTGGAGGGAGAATAACTGGATTCATACCTTTCCCAAGGGTATTAGTGCTACGTGGATTGCAATCAGTCTCGTCCAGGATTTGAACTCGTGTCGCTGTGTCCATTTCCTACGACGATAACCATTACACAAGGGCAAAAGTGAATGTAATAGCACGACTAGAATTCGCTGTCAGTACTTTAACCATTACACCACAAAGACACTCCCGCTCATTTGTATAAACTTCAAAGTAAGGCTTCAGGGTGTGTTTACAAAATGAAGGTAAGCATTTGGATGATGCAATCTTAAAACTAGAGATATGATGATTAAAAAATAGGAAATACCGTTATCTCTTATCATCATCATGTTACGCTGCCAGTGCAGATCTCCCCGACACTCTCCTGCTACCCTTCTCTATCGTCGATCGCTCCCGGGAGGTCTTCAAGGCTACATCCTGTATCGGCACAGAGCTGTTGTATGTAGCTTCTTGTTGGTCATTTTACCTTCGCTCGTTCATGCGAGAAAGTCCACGGGAGTATGTCACTTATGAGTTCGTCCCTACTTCTCTAACAGTGTTCTGCATGTCTGGTTCGTCTAACATGGATAGTTTTCATGATGGGGGGGGGGTAAGTGCCCGTACAGCTGCTACCTTGTGAGGTGCTGCCTTCAGGATTTGTTTAATATTGCTCGTAGCATTCTTGTATAGTTGCTGTCAAGCCTTTTCTCCATACGCTTAGTTAGCGTCCATTTAGGGCATCCATATGAACAGCTCGGGCATCAGCTTGTGCCTGACCTTCTCCTCCCCTAAATCCCAACTATAATCGACCTTTGGGTCATTGACCTTGTGTCAAGTCATGTCTGATGGGAGGCAAAGACAAATATCCGCATCCATATATTGCTATCGACACGACCTCGGCTTGGAAAAAACTGCGTTTCATTTTATCGGTCAGGTCTGACTTCAAGATGACCGATAGCCTATCGTTAGCTATCCATGCCTTTGCTAGTCACGTGCTGATGTCTTTCTCGATTGATGAGACACTGCTTCCGAGGTAGAGCAAATTGTTTACTACTTTCAGAGAACTCCAGTTTAGTGTGGTGATCTCGCCTCTTTGATTAAAGCACATGTATTCCGTCTTGTGTGCGTTGACATGGAGGCCTATACCAAATTACCCCATAAATATAGAAGACCAAGGTTATCTCTAATAAAACAATTCAATTTTGAATAAGATTTATGCTGCCTTTTTATTTATATCCAAAAACAGAGGGATCATCTGGGTTGAAATTACATTAACTTTACGGTAAGGCTTCAGGGTGTGTATAGTTGGTGAGGGTAAACACTTAGACGATTTAATGTTTCAAACAAAGTGATGCCAAAAACAAAAAGTAAACTTGGAATAAAATCTTTGAAGTATTTACGTTCCAGAGCCGAAAGAACTTTTTGCTGAATCCTTCATATATATATATATATATATATATGTATGTCTTTGTATGTGTGTGGGGTTGTTTTGATTTCTATAAATATAGGTATATATTCCTCGTCCAAGTTTGGAAAATATTATAATCTATTATCGATTTGAAACATCTATTGATTTATTGGGATTTTCAAGGTTATCTGAGATCTCCGAAAGAACCCAGTGCTATATTCTGTACACTACGCTTGGTGTCAAAAGGAAGTAATCGACAAGCAAGAAAAACAAATAATATGTTCTTTAAATTCGACGAACTATGCTAAACTTTAATTTTAAAAAAGTTACATACAATCCGCATGTAATATTGTTAAGTATTGTTTAGAAGTATTGCGCAAAACTTTTACGAAAGCAACATTGCATTTCATTATTTTTCATTATGACCTTCATTTACATGTTGACCTTTGACAGGCCGTGTAGTTAGTGGATATTAAACACAGTATATATATAATATAACATATGACATGGATTTTTGGTTCGTTCCTGGTGACCCCGTGTACTTTGACAAGCTGTCACGTTGTGATTAGTAAACTGCAGTGCAATCAGGGCACTCGGGTAGAACAGGTGTGTACCCGGACGGAGATCACGTGAGGAAAACCACGCGGTCAGATTTAGACAGAGCGCTGAGAATCGCAGTCGAGCGTGTGACACGCAGCCGACCAGAAGCGTCTCTGACGAGCTTGAAAGAGGGTGCAAGTGTTGGTAGACGGACCCAATTGTTTCAAATGATTCGAAAGATTTTTTGGTTGGTTGGTTGGTTGGTTTATATGGAATATCAAACTTTATAGGTTATTTAACGCCTAATGCATCTTAAAATAAATAATCAGTTCTATTTCAAACTATTCAGTATAGCATGAGTACACAGTTTAAATGTAAGTACGGTTTCAGTTTAGCATAAGTATGCTATTAGTTCTATTTAACCCATAGATTTATTTAACCCCTATCAGGTGCTACCACGCCGGGCCAGTGTTTACTTGGCCACGCATTACTTGAACCTCACCATCAGATTGTTTAGTGTCATATCCATGACACTCATTGGGGGTCTTGCCTCTCTGCAGAGGTGCAGTCAGTGTATTCTACTCCCTCCAGTAGGGCAGACTGGGTTCTTCAGCCTTGGTGAGGCAACTAGTCTAGGAGAAGGAATACTCTGAATTCAAACCTGTTAACCTCTGCTTAAAAATTGACCCTGTGTCATATCCTGCCCGAGCGGAGCGGTTGGTAAATATGGTCACTGTATTCTACAGCCCCAGCCGACTGGGCAAAAAGATTTTTTCTGACAGTGACGAATTCATAGCAGTCAGATGCGAGCTGAGAGAGAAACAGAGTAAAGGATGTCAGCTCTTACATAGAAACGCGATCAGATTTAGAAGTGGCAGACGAACGGAAAGACCCGACTTCCATTCCTTCGCCCTAGAAGGCTGTCGCAACTTCGACACTCAGCTCAGAGCTATGAACTCGACAGCCCCAAATTGACTCCAACTCAATTGAATAACTTTGCCTATACAATAATCTTAATTACTCCCTGAACAAATCATATAAGAACACGTGTCAATCACTTTTATTTGTTTCAAATTAATCTTATCCTAAGTCAGGCTACATGCCTTCGACTTTGTTTACTTTTAATATCCGGCCTTCAACAATGATTTCCAAAACAAAACTCTGTCTCACTGTCACCTCATATCTTTCGATAAGTTCGACAAGTTTAACCTATAACCTTCGTGACTTACACTTCCATTTGAAGTTTCTTGCTACTTACAATTTATCAATAAAAATAAAATAATTTCCTAGTATAATTAACCATTATAATTAATCATATTAGAATGGAGGCGCCTGTGGTGTAATGGTTATCGTCGAATGAAATGGACATGGCGACAAGAGTTCAAATCCTAGACAAGACTGATTGCATTTCACATAGCTCTAATACGCTTGGGAAAGGTATGAATCCAATTATTCTCCCTCCAGCTATGGGTAGATAGTAGGACAGACAAGGTTCTTCAACCTTGGTGAGGCAACTAGTCTAGGAGAAGGAAAACTCAGAATTCAAACCTGTTAAACTCCGTTAAAAAACTGACCTTGCGTCACATCCTGCCCGAGCGGAGGGGTTGGTTTGGTTTGGTTTGTTGGGTTTTATGGCATATCAACCTTTGTAGGTTATTTAACGTCCAAGCCATACATGTCGAAGAATAGCGGGGATACAATTGCCCGTGGTGTAATGGTTATCGTCGTAGGAAATGGACACGGCGACACGAGTTCAAATCCTAGAAAAGACTAATTGCATTTTACACAGCACTAATACTCTTGGGAAAGGCATGAATCTAATTATTCTCCCTCCAGCTATGGGTAAATAGTAGGACAGACTAGGTTCTTTAGCCTTGGCGAGGCAACTAATCTAGGAGAAGGAATACTCTTAAATCAAACCTGTTAAACTCCGCTTAAAAACTGGCCTTGTGTCATATCCTGCCCAAGCAGAGGGGTTGGTAAATATGATAATTAATTATATTAGAGTAGCACCTTTTAACCATTGTTTTTTTTTTCGTTTTCTTTTTCAAAATCAAACTCGAGAATACAGGTAGTTTTAATGTTGGCGGGGGTATTAAAAGCTGTTTGTGTACAGATGGATAGTGCTTTATTAAAGTCTATTTAGATTAGTATTTAACGAGTTTTGTAAACATCTTTCTCAAAATGAATTCGTCAACTCACTGCAAGATTCGAGCCCCCCCCCATAAAATGTGTCAACGCCACGTAGATCTGTTTAAAACAACTTTTCAGTTAACTCCTATGCAACAGCAATAGCTAATCAAAGGCGTAGAAACCAACGTCTTCGTTAGCACAATCTTTATAAAAGAAAATTTACCTGTTAGCGTCGTATCCTGAGTGGCCAAACGAGAAGGGATCATCCCGAGTTGGGTGAGATCTGGTGAGGGAAGGTATTATGTTGAAAGACCTAAAAGCCCCAGCTAAAATACATAACTGACGACGCCGCCCAGCACTCTTTGGATAATCAAACTAGGGTATTTCGAACTTATTAGAGTCACACCTGATAGGGTCTTATCTATGAGTCAAATAGAACTGTTTGATATTTAAACTGAGTGCAAACAAATGACATGCTAAATTGAATTGTTTGAAATAGAACTGTTTGAGCATTTAACTCTGTGTATATACAGAATGTGTTTACAAATCTTGTATTAATGTATATGTGAAAACAGGATGTGGCATGAAATAACTAATAATGGTTGATATGCCAGAAAACCAAACGAAATGAAACCTTTTATATTTCATTGAATTTTTTCTTGGTTTCTATTTTTCTATAAGATTTTTATGTTATATCAACCTTTGTGGGTTATTTAATTCCCGAGCCATTCTTTTAGAACAGCAGCAATGATACCATTTAGTTTGTTTTGGTTTCTTTGCTTAATGGTATATCAACCTTTGTGGGTTATTTAATGCCAAAGTCATTCTTGTAGAAGAACAACGATGATACTCTTTAGTTTGATTTCGTTTCTTTGCTTAATGGTATATCAACCTTTGTGGGTTATTTAATTTATGAGGAAGACTACAAGAAAAGACGGAAAAAAGTACACCAAACGACGAATATGAAAACTTCGTCAATGCACACCTCGAGGCAGCAGCAAAATAAATTCCAACAAAACTTAAAACTAAATATAGAGTCCCATGGGAAACTTTAGCTGTGAGAGAAAAACGTGCACTAGTGAAAACAGCCTCCAAAAACTATCGAAAAAACCCAACAAACACAAATGCCTTAAAACTAAAAACGGCACAATATCAATTAGCAGGTGTATATGTAAAGGAACAGACAGAATACATTCAAAATCAGATAGATAAGATTAGAGACTCGGTGGAAGATAGACAATCTAGGATAGCCTGGCAAACAATAAATGAAGTGAGTAGAAGAAAGAACACAGCCAAAGTAAAACTTAAAGCAGCAAACCACCAAGAAAGAATAAAACTGTGGAAACAGCACTTCGAAAACTTACTTGGAAACCCACCAAAAACAACGCATGAACCAATCACCAGAATAATTAGCAAACAATTAGACATTAAACTAGGACCGTTCACACAAGAAGAACTCGACTCGGTTCTCGGAAAAATTAAAAATAGGAAAGCTGCAGGGCTGGACGAAATTCCCCGGAAGTATGGAAGACCAGACAATTCGACGACATACTGCTCCGCCACTGCAACGCAGTATACAATCAAAATCCGATAGATAGATGGATGAAGGGATGCATACTCCCCTTCCCTAAAAAGGGAGACCTCGGATTAGCCAAAAACTACCGAGGCATAACACTTACATCCATAGCTGCCAAAATCTACAATGCCCTACTACGAAACCGAATAGAACCCAAAATCGACATCATACTTAGAAAAAACCAAAATGGCTTCCGAAGAAATAGATCCACGACCTCACAAATATTAACCATCCGCAGAATCCTTGAAGGTGTACGGGCAAAGAACCTACAAGCGACATTAATATTTGTCGACTTTACCAAGGCTTTCGACTCCATTCACAGAGGAAAGATGGAACAAATCCTACTAGCGTACGGCATACCTAAAGAAACCGTAGCGGCAATAACGATTCTCTATAGAAACACTAAAGTAAAAGTACGATCACCGGATGGAGACACAGAATACTTTGACATTGTAGCAGGAGTACTACAAGGGGACACGCTGGCCCCGTACCTCTTTATCATTTGTCTAGACTACGTACTTAGAACATCGATTGACAAAATCAAAGAGAATGGCTTCGAACTGACGAAGAAAAGAAGCAGAAGATACCCCGCAACAACAATTACCGACGCCGACTACGCCGATGACATAGCGATACTGGCAAATACACCTGACCAAGCCGAAACACTTCTGCATAGTTTGGAACGAGCAGCAGCAAGCATAGGCCTCTATGTTAATGCACACAAAACGGAATATATGTGCTATAACCAAACGGGGGACATCTCCACTCTAGAAGGAACCCCACTTAAACTAGTAGGCAAATTCACGTACCTAGGAAGCAGCGTCGAATCAACCGAAAAGGACATCGAAACGAGGCTAACGAAAGCATGGACAGCTATCAATAGGCTATCGATTATATGGAAATCAGACTGAACCGATAAAATGAAACGCAGCTTCTTCCAGGCAGCGGTCACATCGATACTGCTATATGGATGCACTACATGGACGTTAACAAAACGGCTGGAGAAGAAACTGGATGGCAATTTCACAAGAATGCTGCGTGCAATCCTCAACAAGTCCTGGCAGCAGCACCCCACAAGACACCAACTGTACGGCCACCTGCCACCTATCACGAAAACTATTCAAGTTAGACGAACCAGACATGCAGGACACTGCTGGAGAAGCAGAGATGAACTGATAAGAGATGTACTCTTATGGATCCCCACACATGGCCGCGCAAAAGCAGGACGACCAGCTCGAACGTACATTCAGCAGCTATGTGAGGATACAGGATGTTGTCCTGAAGACCTACCTAGGGCGATGAACGATAGGGAGGAGTGGCGAGAGAGGGTCAGGGATATCCGTGCTACCAGCGCGATATGATGATGATGATGAATTCATTCAAAATTATCTATCCGAAAGTGAAAATAATTACGTAACTGGAATTAAGACTCGCTTAAAACGATGTTGTAGATCAGAACGTTAAGTAAAAACACCATGGGGACACCCCTGCCTTTAACAAAATCACTTTTTTATTTGTTTATAATCGTTTTTTGCACAATGTTTGAACATAAAGTATTCCCATCTAACTCAAATAATTTGCACACAGTGTAACATAACGGTGCTAAATAGACGTTATAATGTTACTACACCAAATTAGACTTTTATCATTTTACACAATAAATATAAGTTTGGACCACCACGTACTTGAACGCGTTTATGCACTGTATCGCTACGTCTTAAGTAGTAATCGGACACTGTTGTAACTGCGCCGTGGGAAAAGTTGATGAACACACGAAACGCAGTCTTAGTTCACTAACACAAAAGTTTAATCGGTACTACACTTTATATACACGGGGGAAAGAAAGAGAGTATGAAAGCGCTGTATTGCTATGTCTTAAGTAGTAACCGAACCCTGTTATAACCTCGTCGTTATTAAAAATGACCAACACACGAATCGCTCCTTTAGTTCACTTACACAAAAGTTTATTCGGTACTACACTTTGTAAGAAGTCGTCGGGAGAAAGAAAGAGTGTATGAAAGTGCCGTATCGCTACATCTTTAGTAGTAATCAAACCCTGTGGTAACCTCATCGCTATTAAAGTTGACGAAGCGCTGTCTCAGCTCACTATCACGAAAGTTTATTCGATATAACATTTTCTTAGAAGTAGTCGGGAGAAAGAAAGACAGTATGAAAGCTGAGTTAGCGGGACAGAGAGAAACAATAAGAGGAGAAAGAAAGAGTAGACACTGACGTTGAATTTTCTTTCTGGTTTTCTGTTGTAGTTCTAACATTTCTGCTGACTGCTTTCGTCTGGTATGAGACCTCCTTTCGGTGCACAACCCTAAAATGGGAGTCGTAAGTTTTCCTCTGTCTTTACACCTTCATGGCTGGTGGTTAACTTGTGTCTTTACTTCTTTATGCCCAGCTGGTAATTACTTTTAAACTCGAGACGTCTCCTTACTTTCGCCTGGTGTCAGCGGGACGAACAACCGTTTCCGGTGGTTCCACACTTGCGCAGAAAATCTGGGAGCACTAGTTTTTTTCCTATCATTTTCAATTAACGTAATCATTCACTCGTGACTGGCTGACCTACAACCAGTACCCTAGCCATTCCCGTAGACTCACTGTCTGCCTTTTCTCCTTTTTTCGCTCTTTCTCTTCTTCCCCAGAAATTTGACTCTCGTTCTCTTTATAGCTTGGACCTACCATATCTCCTTACAACAGTTGCGTAGTTTTAAGTATTTCCCTCTAATACAAATTATTATTTAAAGATTAGATTATGACTAACGGTACAGCCTAAGCTAGTTTTAATAATATATTGATAGAAATGGAAATAGAATATACAATAAAACCACTGATACTTCACAAAAGTTTCTGGTTTGACTTAACATCTTCTGTATATTTTGTTTTAGCAGAGAAATCGGAGTGAATGAAAAATACGAGGAACGAATGACTCCAAAAAGATGGCATCATGTAGTGATTTGCCCATTGGAAGACATTTGCATTCTAACCGCATGTCGATTACTCAGTGGGAAACTCGCGCGAAATGTCCATGTTTACGACAGATGCAGTTTAAGACTCATGAAATAAACATAGACAAGACGTAAACACACACAAATACACACAGAAACACTTTATATATATATATAATTATATATTAGAAGGGTTAGAGACTACGGTTCAATCCCCGGTCAAATCAAACCCCAAACTGTAAAAATGGTACTAAATGCTTCTTTTCTTAACACTCAGCATTATAAAGTATATATCAAGGGTAAGTTGAGCAATCAGTAGAAAGGAGTATTGCCTTCTCCTATACTTCGGTGTCGTAGCTATTGAAAACTAGGCCTTCGGCTTATTCTCAACTTGGATCGTTTGTTTGTTTGTTTGTTATATGGAATATCAACTTTTGTAGGTTATTTAAAACCAAATCCATTTTTATACAGATGAACAGTTCTTTTGCAAACAATTCAGTTTAGCATAAGTACACAGTTGAATCGTCAAAAACCTTTCTATTTCAAGCTATTTAGTTTAGTCAAAGAGTTCTTTTTCAAACAATTTTATTTAGTATATGTATAGTTTTTGTTTACACAGTTAAATGTCAGATCTGTTTCGAAAAATTCAGTTTAGCGCAAGTACAGTTTCAATCACAAAAACAGTTCCATTTCAAATAATTCAGTTTAGCATAAGAACTCAGAACGGTTTTATTTCAAGCAATTCAGTCTAGCATAAATACATAGTTTAGTTCGATTTGACCTATAGATAGGACCCTATCAGGTGCTATCACACTTGACCAGTGTGCGCCGGGGACCTGGGGCAATAAAAGGATACTCCGCATTTCCCAAAGCTTCAGTATTACTGGAACCTCACCATCCCATTGTTTAGTGTCATATCTAGGACACTCATTGAGAGCGGCGGTCTTACACCTCTGTAAAGAAGCAGTCAATATATTCTACAGCCTCAGCCGATTGGACAAGACTCGGGTCAGCTAACTTAGGTACCTATATATATGTATATTGATATACCCCTCATATAAGTATGATAGAATATATATGGTGCAATGGTTATCGCCCTATATCTCTGGATACTTTCCTGGCATTAGCTGGGTCGTCTAGCATTCGTGCCGGATGGGTATCGAATATCAACGGCAGACTCAAGGCCGAAAGGCCTCCGTCTTTCGCTGAGTCACCTTCGGGTGGGCGAGCTGCATCATTGTCACCTTTGTCACCCTTGTATAGCACTGGACCCCGTATTCCAGTTTAAGCTATAACCAGGCATACGTGCCTGGACCCATATCTGGGTCCAAGTTTAGCTAAGCTCATCAGGCCCACATTGTACTAAGTGGGTCGATGACCAGCAAAGTCCAGTAGGGTTTGAGCCTCGGCTCGTGCACGAACTTCTCCACTACTAATCGTCACTATAATCGACTTTTGGGTCATTGACCTTTTGTCAAGTCCTGTCTTGTGGGAAGTAGAGACAAATATCCCTATATCTCTGGATAAGTAGAAGTGCAGACTTGGCTTTTTAACCTTGTGCGACAACAGGTTCACAAAAAGGAACAGCTCGAATTCATGCTTTTTAACCTCTGCATAAAAAAAAATTAAGCTCAGATGAAGGTTGGAAAATATTTCTCTAACTAAAATAAACCTCAGAAGACCTTATGCTTTTTCATCTCTGTGTATTTTCTTATATATATTATCTAAAGAGCCGGAAACAGGTATTCTGGATTTTCTTGACTAATTTTGTTGAACATTTTATGTATTAACTAAGGTATATCTGTGGGTAATTTTTTCTTTTGGGTAGATGTTACGGTGCTGATTGATAATTTTCAAGCTGTACGAATGTTTCAAGTCTTTTCTTTTTTCATTGAATTTTTTCCCGGATATTAGTGTGTGTAATACATTTTTTTTATTTACAAATTGCATCATATGGTTTTTTTACGCCAAAGTTATAGAAGTAGACCTACCATATATATATATATATATATATGTTATTTTCAAAACTATATATATATATATTTAATTTTTGAACCTATATATATATATATATATATATATATAAAATAAGATGGTCTACGGTGAGATTTGTATTTTTCAAAAAATACAAATCTCTCTGTGGACCATTTTATTTTGAATAAATCCTTATTCTTTCTTTGGAACTTCTACAACCATCTTTATATATATATATATATATATATATATATATATATATATAATCTATCTATCTATCTGTATATATGTAGATATATATATATATATATATAAAGGTTTTAAGGTAAAAATTATATATGTATATATATTATTTTCAAACCTATATATTTTTTCAAACAGATATATATATATATATATATATAGAACGCTTCCAGGATGTGACACATGAACAATCTTTAATCGAAATAAAGCTGATATATATATATATATATATATAGGCTTTAAGATAAAAATTATATATATATTGCGTTTGAGTCAACTGGGTTTCGATCCCAGCTACGGGGAGATACTGTCTAGCCACACTGATGAGTTCTGATTGAACGAAACAGATCTGTCTGTGGATGACTATAGACATACACTCCCCTACCCCCGTAGGGTCGAGTTCTCCAGCAAAGAAGTAATCGTGTTGCCATTAGCGCCTTTGCAAGTCTCTTCGTATTTGAACTGAGATCTCGGCGGCCGTTGAACGGATGTATGTAAACAATAGTAATTGTGATTCATAACCGTTTAAAATGTACTTCGTAGCTAATATCTCCTCGTGACTACATGGTTAGAGGCTTTGGCTTGGCGTTTGAGTCAACTGGGTTTCGATCCCAGCTACAGGGGGATACTGTCTAGCCACACTTATGAGTTCTGATAGAACGAAACAGATCTGTCTGTGGATGACTATATATATATCTTTAAAAATAAAGAATATGTATATATATTTTTTTATTTTCAAATATATATATATATATATTATCATTCACTGACAGGCTGTTTCGTTGTATCACAACTCTTCAGTGCGACTAGACCCCTAGGACGCTTCAAGCTGGGATTGAAACCTGCCCAAGTATATATATATATATATAATTTTCAAACCTATATTTTTTTCAATCAGATATATATATATATATATATATCCAGAACGCTTTCACGATGTGACATGGACAATTTTCAATCGAAATAATGCTGATATCATTTCAGAGTTTTCCTTCTCCTAGGTTGGTTTCCTGACCAAAGGCAAAGAACTCAGTTCCCTGCAATTTACCCTTCGTCAAGTGTATGAGGAGAGATTTATTTCTACTATTTCCAAGGTACTATTTACCAACCCCTCCGCTCGGGCAGGATATGACACAAGGTCAATTTTTAAGCGGAGTTTAACAGGTTTTGAATTCAGAGTTTTCCTTCTCCTACACTAGTTGCCTCACCAAGGCTGAAGAACCTAGTCCGTCCTACTATTTACCCATAGTTGGAGGGAGAATAAGAGGGTTCATACCTTTCCCAAGGGTATTTGCCCGAAAGTGAACGTAATAGCGCGACTGGAGTACGAACTCGCGTACTACGATTCCGCAGTTCATCGCTTTAACCATTACACCACGAGGACACTATTTCCAAGGTGAACTAAAATGCAAACAGCCTCATCCAGAGTTTGAACTTTGCTCACCCAATCCGTTTTCTTCAACAATTCCTGTTTCACTAAATGCGTCAACCAGCTTATTAGTGAAGAGTTTTATTTATTACTTTATTTCTGCGTTTTCTTTTGGACAAACATTAATTTTCATTTCTCTGTTGAACGAGATAATCAAATTTGGATTAATTGTTTTTAAGTGAATATTTGTGCCAAATGGAAAAAAAAGATTTTCTTTTTTAAAGATAGCTTTTTGCTATTTCCTGTCTTTTCTTTGATTTGGCAGTGTATTATGGCATATCAACTCCTGGGGCTCATTTAAAGCCAAATACTATATATAGATATATATAGTCCGAGGAAAATAGTCTATGGATTAGACTAAAATGTAATACTCCCATGAGAATAGGAATATCCAAAGTGAGTGCTCACTGTCAACGGCTATCGAAAATATGAGAGGCATACGATAAGTTTCCAGACTTTTTTTTACTATGGGCATTTAAAATTGTCGTAGACACTTGAGAATTCAGTATCTTATTGCTATACATTTTATGAGATGATTGACGAATTTTTATGATTTCAGTTTCAAATCAACAGCTACAGCAGCAATTGGAATACACCCGACTAAAACCTGATTGTCACTGCTGATGAATTTAAAAAATGCAATCTGACACTTTAGAAGAATGATATGCAATAAAATTCTGTTTTAAACTTGGAAAAATGCCACAGAAACGTATGGAATGCTTCAGACTGCTTTTCGACCAAATTGCATGAATCGAGCATCAGATTTTGAGTGGCATAAGAGATTCAAGGAAAGCAGGGGGTCTGTGAGGGATGATGAGAGGTGTGGGAGGAGTAAGGATGTCAGAACACCAGAGTTGATTGGCCAAAGGGTTAGTGTTAGGGTTACTAAGTTGAGGTTTTAAGGGCGTTCAGGAAGGGATTCTGTCGGAAGAGGCCAGCACTCTTTAAATCGGGTCAGTGGCATTTCCACCAGGACAATGCAGCAGTTCACAACTCCATCCTTGTCACAGACTATTTGACCAAGATGGGCATCAAGACAGTTGCTCACCCTCCCTATAGTCCAGACGTTGTTCCCTGTGACTTTTGGTGGTTATTCCCTAAGCTCAGGGGCTGTCTTTATGAGACAATTGAGGAGATGAAAGAGGCTGTGACGTAGGTCATTGACACGCTCACACAAGAGGACTTCGATGGGGCCTTGCCGAAGTTGTTGGAACGATACAACAAGTGTATTGCAGCTGGAGGAGATTATTTCAAAGAGGACTAGAGTTTTATGTGTGTACTATCAATAAAAGTCCCCATAGGAAAAATGTCTGGAAACTTATCGTATGCACCTCGTATAATTAATTTCAGATTAGAAATATATCGAAATTCATATGCAGAGCCAAAATGTTGTTTATATAGATTATACAAAAAAAAAAAAAAAAAAATTCAATTTTGTATTAATTAAACGAAAAAGAGTTCAAACATGTCAAATTTGTAAGCGTCTCTACATTATATTTAAGTACATAACTATGTTTTTCCATCTGAAGAGGACGTAATATCATCTGACCGAAATAAATTTATAATAGAATTACAAAATTGAATCCTTTTTCGTTTAATTTATATATATACATATTTACCAACCCCTTACCTTGGGCAGGATATGACACAAGGTCCATTTTTAAGCGGGGTTTAACAGGTTTGAATTCAGAGTTTTTCTGCTCCTAGACCAGTTTCCTCACCAAGGCTGAAGAAATAGTCTGCCCTGCTATTTACCCATAGCTGGAGGGAAAATAATTGGATTCATACCTTTCCCAAGGGTATTAGTGCTATGTGAAATGCAATCAGTTTCGTCCAGGATTTGGACTCGTATGTATATATATATGTGTGTGTGTGTGTGTGTGTGTTATAGAGGTTTATGGTTATCACTACCTCAGTTGGTGAGTTAATGGTGGACCAATTGACGAATGCATAGAGCATTAAAGCTAGGGTCACAGACTCTACCAAGTAAGATATATATATATATATATATATATATATATAATGCCATAGAATTTTGTCTGCGACCTTTGGTTTCATGAAGTTTTTACAAACAACAATCTTCTGGCAGATAACGAAATGAAATGAATAAATCGAAAATCGGAAAATACATTCAAAAACCTTTGGGATTGTGTAGAAATCCTTAGGTGTGCTTGTGCATGAAGATTGTTGTTTGTAAAAACTTCATGAAACCAAAGGTCGCAGACAATAAATATAATATGTATTTATTTATTAATTATTATTATTATATAATAGCTCTCTTCTAGATATTGAGCACTCTCCAAATTATATCACACTTGGCTCGCCACAAACCCACAAAGTGAATTAGTGGCAACAAACACTGTTACACTAGATATATATACAGACACAAGTTGTAGAAGCTGAACCCCAAAGGCCTACAAAAATGATTCGAGTAACTAGAAATTAATAGTTTCATCCGTTCCTGTATCGATACGCATCTCTACAGTGTTAGTCCGACCCATGTTTCTGTCTTCATTATGTTGTATATTGACCTTCGACCCGGCCAAACATACCATTCCAAAGACGCAGAAGTTGCATATTCCATTGGCGTAGGCGGGCTTTGTTGACAATATGGGACAAGGTAAAATCCCACGGTACAGTCAGACTGATGCACCGGAAGAGAGTGACCTGTGAACTGCATGACAGTTATTTCCACTCGATGACAATCAAACATACTTTTCCAAGGACAGCAGAAGTGACTCATCCCGATGGCCAGTTATGGGGAGATATTGAGTGGGCGATTGAACTATTATATAACTTGGTGAAGACAGGAAGTCAGTTAGTTTGGAGATCGGAGAGTTTGCTGAAAAGATGCGGTAGAGAAAGCCAACACTAAGCAGAAAGCTGGGCCCTCGGGCCTCCGGTTGAGCAGCCCTGGAGAACGAGAAAGACACAGCGCTGATGGCCATAAGAGTGGGGGTCAATATATTGCAGTTCTGTTCGGTCTCCAATTCCCTCTTACAGTTAAACCTTGAGTAACCCTTTTCGAACCCTTTCAAATAAAGTGGGAGGTATATTTTTCTAAAAGACTGTGTCGCTCGTCGTCTTCATTGTGCCGTTGTGTTTATGCAGGAATCTGCATATGAGTATTCAACAATTACTTAATAGGTTATTGTGTTCTTTTCAGTTGCCTATCAACGTCTGGCTTAAAAAGGAAATGAATGTATATATATATAGTGTAATTAGATGGAAACTCAAACCTAGTTAATTTATTTCGGCGGAGAATATTACTATAATCTCCGTCTGATCAGATGACATGGTATACTTGAAGTTGCAGAATAGCAAATGTGTAATTACAGTTCATATATACAAAAAAAGAAAAAATTAAATTCTTACGCAAGGGCAGAGGAGGCCGAAACAGTAGGTGTTAGAAATATCAAGAAACAGGAGTAGGGCTTCTCTGTACGTCAACCTATCCTAATTTGAGCACATGTCTGGAATCCCGTAGCAGAGTGTACTTAGGTAGCTAATCCTTATTTAAGCATGTTCTGCTGAAGATCGTGGAGTATTTTCTTTTTAGGATCTTTAAGTGAAAACGTTCAAGTCTTCTCACTATTTTCCTTTTATCTGGGCCGAGGTCGTGAAGAAAGTGCCCCATATTAGTTAAAGCGCTTTCGACCATTTCAAAAGGAAACCCACTCCAAAAAAATATAAAATCTCACAGCAACTCACAGGAACAAACAATCAAACACATCCCCCGAAGAAGACTACCGAAATGGTCGAAAGCGTTTGGGCTAATATGGGGCACTTTCTTCACCACCTCGACCCAGACATCGGGAAAATAATAAGATTTGAACGTCTTCACTTAAGGATCCTAAAATGAAATTACTCTGCGGTCTTCCGTTGAACATGCGTAATTATATATATATATATATATATATATATATATATATATATATATATAACATTGTACTTCAAAGACAAAAAAATGTAGTGAATTGTAGATATTTAAAAAAAAAAGAACCTTTTTTTCCACAAACTTAAATGGTTTTAAGTATTGCTAGTTAGCACATATAGTTCTATTCATTAATTTGCGCACTGACAAATTCTTCCTATAATTGCTATGTAAAGCCAATAATTCAACTTTCGTACACAATTAAAAGGTTTCAAGTATAATTATTCAATACTAATAATTCTGTGTTGTCTAGTCGACTGGGGTTGTAGAATACACCAGCTGCACCTATGCAGAGGGGTAAGACCCCCACAAAGAGTGCCCTAGATGTGACGCTAAACAATCTGATGGTGAGGTTCAGATGATCGTGGGGATTGGGAGAATGTGCCATTGTTCCCACGTCAACCCTGTGCCGGAGTGGTAGCACCTGATAAGGCCCAATCTATGGGTTGAATAGAATTAAAGTGCATACTTATGCTAAAATGAATTGTTTGGATTGCAACTATTTGACTAAATTGAATTGCTTGAAATAGAAATGTTTTTGACTATTAAACGGTGAACTTGCGTTTAAACTGTGTACTTATGCTATACTGAATTGTTTGAAATAGAACTGTTTTTGACATTGAAACTTTACTTACGCTAAACGGAATTGTTTAATATAGAACTGTTTTGACATTTAACTGCGTGTATAGAAAATCTATACTTATACTAAAATGAATTGTTTGTATTAGAACTGTTTGAATAAACTGAATTGCTTGAAATAGAAATGTTTTAGACAATTAAACTGAGTATTCATGCTAAACTGAATTGTTTGAAATAGAACTGATTATTTGTTTAAAAATGGATTTGGCATTAAATAACCTATAAAGGTTGATATGTCATAAAACCCAACCAACCAACCAACCAACCTAATAATTCTGTTCATCATTTCTCATTTGTTTGCACACTGTTAAATGGTTGCAAGTATTGCGATGTAATACTAGCCAAACAACTGAACACCAATCATTTATTTGCACACGGTTAAATGATCAAACAGTTTTATTAGACCCTTAGATGGGACCCTATAAGATACTGGGAGGAATGGCATTGAAAGGATACTTCAATATTATTGGAGCCTTACCATCAAAAGTAACTGTGTCATATCAGGACATTCGTTGGGAGGGGAGTCGTCTCATCCTTCTGCAGAAATCCATTCCTACAAAAGGAATCGTGGTAAGCAAGTTCGAACTCCAGTCGCGCTATTACGTTCACTTTCGGGCAAATACTATTTGGAAAGGTATAAACCCTCTTATCCTCCCAGTTATGTGTAAAATAGTACGACTACTTTTCTTCTAGGAAAATGGCTTTGGCATTAAATAACCTACAAAGGTTGATATACATTCGTTGAGAGGGGAGTCGTCTCATCCCTCTGCAGAGATCCATTCAGTGTATCCTACGACCCCATCCGTTTGGGCGTTAAAAATTAGGGCGATAGAATGATAAAGAAAATAAAGAAAAGGGGAAAATATGCAAAGTCAGTTTAAAAGAAGGGAAAAAAAGTAAAAAGCAAAAAAAAAAAAAAAAGAACTCCGAGGAAACCGATATGTCTTTAGAATATGTAAGGAAGGAAGAAAGAAAGGAAGATGACTGATCTGCTGTCACTTGATCTCGAAGAAGAAAAAAAACAAGAAAGATAGGATAAGTGGAAAAATTCGTGTCCTCGTGGTGTAATGGTTAAAGCGATGGGCTGAGGAATCGTGGTAAGCGAGTTTGTACTCCACTCACGCTATTACGTTCACTTTCGGGCAAATACCATTGGGAAAGGTATGAACCCCCTTATCCTCCCAGCTATGGATTAAATAGTACCACTACTGTTCTTCTAGGAGAATGGCTTTGGCGTTAAATAACCTAGAAAGGTTGATATGCTATTAAACAAAGAAACCAAACCAAGCCAGTATGAGTAACTAAGGATTAGAATTATCTGCAAATGTCAACTGTCCTTGGATCATTCGTTGAGCAGGTCAATTTTTTTTTTCAGTGAAACGAAAAGAAAAAGAAAGTTTCATTTAGAAATTATAACGCAAAACAAATTGGTTTATTTACGGCATTTCAACCCCTCTTCTTGGGGGTTATTTAATGCTGAAGTCAATCTCACCCGTCTCTTTATAGCAAGGAATTATATTGTTTCAGTTAAACTATTTTCGTTTAATAATAAGATTTTTGAGAATATCAATGATTATTATTATTTATCTTACTCCTTTGAGAATTTTTCACAACACCGTAAACCGATGGGTTCCCACTGGAGTTTAAGTGACAGCAAGTCTCCTCAAGTCTCCGGGACTCTTCTTAGAATTCTGGCCGATCTCAAAAATGTTGTAGTTTGGATATTCTCCACTCACCCTTCAATTTTCATATCCTCCCGTCCCTGCACCAGTCCTTTATTGACTGTACTGAGCGCACCAATTATTATTATTATTATTTGCACATAAGAGTTTTTCCCATCAGTTTTAGCTGATGCTCTTTCACTGGAATTTGAGAGACAGTAAGTCTCCTCAAGTCTCCAGGACTCTTCTCAGTATTCTGGCCGTTCTTAATCATACTGTAGTTTGGATAGTCTCCACTCGTCCTCCAGCTTTCAAGTCCTCCAGTCCCTTTAATAATCCTCCTATTACTGTACTAATAGCACCAATCAAAATTGGTATAATTGTCACCTTCATGTTCCTTACTTTTTTCAATTCCTTAGTAAGATCGAGGTAATTATCCTTCTTATCATTTTCTTTCAGTTTTATTCTGTGGTCAGCCGGGACAGCTCTCTTTTTTGTCGTTGATTACTGTAAGGTTTGGTCTTCAGGCTGAGATTAGGTAATCCATTTGTATGTCAAAATCCTATAGGAGCTGTTGTGTGTCACTCTCTAGGACAGCTGCTGGGTTGTGCATATACAATTTGTTCGTATGGTCAAATCTAAAAATCTTGCCACTTTCCCAGTTGTTCACCTTGCCCACCCTGTTTTGTCTAGTCTTATACTCTTTCTGTGCTAATTTGCTGCATTCGATTATTATGTGATTGATGGTTTCGTCTCTATCACCACATAACCTACATTTGCTATTTTGTTGCGTTTTATCTATTCTCGCTTTGATTTGATTTGTTCTTATGGAGTTTTGTGATTATTATTATTATTATCATTATTATTTACTCTTTAGAGTTTTTCACATCAGTGTTAGCTGATTTTTTTCACTGGAGTTTAAGTGACAGCAAGTCTCCTCAAGTCTCCAGGACTCGTCTCAGGATTCTGGCCGTTCTTAGCAACGCTGTCGTTTGGATAGTCTCTACTTGTCTGCCAACTTCCAAGTCCTCCGGGCCTTTTAATAATCCTTTAGTTATTGTGACAAAAGCACCAATCACAATTGGCACAATCGTTACTTTCATGTTCCATAGCTTTTTCAATTGTCTAGCGAGGTCGAGGTACTAATCCTTCTTTTCACTTTCCTTCAGATTTATTCTGTGGTCCGCCGGGACAGCAAAGTCGACAATTTTGCAAATTCTATTATTATCATTATTATCATTTGGGAGTTTTTCATATCTGTATTAGCTCATGGTCTTATCTATTCTCGCTTTGATTTGATTAGTTCTTATGGTGTTGTTCTGTGATTAATATCATTATTATTTGGGAGTTTTTCATATTAGCGTTAGCTCATGGTCTTTCACTGGAGTCTGAGTGATAGGAAGTATCCTCAAGTTTCCAGGACTCTTCTCATTGTTCTAACTGATCTTAACAAGGCTGGAGGTTGGATGATCTTGACACGTCCCCCAATTTCCAACTCATCCAGTCTCCTTACCAAGCCTTTGTGGACTGTCCTGAGCGCACCAGTTATAATTCGTAACACTGTCACTAACCAATTACCTTTTTTTTTTAGATCTCTGGCAAGGTCGAAGTTCTTGTTTCTGTTTTCGTTTTCTTTGTGGTCTGCAGGGACGGCAAAGTTCTCAAGACGGTTGGTTCTCTTTTTTTTTTGTTGATCATCACAAGGTCTGGTCGTCTGGCTGAGTTTAGATGATCCGTTTGTATCTCAAAATCACAGGTAGGTTTGTGCATCTCGTTCTTCAGGACAGGTTCAAGGTTGTGCATATAGCATTTGTTCGTATAGTCAAACTTCAATTTCTGGCACAATTCCCAGCGGATCACCTTGTCCACCCAGTCATGTTTTGTCATATGCTCTTTCAGTGCTAACTTGCAACATTCGCTTATTATGCGATTGATGGTTTCGTCTCTATCACCACATATTTCCTATTAAATGGAAATAGAAGGAATTGAACAGCCAAATAAGAAAAGTGACAGAATGCTAGCAAAAATGGATAGTTACAAGTATTTGGGAATATTGGACGGGGACAAAATCAAAGAAAGATACTCTGGACCCTTCTTAAAACGAACACGTTAAGAAGTTAGACAAACGAACGAAAAGACAAGGAAATGATTACTCTACCCAAGACCTTACACCCGAGAGATGACATAGACTCTATGTGTAAAGAAAAGAAGGAAGAGGATTCGCTAACATTGAGGATAACTTTGGCGCATCAACGCAAGGACTCACGGAATATATTTAAAAAAAAGCAAAGAAACACAAAATTCTGCAGTTGGTAACAGCAACGGAAACATAAGAACAAATAGAAAAAACTATAAAAGCTAGAAAAAAAAGAAAGAAAAAACAACTGCATGGGTACTTTAAGCGACAAACTGATGAGTTTGCACACGAGAAAACCACATCTTACAAAAGAAACTGAATCTCTTCTAATGGAAGCAGAAAATATTGTCAAAAGGACAAATTATATTAAAGCGAAAATTGATAATACGCAATAGAATTTAAAGTGTGTGTTATGTGGAGACAGATGAAACATCTAATCCCAAAATAAACGAATACAGCCAACTGGCATAAAAGGAGAACAAGACGAGACACGACAGGATGGTAAAGATGATTTATAGGGAATTGTGCTAGAAGTTCGACCATATTACAAAAAGCACAAACCAGGATCTGTCCTGGCGAATGAAATGAATAAAATTTCTTGGGATTTTGAGATAATTCCAACTCGAAGACTAGACATGGAGTTAATCTACTAGAAAAATAACCTGTTTTCCTGTAAATATTGCCGTTCTGGGGGACGATTGGGTGAAGATAAAAAATTGGTGTAGGTTATTTAATTCCAAATCCACTTTATACAACTATATTAAATATATATTATTAGGTTGGGTTGGGTTGGGTTGGGTTTTTGCGCTTATCAACCACTGTAGGTTATTTAATGCTAAATCCTCATTATACATATATATTAAATATATATTATTTGGTTGGGTTGGGTTTTAAGGCTTATCAACCACTGTAGGTTATTTAATGCCAAATCCTCTTTATACATATATATTAGATATATATTATTTGGTTGGGTTCGGTTTTAAGGCTTATCAACCACTGTAGGTTATTTAATGCCAAATCCTCTTTATACATATATATTAGATATATATTATTTGGTTGGGTTGGGTTTTAAGGCTTATCAACCACTGTAGGTTATTTAATGCCAAATCCTCTTTATACATATAAATTAAATATATATTATTTGGTTGGGTTGGGTTTTAAGGCTTATCAACTAGTGTAGGTTATTTAATGCCGAATCCTCTTTATACATATATACTAATTATATATGATTTGGTTGGGTTGGGTTTTAAGGCCTATCAACCAGTGTAGGTTATTTAATGCCAAATCCTGTCCATCCATATATATTAAATATAAGTATATGATATGGAAATACATTTTGTAGATAACATTCTTAAAAGAGCCTGACTTCATTTGTTTGCACACTGTTAAATAGTTTCAAGTGTTGCTATATATTAGTCACAATTTAACATCCGTCATTTGTACACAAAGTTTGTTCTATTTAATCCATATATTGGATCCTATTAGTTGATACCACTCCAGGACAGAGTAGACCTAGGAGCAATGGCAATGAAGGGGTATTCTACATTCTCAAAATCTCCAAGGCTGGAGCCTTAACATCAGATTGTTTCATCCCATAGGACATTGGTTGTGGGGTGGGTGTTATCCCTCTGGAAAGTTGCAGTCGGTGTATTCTACAGCCCCAGCCGACTGGACTGTGAAGATAAAAATAAAGTGAAAAGAGTTGTTAAAAATATATTGATCTTGCTAGAAAAGCGCTGAAAAATCTGTGGAACAAGGTGACAGAGAATTTTGATGACAGAATTTCGATGCTGGTTACTTTGGTTATAAATAATTCTTGGATTGTATCATCTTGTAAGAAATGTTAAAATTTTGATATCTTTACCTAAGAGAATATTAAAAAATTCTTAAATCTCCCCCCTATCTCTCACAATATATATATATATATATGAATGTTTATTGTTGGTCTAAAGAGAGCAAAAAGTAAATACTTTAAAATGAATAGGTCCACAAGAGAATTCTCTGGTAGACCTATTCATTTTAAAGTAAGTCAGTAAGTATATATATATATATATATATATATATATATATATATATTGTTTTGCTTGTGTGTTATAGCATATATATATATATATATATATATAGAGAGAGAGAGAGATAGATAGACAGATAGATAGATAGATAGATAGATAGATAGATAGATATATTGGTTTGCTTGTGTGTTATCGCTTATCAACCTTTGTGAGACATATATAGATAAATCCTATCATCCCCCACCCCGACACACAGATATGAGGTATGTTTAAAAAGAAACAGAATTAGTAAAATAAACAATTTGTTTCAATTCCAAACAACAAACTACCTGGTTTTCCCTTCAAGCCAATCCCTTTTGAGTCTAATATGCTTTCCTATACTTCTCTTCCACACAGCTATACATTACTGGAAGGATTCTTCTTGGCTAACCTTCAGCTAGGTCGTTAAGGCCCTTTTGAGGTTTTCTATGCCTTCAAAACCGGTCGTTTTGATGATCCCCTTGAATAGGGAGGTTTTTCCAGTTCGGTCATGTTCTTCAGCACACCCAGTCATTTTACTTATCAGACACACCCAAATCTTCATTGCCCAGTCAGCTGGGGCTGTAGAATATACTGACTGCATCTTTGCAGTGGATAAGACTTCCCCAAAGAGTGCCCTGTAGCCCAGTCATCTGGGGCTGTAGAGTACACCGACTGCTTCTCTGCAGAGGGGTAAGCCCCTCCCCCTAACGAGTGTCCTTATATGACACTAAACAATCTGATGGTGAGGTTCAAGTAATGTTAGGTCTTTAGGGAATGCGAAGTACCCCTTTATTCGCTCCCAGATCCACTGTAGCCCGGAGTGGTAGCACCTGATAAGGGTCCTATCTATGGGTTAAATAGAACTAACGGCATACTAACTAAACTGAATTGTTTGACTAAACTGAATAGCTTGAAATCGAAACGTTTTTGACAATTAAACCGTACTGCGTGCTTATGCTAATTAAAGTTATTTGAAATGGAACTGTTTTTTGACATTAAAACTGTACTTACACTAAACTGATCAGTTTAATATAGAACTGTTTTGATATTTAACTGTGTGTACACAAAATCTGTACTTATATTAAACTGAATTAGCTGAATTAAAACTGCTTGACTAAACTGAATAACTTGAAATAGTACAGTTTAATTGTGAAAAACATTTCTAACATTTAAACTGCATGCTTATGCTAAACTAAATTGTTTGAAATAGAACTGATTAGCTACATAAAGATGGATTTGGCGTTAAATAACCTACAAAGGTTGATATGCCATAAAAAATGCAACCAACCAACCAAATCTTCAGTGATAATGTCCTTTTTCATGACCAGCTGACTTGCTATCTTTCGATCAGTCCACCGACGATCACCACGCATCACCTGTCTTAACTATTAGGTGTTGACCTCAATCCCGTTTATTGAACCCCGCTCGCTCATGGAGTCATTTTGACCTCCACGCGACTCTCTTTGAAACCTCTTGTGTCAACTGAAAATTTCAAAAAGCTCGTGTACGCGACATGGTGTCATCTCCAAACATTTTCTTGAGCATTTCAACTGTTTGAGAAGGAGTTTTCTCAAAGAGGACAAAAATATTCAACTTTAGATTTGCTCACTGTTCCACTTTCCTTCCTAAGTGCTCAGAGGTTTGGTTGGGTTTTATGGCATATCAACTATTGTAGGTTATTTAATGCCAAATCCTCTTTATACATATATACTAAATATATATGATTTGATTGGGTTGGGTTTTATGGCATATCAACTATTGTAGGTTATTTAATGCCAAATCCTCTTTATACATATATACTAAATATATACGATTTAGTTTGGTTCGGTTTTAGGGCATATCAAACATTGTTGGTTAATTAATACCAAATCCTTTTTATACATATATATTTTGCCCAGTCGGCTGGGTCTGTAGAATTCACTGACTACACCTCTGCTGATAGGTAACCCTCCCCCCAACAAGTGTCCTGGATATGACACTAAATAATCTGAAGGTGAGATTCCAGTGATGCTGGAGCTTTGGGGAATGCGGACAACCCCTTTATTGCCATCACTCCCAGGTCCACTCTGGCCTGGCGTGGTAGCACCTGATAGGGCCCTATCTATGGGTTAAATAGAACTAACGGCATACTTATGCTAAACTGAATTATTTGACTAAACTAAATAGCTTGAAAGAGAAATGTTTTTGACAATTAAACCGTACTTCCATTTAAGCTGAGTGCTTATGCTAAACTGAATTATTTGAAATGGAACTGTTTTTTGACATTGAAACTGTACTTACACTAAGCTGAATTGTTTAATATAGAACTGTTTTGACATTTAACTGTGTGTAAACAAAGTCTTTACTTATACTAAACTGAATTAGCTGAATTAGAACTGCTTGATTAAACCGAATAGCTTGAAATAGAAATGTTTTTGACAATTAAACTGTACTTACATTTTAAACTGCGTGCTTATACTAAACTGAATTGTTTGAAATAGAACTATTTCATAGAGATAAATTTGGCGTTAAATAATCTACAAAGGTTGATATACCATAAAACCCAAACAACTAACAAAAAACATATATATTAAATATATATGATTTGGTTTGGTTTTATGGCATATCAAACATTGTAGGTTATTTAATGCCAAATCCGTTTAAGACATATATATATATATAAAGTATATATGATTTTGTTTGGTTTGGTTTTATGGCATATCAAACATTTTAGGTTATTTATTGCCAAATCCATATTTATAAATATAAACAGTTTTATTTCAAATAATTCAGGTTTGTATAAGTACACACTGTAAATGTCAAAAACATTTCTATTTCAAGCCATTTAGTTTAGTCAACAAAATTATATGTTCCAAGTATTGCTATGTATCCCTAACAATTTAATTAAACATCAGTCATTTATTTACACACAGTTTAATGTAAAATCAGTTCTTTTTCAAACAATTCAGTTCAGAATAAATACACTGTTTTGTTACATTTGACCTATAGATATGACCCTAACACGTGCTACCACTCCGGGTCAGAGTGGACCTGGTAGCGATGGAAATGAACAGGTACTCCGCATTCTCCAAAGCTCCAGTATTACTGGAGCCTCACCATCAGATTGTTATATCCAGGACTCTCGTTGGGGGAGTCTTACCCCTCTGCAAAGATGCAATCAGCTGACTGGACCAGCAAACGTTTGGTGAATTTTCGGAAGATATTTAGTACAAATAAGTTTTTATCATCGCTTCACTAACTTTTCAAAACCAGCTTTTACTGTGAGATTTAAGATTATTAGAATTATTTTTTCTAACGAAGAATAATTAAAATTTTAAATCTTTTCTTCTTGAATACAGGATGGCTTTGGTTTGTTTTTGAAATTTCATGATATTGGACAATAAGGTTTATTTTTTCTTTTTCAAAGCTTTAAAATACGAGTCACAATTTGTTGGAAATTCAATTAACACCTCTCTCTTTTCTCTCGGTCATAACTAGCATCCATTTTTAACTCATTATTTGGGGATTTCTTTGTTTCTCCAAGCCACTCCTTTCCGTTTTCATACCCCACCTTTTCCCTTAATCTGCGATTTTCTGTTTTAAATCTTTCTTTCTTTCTTTCTTCTGTATCAAAAAATATCTTTCTTTTCTTTGGCATTTTCCTCTATCAATGCATTTCTTTCTTTCTTTCTTTCTTTCTTTCTTTCTTTCTTTCTTTCTTTCTTTCTCTTTTGTTTTTTTCTCTCTTTCTTTCTTTCTTTGTTTTGTATTAAAAAATCTTTCTCCTCTTTGCCCTTTTCCTATAGCAATGCATTTCTTTCTTTCTTTCTTTCTTTCTTTCTTTCTTTCTTTCTTCTGTATTAAAAAATATCTTTCTTTTCTTTGCCTTTTTCCTATATCACTGCATTTCTTTCTTTCTTTCTTTCTTTCTTTCTTTCTTTCTTTCTTTCTTTCTTCTGTATTAAAAAAATCATTCTTCTCTTTACCCTTTTCCTATATCAATGCATTTCTTTCTTTCTTTCTTTCTTTCTTTTCTCAATTCCCTGCCTCTTCTATATTTTTCCTTTCTCCACTTTTCTCTGTCTGTCTGCCCCCCCTCTCTCTTTCATTCTATTTTCAGCCCAGTCGGCTAGGTCTGTAGAATACACCGACTGCATCTCTGCAGATGGGCAAGGCTCCCCACAACGATCATCCTGTATATGATGCAAAATTATATGATGGTCTTCAGCTCTGGGGAAATATGGAGAACACTTTTATGTCCATGTCTCCCAGTTCCACTCTAAGTCGAAGGATCGTGTCTTTGAGTCAAATAGAATTGGTTGACTATTTAACTGTGTAAAAACAAATGAATGGTGTTCAATTGAATTGTTAGTGTTACATAGTGATGCTTGAAACTATTTAACTGTGTGCAAATAAAACAATAAGTGTGGGCAATACTTAAAAGCGCGAACAAATAATTGATATTAAATAGAATCATTAGCGTAATATATCAATACTTGAAGCTATTTACTTGCATGTAAACAAATTAGTTCTAACTCCTTTAAAGATAAAAATTACCGACAAACTATTCACACACAAATTATATATATATATATATATATATATATATATATATATATATATATATATATGTGTGTGTGTGTGTGTGTGTGTGTGTGTGGAGTTTCAATAAGTTTCCAGACTTTTTTGTAGAGGCATCTTAAAATTGTCGTAGACTCTTGAGAATTCAGTATCTTATTGCTATACATCTTATGAAATAACTGACAAATTTTTATGATTTCAGGTTAAAATGAACATCTATAGCAGCAATTGGAATACACCCTACTAAAGCCTGATTGTCACAGCTGGTGAGTTTCAAAAATGCAATCTGGACGTGAGGAAGAACGATATGCAATGAAATTCTGTTTTAAACTTGGAAAAAATGCCACAGAAACGTATGCAATGCTTCAGACTGATTTTCGACCATCTTGCATAAATCGAGCATCAGTTTTTGAGTGGCATAAGAGATTCAAGGAAGACAGGGAGTCTGCGAGGGATGATGAGAGGTGTGGGAGGAGTAAGGAAGTCAATACACAACAGTTGATTGGCCAAAGGGTTAGGGTTAGGGTTACTATGCTGAGGTTTTAAGGGAGTTCAGGAAGAGAATCCGTCGGAAGTGGGCAGCACTCTTCAAATCGGCTCAGTGGTATTTCCACTTGGACAATGCACTAGTCCACAACTCCATCCTTGTTACAGACTAATTGACCAAGATAGGCATCAAGACAGTTCCTCACCTTCCCAATTGTCCAGACCTTGCTCCCTGTGACTTTTGGTTATTCGTTAAGCTCAGAGGCTGTCATTATGAGGCAATTGAGGAGATGAAAAAAGCTGTGACGAAGGTCATTGACACGCTCACGCAAGAGGACTTCCATATAGCCTTCCAGAAGTTGTTGGAACGGTACAAGCAGTGCATTGCAGCCGGAGGAGACTACTTCGAAGGGGACTAGAGTTTTATGTGGTGTACTATCAATGAAAGTGCCCATACGAAAAAAGTCTGGAAACTTATCGTATGCGCCTCGTATATATATATATATATATATATATATATATATATATATATATATATATATATAACCACTTACGTGTATGAAAAATGACTGAGATTAAATTTAATTGTTACTGTAGCATACCAATACTATTTAACAGTGTGCCAACAAATGAGAACCGGCTCGTTTAAAAATGTTGTCTACAAACTATATATATATATATATATATATAGAATACTAAGAAAGGTCCTGGGGACTTGAGGAGACTTGCTGTCACTTAAACTCCTGTGGAGAATTATCAGCTAACGCTAGCGTGAAAAACACTCCAAAGTGTAAAATAATAATAATAATAATAATAATAATAATAATAATAATAATAATAATAATAATAATAATAATTGTGAACTTTGCTGTTCCGGTTGACTAAATTGAAAGCAAATGAAATAAAGGATAAGTACCTGGACCTTGCTAGAGAACTAAAAAAAAAACAACAAACAAACTGTGAAACATGTAAGTGACGTTTATACTAATTGTAATCGGTGATCCTGGCACAGTCACTTTGTTTAATGGCATATCAGCCTTCTTGGATTATTTAATGCCAAATCCATCCTTCGAGAAGAACAGTTATGGTATTATTTAGCCCATAGCTGGGAGGATAAGAGGGTTCATACCTTTCCCAAGGGTATTTGCCCGAAAGTGAACATAATAGCACGACTGGAGAACGAACTCGCGTACTACGATTCCGCAGTCCAGCGCTTCAATCATTATGGCACGAGGACCCCCCCCAGTACAGTATCAAATGATTATTAAAGGGACTGGAGTACTTGGAAATAACAGGACGAGTAGAGATCATCCAAACTGCTACATTATTGAGATCAGCCAGAATACTGAGAAAGGTCCTGGAGATTTAGGAGACCATCAGCTTGCGCTGATGTGAAAAACTCTTAAGGAGTAAATAATAACAATAAATCCGTCCTAAAAAATGAGACACAAAAAATTCTTTGGGATTTTGAGATACAAACGGCTCATGTAATTTTGACCAGACGACCAGACGTAGTGAAAGTCAACAAAAAAAGAAAACCCGCCAATTGTGGACTTTGTTGTTATGGCTAACCACTGGGTAAAACTGAAGGAAAGCGAAAAGAGAGATAAGTATCTAGACCTTGCTAGAGAACTGAAAAAATTAAGAAACATAAAATTGATACCAATTGTAATAGGCACACTCGGTACAATCAACAAATGATTGGCACAGGGACTGGAGGACTTGGAAATAACTGGACGAACGGAGACAAATCCAAATCATTACATTACTGAGAATGGCCAGAATACTGAGAAGAGTCTGGGAGACTTGAGGAGACTTGCCATCACTCAAACCTCAGTGAAAGACCACCAGCTAACGCTGACGTGAAAAACTCTCAAGGAGTAAAAAAGGAATTAAAAGTGTGTATTTGAGTGATTATCATTTAAGCTCTCAATGAAAAAAAAAAATACCTTCGTCATGAAAAATAAAACTAAGCAAAAATTGCAACAAATTTGTGGGAATAGAAATCGCAACACCCCTGTAAACCAAACTAAAATTGCAACATCTCTCTACGCTAAACTAAAGACGCAACACCTCTGCATACAAAGCTAAAACACTTTTGCCAGCCGATATAAAAATTGCAACTACTTGGTAAGCAAAATAAAACCGCAACACCGACGCCTATAAATGGTGTAATGGTTATCGTCGTAGGAAATGGACACGGCGACACGAGTTCAAATCCTGGACCAGACTAATTGCATTTCACATCGCACTAATACCCTTGGGAAAGGTATGAATCCAATTGTTCTCCCTCCAGCTATGGGTAAATAGTGGGACAGACTAGGTTCTTCAGCCTTGGTGAGGCAACTAGACTAGGAGAAGGAAAACTCTGAATTCAAACCTGTTAAACTCCGCTTAAAATTGACCTTGTTTCATATCCTGCCCGAGCGGAGGGGTTGGTAAATATGATAAAACTAAAATCGCAACGCTTCTGTAAGCAAAAAGAATATTGCAAATTGTCTATAAGCAAAACCAAGATTGCAACAACTCAGGAAACTAAGGTAAAATTGCAATAAAATAAAATAAAACTAACATTGCAATACGTCCGTAAGCAAAACTAAAATTGCGACACCCCCGAAAATAAAACTAACATCACAATACGTCCGTAAGCAAAACGAAAATTGCGACACCCACGAAAATAAAATTGTCATCGCAATACATCCGTAAGCAAAACTAAAATTGCGACACCTCCGAAAATAAAACTAACATTGCAATACATCCGTAGTATTTGTCGCTGCCTCCCACCAGACACGACTTGACACAAGGTCAAAAGCCCGAAGGCCAATTAATTTTGGTTCCCATGCCGGGAAACATTGCAATACATCCGTAAGCATTTCTATGTTTTTCAATTAAAATCGTAAAAAACCTCTGTAAGTAAAATTAAAACTGAAAAACCTTCTGTCACGAAAAATATAATTGCATAAGTATATATAAAATGGTTTGGTTTTAATGGTATTTCAATCTTCGTTGCTTATTTGATGCTAAAACCATTTTTGTAGAACAGTAGCGGTACTACTTAAACCCATAATGTTGAGGGAATTGGAGGTGCCTGTGGTGTAATGGTTATCGTCGTAGGAAATAGACACGGCGACACGAGTTCAAATCCTGGACGAGACTGATTGCATTTCACATAGCACTAATACCCTTGGGAAAGGTATGAATCCAATTATTCTCCATCCAGCTACAGGTAAATAGTAGGGCAGACTGATTTCTTCAGCCTTGGTGAGGCAACTAGTCTAGGAGAAGGAAAACTCTGAATTCAAATCTGATAAACTCCGCTTAAAAAAATTGACCTTATGTCATATTCTGTCCGAGGGGAGGGGTTGGTAAATATGATAGTGTTGGAATAAAAGGGTATAAATTCGAAAGTGGACGTAAAAAGCTCGACAGGAGTTCGAACTCACTTACTTCAAGATCGCAGTCCAGAGCAGTGGTCATTACTTATATTTGAACATCTTCATATATTCTTTGTTATAAAACCAACAGTTGACTCAAAATGTCTTCTACAGATGTTCGTTTATCAAAGACTTCATTAATAAACAATCAAAATTTACTAATAAAACATAATAAACAAACTTTATTCATTTGATCAATTATCGACAAACTACAGCTCGTATAGAAAGAGGAAGTTGCTACTATTCAAATACATAATTAACCAGTCGTATCCGTTTTCAACAACCGCCATTTTGTTTCAATTGGCCGCAACAACTATATCTAGAATTAATTCACAAATTCGGTCCAGAAACTATGAATTACCAGCACACGTGGTCTGCTACAAAATTATCACTTAGTCAGACGGGAGACTTTCAAGCTTCTGTTGGTGATAATTCCTATCACAGACCTCGTTGAGGTCCTCTCCTCCAGACCAAAGGAATAAGTGTCGGTGAGCGCGCATGCGTGCGCAATGATACAATAAAGGCAACGAACAGAAAAGCGTTTTAAACAATCCGTAAACAATAAAACATTGAATAGGGGAGACTAATGCAATTGAGAGTTCGTAGAAGCGACAAAGTAATTCGGATCTGAACTGGTTGAGCGTAAGTTATTCGTATGCATTCATTGCAGTCAGCATAAAATATCGTCATTAACTAGTTTTAAGCCGACGTTTATCGCTCGTGTGGAGGAATGTAGTTAAAGTGGGAAAACAATGGAAGTGAAGAAGAAGCAGCAGCAGCAGCAGCAGCACAAGAAAAAGAAGAAGAAGAAGAAAAAGAGCAAGATGAAATGTGAGAAGAAAAAGAAGACAATTTTAGAGAAGAAGAAAAAGAACAACAAAAAGAAACACAACATAAAAATTGTGAAGAAGAAAAAGAAGAAAAATAAGAAGCTCGAGATAAAAAGTGCAAAGATGTAAAAGAAAGAAAGAAAGAAAGAAAGAAAGGACAACAACAACAAGAAAGACGAGATGAAAAAAAATCAAGAAGAAGAAGAGCATATTGAAAATTGTAGAGAAGAAGAAGAAGAAGAAGAAGAAGAAGAAGAGCAAAATGAAATGTGAGAAGAAGAAGAAGAAGAAGAAGAAGAAGAAGAAGAAGAAGAAGAAGAAGAAGAAGAAGAAGAAGAAGAAGAATGAAAATTTTAGAGAGGAAATAGAAAAACAACAAAAACAACAAAAACACAAGATAAAAATTGTGAAGAAGAAGAAGAAAAAGAAAAAGAGGTAAAAGAAGAAGCTCAGAAGGAAATATGTAGAAAAATGAAAGAAAGAAAGAAAGAAAGAAAGAAAGAACAACAACAACAAGAAAGACAAATTGAAGAAAATGAAGCGCAAAACGAAAGAAAGAAAGAAAGAAAGAACAACGAAAAGAAAGACAAGATGAAAACCGTGAAGAAGAAGAATAAGAAGATATTGAAAATTGTACAGAAGAAGAAGAAAGGCAAAATGAAATGTAAGACGAATAAGAAGAAAAAGAAGAACGAAGAATAAAAATTGTGAAAAGAAGAAGAAGAAGAAAAAGAAGAAAAAGAAAAATGAAAATAAAATGAATAAGAATGAAAAAAAGGACAAAAACGATAAAAAACACAAGATAAAAATTGTGAAAAAAGAAGGGGGAGAAAAAATTAGAGGCTCATAATGAAAAGTGTGCAGACAGAAAGAAAGAAAGAAAGAAGGAAGGAAGGAAGGAAGGAAGGAAGGAAGGAAGGAAGGAAACGGCTAGAAAGAAAGAAAAAAAGAAAGAAAGAAAGGGCTAGAAAAAAGAAAAAAGAAAAAAAGAACGAAAGAAGGAAATGGCTATAAAGAAACGGCTAGAAAGAAAGAATGAAAGAAAGAAAAATAATTGCTAATGGAAGTAAATCAAACAAAAATTCCAAGGAAGAAATTAAAAGAAAGAAAGAAAGAAAGAAAGAAAAAAGAAAGAAAGAAAGAAGGAAACAGCTAGAAAGAAAGAAAGAAAGAAAGAAAGAAAGGGCTAGAAAAAAGAAAAAAGAAAGAAAAAAGGACGAAAGAAAGAAACGGCTAGAAAGAAAGAAAGAAAGAAAGAAAGAAAGAATGACAAAATAATTCCTAATGGAAATAAATGAAACAAAAATGCTGAGTAAGAAATAGAAAGAAAGAAAGCGCTAGAAAAAAGAAAAAAGAGAGAAAGAATGAACGAAAGAAAGAAACGCCTAGGAAGAAAGAAAGAAAGACAAAATAATTGCTAATGGAAGTAAATAAAACAAAAATATCAAGAAAGAAAGAAAGAAAGAAAGAAAGAAAGAAAGAAAGAAAGAAAGGAACGGCTAGAAAAAAGAAAAAGAAATAAAGAAAGTAGAAAATGGCTAGAAAGAAAGAAAGAAAGAAAGAAAAGGAAGAAATACAAGAAAAATGAAATAAATAAAGGAAGAGGAGAAAAGAAGGAAGAAAAAGTCATTGTAAAAGAAAGAAAGAAAGAAAAATAAATAAATAAAAAAACAAAAAGAAAGAAAGAAAGAGAAAAGAAAGAGAGAAAGAAAGAAACGACGAGAAATAAATAAAGAAAAAACTAAAAGAAAGAAAGGAAGAAAGAAAGATTGACAGAAATAAAGAAAGGGAAAAAGCAAGAAGGAAAGGAAAAAAGAAAGAAAAAGAGAAGAACGAAATATAGATAAGCAAAAGGGAAAAAGACAGAGACGGAAGAAAGAAAGAGAAAATGAAAGAAAGAAAGGAATACAAGAAGGGAAGACAGATACATAGAAATAAACGAAAGAAAGAAATGTGACACTTCATTATCTTCTCATCAGTGCAAATCGGTACATAAATGTTGGGGTGTAGATTTGAGACCATGCATCTAATGTGTAGCTCTGTGTGTGTGTGTGTGTCTCTCTCTCTCACTATATATATATATATATATATATATATACCTGCGTAGAGGTAAGTATATCTCAGTGATAAAATCAAAAAGAAAGATTCCTCATGAAATTGATTTTGGATGCAAAGAGTAAGTTTTTAAATATTCCGTTGTAGATTCAATTTTCGGCACTAAGCACAGTCGGAGGTCATTAGATAGGTATCAGGCCGGTTTAAGTACTTTAAAGTTGGGTAGTCTGTGTTCACGTGGGTGTAGTTTTAAACATTCCATATATACCAGCTTGAAAGTAGCAATTGGGACAATGGGCGAAAAGGAAATAGGAAGATAGCTACAACATTCAAACACGCGAACCCTAAATATGAACATGTCACCGTCCAAAGATAAGTAAACCTCTTATATCTGTGACAAAATACCCGATGGCCAGTCCTCACTATCTCAACCTTCTAAACCAGCCCATAGCCATCTAATCGTCGAGTGGTTTCTCTCATCTCCGGCCAGGGGCATTTCACATTGCTTTACAAACACACAAAACACAACATACACAACCGAGAGGGTAGAAGAAAAGAAGAACCAACAACCACGGACTTGGGTTAGCTCCAAGCGCAATAAAGAAGATTGTAACACTTTTGTGTGGTTTTCTGTGCATCTGGCGATCGTGAGCATGAATCCGATCGAAATTCCTACGCAGCCACCAGGAACGCTGACTCATCCTCTCGCGTTGGCAGATCTGGCTTCTGAGTCTACAGGTCCCAACTCCTCACTTAGCAGTTTTACTTACTATTTAGAGGCAAAGTTTTGGCTTTTGTTTTCACTTATTACTAAATAAAGTACCATATTTAGCAGGACGACCAGCACGAACATACATTCAGCAGCTATGTGAGGATACTGGATGTTGTCATGAAGACCTGCCTAGGGCGATGAACGATAGGGAGGAGTGGCGAGAGAGGGTCAGGGATATCCGTGCTACCAGCGCGACATGATGATGATGATGATACGCAATTTTTTACTAAAAATATCTTTTAAAATTTCCCTGCATTTTATATGCCATATGTTGGTTTAAAATTTAGGATAATCGGCCAAAATTAGCTAACTAAAGTAACTTTCATATACTTAATGTCATTATTTAAATGGCTTTTATTGTAACGTAATGACCAAGGGATTTCGGTTCATGCCTTTGAGTTTAGTTGGGCTGAGAGCCTTTCGGCTCACCGCATGGGTTAGTTGGGTGCAAACCTTGATGTAGGTGGTAACGTGCGGGCGGGGCGGACGTGCCACTCAGAGATGTCGCGGTGGCCTGAAATGACGGAACGGGGTGACAGGGTGCGGGTGGCATCGTGCGCCAGGGCGCGCGGAGGATTTAGGAGAAATCTGAAGAAAGTTGGAGAGGTGAGACTAGACACTGGACGAAGACGGTCGACTTTTGGGGCCCGCAGAGGCGAGACGAATTTGCGCGCCGTGGGTGCCGCACGAGATAGGGGCCGAATGAATAAGACGGCATAGCCAGATTGTGTCTCTCCTCCCCATGTCAAAACCTTTAACTCAAAGTTAATAAAAAGGTTTCGTACCTGAACAAGAAGTCGTTACGTGTTTTCGAATTTCGAGATTCCTATGTTCTTTTTGTATTCTACATTATGTATATATGTAATGAACGTCCCATGTACATTTCGCAAATAGCCGTATTTACCTATAGTACATTATGCAGATTGGAAGTGTCCGTAGTGTAATGGTTATCGTCGTAAGAAATGGCCACGGCGACACGAGTTCAAATCCTGGACGAGACTGATTGCATTTCATATAGCACTAATACCCTTGGGAAAGGTAAGAATCCAATTATTCTCCCTCCAGCTATGGGTAAATAGTAGGGTAGACTGATTTCTTCAGCCTTGGTGAGGCAACTAGTCTAGGAGAAGGAAAACTCTGAATTCAAACCTGTTAAACTCCGCTTAAAAATTAACCTTGTGTCATATCCTGCCCGAACGAAGGGGTTGGGTAAATATGATTATGCAGATTAAAACTATTGTCATTGATAATATCCATTATATTAATTTTATCACGCTTAATATTAGTATTTTGTTCTTTTCTTGATTTGCCCGGCTGAAATTGGAGTGCGTCTTATACACCCGTTCATCTTATACACCAGTGTATCTTATATGCCGTCAAATACGGTAATTGCGTATCATTACGACAAGTACTACTTCGTCGTTGCTACGTTACACAATATAATTAATTTTAAATGGGGAAAAAATTCAAGTGAAGCAAAAAGAAATAAATTAAAAAAAGAAAATAAATGTTAATATTAAATAATTGCTAAAAAATGTATAAATAAAAAACAAAAAAAAACAAAAAACAAATGCATTAAATCAACAAAAATTGATTGGGGCAGAAGGTAACGATTTCGTCTGTCATGGCCGAACAATGTTAAGAGTGAAATAAAGAATCTTGCATGGCGTTCGTATAGCAATGGCTGCACCAAGAGAAAATTTTTGGGAAAGGTTCACATGCACTTCTCATCGGAATTCGTTGTTATTCCTTTTCTTTCTCTCGTTGTGGACTTGTCTGGTGGATTGGGCAAATGTGACCCAGATCTGCGTAACTAACAACGTGGGTGAAGCATTTAGCATGTTAAAATTGTAGTAGTTACATAGAAAGGGATGAAAGAAAGAAAAGAAAGAAAGAAGATAGAGAGAAATTATAAAAAGGAAGGAAGGAAAAAAAGAAGAGATAGAGAGAAGGAGATAAAAGAAAGAAAGAAAGAAAGAAAGAAAGAAGGAAGATAGAAAGAAAGTATAAAAAGGAAAGGAAGGAAGGGAAAAAAGGACAAAGATATATATATATATATATATATATATATAGAGAGAGAGAGAGAGAGGGAGATGAAAGCAAGAAAGAAAGAAAGCAAGAAATAAAGGAAGGAAGCTAGAGAGAAAGTATAAAAAGAAAGGAAGGAATGGAAAAAAGAAGAAAAAGAGAAAGAGGGAGACAGTGAGGAGGTAATCGAAAGAAAGAAAGAAAAAAGAAAGAAAATAGGGGATAAAATGTAAAAAGAAAGAAAGAAAGAAAGTGTAAAGAGGAAGGAAGGAAGGAAAGAAGGAGACAGAGAGAGACAGAGAAAGGGGGAGATAAAAGAAAGAAAGAAAGAAAGAAAGAAAGAAAGTACAAAAAGGGTAAGACTCTCCCAACGAGTTTCCTGTGGCTCAGTCGGCTGGGACTGTAGAATACATCCGACTGCATTGCTGCAGAAGGATAAGACTTCCCCAACGAGTGTCCTAATTATGACTCTAAACTATCAGATTGGAAGTCTCCGGTCATACAGGAGCTTCGGGGATTGCAGAGTATACCTTCATTGCCACTCTCCCTGGTTCACTCTATGTAGCACCTGATAGGGTCCTATCTATATGTCAAATCGAACTGTTTGAAATCTAAACTGTGTGCAAATAAATGACTCATGCTAAACTGAATTGTTTGAAATAGAACTGTTTATCCGTATAAAAATGGATTTAGAATGAAATAACCTACAGTGGTTGATATGCCATAAATTTAAACCAAAACCAGACCAAAGAAGAGAGAGAGAGAGAGAGAGTGAGAGAGAGAGAGGAAGAACGAAAGGAAGATAGGGAGGAAGTGCAAAAACGATGGAAGGAGGAAAAGAAGAGAGAGAGAGAGAGACAGAGACAGAGAGGAGAGAGTGAGAGACAGAGACAGTGACAGAGACAGAAAGAGACAGCGACAGAGAGGGAAAGAGATAGAGGGGGAAAGACAGAAAAGTTAAATGAAGAATTAAAGAAAGGAGATAGAAAGAAATTTCAAAAAAGGTGGAAGAAAGACATGAAGGAAAAGTTAAATATATATATATATATATATATATATATATATATATATATATATATATTGAAAGAAAGAAAGAAAAAAAGAAATTGTCAGGAAGAATGAAGAAAGAAAGAAAAATAGAAAAGAAAACAAAGATATGAGGTAAAAAGAAAGAAGAAAGAAGAAAGAAGGAAAGCAAAAAAGAGGAAGAAAGAAAAGGAAAAGTCTGGAAATAAATAATTATGCTAAAAGTACATAAACAGAAGAAAAAGATTCTCCCAATGTTCATATCTATCTATCTATCTATCTATCAATTTCAGCTCCCTCTCCCTCTCTCTCTCACTCTCTCTATCCATCTATTTATCGCATTCTGATTTCATCTCTCTCTCTCTCTGACTATCTTATTTCGATTATATCTATCTATCTATCTTATTCAAATCTCA
>OY757946.1:14722570-14995070 GCA_963585895.1 Sepioteuthis lessoniana | reverse complement strand
CCAAGCTATTGGCGAACACTTTACCCACTGTTAGAGGTGAATAATCCGAATATTCTAAGTAATTATAATCATCATGCCTAATCTCAGAAATTTAGACAGATAAATTCACAATTTGTTTATATCTATCCCCGAAAGCTGATTGGTACTATTTACCAACCCCTCCGCTCGGGCAGGATATGACACAAGGTCAATTTTTAAGCGGAGTTTAACAGATTTGAATTCAGAGTTTTTCCTTCTCCTAGACTAGTTGCCTCACCAAGGCTGAAGAACCTAGTCCGTCCTACTATTTACCCATAGCTGGAGGGAGAATAAGGAGGTTCATACCTTTCCCAAGGGTATTTGCCCGAAAGTGAACGTAATAGCGCGACTGGAGTACGAACTCGCGTACTACGATTCCGCAGCTCATCGCTTTAACCATTACACCACGAGGACACCACCGAAAGCTGATTGGTAAATAGGCTTTCCTAGTTTCATGCAAGATGGACATATAGAGTGTGTCTTTTAATCCTCGTCAACAGGGTTGATTTCAGAGACACTATAAGCTTAAAAAAAACTTGTCTTAATGATGCGATGGCAAGCGGGTAATGTTGCAAAGAATGATGAATCGTTGGCAGTTCTAAATTACTACCCAATGAAGCACGTACAGAGAGAAACGTCATAATATATACTCGGTCGTTCGGAAAATACAATCCTATTTTGATATAAACAATTTAAATTCTCTTCTAAGATATTTTAGCCCAGTCGGCTCGGGCTCTTGAATACACCTAGTGCATCTCTGTAGAGGGGTAAGACTCCTCCAATGAGTGTCCTGGATATGACACTAAACAATCTGATGATGATGTTCCAGTAATACTGGAGCTTTGGAGAGTGCGAGTACCCCTTCATTGCCATCGCTCCCAGGTCCTGAGAGGGCCCTATCTATGGGTTAAATAGAACTGCTTGACATTCAAACAGTGTATTTCAACTTTTAAACTGAGGGCAAACAAATGACTTTTGCTAGAGTGAATTGCTTGAAACAGAACTCTTTCATTATTTAACTGCGCAAACAGATAACTGATATTTAATCTAATTGTTAGGGATACATAGCAATACTTGGAACAGTAGAAATTTGTTGATTTATGCTGAATTGAATTGCTTGAAATAGAACTGTTCGATCATTTAACTGTGTGTAACCAAATGACTGATGTGTAATTGAATTGTCAGTGTTAAATAGCAATACTTGAAAACATTTTACTATGCAAACCAAAAGTTTAATTGTAAACAGAGTTATTCGCATTTGATAGAAATAAATGAAACGTGCAATTGTGGGCATAAAAAAATGAGCGCAAACAAGTTTTAAAATATTACCTACAAAAACTGTTCTATTTCAAACTATTCAGTTTAGCATAAGTACATTTTCTACACACAGTTAAATGTCGAAACAGTTCTATTGATCCAACATCCCTATCAGGTGCTACCACTCCGAGCCGGAGTGGAATTGGGAGCAATAGCAATGAAGGGGTACTCCGCATTCCCCAAAGTTCCAGCATCACTGGAACCTCACCATCACATTGTTTAGTGTCATATATAGGACACTCGTTGAGGGAGTCTTACTCATTTGCAGAGATGCAGTTAGTGTATTCTGCAGCCCCAACCGACTGGGTTTAGAAATCATATATTTAAAATACATGTATAAAAAAGTTTTGTCATCAAATAATCTAAAATAGTTGATATGACATAAAAAACAACCAAACTAAATCCTATATATTCAATATATATGTATAAAGATCATTCTGCATTAAATAACCAACAATGGTTGATATGCCATAAAACCCAACCAAACCAAATCATATATATTTAATGTATATGTATAAAGAGGATTTGGCATTAAATAACCTACAATGGTTGATATGCCATAAAACCCAACCAAACCAAATCCTATATATTCAATGTATATGTGTAAAGAGGATTTAGCATTAAATAACCTACAATGGTTGATATGCCATAAAACCCAACCAAACCAAATCATATATATTTAATATATATTTGTATAAAAGGATTTAGCATTAAATAACCTACAATGTTTGAAATACCATAAAACCTTACCAAACTAACTAAAATATATTTTAATAGGATTTGAATGAAAAATTTACATTCCTAATAATTAAAATTGTTAATTTTCTATCATTTCTTTTTGAATTTTATTTTGATGTTTTTTATGTATATAAAAAAAAGAAGTGATGCATACACTTGTTTTGACATGAGTTCAAGGTTGATTATAATGCCTCTTAAACAGCTGCATTTATCAACAAAGTTCTGGGTGAAGGATCCTC
Organism: Sepioteuthis lessoniana; assembly: GCA_963585895.1. NCBI lineage: Eukaryota > Metazoa > Mollusca > Cephalopoda > Myopsida > Loliginidae > Sepioteuthis > Sepioteuthis lessoniana. The sequence continues at coordinate 14,992,758 of OY757946.1, read as the reverse complement.
TTGTGATTAGGCAGTACGGCGCTAGTTTCAGATGTTCCTTAATTGGAATACGAATCTTGCAGATCAAGAGGGTAGAAATATACGTTTATTTAAGCAAAATGTAACCAGCACCAGTTAATCGATAAGGTTCAATTTTACTCGGCCACATGTTGGGCTCCGCCACATGTTGCCCGGATGACACTGCAGAAGCTCACAGACTTAGGTAATGAGACTTTGCCTCATCTACCATATTTTCCTGATCTCTCACCTAATCTGTATATTTTTTACTTATTTATACATGAATAGCGTTGTAGACCAGTAAAGGGTCCCGGGGAAGACATGAACACGGGTTTACATGGAACAAAGTATATTAACGAAAGTATAATACAACATAGATAAAAAGGTGTTGAACCCCTGCCTGCCTGCCTGCCTGCCTGCCTGCCTGCCTGCCAAAGTGTTAGGCTGGGGAAAACTCCACCACCGAGATGAATATTCTCCCGGTATTAATAGCAACAGGAAGAGCTCATTACATTTCGCAGGTTGGGTAAAAATACGTGAACCACTCCTAGAAAATTATATGAAACCTCTCATATATTCACAATTTAAATAATTCCAAACTTAAAGTCCCGGGATATTATATATATATATATATATATATATATATATATATATACGAGGATCATTAAATAAGTTTCCAGACTTTTTTCGTATGGGCACTTTTATTGATAGTACACACATAAAAGTCTAGTCCCCTTTGAAATAATCTCCTCCGGCTGCAATGCACTTGTACTGTTCCAACAACTTCTGGAAGGCCCCATGGAAGTCCTCTAGTGTGAGCGTTTCATCTCCTCAATTGTCTTATAATGACAGCCTCTGAGCTTAGGGAATAACCAAAAGTCACAGGGAACAAGGTCTGGACTATAGGGAGGGTGACGAAATGTCTTGATGCCCATCTTGGTCGAATAGTCTGTGACAAGGATAGAGTTGTGGACTGGTGAACTGTCCTGGTGAAAATGCCACGGAGCAGATTTGAAGAGTGCTGGCCTCTTTTGATGGAATCTCTTCCTGAACTCCCTTAAAACTTCAACATAGTAACACTAACCCTAACCGTTTGGCCAATCAACTTTGGTGTATTGACTTCCTACTCCTCCCACACCTCTCATCATCCCCCACAGACTCCTTGCCTTCCTTGAATCTCTTATACCACTCAAAAACTGATGCTCGATTCATGCAAGATGCTCCAAAAGCAGTCTGAAGCATTCCATTCATGTCTGTGGCATTTTTTCCAAGTTTAAAACAGAATTTTATTGCATATCGTGCTTCTAAAGTGTCATCGCATCCAGATTGCATTTTTGAAATTGACCAGCTGTGACAATCAGGCTTTAGTAGGGTGTATTCCAATTGCTGCTGTAGCTGTTCATTTGAACCTAAAAATCATAAAAATTGGTCAGTCATCTCATAAGATGTATAGCAATAACATACTGAATTTTCAAGAGTCTATGACAAGTTTAAATGCCTGTATAAAAAAGTCTGGAAACGTATTGAATGCACCACGAATATATATATATATATATATATATATATATATATATATATATATATATATCAACTCATCCGAACAAGCAACATGTGAGGCAAGGTCAATTTGACAAGTTTGAATTCAGACTTTTCCTTCTCCATGACTGGTTGCCAAACTAAGTTTGCGAAGCCAATCTGCCCTACTATTTGTCCATAGCTGGTAGGTAGGGGAAGAATAGTTAAATTCATCCTTTTACTCGGCCACATATTGTGCTCAGCCACATGTTACCACGATGACAGTGCATAAGATCTCAAACTTGGGAAATGAGACTTTACCTCATCTACCATATTTTCCTGATCTCTCATTTATTAGCTATCATTTTTTCAAGCATTTGTGTCAAAAAACATCCCGTTCCAAAGGAGCACTATAAAACCGCATTTTCAAAATTGCTTGGCATCAAAATTTAGGGATTTATCGTACCGGCATAAATAATCTCTTTAATCGATTGCAGCTATGTAAAGATGTTCAGGGATCATCTTTTTCGCAGATTAAAACACTGTTTAAATAAATTCTAGAATGAAGGTCTTACTCTAAAATCGAAAATTATTTTCCGGACAACCTAATATAACCTCTTAAAGAAATTAGTTTTCCTATATTTACCTCGTTCAAGGTGAACGGCTCGAAAACATCCTGGAACGTTCAATCCTTCATTCTCCTCTGTTCATTAGCCGTCATTTTCTTCCCTCTCTCACAGCCACATTCGTCCTCTTTGTCTCTTTCAACCTCTCTCTCACATACTAGTTGAGTTAACTGTTATCCCGAACCCAAGAAGCCTTGTCCAGTCAGTTGTGACTGTAGAATACACTTACTGCTTTTCTACAGAGTGGTAAGAATCCCCCACCACCACCTCTAACAAGTGTCCTGCATATGACACTAAAAAATCTGATGATGAGGTTCCAGTAATGCTGGAGCTTTGGGGAACGCAGAGTATCTCTTCATGACCATCGATCCAAGGACCACTATAGCCCTGAGTAGTAGCACCTGATAGGGTCCTATTTATGGGTCATATAGAACTAAACTGTGTAATTATGCTAAACCTAATTACTTGAAATAGAACTCTTTTGATATTTAAACTGCGTATGCATTTTAAACTGGATTGTTTGAAATAGAACTATTTTTGACATTGAAACTGTACTTACTCTCAACTGAATTGTTTGAAACAAAACTGTTTTGACATTTAACTGTGTGTAAAAAAACAAACTTTTATAATACTAAACTGACGAGCTTGAAATAGAAATGTTTTAAACAATTAAACTGTGTACATAGGCTAAACTGAATTGTTTAATATAGAACTGTTTATTTGTATAAAAATGGATTTAATATTGAATAACCATGGTTGAAATGTCATAACACCCTAACAAACGAATAAACAAACAAACAAATAAATAAACATTTATCAAAATGACTTGATTCGGTGTTAAATGACCCGAAATTATTGATAGGCCTTTAAAACCAACCAACCAACCAACCAACCAACCAACCAACCAACCAACCCAAGACGCCATTATCACCGGTGTAGTGGAAACATAATCCCTTCATACAAATACTAACTTTCTAATATTCTTATACCTGGCCTGTAATTATTCGGATAAAATATTTTTGTGTGGATATTAAATCAAAAAAGTTACGAATGCATATTATATACGAGTACGAAAATACCAGTCGACCGGGGCTGAAAAAAATACCGATTACATCTCTGTCGAAGAGTGTCCTGATTTGACGTTAAAGAATCTGATTGTGAGGCTCCAATATTGCTGGAGGTTTGAGGTTTCATCTCTCGCAGGTCCTTTCTGGCCTGGAGTGGTAGTATCTGAAAAGAGTCCTCTCTATGGGTCAAATACAACTGTTTGACATTCAGACAGTGCAGAAAATGACATGCTAAATTGAATTGTTTAAAATAGAACTGTTTGATCATCTAAATGTGTGTAAACAAAAGACTGTATAATTGAATTGTTAGTTATATATGGCAATTCTTGGAATCATTTTACTTTGTTGAATTATGTTAAATCAATTTGTTAGAAATAGAAAAGTTCGATCCTTTTACTTTGTGTAAACAAATGACTGATGTTTAATTGAATTGTTAGTGATACATACCAATATTTACAACCATTTATCCCCCAGTCATCTGGGGCTGTAGAATACATCGATTGCTTCTCTGAAGAGGGGGGTAAAACCATCCAACAAGTCTCCTGGTTATGACACAAAACAATCTGATGTTGAGGTTCCAATAATGCTGGAGCTTTGGGGAATGCAGAGTACCCCTTCATTGCCATCGCTCTCAGGTCCACTCTGGCCCAGAGTGGTAGAACCTGATAAAGGTCCTCTCAATAGGTTAAATAGAATTAAACTGTGGTTTAAGTTTACTGTTTTTGGCAATTAAACTGCATATTTATGCAAAACTGAATTGTTTAAAATAGAACTGTTTTGACATTGAAACTGCGTACTTATGTTAAACTCAATTGCTCGAAATCCAACTGTTTTGACATTGAAATTGTGTAATTATGCTAAACTGAATTATTTGAAATAAAACTGTTTTAACATTAACTCTGAGAATAGCCCAGTAGAATACACCGACTGCACCTCTGCAGAGGGGCAAAACTCCACCAACGAATGTCCTGATATGACACTAAACAATCTGATGGTGATGTTCTTGTAATGCTGGTGCTTTGGGTAATGCAGAGCATCCCTTCGTTGCCATTACTCCCTGGTCCACTCTAGCCCGGAATGGTAGCACCTGAGAGGTCCCTATCTATGAGTCAAATAGAACTAATCTGCTTACTAATGCTAAACTGAATTGTTTGAATTAGAACTGTTTGTTAAACTGAATAGATTGAAATAGAAATGTTTTCGAAAATTAAACTGCGTACTTATGCTAAACTAAAGGAATTATTTTTGGCATTGAAACTATACATATGCTAAACTGAATTGTTTAAAATAGAAATGTTTTGACATTTCATCATCATCATGTCGCGCTGGTAGCACGGATATCCCTGACCCTCTCTCGCCACTCCTCCCTATCGTTCATCGCCCTAGGTAGGTCTTCAGGACAACATCCCGTATCCTCACATAGCTGCTGAATGTATGTTTGTGCTGGTCGTCCTGCTTTTGCACGGCCATGTGTGGGGATCCATAAGAGTACATCTCTTATGATTTCGTCCCTGCTTCTCCAGCAGTGTCCTGCATGTCTGATTTGTCTAACTTGAATAGTTTTCGTGATAGGAGGCAGTTGGCCGTACAGTTGGTGTCTTGTGGGGTATTGCCGCCAGGATTTGTTCAAGATTGCACGCAGCATTCTTGTGTAATTGCCGTCTAGCTTCTTCTCCAGCCGTTTTGTTAGCGTCCATGTAGTGCACCCGTATAGCAGTATCGATGTGACCGCTGCCTGGAAGAAACTGCGTTTCATTTTATCGGTTAGGTCGGATTCCCCCCCCCAAAAAAAGTTTTGACATTTAACTGTGTGTAAACAAAATCTATACTTATACTAAACTGAATTGTGTGAATTGGAACTGTTTCATTAAACTGAATACTTGAAATAGAAATGTTTTTCACAAATAAACTGAGTACTTATGCTAAACTGAATTGTTTGAAATATAACTAAGTGCATAAAAATGGTTGATATGCCGTTAAACTGAATAGCTTGAAATAGAAATGTTTTTAACAATTAAACTGTGTACTAAACTGAATTGTTTGAAAGAGAACTGATTATTTGCATAAAATGGATTTAAATAGAACTAAAATGCGTACTTATGCTGAATTGATTTGTTTGAATTAGAACCGTTTGACTAAACTGAATTGCTTGAAATAGAAATGTTTTTGATAAGTAAACAGTGTACTCATATTAAACTGAATTGTTTGAAATATAACTGACTAAAATGCATAAAAATGGATTTGGTGTTAAATAACCTACAAAGGTTGATATGCCGTTAAACTTAACCAACTGGCCAACTATTAGAACTATTTTACTATATCGACTTATGCTAAATTGAATTGTTAAAAGTAGAACTGCTTGATCATTTAAATGTTTGCAAACAAATTACTGATGTTTAATTGAATTGTTAGAGATACATATCAATATTTGGAACCATTTAATTTTTTTGACTTATGCTAAATTGAATTGTTAGAAATAGAACTGCTTCATCATTTGAATCTACAAAATGCGTTTACAAATCTTATATATTTAATATGTAAGTAAAAATAAGATCTGGCATTTAATGACCAAAAAAACCGAACCAAACCCAACCAAACTGAAACAAAATATTACCTTTTGTTCGTCACGTGCATTGCCCTATTGGAGATGGTATGAGGGAAAGTAAGTTATATCTATTTGTCCAAACTAAACCATCTGTAACAAAAAACTTCTGTTTTATTCTGCTACGAAGATATAGTTACTGGAATACGTGTTTGTTGGGAATTTGTTTCTTCTATTGTGAACTTGTTTTCGCTGAAAGATTGTCAAATTTTCTTGCGAGCATGCCCTTGCCTTTTCCCAAAATACTGCAGAATTTTCCGGTTTTAAAACATTATCCAAGCGATAGAAAATCTTATTTTGAGTCAGTATAAACCCGATGAAAAAAAAAAAAAATACGTGTTAAATTTGGTAAAAATTTAGCGGCCACAAATTCCAAAATGCTAATGCGTATTATATACAAAAGATTTTTTTTTTCTAACATTTCATAACCGAATGTTAAGGGATGAGTATTTCGCCAATGGTCCGGGATACCGGGGTTCAATCCCGGGTCAAGTAATACCAATAATTAAATAAAATGGTTTGATGCTAACTTGTTTAACACTCAGTTTTATAAGATAAGGATCAAGGATAAAGTGGAGCATTCCAGAGAATAGAATAGCACCCTCCCCTAAAACTAGGTATTGTAGCAATTGAAAAGGGAGCCTTCGGGTCACCCTCGACTACGGTCGCCAACTTTACTTACATTATAAATGATTTTATTATAAGAATGCATTGGAAATGATTTCACAATAAAAATGTATTGGAAATACAATTTACTTTCTTTTTTGAGAAAGATGTTCGTGTTCCATAGCCAGATACGGCTATGTTCGAAATGGACATCGAATGTTGGTAACATATATATATAACGTAGAACACAGGAATCTCGAAATTCGAAAACACGTAACGACTTCTTTGTTCAGGTACGAAACCTTTTTATTACTTTTAAGTTAAAGGTTTCGACATAAGGAGAGAGACATAATCATCATCACGAGAAAAGAAGGGTTCATGCCTTCCCCAAAGACTTTAGGACGAAATGAAACGCAGTTTCATCTAGGATTTGAACTCGGCTCATCCATTTTTTTTTAATAAAGGTAAACGTTACTTCCCTTGCGCATCCACACACACACACACACACACACAAACCCTTTCCTCTTCTTTTCTTTTCTTTTCTTTTCTTTTCTTCTTTTTAATCCCTTATATTTCTTAGAAGTTCTCGATACTCTAACCTCATTGCCTGTACCCATCACGTGATAGTTTTTCGAAAAAGAATATTGATTCAATGATTGAACGGTTATATGATCTTTCTTTGTATATATTCTTCTTTCCCCAGTAATTGCATTCAATTAAACATCCATCGTTGTTCTCTCAACGCTTGTTCCACTGTCTTAAAGTCCTGATGAAGGTTCATAAAAGCCGAAACGTTTTAACGTTGATGTTCATTCGAAATAAATCTATCAAATTTGGATTACTTTGTTTATCAGCTTTGCACACACACACACACACATACACACACACACACACACACACATACACACACACACACACACACACACACATATATATATATATATATATATATAACATATTGACCCCAACCAAGCTGTCAAAAGAAGAAATGCACCTGTGTAAATAACAGGTGCTTCCGGTCGAAGATATCAAGGGATAACCTTGACTGTCGACGGGTTGAACTGAGTGAAAATGTGACGCTCGCAAGAAGTAGGTGTGTGTCAAATTAATGTATAACCCCGGTGACAAGAAGTTCAGATCATTTAGAGAGAAGATGCTGGAATGAGAACCATGTCCCAGCAGAGGCTGGGCTCTCAGGTCCCCGGTTGATCAGCCCAGGAGAACAGGAAAGAAAGGCTGTGATAGCCGGAAGGGCTGGAGTCAATAAGTTGCTGTCTTTGTTCGGTCTCCAACTCACCTCTCACACGCAACCCTTTCAACAAAGCGAGAGGTATATTTTTCTAAAGAAATGTATCCGCTCGTCCTTAGTGTGTCGTCGTTATGTTTCTGCATGTATATGTGTATAGTTGGTCATGGCTATAGAACACACATATATATATATATATATATAAAAGCTTGGACAAAATAATGGAAACACCTAGAATTTCAGTATCATAATTTTGAAACTCCGATAAACACAGCAAGCGTTTGTTATTCTTATATTTTGGGATTTATTATTAATTTTTCTTATCTTATTTTACTAAAATTGTTGTTTTTTTTTACAGATCTCATGAGAAGAAATTAATCAAAATTCATTAAAATGGCAGATCTATCAGACTTTAAAAGAGGTCAAATTGTTGGTGCTCGTATGGGAGGCGCTAAAAAGAATAATCCAACAGAAGTGCTCAATGCGTGGCTGATTAATGTATATAAACATATATAAAAGAAAACTTATACAAAGCAAAATATATCATTTAAAACAAAAAAATTCCATCGGATGAGCCTGTCAATTGACGAGGGATATAAATTTGTAATGGAGTATTTTAATTAATTTTTCTTGTTTTTAATTATATAAATATATATATTGTCATCCACAGACAGACTGTTTCGTTCTATCAGAACTCTTCAGTGTGGCCAGACACGCAGGACGCTCGAAGCCGGGATCGAAACCCATCCAACTTTACGTTAGAGTAAGTTTCAGACCTCTCGGCCACCAAGCGGTCCACGTTGGCTAAGGGAATTTTTTAAGGTATTTATTTAGCAACAGCAGCAGCAGCCTTTGTTTACATTTTTTATACCCTATCGGCTACCAGAGTGCTCAATTCTTTCGAAGAGTTTTGCATTACGCTAGCGGCGGCCGACAATTCCTTCGCCAGAGTGCTCAACCCCCATGGGGGAGCGTATATATTGTCATCCACAGATTAACTGTTTCGTTTTATTACAACTCTTCAGTGTGGCTAGATACGCGAGACGCTCCAAGCCAGAATCGAGACCTGCTTAACTTAATTTCAGGCTGCTCAGTACGCAGAATTTAAAAATGTTTAATAAATTTTCTTACAGAAACATTATTTAGACCTTGAGTCTACTGATCTGCAGTCTTTATCATTTATTGAATTCATTTTATTTACTGTTTTTCTCTTAAAGTCACAGATAGAATCCGTGCCCAACGCAAAAGAAAGAAATGCGTTGATTTTGTCTAGCCTTTTGATTATGGTTTGAATTCAGAAAGCAGAATAAAATTTAATTTCTTGCCAAACTTCATTCATGCTTAGTCTATTCTTTTAATAGTCTATATTATTTTCTCAAAAAATTTTACACGTAAATAAACAGTATACAAAATAGGAAGATGATTATAGAAAATGGTTGCTCCCACTCCCTTCTAACCTGACGCTGGGGCTTTGGGGAATGCGGAGCACCCCTTTATTGCCATTGCTCCCAGGTCCACTTTAGCCCAGCGTGGTAGCACCTGATAGGGCCCTATCTATGGGTTAAATAGAACTAACGCTCGCCCAGTCGGCTGGGGCTGTGGAATACACTGTCTGCACCTCTGCAGAGGGGTAACCACCCCCAATTAGTGTCCTGGATATGACACTAAAGAGTCTGATAGTGAGGTTCCAGTAATGCTGGAGACTTGGGGGATACGGAGCACTCCTTCATTGCCATTGTTCCCAGGTCCACTCTGGCCCAGCGTGGTAGCACCTGATAGGGTCCTATCTATGGGTTAGATAAAACTAACGGCATACTTATGCTAAACTGAATTGTTTGACTAAACTGAATGGCTTGAAATAGAAATGTTTTTGACAATCAAACCGTACTTACATTTAAACTGCGTGCTTTTGCTAAACTGAATTGTTTGAAATTGAGCTGCTTTTGACATTGAAACTGTACTTACTCTAAACTGCATCGTTATATAACTGTTTGAATAAACTGAATAGTTTGAAATAGAAATGTTTTTGACAAACTATGTACTCATGCTAAATTGAATTGTTTTAAATAGAACTGATTATTTACATTAAAATGGATTTGGCGTTAAATAATACACAAAGGTTAATGTGCCATAAAATCCAACCAACCAACCAACCAACCAACGCCATACTTATGCTAAACTGAATTATTTGACTAAACTGAATAGCTTAAAATAGAAATGTTTTTGAGAATTAAAATCTGTACTTTTACTAAACTGAATTAGCTGAATTAGAACTGCTTGCCTAACTGAATAGCTTGGAATAGAAATGCTTTTTCACAATTAAACTGTACTTACATTTAAACTGCGTACTTATGCTAAACTGAATTGTTGGAAATAGAACTATTTTCATAAAAATGGATTTGGCGTTAAATAACCTACAAAGGTTGATATGCTATAAAACCCAAACAAACAGCCCACCATCCCTTCTAACCTATTGATAAAATGGCTTCAATATGTACGACCTTAGTCGAGCGGGACCCGAAGGCTCCCTCTTCCATAGCTACTACACCGAGGTGTAGAGTAGGGCGCTACTCCATTCTCTGGATTGCTCCGCTATACTCTTGATCAATACCTTATAATGCTTAGTGTTAAGCAAGGCCACATCAAGTACCATTCTTTGGTATGACTCGACCTGGGATTGAACTCTGGTTTCCCAGACTATTGGTGAAAAAAGTAACTCTTAGTAATTTAATTTAGATCGTACGTTAACCTATATGACAGTGGGTAATCAAATGACATGGATTTGGTTTGATTTGGTTGGGTTTGAGGCATATCAACCATTATAGATTATATTATGCCAAATCCTCTTTGTACATACATATTAAATATATTGGATTTGGTTTGGTTGTTTATCCTGACATATTAACCATTATAGGTTATTTAACTCCAAGTCCTCTTTATATATATATATATATATATATATATGATTTGGTTTGGTGGGCTTTAATATCAAGTCAACCATTATTGTATATTTAATGCCAAATCCTCTTGAGACACGTGTATTTGATATACGTACGTATATATGATTTGTAAACGGATCTTATTGATAAAAGTCTTAAACAAGCTTGAGTTCTTTTTAGCACACAGTTAAATGGTTTCAATTATTGCTATACAACAGGCCCAATTTAACATCAATTATATGCTTGCACACAGTTTGTTCCATTTGGCCCCAAGATAAGGCCCTCTCAGGTGTTATTTCTCCAGGTGAGAGTGGACCTGAGAGCAATGGTAATGAAGAGGTACTCCACATTCGCTAAATCTCCAAGGCAGGAGCCTCGCTATCAGATGGTTTAATATCATATAAAGGATACTCGTTGGTAGGTGGGGGTCTTATACCTTTACAGAGATGCAGTCTGTGTATTTTACAGTCCCAGCCGGTAGGGTCAGAATGACATTGAGTTTATAAGTAAAAAGGTTGGCAACTGTAGTCGAGGGCAACCCGAAGGCCCCCTTTTCAATAGCTACTACACCGAGGTGTAGGAGAGGGTGCTACTCCTTTTCCTGGATCGTTCAACTTTATCCTTGATACGTACCTTATAATGCTGAGTGTTAAGCAAGGAGATATCAAGTACCATTTTTTAAAAGTCTTTGGTATGAATCGACCTGGGATTGAACCCCGATCTCTAAACAAAAGTTAATGAGTAAAGTCTGCCCTCCTATACACCCAAATCTTTTAGGAGAATTGTTAGATCTTTCCCAAAGGTAAGAGCAATATGGGAAATGTTTATAGCCTAATCCAGGTTCTGAACTCAAGTCCCCGTACTCACTTCGAACTTTACCCAGTCAGCTGGGGCTGTAGAATACAATGACTGCAGCTCTGGATATGACACTAAACAATCTGATGGTGAGGTTCCAGCAGTGCTGGATCTTTGGGGAATGCGGAGTACCCCCTCATTGCCATCGCTTCCAGGTTCACACTGGTAGCACCTGATAGGGCCCTATCTATGAGTTAAATAGAACTAACAGCATACTTATGCTAAAATGAATTGTTTGAGTAAACTGAATAGCTTGAAATAGAAATGTTTTTGACAATTAAACCGTACTTACATTTAAACTGCGTGCTTATGCTTAACTGAATTATTTCAAATAGAACTGATTTTTGATATTAAAGCTGTATTTACACTTAACTGAATTGTTACATATAACTGCTTGAATAGTTTGAAATAGAAATGTTTTTGACAATTAAACTGTGTATTTATGCTTAACTAAATTGTTTTAAATAGAACTGATTATTTACATAGAAATGGATTTGGCGTTAAATAACCTGCAAGTGTTGATATGCCATAAAACCCACCAGACCAAACCCTTCGAACGAAGATAGCCATCTTACTATGATTCCTATAAATATATATATTCCAATGGCACTGATTAAAGTGGTGAAATTCCAAGATTTGGCGTTTAAATTAAAAGATTTGGCGATAGAATTCATTGATTTGGCGATGAAATTCTAAAGAATTGGCGATGAAATTCCAAGTTTTGGCAAAAAAATTCAAAGATTTAGTGACGAAATTCAAAGATTTAGCGATGAAAGTCAAAGATTTGGTGATGAAATTCTAAAAAATTGGCGATGAAATTCAAAGATTTGGCGATGAAATTCAAAGATTTAGCGATGAAAGTCAAAGATTTGGTGATGAAATTCTAAAAAATTGGCGATGAAATTCAAAGATTTGGCGATGAAATTCAAAGATTTGGCGATGAAATTCAAAGGTTTGGGGGTGAAATGAGGTTTTAGAATACCTCTGACTAAGTGCTATTCATTGTAAATTTTACCAATTGAGATTATTGTCGTTTTTTGTAGGAATGGAGGCGGAGATTAAAGCGGGGAGACGAGACGTTAAAATATCTCGGACTTAGTGCTATTTCTTGTGAATTGTCAGTAACTTTCCCCGTTATATATATATATATATATATATATATATATGTATATATATATATATATATACATATATATATATATATATATATATGTATATATATATATATATATATATGTATATATATATATATATATATACATATATATATATATGTATATATATATATATATGTATATATATATATGTATATATATATATATATATATGTTATGGTAATTTACACACGCACGCATGAACTCACGCAGCAGGTACTGCTCTTAGGCAGAAGGCAATATTCAAGCTGACGACCCTGGCAGTTGGAGCGAAACAGTCTCACTGTTAACCTTCTCGTTTGTATATGTTGTATTACTGTTCGTTGTTAACATATTTATCTAACTCAATTCCTTATCTTGTGTCTTTATTTCTGGCCCCTAACAAGACCGCAACAATATATATATATATATATATATACATCATTAAGGGTTTTAGGACTGTTGTCTTCATATCTATTGATGTTTCCACAACGTTTCGGCCGATATGTACTCTCGCCTTCTTCAGGTGTTTGTCGAACTCGGGAACCTTCACGGAACTTCGAACTACGTCGTTTATTGAATCCACGGGGGTCACCTGTTCTGATTCTGTTAGCCATAATCGGGTATAAGCGATAGGAATTCCTTTATTGTTACTCGCGTGCCGCTAGGATTGAAGGTTGGGGAAATAACAATAAAGATGAGGAAAATAGTCCAAAAACCCTTAATGATAAAAATCATCAAGCTTTGTCTCAGAAATTCATACAACTAATATATATATATATATATATATGTTATGGTAATTTACCCACGCACACATGAACTCACCCAGTAATAAATAGCACTAATACCCTTGGGAAAGGTATGAATCCAATCATTCTCTTCCTCCAGCTATGGGTAAATAGTAGGGCAGACTGGGTTCTTCAGCCTTGGTGAGGCGACTAGTCTGGGAGAAGAAAAACTCTGAATTCAAACCTGTTAAACTCCACTTAAAAACTGACCGAACGTAGTGGGTGGTAAATATGAATAAATAGCAGCAGGTACTGCTCTTAGGCAGAAAGCAATATTCCAGCAGAAAACCCTGGCAGTTGGACCGAAAGGTCTCACAGTTAACCTTCACGTTTGTATATGTTGTATTACTGTTCGTTGATAATATATTTAACTCAATGCCTTTCTTGTGCCTTTATTTCTGGCCCCTAACTCGGCTTTATTTGTCTCTGACTCCCGCCAGACAGGACTTGACACAAGGTCAATGACTCGAAGGTCGATTACACAGGGGATTTAAGGGAGGGGAAGGTCGATCCCGAGCCGTGGCTCGAACCCTGGTGGACTTTCCCGGTCATCGGCTTATTTAGTTCAATATCGGCTCGAGGAGCCGAGCTGGACATTGACCCAAACATTGGTCCAGGCACGGATGCCTGATTATAGCTTAAAGTGAACAACTAGGTCCAGTGCTATACTTGCTGGTCAATGACCACGCACCCACCTCCTTCTAACAAGGCCACTATATATATATATATATATATATATATATATAACGGGGAACGTTATCTTGTCTTTCCATTGACGTTATCTTACTATACGTTTCAAATTAACGTAACTGAATCAAGAATTAACAATTCATAATTGAGTCCTTGCAGACTGATTTCGCGGATATTCTGTTCTCGTTCAAGTTCAGTGTTATTTCATGATAACCTGTCAGTTAAATGAAATCTTACATCATTAAATTAACAATTCATTACTGGGAAAGTTGTGAACACAACAGTGGATTACAAAGTGGCTTCATCTTGATTTGACATCCCCACGAAACAACGGAAAACCAATTAAGCCTGAGGTTAGACAAAGATACAGCGAACGGGTCTGAGTTTGAAGTGATGAAGCTTTGGGTCCGAAACCCTGTCTGATTGATGACTCATTATCCGACAAAAGCTGTTGTCCTTTTGTAGGGGAAGATATATATATATATATATATATATATATATATATATATATATATATTTGAGCATGTTTTATTAAATAATAAAGACAAATTTTGTCTGTATAAATCATTCAAGATCCTTTCAAGTTTTCTAATAAGTGTCTAAGTTTCAGGTTGGAATTGGTAGATGAATTTCCAAAAATTGTCCCGAGTTCTTTCGGAACCTTCATAGGCCATCATCAGTGGTTGCTTGCCTGTGCAAGGTGTATTTGACGGTTTGCTTTGGTTTGGTCTTATGGCATATCGACTATTGTAGGTTATTTAATGCCAAATCCATTTTATACATATAAACAGTTCTATTTCAAACAATTCAGTTTAGCATAAGTACACAGCTTAGTTCTATTCGACCCATAGAGAGGTCCCTTTCAGGAGCTACCACTCCGGGCCAGAGTGGACCTAAGAGCGATGCCACTGTAACCTCATTATTAGATTGTTTAGTGTCATATCCAGGACACGTGTGGGTAGGACTTACCCATCTGCTGAGAAGCAGTCGGTGTATTATACAGCCCCATTCGACAAGGCAATGCAGTTGCCGGGAATACTGGTTATCTTCCTTCAGCTTGTCACTGGATAATGATAATGAAGCCTTAGGGAGTGGTATTCGTAACGTACAAGCGCTGGCCACTCTAATATCATGTTAACAAATATTCTCTAACGATCGTTTCAAATACCAGCCTTTCTTTCGAAATAGTCCCTAGGTGAGGGAGGCATTATGATGCAAATAGATTTGACCAGTTGGATGGATGTAGTTACATATTGACACGTGTCGGACAGGAGTCTTATAATAACATCATTATTGTGTCCTACCATAACTGGGACTGACCCGGGTGAAACCTCTTGTGTCTAAGCAGCCCAATTTAGGATAATACTGCTCTCATTAGGTCTGATTTGGTTTAATAATATATCAACCATAATACGTTATTTACCGATCCTCTTTATACATACATATTAAATATTGGCAAACACACACACACACACACACACACACACACACACACATATATATATATATAATTGAACATAATAGACATTTTTGTCCACATATTTTTTGTTGATCGTTTCGAATTGCCGTATTGATCTGATGATATTCGGCGGGAATTGGTTGATAAACCTTCCATAATTAGTTATTTCATCAGGGGAGGATGTTTTACAAAAGTGATGTGACTTTGTTAGAATGAGCGTTTTACTGTTATATTGTGTAGCGTTTAATTTTCGAGTTTGTTTCTATAAATAGCGTCAGTAGCAAATGACATTTTAGTACAATAGCACTGGTTTCAAAATTAATTCTATTAAGTTTGGGTTGTATGTTCCTAATATGTATAAGAATAACATCAATACACTAACTCTTGAAGCACTACATATTAGGAACATATAACCTAAACTTAATAGAATTAATTCTTACAAAGTAGTAATGTACATACAAAAGTTACATCACTTTTGTAATACATCCTCCCCTGATGATGGGCCAAAGTTAGACAGAAAGTACTTGGGAAATAAGTAATTATGGAAGTTTTATTAACCAATTCCCGCCGAATATCATAAGATCAATACGGCAATTCGAAATGATTAACAAAACAATATGTAGACAAAAAAATGTCTTATTTTCAATCAAGTATGTATCAATAACCGGGACATTGGCCCAGCGGTTAGAGTGTTCGCCAATGGCCCGGGAGACCTGGGTTCAATCCCAGGTCGAGTCATACCAAAGACTTTAAAAATGGAACTTGATACCACCTTGCTTAACACTCAGCATTATAAGGTACGGTTCAAGGGTAAAGTGGAGCAATCCAGGGAATGGAGTAGCGCCCTCCCCTACACCTTGGTGTAGTAGCTATCGAAAAGGAAGCCTTCGGGTCACCCTCGACTATGGTCGCTAACTTACTTATGTATCAATGAAGAAATGTTTCCAATATATATATATATATGTTTACTGCTGGTTCGGGAAACATGAGCTCAATCTCCGGTCAAGCAATACCAAAGACTTAAAAAATGGTACTTGATGCCTCCTTGCTTAACACTCAGCATTATAAAGTATTGAACAAGGGTACTTGGTAACCTTCGACTATCGTCATCCAACTATTTCATATGATATATATTTTATACATATGTTTGGAACGAGCCGCCGCAGGCCTCCATGTCAATGCATGTCAAACGGAATATATGTGCTATAATCAAACAGGTGACATCTCCATACTAGAGGGAACCTCTCTGAAACTGGTTGACAAATTCACATACCTAGGAAGCAGTGTCTCATCAACTGAAAAAGACCGACACGCGGCTAACAAAGGCATGGACAGCTATCGATA
The DNA here is from genome assembly GCA_963585895.1 of Sepioteuthis lessoniana. Taxonomy (NCBI): domain Eukaryota; kingdom Metazoa; phylum Mollusca; class Cephalopoda; order Myopsida; family Loliginidae; genus Sepioteuthis; species Sepioteuthis lessoniana. The sequence goes on along the minus strand of OY757946.1, from coordinate 14,975,891 downwards.
AGCTATCGATTATGTGGAAATCAGACCTGACCGATAAAATGAAATGCAGTTTCTTCCAGGCGGCGGTCGTGTCGATACTGCTGTATGGATGCACTACTTGGACACAAACAAAACGGCTGGAGAAGAAGCTAGACGGCAATTACACAATAATGCTTCGAGCAATATTGAACAAGTCCTGGAGGCAACACCCCACAAAGCACCAACTATACGGCCACCTGTCTCCCATCACGAAAACTATCCAAGCTAGACGAACCAGACACGCAGGACACTGCTGGAGAAGCAGTTACGATCTCATAAGTGACGTACTCCAATGGACCCCCACATATGGCCGAGCAAAAGCAGGACGACCAGCTCGAACATACATACAGCAGCTATGTGAGGATACGGGAAGTAGCCCTGAAGACCTGCTAGAGGCAATTAACGATAGGGAAAACTGGCGAGAGAGGGTCAGGGATATCCGTGCTGGTGACACGACATGATGATGATGATGATGATAAGATGTTCTGCAAAGGAAAACCCACAAAGGAAAACCTGCAAAGGAAAATATTATATTAACACAACATTATTATTAGTAGATTTACTAGCAGTGTCATGGGTCCCATTTATTTGACACAGACTATATTAATGGGTTGCATCTATTTTGAGACAATTTTGAATGATTTGGGCCCCAAATAAATAGTGAATATTTTTCCCCTCTTATTCAAGGCATTGTGACCAAGGATTAATAGTTGTTATAGCATACTATTTTTGCTTGTTTGTTTGTTTGGGTTTTATGGCATAGCAACCTTTGTAGGTTATTTAATGCCAAATCTATTTTACACGAATAAACAGTTCCATTCTAAACAATTCAGTTTAGCATAAGTACACAGTTTAATTGTCAAAAACATTTCTATTTCAAGCTATTCAGTTTAGTAAAATACTTCTTTTTAAAGCAATTCTATCTAATATAAGTATAGTTTTCTTTACACACAGTTTAATATCAAAAACAGTTCCATTTCAAACAATTTAGCTTAGCATAAGTACGCAGTTTAAATGTCAAAATCTGTTCTATTTCAAGCAATTTAGTTTAGCATAAGTACATAGTTTAGTTCTGTTTGACCCATGGACTAGAACCTATCAGGTGTTACCACATCGAGCCAGAGTGAAGGGGTACTCTGCATTCCCCAAAACTCCCCTGTTACTGGAACCTTACTATCAGATTGTTTAGAGTCATAAACAGGACACTCGTTGTGGGAAGGGGACTTACCCCTCAGCAGAAATGTAGTCGGTGTATTCTGCAGCCCCAGCCGACTGAGCAAAGTATACTATTTTCAAATCTAAAACAAAAAAGAACATAACATTATTAGTAGTAGAGTTATTAGCAGTCACATGGGTCCCATGTATTTTGAGACACCTATTTATTTATAGATATGCTGAGTGGGCAGAAATGATAGGGCAGTCACATGGGTCCCATGAATATTGAGACACCCTTTACAAATATACAATGAACCATATTCCCTAACATCTAGGCATAGAATAATCTTAGACATTTTGGTACGCTGCGAACATCAATAACCCAATCAATCCTTTATATACAAATACACGCATGAGGCGCTCGCCGATCTTATCATTGTAGAAAATGGACGCGACGACTCGAGTTCAAATCCTGGAGGAGGCTATTTGCATTTCCAAAGCAGTTATACTCTTGGGAAACGTATGAATAAAAACTTTCGACCTCCACCTATGGGTAAATAATAGATCAGATTTCTATTTTTAACATTAACGTGACAATCAAACTAGCAGAAGGAAAACACTGAATTAAATACCGCTTAAAAATTGACCTTGTATCATATACTGCAGGTGAGGAAAATTTGTAAATATATATATCAATGAATTTACCCCACACCCACACCCACACACACACCGTAGCGGCAATAACGATTCTCTATAGAAACACTAAAGTAAAAGTACGATTACCGGATGGAGACACAGAATACTTTGACATTGTAGCAGGAGTACTACAAGGGGACACGCTGGCCCCGTACATCTTTATCATTTGTCTAGACTACGTACTTAGAACATCGATTGACAAAATCAAAGAGAATGGCTTCGAACTGACGAAGAAAAGAAGCAGAAGATACCCCGCAACAACAATTACCGACGCCGACTACGCCGATGACATAGCGATACTGGCAAATACACCTGACCAAGCCGAAACACTTCTGCATAGTTTGGAACGAGCAGCAGCAAGCATAGGGTTCCATGTTAATGCACACAAAACCGAATATATGTGCTATAACCAAACGGGGGACATCTCCACTCTAGAAGGAACCCCACTTAAACTAGTAGACAAATTCACGTACCTAGGAAGCAGCGTCGAATCAACCGAAAAGGACATCGAAACGAGGTTAACGAAAGCATGGACAGCTATAAATAGGCTATCGATTATATGGAAATCAGACCTAACCGATAAAATGAAACGCAGTTTCTTCCAGGCAGCGGTCACATCGATACTGCTATATGGATGCACTACATGGACGCTAACAAAACGGCTGGAGAAGAAACTAGATGGCAATTACACAAGAATGCTGCGTGCAATCCTGAACAAGTCCTGGCAGCAACACCCCACAAGACACCAACTGTACGGCCACCTGCCCCCTATCACGAAAACTATTCAAGTTAGACGAACCAGACATGCAGGACACTGCTGGAGAAGCAGAGATGAACTCATAAGAGATGTACTCTTATGGATCCTCACACATGGCCGCGCAAAAACAGGACGACCAGCTCGAACGTACATTCAGCAGCTATGTGAGGATACAGGTTGTTGTCCTGAAGACCTACCTAGGGCGATGAATGATAGGGAGGAGTGGCGAGAGAGGGTCAGGGATATCCGTGCTGCCAGCACGATGATATGATGATGACATAGATAGATAGATAGATAGAGGGAGAGAGAAAAATTAAGAAATAAAAGTTTCATGGGAAAACATATTAGCAATGAAACAACTTAAACGGTGAGATTTAAATTCTGTTTAGTTTTGTGTATATATATATATATATATATCGTTTAAATAGTCTTTGGCCATAAGTTATATACATATATATAGATACTTAGTGACAGCCATGGTATTCTTTCGATGACTATTTTTACCTCATCAATGGACGCCACCCTGGAGGAGGCTATAGTTTCCTTACTGAACCATATAACCCTGGCCATTGACCTGTGGGATTCTTCCGCCCAGTATCAGATGAAGCACGCCATTCACCCGTCGTTTGGTTCATCCGCCTTTCTTCACATCCACCATGCTGCTTCCCATGGCTTTTTTCCCCTTAAGTGTTAACAGTTATAATCCAGCTATTTATTTTTTTAAGTTGTTTTTCGAACCCTCGTCAGTTTTATTGCCTTACAAATGTAGTTCCTTACTTTATTTCGATGTTTGTTCACGTGATATTAAAAAGATTCAATTCTCATAGAAATATTTCAGACAATCCAACCACCCCGTAATACTTTTTACAAAACCAATCTTCAATACATAGAACGGTTAAAATTTAAACGCAATAATAATAATAATAATAATAATAATATGCACAGCCGAGAATCTGTCCTGGAGAATGAGACGCACAGACTCCTCTAGGATTTCGAGATACAAACGGATCACCTAATTTCGGCCAGACGACCAGACCTGATGATAATCAACAAAGAAAAAAAGAACTTGCGGAATTGTGGACTTTGCTTTTCCGGCTAACCACAGAGTAAAACTGAAAGAAAATGAAAAGAGGGTTAAGTCACGAAAATGAAAAAACAAACAAACTGTGGAACATGAAAGTGACAATTATACCAATTGTGATTGGTGTTATTGGTACAGTTACCAAAGGATTAATACAGGGACTGGAGGACTTGGAAATAAAAGGACGAGTGGAGACCATTTAAACTACTACAATATTGAGATCAGCCAGAATACTGGGAAAAGTCCCGGAGACTAGAGGAGACCTACTGTCACTCAAACTTCAATGAAAGACCATCAGTTAACGCTGATGTAAAAAAAACTCTCAAGGAGTAACAACAACTATATTAATAGTCTCGAAGTCTTCGTGGTGGTAAACCATCGTATTTATTTTGTTTTTTCTTTGTTTCTTATCTGCTGCTAGAGGAAAAGCTAAACGGGAATCGCACTAGAATGTTACGAGCTATATTAAACAAATCCTAGAAGCAATATCCCACAAAACAACAGCTATACGGCCATCTACTTCCCATCTCAAAAACCATCGAAACGAGACGAACAAGACAAGAGGGACAATGCTGGAAAAGCAACGACGATTTTTATACACGACGTTCGCCTATGGACTTCATCACAGAGACGTCCAAGTGTTGGAGCCCAACTAGAACATATCTACAACAATTCTGTACGGACACAGGATGTAGTCTAGAAGACCTGCCGGAAGCGATGGACAATAGAAACAAGTGGCGAGAGAGGACCAGGAAAATCCGTACTAGCAGCACGATATGATGTATATATATATATATTACGAAAAATTCTCACTGACAACACAACAATATTAGAACATCAAAATAACAAACAAAAACTACAGATTCTCGAAGCATATTAGAAGCATGTAACCCACACTTAACAGAATTGATTTTCAAACCAGTGCTAATGGAATTAAATGTCTTTAGCCACTGACACTATTTATAAAAACACATTTAAAAGCAAACGCTACACACTCCAATAGTAGAGACGCTCTTACAGAGTAGTAATGAAAAAAATAAAAGTTATAACTTTTTTAATAGATCATCACCTGATGATGGCCCAAATTTGGGCAGAAAGTACTTGGGATATATACAATTATGGAAAATACATCAATCAATTCCCACCGAATACGATAAAAGCAATACGGCAATATGAAAGGATCAACAAGAAAATATGTAGACAGAAAATGTCTATTATGTTCAAAGAAATTTGTATTAATGAAAAAACGCTGCCAAAATACACACACACACACACACACACACACACACACACACACATATATATATATATATATGTGTGTGTGTGTGTGTGTCAGTGTGAGTATGCGTGTATGTTGGTGGGGTGTATCAAAATGTACAAATATGAAAAATACAAGGTCATCAATTAATTAAATTATTTCCGCACGTTAAAATTTAGATTTACCTGATGAAGGTTTTAAAAAAATGAAGCATTTAACGTTGACAAATAATTCCATCAATCAAGTTATCCTCCAAAGACCTTGTGGTTTTTTTATATTTTTACATTTTCATATTGTCGGATTTATATCCAGTTTTCACAGCTATATCATCATCATCATCATCATGTCGCGCTATTAGCACGGATATCCCTGACCCTCTCTCGCCATCCCTCCCTATCGTCCATTGCTTCTCGCAGCTCCTCTGGGCTACATTCCGCATCAACACAGAGCTGCTGTATATAGGTTCGAGCGAGTCGTCCAGCCTTGTACTCTTGTGGACCCCTTCACACGGACGTGCAGTCCGTGTGAAGGGGTCCACAAGAGTACATCCCTTATGAGCTTCTCCAGCAGTGTCCCGCCTGCATGGTTTGTCATTATCTGTTACAGATACATATATATATATATAGAGAGAGAGAGAGAGAGAGAAAGAGAGAGAGACTGACAGACTGACTGACAGACAGAGACAGAGAAAGAGAGACAGAAAGAGAAAGTGAGATACAGAGAGACGGGCAGACACACTGACCGACAGAGAGAGAGAGAGAGGGGGAGAGAGAGTGATGCAGAAAGAGAAAGAGAGACACAGAAAGAAATTGAGAGAGAGAGAAAGAGACAGAGAGAAAGAGACAGACTGACGGAGAGACAGAGACAGAGAGAGTGAGACAGAAAGAGAGGGATAAAGAGAGACCCAGAGAGAGAGAGAGAGAGAGAAAGAGAGAGAGAGAGAGAGAGAGAGAGAGAGTTATGTCCAGAACCTTGTAAAATTCGTTTTTAAAAGCGTTTTTTAAAATCGTTGAAAATCGACTTTTCAAGACAATCTTTAAACGCTACTGACACTTTCACACACGGACATGCGCATGTGCGCACTCGCGAGCGCGCGCACACACACACACACACGCACGCACATATATATATATAGTTCCAAGGATTTCCATGGACTCTGTCTATCTCTCTTTCACTGCCTATGTTTATATATATATATATATATATATATGATGACAATTGATTTGTTACTCTAGTAAACAGTTTTATTACGAATGAACTGATTTTTGTAAAAAAAAAAAAAAGCAAATTTTACGGAAGAACAGAAAAAGAAAAAAGTTTCAAATAACTATTTATTTTTTAAAAGAACTTTTTTTTTTATCGTTAGTTCTTCTTCGTTCGCTGTTTTCATCATGGACACTTCTCGAAGAAATTTCTATTGCCATGATCTTAACATCAAACTTAAATAAAGATACGCTGCATAAAACAAAAAATAAGACGCAAAATATTACACACACATACACACGTATATATATATATATATATATATATATATAATTTCACAAGAACAAATTTTTTATCAAACCAAATCTTTTTGGAAGAGCAAAGAAACACAAAAGAAACGCCCTACTTCATACAGGATTCAAGAAAGCGTAAGTACGCCAATGCGCATGTTCCTACGCATGCGCAGGAAAAACTAAACAAAACAAAAAAGCGAGTAGACTCTTAAAAGTGCTAACAATTTAAGTGTTAGAGAACTTGTGCATCAAAGCTACATGCATAAAATTTTTAAAAATCTTTCAAATAGTTGCCGTTAATTAAGCGAACAAAAAAGATTTTAAAATAATTTCTTTGAAAATATCAAACTCAAAGAACATCTTTTAGGTAATAATTTTCTTTTAAAGGCGAAAAAAGATAATGGAAGATAATATGATTAGTTGATGTATGGGACGCGCGACTTTGTTGGCTTTCTGTTATTACAGAAAAAAATTACTCCCAACCCACCACTAGTGTACTAAGAATTTTCATCAGCTATCTATCTATCTATCTATCTATCTATCTGCCTGCATCTCAATCAATTCATATCTATCTATCTATCTATCTATCTGCATCTCAATCGATTCATATCTATCTATCTATCTATCTAACTATCTATCTATCTGTCTGCATCTCAATCGATTCATATCTATCTATCTATCTATCTATCTGTCTGTCTGTCTGTCTGTCTGCATCTCAATCGATTCATATCTATCTATCTATCTATCTTCTTCTAAATCGATTCATATCTATCTATCTATCTATCTATCTATCTATCTATCTGCATCTCAATCGATTCATATCTATCTATCTATCTATCTATATATCTTCTTCTCAATCGATTCATATCTATCTATCTATCTATCTATCTATCTATCTATCTATCTATCTATCTATCTATCTATCTTAGTCTGTTCATTATTAATCAGTATATGAAAAAATGAAATAAAATAAAACAAAACAAAACAAAGACAAAAACCCTAACCTAAAACAAAACAAAGCAAAACAACAGGTTGCAAAAGATTGAAGACTCTCAGAGATACTTGATGTTGCTCGAGTGTCCGATATTTCGTCAGATTTTTTTATTACCCTTATTTTGTTTATATCTTGTTTTTTTTTATATATATTGTTTTTTTTTTCATGAATAATTTTCGTTTTTAAAAAGCGTTTGGAAGTATGCATTTCCATTTTCGAAAATTTTAAACACAAGTGGAAATTACCTGATTAAAGAATGCCTTCATTTGTCATTTTTATTTCCATATTTCAAGAGTACGCATCCTAAAACGAAGGAACTGAAAATGTATATTCGACATGGAATTTATTACAAGTTTAAAAATAACGAAAAATTCTTCAGAAACAGCTTAGAAAATTTCTAGTGTTTATAGCCAAGGTATCCTTATAGACCGCGAAGTCCGAAACTGTTTTTTTTTTTTCAAAGTTTCATTCTGTCGATATGCCATTGAGGCATAAACCCAAACCTGAACGCTCATCAGGTCTCGATAAAGACGCTTTAGAGGAATTGGTTGAAAGCAATCTGGTTACAAGTTTTTGAGAATTAGCCCTTGAGGACAACACATCCCAATCCAAAATCTGCCACCGTTAGAAAAAAAGTGAGCAAGCTGGGAATTTGGTTTCTTTGTTTAATGGCACATCAACCTTTGTAAGTCATTTAATGCCAAAGCCATTCTCCTAGAAGAACATTAGTGGTACTATTTAACCCATAGCTGGAAGGATAAGGGGGTTCATACTTTACCTAAGGGTATTTGCCCGAAAGTGAACGTAATAGCGCGACTGGAGTTTGAACTCGCATACTACGATTCCGAAGTCCATCGCTTTAACCATTACACAACGAGGACACCCCCGGGAAATCAACAGGTCGGTGAATTTCCTTTTTCTCTCTAACCGACGTTTTTCAGGTGTTGATTAGGGAGGTTCTAAATCGAATATGTCGAAAATAGTGTCTTCTGTTTGTGGTACGTAGTTGGAGTCGTTCAAACGGCGATTCTGTAACTAGTTCTAGTGTCTCTTATGTGTATTAGGGTCCTTTTACAATGTACACCCTATCAACAATTCTTTATTTAATTATTACACGTTCCCAACAGGACGTGTTATTTTGATATTTTTTAAAGTAAATTTTTTCTCCCGGGTTTAACCTTTTTTTAGGCACTAATGTGGTCTTTTACAGCTTATTTTGTTTCGAGAGTAGCTTATTGAAGACGGATCTTATCTTTCTGGCAAACATAGTCTCGGCTGGTGAAACTGGTAATGGTGTATTGAGATTGGGTGTGAGTCTGTATACCTGCAGAAATTGCTGTAGTGCCTTGTTCGTCGGAGAACCAGATACTTTTTTGAGTGCTTTTAACATATCGACAAAACGTTCAGCTTGGCCGTTTGATCGTGGGTGATATTGCAGTGTGGTGATATGCTTTATTTTGGAAGATTTCGAAGAACTCCTTGAATTCGGCAGATGTGAATTGGCTTCCGTTGTCACTGACCACACAATCTACTACACCAAACCGCGCAAACAGTTCATGTAGGAACCCAGTAGTTGTCCCCGTAGTAGGTCTTCTGCATTTGAGAACCTCAGGCCATTTAGAGTAACTATCCACTACAATTAGGTAGTAAAAATCTTCCATGTACCCTCGACCAAAGTTGTTCTGTTTTTGGCCAAGATTTAAAAGTAGTGGGTGTGCTTTTGCCGCTAAAACACAGCCTTTACATTTTTCGATCGTGTCCGTAATGTCGTTAACCATCTTCGGCCAATATACATAGCTTCTCATGAGACTCTTCATTCTATTTATTCCCGGGTGTTCCGTGTGGAAATCTCTTAAAATTCTGTTTTGCAATTTCTTTGGTATTACGACCCTTTCACTATATAGGAGGACGTTATCACATAGTGATAATACTTCTTGTACTTTTTCGTTTTTTGCTGCGATTTTCTCTTTAATATTGGTAATAAAGTCGTCATTCATTGATTCGATTTTATCTCGAGTAGCGTCACAGGCAGTTCTTTGACGGTGTTAGCTATCATGTTTTTAATTTCACAGTCTGCTCGTAAGGCTGCTATTATTGTGTCCTCGAAGGGTTCACTATACTTCGGTACCAACCTTGATCGTCCATCTTCGTGGCTAATCTGTTTTGACGGGAGGTATTCGATTTTAAAATTGTAGTTCAGTAAAATCGTTCCACATCTTAGTTGCATATTGGCAGTATAAATTAGCAGATCCTTTTTTAACCCAAAGATGGTTATTAGGTGTTTGTGGTCTGTTTGTAGAGTAAAGAATCTGCCATGCAAGTATCGGTGAAATTTTGTCGCTGCGAATATGATTCTCAAGGCTTCCTTTTCAATCTGGGAATAAAGCTTTTCGGCCGGTAGAAAGGGTTCTAGACGCGTGAGCTATTGGCTTTTTTGTCCCATGGGACATTTTATGGAGGATACACGAACCAACCTCATATGAGCTGGCATCGCTTGCGACAATAATCTCCAGTTTTGGGTCATAGTGCGTGAGAAAAAGATCAGATGTCAATACCTTTTTAATTTGGTCAAATGCAGTTTAACATTCGGGCGTCCATTTCCACTTTTTATCTTTTAGTAGTTCGTTTAGCGGGGCGCGGAGATCGTGCATATTTTTTAATGAAACTTTGGTAGTAATTTGCAAGTCCAAGGAAGCTCTGTAATGTCGAAAGATTATCAGGGGCGGGCATATCTTTGATGTCTGTAGCCCTTTTGGGGTCGGGACGTCTCCCGTCTTTGTCAATGATATGTCCCAGATATTTGATTTTGTTCATACAGAAATTGCTTTTTGCTTCCTTTACCTTGAACCCAAATTCCCGTATTTGTGCGAAAACCTTGTTTAGATGTGTAGCTCCTTCGTTTTACTACTTATTAAAATATCGTCAAGATAAGTGAAAGTGAAGTCAAAGCCGCCCAGCATGGTGTCCATCACCTGTAGGAAGATAGCCGGTGCGACTTTTATTCCAAAAGCTAGTCTGTTGAATTTGTACAGCCCTCTGTGTGTGTTAATACAGAATAATTTGGAGCTATTTTCTTCTACTGGAATCTGGAGGTAGGCCTCGCTTAAGTAAATTTTTGAAAAGACTTTTCCTCCATCTAATTTATTAAAGACCTCTTCTTGGCTGGGGAGTGGATAGGGGTAATCCTTGAGTGCAGCGTTCAATCCTATAGAAAAATCTGCGCATACCCGGATTTCCTTAGATTTGTTCTTACTTATACCGTAGGAGCAGCCCATTCACTGAATTCCACTTTCGATAATATGCCCGTATTTACTAATCGGTCAAGCTCTTGATTTATTTTTTCAGTCGCAGCGAACGGCACGTTTCGTTTCTTTCTAAAAATGAGGCGTGTATTATCCTTCAGTTCAAATTTTGCCTTAATTTTAGTACATTTGCCAAGACCAGCTGAAAATAGTTCAGGGAAACTACCTTTTAATTCCATCTTAATTTTTTCATCTTCGGTCGTAATACATTCTACTTTTTGGCAAAACGTCTTAATTGGTTGATCCCAGAGATTAAATTTCTGAAACCAGTCTGACCCAAACAAATTTTTTGTGTTCTTCAGTACAAAGACTTTTAATTTTTTGGTTATACCATTTAGTGATACTGGGATAATTATTTCGTCAACAAATTTTATTTTGTCTCCTGTTACCGTTCGCGCCGTCTTGTTTGTCATCTTTATTATTGGCTTATTTAATTTTCTCCAAGTTTGGAAGTTTATTATTGATAGATCAGAGCCAGAGTCTAGCTGAAATCTTATCGACTTATTTAGTACTTTTACTGTTATGTATTTACGAACGACCTTGTCTGACTCGTCCTCGCTTTTTGTATGTCTGACTCAGTTTTTAATTATTTTTCTGTTTCTACACTGTGAGCCCTTATGTCTGAATTTATCGCAGTTTTGACAGTTTTTTGTACGATAGGGATAGTCCTTGGCCCAATGTAATTTTCCTCAGCGGTAGCAAGCGCTGGGTGTTATTTTTGGTTGTCACTAGTCTGCCTGTATTGAAATGTTGGGTAATCATATTTTTTGAGTAATCGTATTTTTCTCTCTTTTACCGGAGAGTATGATTGAGATCTATGTTTGACTTTCCTTACGTAAGCAACACCAGACTCCTCGATATTTTTTGAGTCTTTTCTGACACTCACTATCCTCTGACAGTCTTCAGCCAGGTTTTGAAGTGGGATATCGGGTTCGTTCTCTACTTTCGACAAAACTCTGCATCTGATTTCCGCGTTCTTTGCCGACACTAGACCCGAGATAATCATCACTGTCCCTTTTTGTTAAATTGAGACATTTCCATCTTTTGTGGAATAGAGACGTTTTGGAGCTGAATAATTCTGACAGTAATTTAACTGTTTCTAAAAAGCCATGTTCGCAAGTTTTTTTTGGTAAGATATAATCTACGAACTTGTTGTGTTCCACAGTTCCTAGCTTTTGTAGTAGTAGTCTAACTTTTTTAGCATCAGTCCAATCGGCACAGTCGGTAATATAGATACCTTCATATCTTCTGTAATATACCTCGAAGGTCTTATCTTCATCTGGTGTGTAGATAAATGTTTCGACCGCATTCCACACAGCATTTTGAGTGAAAACTGCAGTATTATCTGTTGGCTGGTTATTACTTAGACTTTTAAAAAGTGCTTCTTATTGTTTTTGTAGTTCAAGGAAGAACCATTGTTGTTTTTCCTCGTTTTCTTGTTCCTTTTCCTTATTTCTTTGTTATAAGTGAAAAAGTCTTTCTTCTTTTTTTTTGATGAAGTTGAAGTTGTTTTTCTTCGTTTTCTTTCTGAAGTAGAGGGAGTTTTTCCTCATTTTTTTGTTCCTTTTTCTTATTTCCTTGTAACAACTGAAAAAGTCTTTCTTCGTTTTTTTTGTTGAGACTCCATTTGGAACCTCATCCTTTGCGCAATCATTTCTTTAAGGTCTTCCATTTTTTAGACTTAAGAATTTTTTTCTATTAAAAAAAATCTTTTTTTCTCTGGAGGGGGGAAGTTTTTTTCCCTTCAGTAAATATCCCCAAAAATTATGAATAACTACTGTGTGATTGTGTGTTTTATGTACAACACAATACTGTAAGCGGCGAATTAAATTTTTCTCTCATAAGTGGGGGGTGGGTGGTGGAGAAAGAAAAATATGAAAATCACTTTTTGATTACGTGACAATCTACTAACAGTCTTTTTTATATCCATTATCCGACACACTCCGTCGTTCATACAATTTGATACCTCGTAGTTGTTTAAAAAAATCTTGTTCGGATCGTTGTATGATGGAACTTTGTTATAGATTCTTTAACAACTTGTAGTTGGGTATCTCTTTGTTGTTGGGATATATCTTCGCCAGTATGTTGTGCGATTAACCCCCTTTGCTTGTTGGAGAGTCCCTTTTTTCGTTCGAGTTCCTCGTCGCCAGTATGTTGTGGCCCCGGAAAGGGTCATTAATGAAAACACAGACACGAATATTCGGTAAACAGATTATAATGCACAAGAAAGGTAGAGTTACATAGAAAAGGTAATAAGTCTCGTACTGTTTCGGATAACTCCGGTATTGTTCGGCTGGCAGCGAAATCTCTCAATACTAATAAAGGTGAGAAGAGTCCATTGTGGTGAGATGGGTAAGGCTCCCACAACAACTAGTTAATGTACGCGTCTGCATAAGAGAGGAAATAAGAAAAAAGAAAGAAAGAAAGAAAGAAAGAAAATAGAAGAATGAAAGAAAAAAGAACACAGAAAAAGTAGATTGAAAGAAGAAAAGAAAGAAAAGAAGAAGAAAGTTGGAAGAACGAAGGAAAGAAAAAAGAGAAAGAAAGAAAAAGGAAAAAGAAATGTAGAAAGAAAGAAAGAAAGAAAGGAAGAAAGAAAGAAAGAAAGAAGAGATGAAATAAAAGATAAAAGAAAGTTGAAAAAAGGAAGAAAGAAAAAGGAGAAAGAAAGAAAGAAAGAAAGAAGAGAAAGAAAGAAGAGAAAGATAAAAATAAGTTGAAAAATATGTTGAAAGAAAGAAAGGAAAAAAGAAAATGGAAAAAAGAAATCTACATCCGAGGATCATTAAATAAGTTTCCAGACTTTTTTCGTATGGGCACTTTTATTGATAGTACACACATGAAACATAATAGAATATAAATATCGCAAGACTTATGACATGACTTCCTTTTGTATTTCTTTGTGAATAGAAGAACAAAACCAAAAATTGCTTGAAACGAGTTGTGTTTGTCTTTCCCTTTTCCCATCCGACAATTAGCCGCACATACATAGCAGTCGTCGATGACTATCCTACCGTATCCGTATAATGCATTTAAACAATTTATTTTTCATATTTCAAAAGTTTTGTGGAAGATCAAGGTGTGCAGTTTTTTTACCCTGATTCTCAAAATTTTTAAAGATTGTAGAAAATTGATTTAACCTATCTTTTGGTTTCTTTCTTTAATAGCATATCAACCTTTGTGGGTTAGCTAATGTTTAATCCATCCTTAGAGAGGAACAGTAATGGTACTATTTAAAACATAACTAGGGAAAAAAGAGGGTTCATGCCTTTCCCAAATGTATTAGTCTGAAACCAAACCTAATAACATGATTGGAGTTCGAACACGCTTACGTCAAGACGGCAGTCCTGCGCGTTAGCCCCAACATCCCAGTCAATTTGGCTAACATCTTTCTGAATTAATAAACGCTGATATGTTTACGTCCTTTTAAACAGGAATACTTGAAACCGGATGTTATATAATTACGGAATGATTTTTTTATATTAATCATTTTTCGTTAATTATATTTTATCATTCAGTTTAGTTGGGCTTTGAACTATTCGGCTCTTAGTTCAGGTTCAGAGACATTGGGTACAGTTTACGCTCGTGCGCAGAGGATATGACAATCACAATTGTCATAATAAACCCCAGATGGGAAATGAGGCTGGAGTGTGAATGACGTCATGCCCGGAAGCAATGGGCTGGGAATTTGGGGATTTTGAATAAGACGTCAGTTTGGAGTTGACTGTGGGCCAGGCAAGTGACAATTTTGTTTCTGCCATTGTGGCATAGAGAATTGAGTTCTCTGCCATGGAGTTGAGAGTTGGAAGGTTGACTTTGGGCCATGTAGACAGACAGTCGGGTTGTCTGCCATTGAGGCAGAACGTTGAGAAGTTGAGTTAAGGCCATGAAGTTGAGAAGCTGAGTCCGACCAGACTTTTAAGAATTGTGTCTCTCTCCTCGTGTCGAAGAAAGTCCAGAAGTTAATAAACGTTCGTACTTAAACAACGAAGTCGTCTGAGTATTTGTATCAGCATGCATTTGTTAATGTGTTGATTGAGATTTTTATGAATATATAACATGGAGATCTACTTGGTTTGGAAGAGTCTCTTTGTTTAATGGCAAATCAAACTTTGTGGTTTATTTAATGGCAAAGCTATTTCCATAGAAGGACAGTAGTAGTACTATTTAACCCAGGGATAGGGCATATGGGAGTTCATGCCTTTCTTAAGGGTAATAGTCAGAAGTTTAATGTAATAGCGCAAATGGAGTATGAACTCGTTTATCACGATGTTGCAGTCCAGTACGTTTGTCGTCACGCCACGAGGACCCACTAAATGGATTGTGTTAATCTCTTACTCACCGTAGACGGAAACTTCAACTAGTATGTTATCAGTTCTGCCTTCGTCAAGTGACACAGCAAACAAAAGGATCTGTACACAGTAATTTTACATTATGGAAAGAAAATACGAAAAGAAAAAAAAATCTTGATTTTCTTTTAAAACTAGGAAGAATTTTGTTTTTACAGAAATTTAAAATAAATTTTCTGTTGTTTTTTTCCTTTCGTAACGATTTCTTTTCAATTTTCTGCTCTCTGAGACCGTCTTTGGTACTTTTTAAAACACATTTACCATTTTCTACAAATTTCTAAGATATGTAAAGAAGAATTAATAATTTTTTTCCTGGGAGAACTGTTCAAAGAAGAAATTATCTCATGACAAAGGGAAGAACGAAATTTGAAAAAAAGAGGAGAAAAAAGAGAAAAGAAGAAAGAAGGAAAGAAAGAAAGAAAGGAAGGAAGGAAGGAAGATAGAAAGTTCAGAGAAGAAAGCAAGTAAGGAAGAAGAAAAGTAGATAGAAGGGAGAAGGAATAAAGATGACAGAGAAGATAGAAAAAATGAAGAATGATAAGAAGAAGTAAAGTTGAATAAAATGAAGAAAGAAAAAGGAAAAAGAAAGAAAAAAGGAAGATAGAGAGTAGAAAGAAAGAAAGAAAGAAAGAAAGAAAGAATGAATGAATGAAGGAAGGAAGGAAGAGAGAGAGAGAGAGAGAGAGAGAAAATAGATTGATGAAAGAATGAAAGAAAAAAGAAGGAAGGGAGAAGGAAGGTGAGAAGACAGAAATAAGTATGAATGAAGAAACGAAAAAAGAAAGAAAGAAAGAAGAATGAAAGAAAAAAGAACACAGAAAAAGTAAACTGAAAGAAGAGAAGAAAGAAAAGAAGAAGAAAGTTGGAAGAACGAAGGAAAGAAAAAAGAGAAAGAAAGAAAAAGGAAAAAGAAATAAATGTAGACAGAAGAAAGAATGAAAGAAAGAAGAGATGAAATAAAAGATAAAAGAAAGAAAGAAAGAAAGAAAGAAAGAAAGGAGAGAAAGAAAGAAAGGAGAGAAAGAAAGAAAGAAAGGAGAGAAAGAAAAAGAGAAAGAGAAAGATAAAAATAAGTTGAAAAATATGTAGAAAGAAAGGAAAAAAGAAAATAGAAAAAGAAATCTACATACATATATATATAGATATATATAAGTAAAATTGGCGACCTTAGTCGAGGGTGACCCGAGGGCTCCCTTCTCTCTTTTCAATTGCTACTACACCGAGGTGTAGGGGCGGGAGCTACTCCATTCCCATGATTGCTTACCTTATAGTGCTGAGTGCTTAGCAAGGCAGCTTCAAGTACCATTTTTTGAGTCTTTGGTATGACACGACCTGGGATTGAATCTCGGTCTCCCAGACCACTGGCGAACACTCTACTCATTAGGCCAAAGATAGAAGTAAATAACGGAGTGTAATCCGACATGAAGAGAAACATTGATAACCAGATAATCCAAGTCGAATGAGAGATTTATTGAGAAGGAAAGTCGGCACCATAGTGTTTCGGTTCTAATGAACCATCATCAGGGCTGTGAGGGATGATATTTGTGATGTTAAATCAACGATGGTTGCTTAAAAATACAAAAACACAAACCCCTTTTTCTCTTTCTTTTTCTTCTTTTTGATTCCACATCTTTCTCGATAAACAAACAGAACATAAATTATATACAATATTCCTAAGAAGTCAAATGATGTTATTTAAAAAAACAAGGCACTGAACCACTAATTCAACGGCCAACTCTTTCTTGATATACAGAGTTTCCCTAGGTTTCCGTATTTTGAATTTTTAAACATCCACCGTTGGTTTAACATCTCTAATATAATCCCTCATAGTACTGAAGATGGTTCATGTTGTATAGTGGCTCATACCACGTGACTTCTTGTATTGCAGAAGTATAAAAGACGCCGTGTTTCTTGTGCACGGAGAAGTAGAAGCAGAAACAGAAAGAGAAGCAGAGAGATACCTCAGAAAGGACGTCGGTCAGAAGTAAGACCAACTTCGGACGTAACACCAACCTTATGATATTCATCATCATCATAATCATCATGTTGCGTTATCAGCACGAATATTCCTGACCCTCTCTCGCCACACCTCCCTATCGTCCATTGCTTTCCGCAGATCCTCAGGGCTACATCCCATATCGTCACAGAGCTGCAGTATGTAGGTTCGAGCCAGACGTCCTGCCTTTGCTAGTCTATGCGAAGGGGTCCACAGGAGTACATCACTTATGAGCTCGTCCCTACTTCTTCAGCGATGCCCCGCGTGTCTGGTTCGTCTAATTTTTATAGTTTTCGTGATAGGTGGTGGGTTCCCGTATAGCTGCTATTTTGTGGGGTGCTGTCTCTAGGACTTGTTCAATATTGCTCGCAGTATTCTTGTGTAATTGCTGTCAAGTTTTTTCTCCATTATTTTAGTTAGCGTCCTTGTGGTGCATCTATATAGCAATATCGATACTACAGCTGCTTAGAAGAAACTGTGCTTCATTTTATTAGTTAGGTCTGACTTCCATAAGACCGAAAGTCTATCGATATCTGTCCATGCCTTTGTTCATCGTGTGTTGATGTTTGTCTCGGTTGATGAGACACTGCTCCCAAGGTAGGTGAACTTGTCAACTAGTTTCAAGGTGCTACTGTTCGGTGTGGAGATGTCGCCTGTTTAAACAATTCACTTTATTTCACTGTGTATCTTTTCCTTCCAACGGTACAACAGTTCATTAGAACCGAAACGCTATAGTGTCGACTTTGCTCCTCAATAAATTTTTCCTACTTAGGTTATCTTTTAATCAATTTTTCTCTATATTGTAGGAATAGATGCATAATTGTTCTATAAAAGATTTTTCTTGCGTATATTTCATGTATTAATAGCCATAACACCATCATCATCATCCTGTCGTGCCACTAGCACAGATATCCCTGACCCTCTCTCGCCACTTTTCCCTATCGTTCATCGCCTTTGGCAGGTTTTCAGGGCTACATCCTGTATCCTCACAGAGCTGATGTATGTACGTTCTAGCTGGTCGTCCTGCTTTTGCTCGGCCATATGTGGGGGTCCATTGGAGTAAATCACTTATGAGCTCGTGTCTGCTTCTCCAGCAGTGTTCTGCGTGTCTGGTTCGTCTAGCTTGGATAGTTTTCGTGATGGGAGGCAGGTGGCCGTATAGTTGGTGTCTTGTGGGGTGTTGCCGCTTGGACTTATTCAATATTGCTCTCAACATTCTTGTGTAATTGCCGTCTACCTTCTCCAGCCGTTTTGTTAGCGTCCAAGTGGGGATACCATACAGCAGCATCGACATGACTGCTGCCTGGAAGAAACTGCGTTTCATTTAATCGGTCAGGTTTGATTTTCATATGATCGATAGCTTATCGACAGCTGTCCATGCCTTCGTTAGCCGCGTGTCGATGTCTTTTTCGGTTGATGAGACACTGGTTCCTATGTAGGTAACAGACGTGCTCAAATCATGAGAAGATCTTATCGTTTACGCGTAAGTAGCATCCGGTAATTCCTCACCCGAATGCCGAACCTACTGGAGGGCGCATATATATTGCCATCTACAGACACTGTTTTGTTGTCTCATAACACTTCAGTGTGACAAGACACGCGAAATTTTGTAAGCTAGAATAGAAACCTGGCTGATCATACGTCTGTCAGATATCTTACCCCTGATCCATCGCCATCTCAGCGTAAGCGAAGGGATTTTTTAGGTATATATTCATGTACACTTATCGGCTACCGAAGTGCTTAATTCATTAGAAGATCTTTGCATTGATACGCATGAGGCAGCTGGCAGTTCTTCACTCGAGTGCTCAACCCATGGGATAATGAGGGGATTCGTATCTTATTCAAGGGTATGAATCCGAAAATGAACGCATAAGCACGACGGGATTTCGAACTCTCTACGATATAAAAGTTTACTTTAACCTATTCCCCATGTGGCCTCTCCCTTCAAATTCATGGAGATGCGATGATGGATATTTAAAATCTCTAACTTTAAACGATTGCAAAAAACTTATCTCAATTTGGTCTTCGGTTAGTGTCTGTCTGTTGGTTGGTTGGTTGGATTTTATGGCATATCAACCTTTCTAGGTTATTTAACGCCAAATACATTTTTATGAAAATATTTCTATTTCAAACAATTCAGTTTAGCAGAAGTACGCAGTTTAAATGTATGCACAGTTTGATTGTCAAAAACACTTCTATTTCAAGCTATTCAGTTTAGTCAAGCAGTTCTAAGTCAGATTTTGTTTACACACAGTTAAATGTCAAAACAGTTCTATATTAAACAATTCAGTTTTGTGTAAGTACAATTTCAATGTCAAAAAACACTTTCATTTCAAATAATTCAGTTTAGTATAAGCACACAGTTTAAATGTAAATACAGTGTAATTGTCAAAAACATTTCTATTTCAAGCTATTCAGTTTAGTCAAACAGTTCTAATTAAAAAAAACAAACAGTTTAGCATAAGTATGCAGTTAGTTCTATTTAATCCATAGATAGGGTCCTATCAGGTGCTACCACTCCGGGCCTGAGTGGATCTGGGAGCAATGGCAAAGAAGGGGTACAAAGTTCCAGCATCACTGGAACCTCATCATCAGATGGTTTCGTGTCATATTCGAGACAATTGTTGGGTGGGGGTCTTACCCCTCTGCAGAGAAACAGTCGGTGTATTCTACAGCCCCAGCCGATCGGGCAAGTGTCTGTCTGTGTCTCTTTGCATATATGAAAATCATGCATAAACAAAAAAAAAACTTGTTTGATTTGCTGATAAAATTCAAAATAATATATATATAATGTAAACCGGGCCAATAGTATAAGGGTTAGAGTGTTCCCCAATGGTCCGGGAGACCGGGGTTCAATCCCAGGCCGATTAATACCAAAGACTCAAAAAATGGTACTTGATGCCGCTTTGCTTAGCACTCAGCAATGTAAGGTAAGGATCAAGGGTAAAGTGGCACAATCCAGAGAAAGGAGTAGCGCCCTCCCCTAAACCTTGATGTAGTAGCTATTGAAAGGGAAGCCCTTGGTTCATCCTCGATTACGGTCGCCAACTTTATATATCTAATGTAATTAGAAGAATATTCAAACCTGGTACGTTGTCATGATAAATTTATTTCGTTGTCATGATAAATTTATTTAGTACTCTTCGTCTGATCAAATGAATTCACACGTTTAATTTGAGGTTCAAAAACAGCAAATATTCCCTATATATTCTATCATATATAGACTGTAATCCATATTTGCTGTTTTTCAACCTCAAATTAAACGTGTGAAGTCATCTGATGAGACGAAGAATAAAATGTTATTGTTCACCGAAATAATATTTTAATGATAATTTAACCAAGTTTGCGTTTTCTTCAAATTACATCGTATCCGCTCTGTATGTGAGTTTTATGATATAAATATTGAAAAGGAATATGTAACAACAGCCATACCTCAAGCACTCCCATTTATATGAAATTCCTCATATATTCTATACACGAATAATCCACACTCATGGTCTCCTTGTAACACTATGTAGGTGGTCCGGTTGTTCCCCCTGTGGCTGGTCATGGCTGGCCGATCTGGGAGATGGTGTCAATTGCTTTGTTTTTTATCTTTTGAAAATCCATGGAGATTGCTGGCAGGGTGCTGGAATGGCGAAAAGTTCCAAGCTCAACTGTTACCGGGTTGGAATTACGGGGCCAGGGGCCACATATGCTGTGATCCCCCATGAGGGTTTCTCCCGATGCAACTCATAAACAACTGCTGAGATTGATGATGCTCACAATTGCAGGGGGCCCTCTGGGTATGGAATATTGTTGAGGGTAATATGAAAAATGGAGGTGATTTGAAAGTCCTCCAAGGTTATGGATATGAAGTATTATTGGGGTTGGACGCGAAATAGAAGTGTTTAAAAGTCCTCTGAGATAAAATTTAGCAGCAAGGTGGTGAGGGTCGGATATGTTTAGGCCCTGAGGGTGTTTAGGTCCTGACATAGCATTTGGCTAACCACAGAGACCATAATGCCCTTGACCCGTAAAGATAAATGGTTAGCAGTCCTCTCGACAAATTGGTTGAGAGTGGTCAAAAGCTCTCCTTGAGAGTGATTTCGGGGAGCGGGGGAGCATGCCATCCCAGCACATTGCTGTTTGTTGCAATTTTGTGGAGTAACCTCTATTGCGTGTGTTTTTGTGAAAGAAGCAAGGAGGGATCCGTTTGAATCGTGAAAATTATGTCTGTATTGTACATTTATTTTGTTTTCTATATGTGTTGTAATTTATTGTGAATAAATGACTAGGACGAGAGGGATGGTATGTAACATCATGTAGGTGGTCCGCCAAGCAGACGATCCCTTTGTCTGTTTTGGCGCGAAACCAAACAAAGGCATGAGCCCACGATCTCGACGTGACCGGAAGTGGGGAAGGGAACGCGGGAGGAGTTGGTCAAGGGAACCAGAGAAGGCAGTTGGTGAAGGATGACGCGAGGGGCCAGTCGAAACGGGACATCTGAGAGACCAGTCGGATGAGATAGGGTCCAGAGCAGCGAGGGAAGACCGGTCAAGATGGGTTGGCATTCCTAGTAGCTTTGTAGAAATTTCGCTAGAAATCTACGCTCGCGTTAGTCTACATATGCACATAGGGAATGCAGTGTGTTACATAACCCCCCTTCTTGCACTTGAATTAACCCAAGCATATTGTTCGTTTGTTCTTTGTTCTTTCCTTCCACTCCCTTGATTGTATTTCTTGTAGCTATGAGGAAATGTGCGATACCCCTATCGGAACCACTACTTGATCACCGGCCAAGAAGTGAAATGGTTTGAAGAAGTTGATGTAACGGTGGGCCGAGGGGGTATCGTCACATTCTGATGCCGACTATATATATATATATATATATGATTTAAAATTGCGTATGATTTTCATGTTTAGACGTTAAAGTCTTGTTTCTTTTTGTAATTTGGGATCCAGATGATGAAGAAAGTGTCCCATATTTAACCAAGCGCTTTCGACTATATCTCAGTGGGAATAATTTCCTTTTTTTTGTAATTTTGTAAGCATTTTTGCTGAGTATTGGCACAAGGCCATATGAATGGGGTACCCAATGAGACTCGAACCCACTTGTAAAAGTTTGCTAGTCTAGCTGGCTAACCTTTACACCACTCGCGTTGACCGGTTTTGTTTTTTTTTATTAATTTGGGCGGGTTTTTTATATGTTTTTTTATATATATGGTTGGTCCATTCAGTTAGAACTACTAAGGTTAGTCATTAAATATTTTTAGTCTATTAGTGCCAGTGTTAAATGCTGTTTTATTTATGTTATATATATATAATAATAATGATAATGAATAAATATATATTATAAATATATTCAATTTATATAATATTTATTTATATTGTTCTGCAACCTAAGGTTTCTTGAAGTTTATATCAACATTCATCGGGCAGTTAAGAAGATGGAATGAAATTGAAAATCGAAAATGCCACAAAATGCAGACAAAAAGCTGTTAAGATTTCGTTTATGTGTGGTTGTAAGTATGTGTATATATGGGTGTGGGTGAATGTGTGTGCGTGTGGATGCGTGTTTTTAAGTTAAGTCAGGCCAGGAACTCAAAGCGAAATGTGTATACATTTGTTTCGTTGGCAGTGGGACAAATTATCATCGCCGGAAGTTGTGGGGAATGAGTGAGAATTTGATTTATAAACATGTATGGTGGGCAAGCTCGCTATATATATATATATATTTTTTTTTTTTTTAATGACTCGTCCACCACGGCTAGGGTGTGATACAAAGTCAATTTTTTTACTGTCATGAAATAACCCACAAGGTTTGGTTTCCTTGTTTAGTGGCATATTAATTTTCGTTGATTATTTTATGCAAAATCAAAAAAAAAAAAAAAAAAAGAAAGAGTAGTAGTCGTATTTAACCTATAGCTTGGAGGATAAGAGGGTTCATGCCTTTTCCAAGGGTATTTGTCCCAAATTGAACATAATAACTTGATTGGAGTTCGAACTCGTTTACTTTGAGTCCGCAGTCGAAGGCTTTAACCATTATACTACGAGGATACCGTCTACACAACTAGGGTTGATATGCCATAAAAACCAACCAACCAACCATCCTTGGAGAAATTGCATAAAAATTAACCAAATGTATCTTAATGTTCACTAGTTTATTTCCTCCCGTTATTAATCAATGACCCGGATCGACATTATTGTTTTTAGCCGAAATAATTTCCCATCATTCATTTCCTGTCGCGACGTGTTCATAAATTTTTGCTGGTTTTAAGAGCAAATTGTTTTTATCATCGAGTTTAACATGGTTAGTTGGTCGGTTATTTTTACGTCATTTCAACCCACGCTGGGATATTTAATACTGAAGTCATAACAATTAACAATTATGATATCCATATACGCTATAAAATGTATCTTTACTATCATTTTAAACGGGTAAACTCATTTTTATTCGGGTGTGTCCTCGTTGTGTAATGGTTAAAGCGATGGACTGCGGAATCGTAGTAAGCGAGTTCGTACTCCAGTCGCGCTACTTACGTTCACTTTCTGGCAAATACCCTTGGAGAAGGTATGAACCCCCTTATCCTCCCAGCTATGGGTTAAATAGTACTAGTACTGTTTTTCTAGGAGAATGGCTTTGGCATTAAATAATCTACAGAGAAAGCCAAAGCCAAGCCATTATTATTCGTACTACTTCTTGGGTGTTTTTCACTGAAGTTTGAGTGACAGCAAGTCTTCTCAAATATCCAGGACTCTTCTCAGTATTCTGGTCGATCTCAATAATGAAGTATTTTGGATGCTTTCCACCCGTCCCCTAATTTCCTTGTCCTCCAGTCCTTTTATTAATCATCTGGTGACTGTACCAAGAACATCAATTACAATTATTATAAACATCACTGTCATGTGCTACAGTTTTTTTTCAATTCTCTAGCAAGGTTCCGGTATTCATCTTTCTTTTTATTTTCTTTCAGTTTTAATCTGTGGTCGACCGGGAAAGCAAAATCAGCAATTTAACGAGGACCCTTTTTTTGTTGATTGTTATAAGGTCTGGTCTTCTGGCTGAGATTAAGTGATCCGTTTGTATGTCAACGTTCCGTAGGAGTTTATGAGTGTCATTCTCTCGGACAACTGCTGGGTCGTGCGTATACCATAAGAGTTTGTGAGTCTAATTCTCCAGCATAGATGTTGGGTTGTGCATATACCATTTGTTTGTATAGTCAAATTTAAATTTCTTGCACAATTCCCAGTAGATCCCCTTTCCCAACCAGTTGTGTCTACTCTTATACTCTTCATGTGTTAATTTGCTGCATTCACTTATGTGATTGACTGTTTCGTCTCTATTACCACATAACCTACATTTGCTGTTATGTTGCGTCTTATCTATTCTTGATATGATATGCTTAGTTCTTATAGCATTGTTTTGTGCTGCTATAAGGAGAGATTCAGTTTCTCTCTTAAGCCACGTCTACATTTTCTCGTTTGAGATGTCACTTCTAATCGCTTAAAACATCAATAAAGTTATTTTTCTTCCCATTTTTGTTTTCTGTTGTTTGTTATTCTGTTAGTCATGCTGTCTATATTTTTTTTCTGGTGACTGTAATCAGTCTTCCTCCACGTATGTGTATGTAGTCTTCAAGTCGTTGTATTGATGCGTCAACACCATCTTCAATGCTGGCAAATTATTATTATTATTATTAGAGTTTTTCACATCAGTGTTAGCTGGTGGTTTTTCACTGGAGTTTGAGTGACAGCAAGTCTCCTCAAGTCTCCAGGACTCGTCTCAGGATTCTGGCCGTTCTTAGCAATGCTGTCGTTTGGATAGTCTCAACGCGTCTGCCAACTTCCAAGTCCTCCATGCCTTTTAATAATCCTTTAGTTATTGTTGTAATATAATGGCCGAGGGATTTCGTTTTATGCCTTTGGGTTTAGTTAGGCTGAGAACCTTTCGGCTCAGTGCATGGGTTACTTAGGTGCAACATTAACGCAGGTGTTCACGCGCGCGGGCGGAACGGACATATCACTCAGAGATGTCACAATAGCCCAGATGGGAAACGGGGATAAAGAGTGTGGGTGACGTCACGCACCGGGACCGCGCGGAGGATTTTGGGGATTTTGAAAAAGTCAGTTAGTTAGTTGAGTTCCTGGCTCGGAAGAAGACGGTTGACTTTCGGGGCTCGTAGAGGCCAGACGAATTTGCGTGCTACGGGCGCCGTGCTATATGGGGGGGGGGGGGCAGATGAAAAGCCAGAATAGAAAGAATGTGTATCTCTCTCCTTATGTCGAAGAACCTTTAAACTCAAAGGTAATAAAAAGTTTCGAACCTGAACTGAGAAATCAACTGTTTTTCGTGTTTCGAGATTCCTATGTTCTATGTATATATGTTATGAACATTCTATGTACGTTTCACACATAGCCGTATCTGGCCATGGTACCATTTGACACAATTGACACAATCGTTACTTTTATGTTCCATAGCTTTTTCAATTCTCTAGCAAGGTCGAGGTATTTATCCTTCTTTTCACTTTCCTTCAGATTTATTCTGTGGTCAGCCGGGTCAGCAAAGTCGACAATTTTGCAGATTCTCTTTTTTTGTAGATTATTTTGAGGTCTGGTCTTCTGGCCGGTATTAGGTGATCCGTTTGTATGAGAGGCGTTTATGCGAGTCATTTTCTTGGACAGGTGCTGGGTTGTGCATATACCATTTGTTTGAATGGTCGAATTGAAATTTCCTGCACATTTCCCAGTGGATCACCTTGCCGACCCAGTCGTGTCTCGCCTTTTACTCCCGCTGTGCTAATTTGCTGCATTCGCTTATGATGTGATTGATCGTTTCGTCTCTGTCACCGCATAGCCTACATTTACTGTTTTGTTGCGTCTTCTCTTTTCTCGCTTTGATATGATTGGTTCTTATGGCGTTGTCCTGTGCTGCTTAATAGCAGCACAGGACAACGCCATAAGAGGGATTCCGTTTCTCTCTTAAGGTTTCCTTTTCTTAGCCAGGTCCAGGTTTTCTGGTGTGAGATATTGTTTATTAGACATTTAAAGCGGCCATAGAGTTGTTTCCCCTCCCATTTTTGTTTCCTAGCTGTTGTCATTCTTTCGTCTATCGTGTTGTCCGTATCGTTTCTGATGGTTGTAATTAGTACTCGTTCGTGTTTTTCTATGTAGTCTTCGAACCGTTGTATCGAAGTGTCAACGGTGTCTTCGGTGCTGGCAAGTCCTCTTCCTCCCTCTTTTCTAGATACATATAGTCTGTCAACGTCGTCTCTGGGGTATAATGCCTTATGCATGGTCATTAGTTTTCTTGTTCTTTGGTCCATTTGTTTAAGTTTGTCTCTGGTCCACTTGAGAAAGGGTCCCTAATATCTGACTAGGGATACATCCCAAGTATTTATTCCTTTGATGAGGTTTCTGCTGGAGAGTTTTGTCTTGAGTAGTTTTCTCTTTTTCCTGAGATATTCTTTTCTGATCGTATCTTTCATTTGCACTTGTTTGGTGATATCAGCCCCCAAGATACCCAAGTATTTGAAGGTTTCATTTTCTTCGAGCGTTCTAATTTTGTCGTGATTTGGTAGTTCTGTTCCGTCAGTCATATGTAGTTTGCCACTTTTCATGACGAGCATGGCACATTTTTCTATGCCAAATTCCATTCCGATGTCCTGACTGTATATTCTAACGGCGTGTTTCCAGTTCTTTTTCATTTTTTGCAAATAATTTAATGTCATCCATGTACATTATTATTATTATTATTATTATTATTATAATTTAATCATTAGAGTTTTTCACGTCAGCGTTAGCTGATGGTCTTTCACTGGAGTTTGAGTGACAGCAGGTCTCCTCAAGTCTCCAGGACTCTTCTCAGTATGCTGGCCGTTCTCGGTAATGTAGTAGTTTGGATAGTCTCCACTCGTCCGCCTTCTTCCAAGTCCTCCAGTCCCTTTAGTAATCCTTTAGTTATTGTTCCCAACGCACCAAATTGTCAAATTATTATTATTAGTATTATTAATGTTATTTTACTCTTGAGGGAGGTTTTCACACCAGCATTAGCTGATGGTATCTCACTGAATCTGAGTAACAGCAAGTCTCCTCAAGTCTCCAGGACTCTTCTCAGATATGACACTAAACAATGGGATACTGGAGCTTTGAGTAATGCGGAGGACCCCCACATTGTCATTACTTCCAGGTCCACTCTAGCCCGGAGTGATAGCACATATCTATGAATCAAATAGAACTAAACTGTGTACTTATGCTGAACTGAATTGTTTGAAATGGAACTGTTTTTTGACACGGAAACTGTGTAGTTATACTGAACTGAATAGTTTGAAATAGAACTGTGTTTAAAATTTAAACTGTTTACTTATGTTTAACTGAATTGTTTTAAATGTTACATACCCATAGACATAGGGAATCTAAAAACACGACATTCACGAAATTGGTTCAGGTACGAAACTTTATTACCTTTGAGTTAAAGGTTATTCGACATGAGGAGAGAGAGACACAATCTTTCTATGCTGACTGCTTTTACATCGTCAGTTCTCAACCCAACCAGCGCGCGGCACCCGTAGCGCACAAATTCGTCTGGCCTCGCCCAGCTCTGAATCTCGACTCTCTCGTTCGGAGGCAGGAACTCAACCCTCTGCTTTTTCTCAAATCTCAGCCCACGCTTCCGGTACGTGACGTCACCCACATCCCCTGGTCATAATTCTTATCTGGGATTTTTATTTTGACATCTCTGAATGACACATCCTCTCCGCGCGCGCACGTGAACACCTGCGTTAATGTTGCACGTAACTAACCCCTGCGCTAAGCGAAAGATTCTCATCCTAACTAAACCGAAAAGCAAGATATACAAAATGAACCCCCCCCCCGCAATTATATTACACAAATAGAACTGTTTATATGTATAAAAATGGATTTGGTATTAATAACCTACAGTGGTTGGTGTGCCATAAAACCAAACCAACGCAAACCAAATCATTCCGTTTCGGCCAGTGGTCAGCCGGAACGTCACAGCCCACTCCTCGGCAGGTTCTCTTTTTTTTCTGTTG
Organism: Sepioteuthis lessoniana; assembly: GCA_963585895.1. Lineage (NCBI taxonomy): Eukaryota > Metazoa > Mollusca > Cephalopoda > Myopsida > Loliginidae > Sepioteuthis > Sepioteuthis lessoniana. The sequence goes on along the minus strand of OY757946.1, from coordinate 14,947,756 downwards.
GCTATCGTCTGGCCGAGATCTGTTTGTGTTTCTAATTTTCTCGTACGGATTCTGGGTTGTGCGTTTACCATTTGTTCGGATGGCCAAATTTACTTTGTTGTTGTTGTTGTTATGATTATTATTAAAGCTTTTCACATCAGCGTTAGCCGATGGTTTTTCACTGGAGTCTGAGTGACAGCAAGTCTCCTCAAGTCTCCAGGGCTCCTCTTAGTATTCTGGCCATTCTCAATAATGCTGTTGTTTGGATGGTCTCCACTCGTTCGCCAACTTCCTAGTCCTCTAGTCCCGTTAGCAATCCTTTCGTTACTGTTCCAAACGCACCAATTACAATTGGTATAATTGTCACCTGCATGTTTCACAGTTTTTTCAATTCCCTAGCAAGGTCGAGGTACTTATCCTTCTTTTCACATTCTTTCAGTTTTATTCTGTGATCAGCCGGGACAGCAAAATCGACTATTTTGCAAATTCTTTTTGTTGTTGATTATTATTAAGTTTGGTCTTCTGACCGGGATTAGGTGATCCGTTTGTACGTTAAAGTCCCATAGGAGTTCATGCGTGGCATTTTCTAGGACAGGTGCTGGGTTGTGCATATACCATTTGTTAGTATGGTCGAATTTAAATTTCTTACACATTTTCCAGTGAATTACCTTGCCGACCCAGTCGTGTCTCGCCTTATACTCCCGCTGTGCTAATTTGCTGCATTCGCTTATTATATGATTGATGGTTTCATCTCTGTCACCATATATCCTGCATTTGCTATTTTGTCGAGTCTTATCTATTCTCGCTTTGATATGATTGGTTCTTATAGCGCTGTCTTGTGCTGCTATTAGGAGAGATTCTGTTTCTCTCTTAAAGTTTCCTTTTCTTAGCCATGTCCACGTTTTGTCGTGTGTGATATTGTTTATTTGTCGTTTAAACTGCCCATAGAGTTGTTTTACTTCCCATTTTTGTTTCTTAGTTATTGTCATTCTGTTGTTCATCGTGTTCTCAGTTTCGTTTCTGGAGGCTGTAATGAGTTCTCCTTCGTGTTTTTGTAAATAGTCTTTGAGTCGTTGTATCGATGCGTCAACGCTGTCTTCAATGCTGGCATTGTTATTATTATTATTATTATTATTATTTCTTTGTTTGTTATGATTCTTAATGCATCTCTATTTTTTAACTATCGTTTCCCTTCAACATTAAAAAGGCGGATCTTTGCACAGAATATAAATCTATATATACCAAAACGTCAAACAGTTCTATTTGGTCAATAGATAGGACCTTATCAGGAGCTACCATCCCGGACAAAAATAGACCTGCCACAATTTGACATTTTTCTCCCTCAGGCAACTGGTAACATGTCAAGAACCAATCACAAGTTAGTATATCAAAACAAGGAAAAGAAAATTCTACGAAATTTACTTTTTTTGGGGCATTTATCCTTTTTGAAAATTATGACATTTTGTTATAACTAAAGAAACTTTGAAAACAATAATCAAGAAAAATAATCACTTCCTCAGGTGTCTTAGCCATTGAAGTTTCATTGAAATTTGTGACAATAAAAAAATGGTTCAGTATTTTCATTTGTCCTTTCAGCTGGGGCTGCAGAATATACTGACTACATCTCTAAGACTTTCCCAATGAGTGTCCTGGATATGACACTAAACCATCTGATAGGGTCCTATCTATGGGTCAAATAGAACTAAACTGTGTACTTACACTAAACTGAACTGTTTGAAATTGAACTGTTTTAAATAGAACTAAACTGGGTACTTACGCTAAACTGAATTGTTTGAAATAGAACTGTTTTTGACATTCAAACTCTGTATTTATTCTAAACTGAACTGTTGGAAATAGAACTGTTTTGCCATTTGACTGTAGGTAAACCAAAAAAACTATACTTTTACTAAACTGAATGGTTTGAAATAGAACTGTTTGGATTTGGCATTAAATAACCTATAATAGTTGATGTGTCATAAACCCAAACAAAACTGTATCTTCATTGTTTTTTTTATTATTGTTCTCAAACTAGTATCTACTGCGTATTTAAAAAAAGAAATTATCTACTTTGGTTCCTGAAGTTACTTTTTTTCCCGCTTTGTAAATAATAGGAATATTTTTTGATCTCTTATTTTTCATAGGGAGGATGGTGTGAAAAAATGTCATCTTATTTTTTATTTATTTGAGTATTTTTCTGAAGATTCTCACCTTAATGTTTTTCTGTCAACATATTCGTCCTAAAATGAACGAAAAAAAAAAAAAAGCATCTGTACAAGCAAGAAACAAAGAACCGATATAAGGAGTGATTTTATTTTAAATTTTATTTTTCGAAATAAAATTTCTTGACAACATATATTCATGATATTTTTGAAAAAATCGTATTCCTCCAAGAAAGCTTCACCTATTAAACTACTTTTACAAAATCCTTTTCTGATTTTCCTACCACGCGAACGACCAACGTCATACCAAAAGAAGCAAGCGGCCCTTCCCTGGGATTGATGCGAATTATCTCTTTACCAACGGTGACGGATTCTGTTAATATCTCGTGGCTAATCCTCCAAGATCTTAGTCAAAAACTGTTTAGCGGTTAATTCAGCCTTAATGTTTAAAGATTTCCATATATTAATTGATGGTCTGATTTTAAGTAAAACTCAAATGGATCTGTTTCAAAAGTACTTTTATTCGATTGAAAAGTGTGCAAAACACACGTACACCCCGCAAAAAACCCCTAAATCGTTAGATGTTAGGAATTGCATGACAACATTACAATAATAAAATATCATTTGATATTAAACAAAAACCATTGTCAAGGAATATCATGCAAATAATATTCTGGTAAGTATGCCCCCCCTCACACACACACACACACACACACACACACACACACACACATATATATATATATATATATATATATATATATATATATCATATATACTGTTGGGGTGTGTAGAACCATCTTCACTAGAATAGAGTGATACGAGCCCACAAAAAACCAAGCCAGAGCAAGCGATAGACATCATATTTACCCAACCCCTCCGCTCGGGCAGGATATGACACAAGGTCAATTTTTAAGCGGAGTTTAACAGAGTTTTCCTTCTCATAGACTAGTTGCCTCACCAAGGCTGAAGAACCTAGTCTGCCCTACTGGAGGGAGAATAATTGGATTCATACCTTTCCCAAGGGTATTAGTGCTATGTGAAATGCAATCAGTCCAGGATTTGAACTCGTGTCGTCGTGTCCAATTCCTACGACGATAACCGTTACACCACGGACACCCCCAAGCGATAGACATAATAATTGGATAATGCCACTTGACATGCGTCACGGGGAAGCCCAGGATTTGTGTCACGCCACTAAGACCGACACTCCTTGGGCCACGGCGGGCTGACCATTCCTTGGGCCACGGCAGGCTGACCACTACCTGCTTCGGTAGGTCTTGTTTTATCGCCAGGCTCCTGAGGCGCACCTTTTTAGGGAAATACCGATTGGGCCTGAATCATTTTTGGGACCACATAGCGTATGTAGCTCTCGGTCCTTCGCCTTATACCCCCAATAAATAGCTGTACGTGGGGCACCCAGCAAATAACTAAATAAACATAATAATTGGATACAGTCGCCTGAGATGCGTGCCAGGGAAGCTCAGAGTTCATGTCAGGTGGCAGTGTATGATAACTCTCTTGGCCTCAGGCTTTACCTGCTTGGCTGGATCAAGTTCATTTCTTGATGCCTGCGGTGCACGATTGAAGGAATGCTGGCCGGGTCAAGAATTTTTACACCTGTATGCACATGGGTTTTTACCTTTGCAAGACCCTCGCTATAAAATAACCTTGTGTCATATTCCAGCATGGTGCATTGTTGAATCCATATCCATAATATTTGGGTACTTAGCGTATACCGTATTTCCTTAATTGTATATTTATTCCAAGAATAAATACCTATTATCCAATGTGTATCTTTAATTATATTATTACGATATTTCAATTCTGAAATGAACATGATAAAAAGTCACAATTCTGAGTTTCGCGTGCTTGTATCAACAGACCTGAAGAACGGGAGTTAGATGTATTAATACAGGCTTACCTGAAGATCGGATACGTGAAATCAAGAGTTGTGAGATTTTACTCAGTTTTATTCTATTTTATCGTTGAAACATCGTCATATAGCACCGTATTTTGCGCATTGAGCACTGCATTTTTGTTATATAGCCGTAATGCAAATACAGACATAAGCGGAAACATAATCAAACCTAATTTATGAACTTCAATGAACGAACGAACGAATACACTTCTTTATAAAAATATATATCTCTCACACTTTATTCTCGAAAGGGTTGATATATCTGTAGTGTATGAGAAATGGGTGCAGACTGCTATATTGACCCAACTTCTTCTCTGACCTGAGCACGCTGTGTTATCTTCAAGAACCCACTTAGCACTTCTTCCGCATCTTGGCAGGGGTTGCTCAACCTGGGTTCGATGAGGGCTGTTATCAGTCTGCAAGCTGGCCCTCACTCTGGCCTTCCTGTCCCCAACTGACTCAACGGCCGCCGGCATCTGCCTATATTCTTTCATAACGCCCACTTGCTTCCGCTTCTTCTTCCGCTTATTTACACAGGTGCATCTTTGATTGACGGCTCGGTCAAGGGTCAATATATAACTTTTTTTTTACTGATTTGAAAAGGTTTTAGCGGTATATATATATATATATATATATACGAGTTTATATGTCCATATCTATCCATCTATCTAATTCAATCATATTTATGTATGTATGCATATATGCATGTATTCATGTGTGTGTTTGTATGTATCTATCGATCTATCTATCTATCTAATTCTCTTCATCTTTCTTTCTGTATATATATATATATATATATATAAAAGTTGGTGACTGTAGTCAAGGTTGACCCGAAGGTTCCCTTTTCAATAACTAAAACACCATGGATTGCTCTAGTTACCCGTTATCCGTACTTTATAATGCTAATTATTAAGCAAGGCAACATCAAGTACCATTTTTTGAGCCTCTAGAATAACTCGACCTGGAATTGAACCCAGGTCCCCCGGTCTATTGACGAACACTCAACCCATTAGTACAATATATATATATATATATATATATAAAAGTTAGGATAGTTGGCGACCGTAGTCGAGGGCGACCAGAAGGCTCCCTTTTCAATAGCTACTACACCGAAGTGTAGGGGAGGGCGCTGCACCTTTCCCTGGATTGCGCCACTTTACCCTTGATACGTACCTTTTATTCCTGAGTGTTAAGCAAGGAGGTATCAAGTGCCATTTTTAAAGTCTTTGGTATGACGCGACCTGGGATTGAACTCAGGTCTCCCGGACTATTGGCGAACACTCTACCCACTTGGTCGCTGAGATGGTATTGCCAATAAATAAGGACATCTTGAAAATTCTTCCTTTAAAAACTTAATTTTTTTTTAAATCAAAGAGACTAGGATTTTATCATTTGTAATAGAACTCTTTCTCCTGCTTTATCTTTATATATATATATATATATATATATATATATATTGAAATGAACAAAAGTAAGAATGTAAATAGGAATATTTCTATGTAGTAGTTCATTTTTTGATTTTTAAGAAATGTTTTGAACGAGTTTTGATCTTTGATAATCTGCAGGAGAAAAACTTTTGCGAAGAAAATTCTATAGAAAAGTTTTTAAAAGAGGTGATAACGTACAAAAGAAATGATGAAAAATGAACCAGTAACCTTGTAAATCGATTCCTTGAACCAAAACCATTTTTTGGCATCCAAGTATCAGTGTCGTCTCAAGTGACGTAAAAAATCTCGTCCTCCAACTGGTCTTCCAGAAGGATGGCTTTTGCATTAAATAATCTTCAAAGGTTGTTATGCGATAGAAACCGAACTGAACCAAACCAGAAGAAACCTACACCTTCCTCCCACAGTCAAGAAGGCTGTCTTCATGGTGTAATGGTTAAAGCAAAGCATTGCAGAATCGTAGTAAGCGAGTTCGAACTACAGTCGCTCTATTATATTCACTTTCAGGCAAATACTCTTGGGAAAGGTATGAACAGCATTATTCTCTGAGCTATAGGTTAAATAGTACCACAACTGTTTCTTTTTCTGGAAGGATTGCTTTGGCATTAAATAACCTACAACGGTTTATATGCCATTAATCAAAGGAACCAAACCCACTGTCAAATCGACATTTGGGTCAGACTACAAACATCCATTTGCCATCTCGCAACCAACCCCATTAAAGTTACTCCTGCATCGAATCGACCTGGGAGAAATAGCAATGATGAGGTAACTTCCACACTTCACAGGACTCTAGAGCTGGAAGACCGTATCCATGATACCTCTTTCTTTGTGGGGGTGGTATTAGGAAGTCATTGAACTTAAGATAAATGGATTATATTTGGCAAAATCGAAAAAAATGAAAGAAAAAAAATTAATGTCTCTGACTTGAGTGTTTTGTTCTTACTAACATTTTCTGATACTCAAAATAAAGAATTTGAAGAATTTTGCAGAAACAATCAGGAAATTATTCGGTAATTTCCCAATAGAATTAAACGTGTTAAATTCCGCTGCTAATTAGAAAAATAAACTTAGTAAATTTGCAAAGTTACTAAACGAAATTTTTCCTGCAAATATAGAAAAAAATAGAAATGAAAATATACAAATGAAATAACTGAACAGTTTCATTTGTTTTAAAGAAACAAAAAAAATCAATAATCCAGATTGAAACAACAGTAGTAATTAAATTAAAAACAAACAAACAAAAAAACAAAAACAAAACAACAACAACCAACCAACCCACCAATGAAAAGGAATTCTACAAAGACTTTTCTTTTTAGGATAATATAAAATTTGCAGGTGTTTCTTAATTTTAAATCTGTAAAATCTGTGGAAAAAGAAGCGGTTTTTGATGGCTGGTTGGTTTGATTTATGGCATATCACCCTTTCTAGGTTATTTAATGCCTAATCTATTTTCATACGAATAATCAGTTCCATTTCAAACAATTCAGTTTAGCATGAGTACACAGTTTGTCAAAAACATTTCTATTTCAAACTACTCAGTTTAGTCAAACAGTTCTAAATCAAACCATTCAGTTTAGCGTAAGTACAGTTTCAATGTCAAAAACAGTTTTATATCAAGCAATTCAGTTTAGAGTAAGTACAGTTACAACATCAAAAACAGTTCTATATCCAACAATTCAGTTTAGTTTAAGTACAGTTTCAATGTCAAAAACAGTTCTATATCAAACATTTCTGTTTAGCGTAAGTACAGTTTAGAGTCCCTGCTATGGAACAAATAGAACTGTCCAGTCACCTACGATACGGGAAAATATTTAACTGTGAACAAACAAAAGAATAATGTTGAATAGTAAAGAAGAAGAAGAAGAAGAAGAAGAAGAAGAATAAAAGAGTGGGAAGATAGAGTACAGTATAAAGAAAGAAAGAAAGAAAGAAGAAGAAGAAGAAGAAGAAGAAGAAGAAGAAGACGGGTGGGTAGATAGAGTACAGTGTAAAACAAGAAGAAGAAGAAGAGTTGGAAGATAGAGTACAGTGTAAAGAAAGAAAGAAAGAAGAAGAAGAAGAAGAAGAAGAGTTGGAAGATAGAGTACAGTGTAAAGAAAGAAAGAAAGAAAGAAGAAGAAGAAGAAGAAGAAGAAGAAGAAGAGTTGGAAGATAGAGTACAGTGTAAAGAAAGAAAGAAAGAAAGAAAGAAGAAGAAGAAGAGTTGGAAGATAGAGTACAGTGTAAAGAAAGAAAGAAGAAGAAGAGTTGGAAGATAGAGTACAGTGTTAAGAAAGAAAGAAAGAAAAAAAGAAGAAGAAGAAGAAGAAGAAGAAGAAGAAGAAAGCGAGTGGATAGATAGAGTACAGTTTAAAACTAGAAGAAGAAGAAGAAGAAGAAGAAGAAGAAGAAGAAGTAGAGTTGGAAGATAGAGTACAGTGTAAAGAAAGAAAGAAAGAAGAAGAAGAGGAAGAAGAAGAAGAAAGCGAGTGGATAGATAGAGTACAGTGTAAAACTAGAAGAAGAAGAAGAAGAAGAAGAAGAAGAGTTGGAAGATAGAGTACAGTGTAAAGAAAGAAAGAAAGAAAGAAGAGTGGAGAGATAAAGTACAGTGTAAAGAAGAAGAAGAAGAAGAAGAAAAGAGAGTGGGAAGATAAAGTACAGTATGAAGAAAGAAAGAAAGAAAGAAAGAAGAAGAAAAAGACGAAGAAGAAGAAGGGTGGGTAGATAGAGTATAGTGTAAAACAAAAAGAAGAAGAAGAAGAAGAAGAAGAAGAAGAAGAAGAAGAAGAAGAAGAAGAAGAAGAAGAAGAAAAGAGAGAGTGAAGATAAAGTATAGCGTCAAGCAAGAAGAAAAAGAAGACGAGTGATAGTGGCAGAACAAAATCAGAAGAAGAAAGAAAGAAAGAAAGAAAGAAAGAAAGAAAGAAAGAAAGAAAGAAAGAATATTAACCAAGAAAAATATCACCTTTCAAATATTAATCTTGAGCACCGGTAAATTTTTTCTTTTGGAATTATTAATGTCACTGTAGAAATATGTCTACCTCGTTTGAATGAAAATAAATAAACGAAATAAAATAAATAAAATGCTACGGAACCGTTCTGTGAACCGCTTTCGGTATTTTCAGTCGAATTTGTCAGAAAATTTTCGGTTTGTTGATTCTTTTTGAAAACGAATTTCTTCTCACAGAAAATTCCTTTTTTTTTGTCTGATGCAAGGACCAACCACGAACCACTTGAAAAGGTTCAGCTCGCAAAGAGAAATCGATAGTTGCCAAAACAAATCAGTCAGCTCTGATGCCCATTAAAAACTTGGAAAAGAGTCTACGCCATTTTTTAAGAAAAAAAATTGAAAAAACATTTCTCAACTTCCTGTCAAAATTACATTGGTGAGTCCAAAGTTTTGCAATATTTTAGTAACGTGAGTCACAATTTGGCAGCTCGGTATGCTTTTACAGAAGTCGTGAAAGTGTAAATTGCCGAACTCGGCGGATACCCTTCGAATGTTACTCCTTGGATTTGCCACTATGGCTTGGAGTACGGCCTCGGAATCAACAAAATTAAGCCAGCCTGATCTTGTTTAATCTTGGAGGTTCTCGCAATCCAAGTAAAAATTCTTTAACTATCTGCTTATTGTACTGATATCAACAGCATCTTCACCTTTTGCACAAGAAATATTTTTGGTTGTTTCCGTGTTGCTATAGTTCGGTTCGAACTTGTGTAGCATATCCTCTTAGGTCACTCACGCAACTTACGTGGCACTTCCTCTGAGGAAATACCTGCGTTCCGTTTACTTTAGGAAACAGGTGCATATCCATATGGACATTCTGAGTAATACAAGGAAAAGAAAAAAAGCAAATTATATTTTTATACATCAACGTTGTTGTTTCTCTCTGTACACAACGCATTAAAATTGATTGAATTTTGTGGCGTGTCAGCTCGTCTGGGATTTTTTAGGGTAGAGAACTGCATATGCTTATATCAACAGTATTTATGTTGGCTCTAAAGAATTCTTTTCGGCATACGGTTTTATGATATCAATTATTCCTTTGTAATACAACTAATTTGCCAATAGATCTATTTGGCCTATCGATGGGACCTTAACAGGTGTTGTATATACCTTTATCTTTTTTCTTTTACTTATCTATCTGGCCGGATACTCTGGTCTTCCATCTGTCATTTCGTCGAGTGGTTTTGTTTATCTTGGTCTCCGTGTCAACTTCTGTTCTTATAAATGGACACAAAGACTTTGATTTTCGACGTATTGAACTGGGTAATGTTTTTAGGGGTTTTATTAAACGGTAAGTTTAAACGGTAAGTTCAAATAGTAAATTCCGCAGCTTTCTAGTTCAGATAAAGATTCGAAAGTATAACACAGATAATAAAGTTTTTAAAAAGGAATTTTATACAAAAGAAACAAGAAAGAAAGGGATAGAAAAGATAAAGTGTTGCAAATTTTAGTACAATTTACTGGAACTTATCTGAGAGAGTGTCTAGGAGACAAAGTTCTTTGAATTTGAATATTTTTCTTTTTTTTTTTTTTTTTCGAAATGTTTCAGAGTTCATTAAATTGCGAGTCTTCTGTAGAGTTCTTTTCAGCAGAATTCTCGGTTAAATTTTCTTTAACTTGGTAGAATTTGAGTTGTCGACTTTCGTTTGATTTTACTTTTATTTCTTGGGAAGCTTCTCTCAATAAAAGAGTGACGAAACCTTTCTTGCTAGCATAAGTTTTTTGTGCCGATACAGTTTCGTGCCACACTGTCTAGGATTACTTCTCCCTTTTCGACTCTGGGCAAATCAAGCCCGCACGTGGTTGGCTTGATTTTTTTCTTAGAAATAAATTTTTATAACCTTTGAAGACTTTATGTTTTTGAAATTTGTACATTTTCATATATATGTATATATATATATAATCACTCCTACCTGAATGTCCAGCGGTTTTCGTTCGTCTCAACATTTTCTTGGATTACATAAGTCTGTGCCTTGAAGCTTATATTCATATTTTTTAGGATTTTCCTAGGCATTTACATTAATATTAAAAAAAATACAGATTTATATGATTTGAATTTCGTCGAAAACGAGGAATGATTCGAAATCTCTTGATGAACAAACGGAACGTGGATTCTGCTCAATGTTTCTAATGTCAGGTGACGTATTTTAAAGAAACGAACGCTGATTCATTGATCAAACGGCCAATTTTTCTTGTCATAAACAGCCAACTTTTCTTATTATACGACTTTTCCAAATTCTTATATATTTTTACACTTTTTATACATCCATTTACACTTAACATCACTAATATAACCCCTCATAGACCTGATGATGGTTCAGCAGAACCGAAACGCTATAGTGTCGACTTTGTTTCTCAATAAATCTCCCCTTTCTTTTTGGATTACGTGTTGTCAATTTTTTTTCACAAACTGTCGGATTACTATCCATTATTTTCTTCCATATATATACATATATATATATATATATATATATATATACGGAAAAGTTTTAAATAGTTCTGTACAAAATTCTTATTAAGTCAAATTAAAAAAGCAAAGACTAATTTACTAACTAAATGGTCAACCCTTTCTTGATATACAGATTTTTTCTAGGTTTTTGAATTTGGTTGGTAGGTTGTTTTGTTTTACGGCGTATCAAATTAAATTTCAAACAATTCAGTTTATTATAAGTATAGTTTTTTTTACAAAGTTCAATATCAAAACAGTTCTATTTGGCGCAATTCAGTTTAGCCTAAGTATGCAGTTTAAATGTCAAAACAGTTCTATTTCGTGCAATTCAGTTTAGCACAAGTACGTAGTTTAGTTCTATCTGACTAGGGCTCTATCAGGTGCTACCACTCCGACCCAAAGTGGACCTGGGAGTGATGGCAATGCAAGGGTACTCCGCATTCCCCAAAGCTCCGGCATTTCTGGAGCTTCAGCATTACTTTGTAAAATATTAATCTAGGAGACTCATTGGGGGTATTCTTGAACCCTATGCAGAGATGCAGTCGGTGTATTCTACAGCCCCAGCTGACTGGGCAAAACTTTTTTGTATTTCTGTTGTTTTAAACGTCCATCGTTGATTTAACATCACTAATATCATCCCTCTCAGTCCTTATGATGGTTTATTAGAACCGAAATGTTACAGTGTTGACTTTGCTTCTCAATAAATCTCTTCTACTTGGATAACCTTTTTATCAATTTCATTCTCTCTCTCTCTCTCTATATATATATATATATATATATATATATGCCATAATGGTTTGAGCGTTCACCAATGGTCCAGGAGACCGGGATTCAATTCCAGGTTGAGGCATACAGTTATATCGTCGAGATGAGTGTTACACAGTGAAGAATATATTTATTCCGTGGTGCCCGTGGTGTAATGGTTATCGTCGTAAGAAATGGACTCGGCAACACGAGTTTAAATCCTGGCCGAGACTGATTGCATTTTCACATAGCACTAATACCCTTAGGAAAGGTATTAATCCAATTATTCTCCCTCCAGCTATGGGTAAATAGTAGGGCAGACTAGGTTCTTCAGCCTTGGTGAGGCAACTAGTCTAAGAGAAGGAATACTCGGAATTTCAACCTGTTAAGCTCCGCTTAAAAATTGACCTTGTGTCATATCCTGCCCGAGCGGAGGGGTTGGGTAAATATAAATATATTTATTCCGCTCCAATATCCGGTGCTAAGCGGATACATACAACAAGAACACTATAGTGTCGACTTCGTTTCTAAATAAATCACTCCTTCTACATGGATTACCTTGTTATCAATTTCATTCTCTCTCTCTCTCTATATATATATATTGAGCCAGCCTACTGTCATAATGGTTTGAGTGTTCGCCAATGGTCCAGGAGACCAGGCTTCAATTCTAGGTTGAGCCATACTGTTTCCTGGCTTTTGCTGGGCCCTCTGGCATTCGTGTCGGATAGGGTATCGATCCATGCCAGATTCGGGTGGGCGAGCTGCTTTTTTGACTCCTATGCACCCCTTGTATAGCACTAGACCTCACGATCTAGTTCAAGCTATATTCTGGCATACGTGCCCGGATCGAGATCTAGAGTGTGGCACAAGACCTTTTTAAAGGTGGGTCCGAGTGCAGGGCCGTAGCCCAGACACGCTGGGATCCTCAAAAATTCCTCTGGGCTCGTCGGCATTCCCCTAAAAAAGGAACCCACAGGCGCCATGCGATAAATCTAACCCCTACGAAGAGGGTTAGAGTCTGAGGCTCGAGAAATGTCAGTCTTGGCCGTGTGACGCGAATGCTAGGCCTCCATGACACCCACGGCAGGCAGCCTCGGCTGACTACCGCATCTAGAAACGTGACACACCCGATCTGATCCCTGCGGCTGATACCACGTCCGACCGAAGTGTTTCCCATCTACTGGGTCAAGCTTATTAAATCAACGGTATTTGTCGCAAGCCCAACCAAATGAACAAGTGTGGCAGAAGGCCTTTATTAAGGTGGGTCCGGGCGCATGGCCGTAGCCCAGACATTCCCCCAAATTTCTCGAGCCCCGTCGACATTCCCCTAAAAAAAGGCCTCAGGCGCCAGGCGAATAACCGAGCCCCTTCCGATGAAGGTTAAAGCTTGGGAGAACGGCCCTCTGAGGCTCAAAGTTCGTCAGTCTTGAGACGTGACACACCCAACCAGATCTGTGCCGCTGATACCACAACCGGCCGAAGTGTGAACCATCAACTGGATCCAGTTTATTAAAACAACAGTATTTGTCGATCGTCCCACCATCCAGACGAATGTGGCACAAGGCCTTTCTTAAGGTGGGTCCGGGCGCAGGGCCGTAGCCCAGACGCACCCGACGGCTCCAGAAGTTCCTCGGGACCCGTTGTCATTCCTATAAAAAGTGGCACCTTAGGCGCCAGGCGATAAACCTAAGCCCCCTAAGGAGGGTTAAAGCCTGGGTGACTCCCCAGGCTCGAGGTATGTCCAGTGACGAGACACACCCGATTAGATCTGTGCCGCTTACACTATGGCCGGCCGAAGTGTGTCCAATCAACTGAATTCTGCTGATTAAATCAACGGTATTTGTGGGCCGTTTCACCAACCGGACGTGTGTGGCACAAGGTCTTTTTTAAGGTGGCCCAGAGCGCAGGGCCATAGCTCAGATGCGCCCGGCATTCCTCAAAATACCTCGGGCCCCGTCGGCATTGCCCTAAAAAGGGGTGCCTTTGGCACCAGGTGATAAAGTGGGTCTAGACACACCTGACCAGAGTGTTAAGTATCATTTTTAAAGTCTTTGGTATGACGCGACATGGGATTGAACCCAGGTCTCCCAGACCATTAGCGAACACTCTACAAACTAGGCCAATGAGGTCTGACAACAAATTCCAATTTGAGATTTTGTCTTTACTTCAAGACTTCATCAGAATGGTTGAGTTTTTCTAAAATTCAGCATAAGAGGAAATAGATTAAAAAATAAAATGTATTTATTCCAAGCCCAGGTTGCGTCCTACCAAAGGCGTTAAAAATGGTACTTGATATCTCCTTGCTTGACACTCAGCAATATAAGGTACGTATCAAGGGTAAAGTGGAGCAATTCAGAGGAAGGGGTTGCGTCCTCCCCTACACCTCGGTGTAGTAGCTATTGAAAAAGGAGCCTTCTGGTCGCCCTCGCCAACTTCACTTAACTACTATTCTAAGAACGAATTACAGTCCAAACTGGTAACCTTTCTCCGTCACCACCCTGATATATATATATATATATATATATATATATATATATCCTTTCTGTTTCTCCTATTTCTCTTGTTATTTTTTTTAAAGTTTCTCTTTATGGCTCCTCCCTCCTTTTATTTTATTTTTAATTATCTATTTCCTTCAATGCCGAATTTTAGAAAAAAACCAATCACTCTGATGAAGTCTTGAAGTAATGACGAAATTTCAAATTGGAATCCGTTGTCAGTTTATCCGCTTTTCCATTTATTTTTCTTCAACACGTCGGATTCACATAATCCACCATTTCTCTCTCTCTCTCTCTATATATATATATATATATATATACCGATATGGAGGCTCTTGTGCGTTATTCGGAATATTTAGAGAGGCTCTGACAGTTTTCAAGGAGCGACACTGAAGCCGTGACAGGTGCATGCGCTGTGTAGACTCCTATTGAGGCTAACGAGAAAGGAATCTCTTTTTTTTTTCTGTTTTGTACGATGTGTGGGATTAATTCGAGAGATGGTAATAATGGTTGAATAGTTAGAATTAGTGGACCGGATAGAAGTCACACAGGAAGCATTGTAGGGTTTCTGGATATGGATCTGCTGGATTCCTTTAGATTGCTGGTTGAGCGAAACTGGAAGAGAAAAAAAAATGTCGGCTCGTTATAAAATGACGTAAAAAAGAAGAGAAGAGAAAAGAAAGAAAGAAAGAAAGTTCCTAAAAAAGTTATGAAGATTAGTGTGTGTGTGTGTGTGTGTGTGTGTGTGTGTGTGTGAGAGAGAGAGAGAGAGAGATTGAAAAGAAAAGATTAGTTATCCATTAGTTTTGAGGGAGAAAAACAAAAACAAAACCAAAACTAAAAGAAATGATAGAAATATATATATATATATATATAGAGAGAGAGAGACAGAGAGAGAGAGAGACAGAGACAGAGACAGAGAGAGACAGAGACAAGAGGAAGAAGGGAAATAAAAGAAATACCCATAAAATGGAAATGTTGTTAAATAAAAGTTTGTTTTGGTTGTTTGGGTTTTATGGTATATCAACCTTTGTGGGTTATTTAATGTCAAATCCATTTTGTACAAATAAACAGTTATATGTCAAACAATTCAGTTTAGCATGAGTACACAGTTTAATTGTCAAAAACATTTCTTTTTCAAGCTATTCAGTTTTGTCAAACAATTCATATTCAGAAAATTCAGTTTAGCATATGTACAGTTTCAATTTCAAAAACAGTTCTGTTTCAAACAACTCAGTTTAGCATACAAAAACAATTCCATTTCCAGCAATTCAGTTTAACATAAATACACAGTTTAGTTATATTTGACCCATATATAGAAACTTATCTGGTGTTACAACTCCGGGCCAGAGTGGATCCGGGAGCGATGGCAATAAAGGGGTACTCGTCTTTCCCCAAAGCTCCAAGATTACTGGAACCTCACTGTCAGATTGTTTAGTGTCATAAATAGGATAGTTGTTGTGAGGGAATACCCCTCTGCAGAGATGCAGTCGGTGTCTCCTACAGCCCCAACCGACTGGGCAACCTAAATAGAAGTAATGAGGATCTATCTATCTATCTATCTATAATGTTTCTATATACATACATATATAGATAATGTGTGTTTATATTTATATATAACCCGAGAAGGAAATCCATGGGAAAGGACTATTCAATTTGAGTGCTCAATATCAACGGAAGAGAAAGGTTTGGTTTGTTGGGTTTTATGGCATATCTACCTTTTGTAGGTTATTTAACGCCAAATCCATTTTTATGTAAATAATCTGTTCTTTTTAAAACAATTCAGTTTAGCATAAGTACACAGTTTAATTGTCGAAAACATTTCTATTTCAAACTATTCAAGCAGTTATATGTAACAATTCGGTTAAGTGTAAATACAATTTTAATGTCTAAAAACAGTTCTATTTCAAACTATTCAAGCAGTTATATGTAATAAGTTAAGCATAAGCACGCAGTTTAAATGTAAGTACGGTTTAATTATCAAAAATATTTCTATTTCAAGCTATTCAGTTTACTCAAACAATTCATTTTAGCATAAGTATGCTGTTAGTTCTATTTAACCCATAGATAGGACTCTATCAGGTGTTACCACTCCGGGCCAGAGTGGACCTGGGAGTGATGGAAATGAAGGGGTACTCCGCATTCCCCAAAGCTCCAGCATTGCTGGAACCTCACCATGAGATTGTTTAATGTCATATCCAGGACACTTGTTTCTTTTGGGAGGGGATCTTTCCCCTCTGCAGAGACGCAGTCAGTATATTCTACAACCCCAGCCGACGGGGCAATACACAGAGTTAAATGTCAAAACAGTTTTATTTCAGATAATTCAGTTTAGCATAGGTACACAGTTTAGAGTCAAAACAGTTCTATTTCAAGCAATTTAGTTCAGCACTAGTACGCAGTTCCAATGTCAAAACAGCTCTATTTTAAACAATTCAGTTTAGCATAACTATGCAGTTTAAATATAAAAATCAGTATAGTGAAAGAAGCATTGTTTAGTTCTATCTAACCCTTATCAGGTGCTCCCACTCCAGGCCAGAGTGGACCTGGGAGCGATGGCAATGAAGGGGTACTCCGCATTCCCAAAAGCTCCAGCCTTAGTGGAACCTCACAATCAGATTGTTTAGTGCCATATGCAGGACACTCGTTGTGAGGGGGTCTTATCCCTCTGCAGAGAAGCAGCCGACTGGGCAAACGGAAGAGAAAATATGTATATCAAAATATTCAAAATGAAATTTGTTTAATACCAGAAAAGAAATGATTTCGGCATGGTGACCGAGAATCAAAATCTCAGTATAATTCAACTTGATATATAGATAATATTAGATATATTTAACTATCATTAATTAAGTGATTTATATATTTTTAATTCAATATAAGAAAATGTTAATCCATAATTTTGACAAAATAGACTAATTAATTAATTAATTAATTTAATATTTTTCTAATAAAGAATACAATTAGATTTAATAGATATAGTATGAACATATATTTTTTATAATAAGATAATTAAATTAAAACTAGAATAATAATAATAAATAAATTAAGATTAATAGACTTGAAAATAGTTGGAATTATCCCGATACTATACCGTTGTTATTACACCGTTTTTTGCTGTAGGTTAGCACAAGTTTAAGAAACGATTATTTAATTAATTTATATTATAAATTATTAGTTACATTCGATATGTGAATTACGTATTAATACTTTCTTTATTATGATTGACTTAATATTCGATATGTTAACTTCTTAATATAAATTATATGAATTTTTACGAAAATTTTAATCGTTAGGATTAGTTTTTTAAAATTAAGATCCGCATTGAATCATTATTTCCTGATAACACGAATTATGTTATCTAATATTGGTTTGGTTGGTTTGGTTGTTTGGATTTTATGGCATATCAACTTTTGTCGGTTATTTAACTCCAAATCCATTTTTATACAAATAATCAGTTTTATTTCAAACCATTTAGTTTAGCATACGTACACAATTTCATCGTCAAAATATTTCTATTTCAAGCTGTTCAGTTTATTCAGACAGTTTTAATTCAGCCAATTCAGCCAATTCAGTTTTGATTAAGTATAGATTTTGTTTACACGGTTAAATGTCAAAACAGTTCTATATTAAACAATTCAGTTTAGTCTAAGTACAAATCAATTGTCAAAAAATTTCAATTTCAAACAATTCAATTTAGCATAAACACGCAGTTTAAATGTAAGTACATAGTTTATCTGTCAAAAACATTTCTATTTCAAGCTATTTAGTTTAGTCAAACAATTCAGTTATGCCGTTAGTTCTATTTAACCCATAGATAGAGCCCTATCAAGGGCTACCACGCCGGGCCAGAGTGGACCTAGGTGCAAATGCAATGACGGGATGCTCCGCATTCCCCAAAGCCATAGCATCACTGGAACCTCACCATCAGATTGTTTAGGGTCATATCCAGGACGCTCATTGGGGGTGGGGGGTTCTACCCCTCTGCATAGGTGCAGTCGGTGTATCCTACAGCTCCAGCCGACTGGGCAAATCTAATATCGATAAAACATAATAGTTTCAAAGAAAGTATAAATGCAAATTTTGTCTATGAATTTAAATAAGTCACGTGCCACTATTTACTTTTCCTGGAATTAGGATTTTTAATTTTTCATCATCATCATGTCGCGCCGCCAGCGCGGATATCCCTGACCCTCTCTCGCCACTTCTCCCTATCATTCATCGCCTCCGGCAGGTCTTCAGGGTTACATCCTGTGTCCTCACATAGTTGCTGTATGTAAGTTCGTGCTGGTCGTCCTACTTTTGCACATCCATATGTGGGGGTCCACAGGAGTACATCGCTTATGAGCTCGTCCTTGCTTCTCCAGCAGTGTCCCGCGTGTCTGGTTCGTCTGACTTGTATAGTTTTCGTGATGGGGGGCAAGTGTCCGTATAGTTGGAGTCTCGTGGGGTGTTGTCGCCAGGACTTGTTTAATACTGTTCTCAACATTCTTGAGTAATTTCCGTCTAGTTTCCTCTCCAGCCGCTTCGTTAGCGTCCATGTGGTGCATCCATATAGCAGTATCGACACAACCGCTGCCTGGAAGAAACTGCGTTTTATTTTATCAGTTAGGTCCGACTTCCTTATGATCGAGAGCCTCTTGATAGCTGTCCATGCCTTCGTCAGTCGTGTGTCGATGTCTTTTTCGGTTGATGAGACGCTACTTCCTAGGTAGGTGAATTTGTCTACTAGTTTCAGAGAGGCTCCGTCTAGTGTGGCAATGTTGCCCGTTTGGTTGTAACACATATATTCAGTTTTGTGTGCATTGACATGGAGGCCAATGCCAGCTGCGGCTCGTTCCAGACTATGCAGTAGTGTCTCTGCTTGATTAGGCGTATTCGCTAGTAACGCCAAGTCATCAGCGTAGTCGGCGTCCGTGATTGTTTTTGCTTCTTCTCTTAGTCAGCTCGAAGCCATTTTCTCTGATTTTGTCGATCGAAGTCCTAAGCACATAGTCTAGACAGATGATGAAGAGGTACGGGGCCAGTGTGTCTCCTTGTAGTACTCCTGCAACAATGTCGAATAGAAGAATTTAAATTAGGGGTAACTGTTTTTTTTTTATAGGATTGTATAAACATTGTATGAATAAAAAATAATAATAGATATAATATCTTCACCGTTAAATTTTTTTCCTTTCTTAAAAAATGATAGAATATATCAAAATGATAGAATATATCAAAATGATAGAATATATCAAAATGATAGAATATATTAAAAAAATATTTTTTGTTAAAAAATATTTAAATTTAAATCGATAAAAATTTTTTTTTTCAAATTACATTTTTGCGGAAGCAATATAAGAAAAAAATAAAAATCTTTTTTCTACATCTGATGATGGTCATCACGACCTGAAATAAATTTATAATGACACAAAGGAAGTGAAGCGATTCGTTTTGTTTTGCATAAAAAATGTTTTGCTCAGCAAGTTGAGTATTGATGTATTTTTAAATCCTAAATTAATTATATATCAATAGCCGTTGGCATTGAGCACTCAAATGAGATACTCCTAGTCCTTGGATTTCCTCATCAGATTATATATATATATATATATATAAGTTGGCAACTTTAATCGAAGGTGACCCAAAGGCTCCCTTTCCATAGCTACAACACAAAGAAAAAGAAAACTGTAAATTTAAACCTGTTAAAGCCCGCATTAAAACAAGACTGACCTTTAGTCGCATCCTGTGGTGGGGTTGGGTAAATGCATAAATCGTTGGTGAAACTTCACAATAAATATAGAATTGAGAGCTCCTCCAACGGTTGTGGTTTAGGGTATACACAAGATATCCTTTTGTGGGAAGGCGGTTCTAAGCCCCGCCAACAGGGCGTGATAAAAAAAAAGGAAAAACAAAAAGAAATAAAGAAAGCAGGGAGAATTGAAAAAAAAAACAAAAAACAAAAACGAATATTGAAAGTAGATAGCGAAGAAAAGAAGGAACAGAAGAAGTGAATAAGGAAGAAAAGTTAAATAATAGGAAGGAAAATAGTTGAAAAAAAAAAGAAAGAGAAAGAAGAAGAAAAAGAGACAAAGAAGAAACGAATCGAAGACAGAAAACAAACGAGGAAGAAAAGAAAGAAAGAAAGAAAGAAAGAAGGAAAGAAAGAAAGAATACGAAAGTGGGGTAGAATGGAATAATAAAGAATAAAAGAAGGAAGGAAGCAAAGAAGAAGAAAAAATTGAAAGAAAAAAATGGAAGGAATGAAAGAAAAATAATGAAAATATGAAGAAAGGAAGGGGAAAAAAAAGAAAATGAGAAAGAAAGAAAGCGCAGGCAACAGAAGGGAAATGAATGAAATGATAATGAAAGAAAGTTAAGAAGAAAGAAGGAAAAAAAGAAAAAAAAAACGGGATGAAAAAATAAAGGATGTGCGAATGAGGGTAAAAGAAAGAAAAGGTGAAAAGAAAAAGAAAGAAAAGGTGAAGAGAAAAAGAAACGATAAGATGTAAAGAAAAAGAAAGAATAGACGAAGGAAAAAAAAGGAATAAAGAAATAAAGAAAAAGAGGAATGAAAGAAAAAAATGAAAGAATCAAGGAAGAAAATTCGAAAGACAGAATGGGAAAAAAAGAGAGAATGAAGTAAATGAAAAAGAAATAGCGGAGAAAGGAAATAAAAAAAAACTGAAGGAAGTGAAAAGGAATAGAAAAAAAGGGGGGAAGGCATGAAGGAAAAAAGAGGTAAAAAGAAGAAAGGAAGGAAAGAAAAGAGATAATGAAAAATTATCTGGAGAAAATGAAGGATAAAGAAGTAAAAAAAAGGAGAATAGTAAAAGGAGTATCGAAGAGGAGTACAGTAAGAAGAATAGTAAAAGGGGGATAGAAAAGGAGTGTAGAAAAAGGAGAATAGAAAAAGGAGCATAGAAAAAAGGAGCAGAAAAAAGGAGCTGAGAAAACAAGTATAGAAAAAGGAGTATAGAAGAGGAGTATAAAAAAGAAGAATAGTAAAAGGAGGATAGAAAAGGAGTGGAGAAAAAGAAAAATAGAAAAAGGAGCAGAAAAAAAGGAGCTGAAAAAGGGAGTATAGCAAAAGGAGAATAGAAACGAAGTATAGAAAAGGGGAATAGAAGTTAGAAAATAAAGGATAAGAAAGGAGTGTAGAAAAAAGAAAATAGAAGTCTGAAAAAGGAGTATAGTAAAAGGAGTTTAGAAAAAGGAGAATAGAAAAAGGAGTATAGTAAAAGGAGCAGAGAAAAAAGGAGCAGAGAAAAATAGGATAGAAAAAGGAGTATAATAAAAGCAGTATAATAAAAGGAGTATAAAAAAGGAGATAGCAAAAGGAGAATAGTAATAGGAGTATAGAAGAGGAGTATAGAAAAATATAGAGAAAATTAAGGGAAAAGGAAGTGAAAAAGAGAAGAAAGGATAAAAGTGAAGCAAAGATGTAAAAGAAGAAGAAAAGAAAGAAGGAAAAAGAATGTGAAAAAAAGAGGAAAGAAAAGAAAAGAAAAATTGAATGAAAAAGAAGAAGGAAGAAAAGAAGAAAAAAGGAGTGAAAAAGGAAAAAATGAAGGAAAATAAAATGAAAACGAAGCAGGAAGAAATGAAGGAAAAAGGAAGTGAAAAAGAAGAAGAAATAAACGAAGGAAAAAAGTGTAAAAGAAATAGGAAAAAAGAAAAAGAAAGTGAAAAAGAAGTAAGAAGAAATGAAGGGAAAATAAGTAAAAAAAGCGTGAAGAAATGAAAGAAAAAAGAAGTGGAAAAAGGTCAAAAGAAGAAAAAGAAAGTGAAAAAGGAACAGGAAGAAATGAAAGAAAAAGAATGTAAAAAAAGCACGAAGAAATGAAAGAACAAGTATTTAAAAAAGCTGAAAGAATGAAGGAAAAAGAAAGTGAAAAAGAACAGGAAGAAATGAGGGGAAAAAGAAGTGAAAAAGAAGCAGGAAAAATGATGGGAAAAAAAAGAGGTGAAAAAGAAGCTAGAAGAAATGAAGGTAAAAAGTGATAAAGAAGCAGAAAGAATCGAAGGAAAAATAATTTAAAAAACGTGAAGAAATGAAGGAAAAAAAGAAGTGAAAAAACGACGAATGAAGGAAAAAGAAAGTGAAAAAGGAACAGGAAGAAATGAAGAAAAAAAGAAGTGACAAAGAAGCAGGAAGAAATGAAAGAAAAAGAAACTAAAAAGAAAGAAGTAGGAAAAGAAGTAAAAAGAAACTGAAAAAGAATTAGAAAGAAATGAAGGAAAAAGAAAGTGAAAAAGAAGAAGGAAGGAATGAAAGAAAAAGAATATAAAAAAAGTATGAAGAAATGAAAGAAAAAGTAAGTAAAAAAAAGCTGAAAAAATGAACGAAAAAGAAAGTGAAAAAGAAGGAAGAAATGAAGAAAAAAGAAAGTGAAAAAGAAACAGGAAGAAGTGAAGAAAAAAGAGTTGAAAAAAGCAGAAAAAAAATGAACGAAAAAGAAAGTGAAAAAGAAGTAGGAAAAAATGAAGAAAAAAGAAAGTGAAAAAGAAACAGGAAGAAGTGAAGAAAAAAGAGTTGAAAAAAGAAGAAATGAAAGAAAAAGAAAGTGAAAAAGAAGAAGAAGGAAGAAATGCAGGGAAAAGTAATAAATATATAAAGAAGAAGAAGAAAAGTAAGAAGTTGTGACCTTGTAAAAAAAATGGCGGAGACGTAAGAAATTGTTCGTTAAAGGAAATCAGCATGGCGATAGAAAAACAGAATATGACAGAGAGAGAGAAGAAAGAAAAAGTAAGCAAAAAGGCGGGAAAAATTGAAGGAAAAAAGAGAAAAAGAATAAAGAATAAACGAAGGAAGCAGGAAGAAATGAAGAAAAAAAAGGAGGGAAAATGGGAGAAATGAAGAGAGAAAAGTAAAAAAGAAACAGGAATAAAAGAAGGAAAAAGAAAGTGAAAAAGAAGAGAGAGAGAGAGAAAGAAAGAAATGAAAGAAAGAGAGAGAGAGAAAGAGAAGGAGAGGACAATACTGGTTAAATCAAATTAATCTTACTCCGTAACAAGACGTATTTTCTTCCGGCTGTTTGATCGTCAGATCCTGAATGTATGTTCTCAAAGGTCAATGGCATGGTTGCCTTTTCGGGAGCACAAATACTCGAGAATTGAAGAAGGCTGGAGAATTGTTGGACGAAAGAATGGACAAAAAAGAAAAAAAAGAAAAAGAAACCCCATGTACTCGAGCAATAAATTGCTCAGTCAGCTGGGGCTGTAGAATACACTGACTGCACCTCTGCAGAGGGGTAAGACCCCCCCCCAACGAGTGTCCTGGATATGACACTAAACAATCTGATGGTGAGGTTCCAGCAGTGCGGAGCGCCCCCTCATTGCGATCGCTCCCAGGTCCACTCTGGCCGGGAGTGGTAGCACCTGATAGGGCCCTATCTATGGGCTAAATAGAACTAACAGCATACTTATGCTAAAATGAATTGTTTGTGTAAACTGAATAGCTTAAACCGTACTTAGATTTAAACTGCGTGCTTATGCCTAACTGAATTATTTGAAATAGAACTGTTTTCGACATTAAACTGTATTTACACTTAACTGAATTGTTACATATAACTGCTTGAATAGTTTGAAATGGAAATGTTTTTGACAATTAAACTGTGTACTTACGTTAAACTGAATTGTTTTCAACAGAACAGATTATTTACATAAAAATGGATTTGGCGTTAAATAACCAATAAAGGTTCATATGCCATAAAACCCAACAAACCAACCATCGAGCAATAAACGACTTGGTGTAATGTACGATTAATAATTCTTAGTCCCAAAAAGGGTTTTATATCATATCACTTTACATACCTCGGTAGCAATATCTCATCAACCGAAAGCAATGTTAACATATTTTCACGTGATATCCCACTGGGAGGAGGGAGATAAAATTACTACTCCTCGTGTTTGAATTAACAGTATCTAGCCGTCAAAAAAGTGACCGTTAAGAGAGAATGTGTGTCACAGAGGGGATACCAACAGGTGTTGGTACTTAGTAACCTCAGGTCGCCGGACACCGGAAGGAGAGGGAGAGAGAAGCCAAATGATTGGCTGGGACCCCAAAACGGAAGTGGGACTCACCCCCTCAGCGGAAGTAAATAATAAGAAAGTTAGTTTTTGAGGAGGGCTCGTGGCAGACAGACCCTTAGCCATTTACTCCGGGTTGAAGACAAAAGAATAACTGAGACACGAGGGACCGCAGGTTCTTCAAGCCAGTGTAAAAAAATAGAACAAAGTCTATTAGCCCGTGAAAGAAGAAAGATTCTCCAGTGGAACCCCGTCGAAAAATAAGATAAGTAACTTTGGGGCCATTTCTCCTTTATACCCAAATTTTGTATACCACTCTCTCTCTCTCTCAATTTGAAGAAAAACAAAAGTCAAGAAAAGACATTTACATTTGTGGACTGTCCAATTATTATATGTTTTGACACTTTGAAAGTGTATATAACTGTAGTAAAGGAATCATATATTTTATGTTACCACGTGGTCTATGTTGTTACTTCATGCTTCCTTTTCAGCTTCTATTCGCCTTATGTTATCTTGCTTAGAATTGTCCTATTAATTCCTTAAAAATATCACACGGGAAACCGGAGTTGCCGACTACTACAATATAATATTATTACGACTAAAACCTATAGGCTCATATCTTCTGTTGTCTGGGGGGAAGAAGTTTAGCGGCCTGGTGGGTGTGTAATAGTGTGAAATTTGGAACCCCTTGCCAGCGGCGGTCAGTCTGGCCCTAAATTAATCCCTCACGTAATATGCCAGGTCTTATATGCCTGAGAGAAAAACTCTGAACGAGGACTTATTCTATAGGGGATCAAGTGCCAACCTGCCCCGTCTTCACACGTGCAAAAAGTCCCATTTTGGGATTTTAGTCAATTTGCCGTCACAATATGCATAACGAAGGCATCGATTGATTGAGACTGGTTATCGATCTCGTGGAAATTTGATTGGTTTGGAGGAAAGAAAAAAGAATTTTAAAAAATGAGGACAGGAAAAGGAGTATATAAAAAGGAAATTAGAAAATGGAGGATTGAAGAGAAGTATAGAAAAAAGAAGAGACAGCCGTTTTGACCTTATTAGCACCGTTTACTGTAATCTCCACCACTGGAGATCGAACCAGCAACCACAGACTGCAGTGCCGAAACTCTACAACTGAGCCACCATTTCATATCGCACGCAATTGACGCCAAATCAACTAGCCATCGTAACTGCGCGGCCAAATAACCTAAATATGTCTTGCGAGTTACATCCGTACTCTTTCCAGAGGACACGGTCACCCCCACTCAGGGCCACGTCTTCCCAAGAAGCTTAGAAATACGCATCCACGTAATTATTATGACCTCAAGGGCAAAGGAAGAGATGTACATATTTTTATTTTTTAAGTAGAGGAATTAATATTGTAAATTTGAATTATCATGGATTATTTTTTTAGATGAGGCTTCTTAATCTGAGAATCAATTTTTTTTTTTATTGCGGACTTTTTGTCCTCATCTTGGTAGGTTTTTTTGTATTGTTTCTTCTTTCACTACGTTTCGGGCAAATTTCACCTCTGGCCTTCTTCAGGTGATTTTACCGCGACCTCGGATAGGAATGATGAGTCTTGTAACCGTATTCTCAGTAATTACTGCCTTCCATTGGCCCAGCGGTTAGAGTGTTCGCCAATGGCCCGGGAGACCTAGGTTCAATCCCAGGTCGAGTCATACCAAAGACTTTAAAAATGGAACTTGATACCACCTTGCTTAACACTCAGCATTATAAGGTACGGTTCAAGGGTAAAGTGGAGCAATCCAGGGAATGGAGTAGCGCCCTCCCCTACACCTTGGTGTAGTAGCTATCGAAAAGGGAGCCTTCGGGTCACCCTCGACTATGGTCGCTAACTTTATAGTTGTTGTCTATCGCACCACGTTTTTGACCAAGTAAACCTCTGGCCGGCTTGGGCAGGATTTGAAACCGCTATCTTCTGACAATGCTCACCCGGAACCGTAGAGACTCAATGCCTCTATCCGCTGGTCTTATAAATCCTTATCTGGTCTTCTATAGTCGGGTCCGTATCGAATTTTTGTAATTGTCTTTAATTGGATCATTTTTTTTTTAGATGAAGCTTCTTAATTTGAGAATTAATTTTTTTAAGAAATTTATTGCGGACTTTTTGTCCTCATCTTTATTTATTTATTTATTTTTGTTTCTTCTTTCACAACGTTTCGGCCAAATTTCACCTCTGGCCTTCTTCAGGTGATTTTACCGCGACCTCAGATAGGAATGATGAGTCTTGTAACCGTATTGAATTATCATGACCAGAAAATTTGCCGAACACCTACGCACGATATACGGGAACACTGGACAGCTGTTTCGACTTTATTAGGTCTCATCAGCAGTGTATACCGTAATCTCCACCACTGGGGATCGAACCAGCGACCACAGACTGCAGTAAAAGAAGGATGGAAAATGAGTATAAAAAAGAATAGAAAAAGGACTATAGAAAAAGAGATAGAAAAAGGAGAATAGCAAAAGGAGGACAGAAGAGAAGTACAGAAAAAGGAGTATAGAAAAGAAGAATGGTAAAACGAGCTTAAAAAAAGAATATTATAGAAAAGGAGTATCTAAAAAAAGAATAGTAAAAGGAGTATGGAAAAGGAAGATATAAAAAGGAGAATAGAAATTGAGTATTGGATAGAGAGAGAGAGAGAAAGATAGAAAAAGGTGTATAGAAAAAGGAGTATAGAAAACGAGTAAAGAAAGAGAGAATAGTAAAAGGAGTTTAGAAAAAAGAGAATAGAAAATGAATATGGGATAGAGAGAGAGAGAGAGAGAGAGAGAGAGAGAGAGAGATAGAAAAAAGAGTATAGAAAAAGGAGCACAGAAAACGAGTAAAGAAAGAGATAATAGTAAAAGAAGAAGTGTAAAGGGAGTATAGAAGAGGAGTTTAGAAAAAAGAGAATAGAAAAGGAGTATAAAAATAGAGATAGAAAAAGGAGAACGGTAAAAGGAGTATAGAAAAGGAGATAGAAAAAAGGAAAATAGTAAAAGGAGTATAGAAGAGGAATATAGAAAAAGGAGAATGATAAAAGGAGTGTAGAAGAAGAGTATGGAAAAGGGAGCATAGAACAGGAGTAAATAAAAAGCATAGAAATAAGGAGTGAAGAAAAAAGTGGTATTGAAAAAGGAGTATAGAAAAGGAGGATAGAAGAGGACTATAGAACAAAGAGTACTGAAAAAAGAGGACAGAAGAGGAAAATACAAAAAGGTAGGATGAGAAAAAGAATGATAGAAAAAAGAAAAAAAGAAGAAAAAAAGAGGATAGAAGAAGGAGTATAGAAAAAGGAGTATAGAAGAGGAACAGAAAAAAGGAGTTTAGAAAAAAAGGGTGATAGAAGAAGAGTATATATTTCTTCTATAGCTAATACTATTACTATTCGTCTTCGTCGGTTGGGGCTGTAGAATTCACTGACTGCATCTCTGCGGAGGGGTAAGACCCCCTCCCCAACGAGTGTCTTCGAGATTGAGCCGAAGCTACTGCACCAAGGTGTAGCTACAACACTAAGGTTTGGGGGAGGGTGCTACTCCTTTCCCAGGATTGACCCACCTTATCCTTGATCCTCAACTTATAATACTAAGTGTTAAGCAAGGAGGAATCAATTACCATTTTTTGAGTCTTTGGTATGACTCGACCTGGGATGAAACTCAGGTCTCCCAGGCCATTGGCGAACCCTCTAACCATTATGCCAATGTCCGGTACAGTGTCTTGTATATGACACTGAACAATCTGATATGCCATAAAACCCAACCCAATCAAATCATATATATCTAATATACAAGGGGCATACGATAAGTTTCCAGACTTTCAAAAATGCAATCTGACACTTTAGAAGAACGATATGCAATAAAATTATGTTTTAAACTTGGAAAAAAGGCCACAGAAACGTATGGAATGCTTCGGACTGCTTTTCGACCATCTTGCATGAATCGAGCATCAGTTTTTGAGTGGCATAAGAGATTCAAGGAAGGCACGGAGTCTGTGAGGGATGGTGAGAGGTGTGGGAGGAGTAAGGAAGTCAATACACGGGAGTTTATTGGCCAAAATGTTAGTGTTTGGGTTAGGGTTACTATGTTGAGGTTTTAAGGGAGTTCAGGAAGAGATTCCGTTGGAAAAGGCCAGCACTCTTCAAATCGGGTCAGTGGCATTTCCTCCAGGACAATGTATCAGTCCTCAACTCCATCCTTGTCACAGACTATTTGACCAAGATGGGCATCAAGACAGTTCCTCAGCTTCCCTATAGTCCAGACCTTGCTCCCTGTGACTTTTGGTTATTCCCTAAGCTCAGAGGTTGTCGTTATGAGACGATTGAGGATATGAAAGAAGCTGTGACGAAGGTCATTGACACGCTCACACAAGAGGACTTCCATTGGGCCTTCCAGAAGTTGTTGGAACGGTACAACAAGAGCATTGCAGCTGGAGGAGATTAGTTCGGAGGGGACTAGAGTTTCATCTGTATACGATCAATATAAGTGCCCACACGAAAAAAGTCTGGAAACTTATTTCATGATCCTCGTATGTATAAAAGGGATTTCGCATTAAATAACCTACAATGGTTGATACGCCTAAAACCCAACCAAATCAAAGCATATACATTGGATATATATATATAGAGAGGGAGGATTTGGCATTAAATAACTTACAATGGTTGTAATATATCTTAAGAAAGAAAGAAAGTTCTGCGATGGAAAGAAAGAAAAAAGAAAGAAAGAAAGAAAGAAAGAACGAAAGAAAAAAGAAAGAAAGAAAGAAAGAAAGAAGGAAAGAAGAAAGGAAGAAAGAAGGAAAGAAAGAACGAAAGAACGAAAGAAAAAAGAAAGAAAGAAAGAAAGAATGAAAGAAAGAAAGAAAGAAAGAAAGAAAGAACGAAAGAAAAAAGAAAGAAAGAAGGAAAGAAGGAAAGAAAGAAAGAACGAAAGAAAAAAGAAAGAAAGAAAGAAAGAAGGAAAGAAAGAAAGAAAGAAAGAAAGAACGAAAGAAAAAAGAAAGAAAGAAAGAAGGAAAGAAAGAAAGAAAGAAAGAAAGAAGGAAAGAAAGAAAGAAGGAAAGAAAGAAAGAAAGAAAGAAAGAAGGA
The DNA here is from genome assembly GCA_963585895.1 of Sepioteuthis lessoniana. Lineage (NCBI taxonomy): Eukaryota > Metazoa > Mollusca > Cephalopoda > Myopsida > Loliginidae > Sepioteuthis > Sepioteuthis lessoniana. The sequence continues at coordinate 14,918,480 of OY757946.1, read as the reverse complement.
AAGAAAGAAAGAACGAAAGAAAAAAGAAAGAAAGAAAGAAAGAAGGAAAGAAAGAAAGAAAGAAAGAACGAAAGAAAGAAATATGAGGAGGAAGATATAAAGAAATGAATAAAGAGTAGAGACTCATTAAGAAATAAATAAATAAATAAATAAATTGAATGAAAATGGAAAGAAAAAAACCGGAAAGGAATAAAACAACAAGTAAAATGAAACAAAAAAAGATAAGAAAAAACAAAACAAAACAAGACGACAAGAACAACGGACAAAATATATCAGTTGTATTAAAAAAGAAAGAAAAAATGAGAAAGAAAGAAAACAAGAAAAAAAAGATTTCTGGAAAGAAAAAAAGAATGAAAGAATGAAGAAAGAAAGAAGAATTTTAAGAAGAAAGAAAGAAAGAAAGAAAGAAAGAAACAAACAAACAAACAAACAAACAAAGGATCGAAAGAAAGAAGGGAAAACTGAAATAGAAAGAATTAGTGAAATAGAAAGAAAGAAAGAAAGAAAGAAAGAAAGAAAGAAAGAAAGAAAGAAAAATATATTTTGAGGATAATAAAAAAGAGAACGAAAGAATGAAAAGAAGGGAGAATTTGAGAAGAAAGAAATAAAACATTATTCGGTGGAGAAAGAAAGAAAGAAAGAAGAAAGAAAGAATGCTCAGTAAAAGAAAGGAAGAACGGAAGAGGGAAAGAAAAAAAGAAAGAATAAAAAGAAATACGGAAAGATCGTAAATGAACGTTGAAATGTAATCAAGAAACAAAAAAAAAAAAACAACAAAAAAACACAAACAGTAAAAAACAATAGAAATAACAGGAAGACAAGAAGTGACAGACAAAAAAGAAATATCAGTTAAAATAAAAATAAAAAAGAAAGTTGAAAGTGAAAAAAAAAAAAAGATTGAAAAATGAAAAAAAAACAACAAACAAACAGAAAAAGGAAATCCTAAAAGATCCCAAAAAACAAAATAAAAATCTTTCGAATAAAAAATTTCATTTGAAAATTATTCACAGAATTTATGAATAATTACATTTCTTACTCGTTCATGAATGTCGATTAACCTCTGCGTTTATTGGTGGCTGGTTGGGTTGATTAACTGAAAGATAGTTACTGGAGATCCATTGCCAGAATATACCTCGATTTTGCTGTAATCTAATTAGCTTCAGGAAAAATATCATGATGTGTTCAGAAATGACATTGGGTCGTGAGTTGTGGAGACAGTCCTCCATAGAATCCTGAACATATTCCACTGTTCGGAATTGTATTGCACTGGATACCGTCTAGAAGACATGCCAAGATAACCGATATGGGTAGATGGCGAGCAAGAATCAAAGTAATTCATGCTCTCGGTACGCCTCGATGAAGATGATGATGCTGTTTCCATTATTCCTTCCAAAACAAATAATTTTTAAACTGATCTATTCGAACCAGAGCAATTGTAGTAGTACTAGTAATAGTACCAGTAGTAGCAGTAGTTATTGTGATACATTAATTTGTGGCGTATCAACTATTTTGCTCAGTAGGCTAGGGCTGTAGAATACACCGACTGCACCTCTGCACAGGGGTAAGACCACCCCCAACGAGTTCCCTGGATATGACACAAAACAGTCTGATGGTGAGGTCCCAGTAGTGGTGAGGCTTTTGGGAATAAGGAGCACCCCATCATTGCCATTGCTCCCAGTTCTACTCTGGCTCGGCGTGGTAGCACCTGATAGGGCCCTATCTATTGGTTAAATAGAAGTAACGGCATACTTATGCTAAACTGAATTGTTTGAATAAACTGAATAGCTTGAAATGGAAATGTTTTTGACAACTGAACCATACTTACATTTAAACTGCGTGCTTATCCTAAACAGAATTATTTCAAATAGAACTGTTTTTTGACATTGAAACTGTATTTACACTGAACTGAATTATTTAACATAGAACTGTTTTGACATGTAACAGTGTATAAACAAAATCTGTACTTATACAAAACTGAATTAGCTGAATTAGAACTGCTTGACTAAACTGAATCGCTAGAAATAGAAATCTTATTCACAATTAAACTGTACTGTTTTGATAATTACACTGCATACTTTTGCTAAACTGAACTGATTGCAATAGAACTGTTTTGATATATAAATTGCGTGCTTATGCTAAACTGAATTGTTTGAAACATAACTGATTATTTACATAAAAATTTATTTGGCGTTAAATAACCTACAAAGGTTGATATGCCATAAAACCCACCTAATCAAACCAAACCGTATCAACTGCTGTTGGTTATTTAATGCCAAATCTTCTTTATACATATATATTAAATATATATGATTTGGTTGGTTGGGTTTTATGGCATATCAACCATTGTAGGTTATTTAATGCCAAATCCTTTTTATACATATATATTAAATATATAGGATTTGGTTTGGTTGGGTTTTATGGCATATCAGCCATTATGGGTTATTTAATGCCAAATCCTCTTTATACATATATATTAAATATATATGATTTGGTTTGGTTTGGTTTTATGGCATATCAACCATTGTAGGTTATTTAATGCCAAATCCTCTTTATACATATATATTAAATCTATAAGACTTGGTTTCGTTTTATGGCATATCAACCATTGTAGGTTATTTAATTCCAAATCTTATTTATATGTATATATTAAATATATAGAATTTGGTTTGGTTGGGTTTTATGGCATATTAAGCATTGTAGGTTATTTAATGCCGAATCCTTTTTATACATATATATTAAATATATAGGATTTGGTTGGGTTTTATGGCATATCAACTATTGCAGGTTATTTAATGCCAAATCCTCTTTATACATATCTAAAAAGTAAAGTTGGCGACCGCAGTCGAGGGCAACCGGAAGGATCCTTTTTCAGTCGTAACTAGACCAAATCGTAGGGGAGGGCGCTGCTTAGTCTAGTTGGGTTTTATGGGATATTTAATGCTAAATCCTCTTTATACAAACAGTTAAATGGATATACATTTACGAATTGTAAGTGAATAGTTTGCAGGTAATTTGATTTATAAGTGAGTTAGAACTAATTTGTATGCACACAACTATCGCTATTATTTCTACACAGTTGAATGATTTAAATAATTGCTATCAAACACTAATAATTCTATTCTTTTTCGCAAACAGTGAAGTGATTGCTATTTAATACCAACTTACGTGCTTGGAACTTCGATCGACAAAATCAGAGAAAATGGCTTCGAGCTGACTAAGAAAAGAAGCAAAAGGTACTCCGCAAAACAATCACAGACGCCGACTACGCTGATGACTTGGCGTTACTGGCGAATACGCCTAATCAAGCAGAGACACTACTACATAGTTTGGAACGAGCTGCAGCAGGCATTGGCCTCCATGTAAATGAGCACAAAACTGAATATATGTGTTACAACCAAACGGACAACATTACCACACTAGACGGAGCCTCTCTGAGGCTGGTGGACAAATTCACCTACCTAGGAAGTAGCGTCTCATCAACCGAAAACGACATCGACACACGACTGACGAAAGCATGGACGGCTATAGATAGGCTCTCAATCATATGGAAATCAGACCTGACCGATAAAATGAAACGCAGTTTCTTCCAGGCAGTGGTTGTATCGATACTGCTATATGGATGCACTACATGGACGCTAACTAAACGGCTGGAGAAGAAACTTGACGGTAACTACACAAGAATGTTGAGAGCAATATTGAACAAGTCCTGGCGACAACACCCCACAAGACACCAACTATACGGCCACTTGCCTCCCATCACGAAAACTATAAAGGTTAGACGAGCCAGACACGCCGGACACTGCTGGAGAAGCAAGGACGAGCTTGTAAGTGATGTACTCCTATGGACCCTCAAATATGGCCAAGCAAAAGCTAGACGACCGGCCCGAACTTACATACAGCAGCTATGTGAGGACACAGGATGTAACCCAGAAGACCTGCCGGAGGCGATGAATGATAGGGAGAAGTGGCGAGAGATGGTCAGGGATATCCGTGCTGGCGGCACGACATGATGATGATGATGATGATGATGATTCTATTCAACCATATTCAATAACACACAGTTAAATGGTTCCAAGTATTTCTATGTATCACTAACAATTCAACTAGACTGTTATTTATTTACACACTGTTAAATTGGAGGTGCCCGTGGTGTAATGGTTATCGTCGTAGAAAAGGGCTACGGTTACACGAGTTCAAATCCAAGACGAGAATGATTGCATTTCACATAGCACTAATACCCTTGGGAAAGGTATTAATCCAATTATTCTCCCTCTAGCTCTAGATAAATAGTAGGAGAGACTGTGTTCTTCAGCCTTGGTGAGGTAACTAGTCTAGGAGGAGGAAAACTCTGAATTCAAACCTTTTTAAACTCCGCTTAAAAATTGACCTTGTGTCATATCCAGCTCGCGCGGAGGCGTTAGCAAATGTGGTTAAATGGTTCCAAGTATTGATATGTATCACAAACTTCAATTAAAAATCAGTCATTTGTTTACACACAGGAAAATACTCAAAGGGTTCTCTTTTTTGTAAAAAGGTTTAGTATCAGTCATTGGTTTGCACACAATTTAAATGGTCCAACAGTTCTAGTTGACCCATAAATTGGACCCTATCAGATGTTACCATTCGGCCTCAGAGTGGACCCGGGAATAATGGCAATGAAAGTGTAAAAAAAGATATATGTGCTATAATCAAACAGGCGACATCACCACACTAGATGGAACCCCTCTTAAACTAGTTGACAAATTCACCTACCTAGGAAGCAGCGTATCATCAACCGAAAAAGACATCGACACGCGGCTAACGAAGGCATGGACAGCTATCGATGGGTTATCGATCATATGGAAATCAGACCTGACCGATAAAATGAAACGCAGTTTCTTCCAAGCAGCGGTCGTATCGATACTGCTGTATGGATGCACTACTTGTACGCTAACTAAACGGCTGGAGAAGAAAATAGACGGCAACTACACAAGAATGAGCGAGCAATATTGAACAATTCCTGGCAGCAACACCCCACAAGGCACCAACTATACGGCCACCTGCCTCCTATGACGAAAACTATCCAAGTTAGACGAACCAAACATGCAGGTCACTTCTGGAGAAGCAGGTACGAGCTCATAAGTGATTTATTCCTATGGACCCCCACATATGGCCGGGCCAAAGCAGGACGACCAGCTCGAACATATATCCAGCAGCTATGTGAGGATACAGGATGTGGCCCTGAAGACCTGCCAGAGGCGATGAATGATAGGGAGTAGTGGCGAGAGAGGGTCAGGGATATCCGTGCCTGTGGCACGACATGATGATGATGATGACATCCCCCAAAGTTCTATGACTGGATCATCATCACCAGCTGCTTTAATCCAGGACATTTGTTCGGAGTGTCTTACCCCTCTGGGCGATGCAGTCAGTCTCTTCTCCAGTCTCAGCCGATTCGGCAATTAATGTGATGGAGTCATCGTAGAGCATGTTTTGTCGGTGATACAATGTTTGATAAAAAAAAGGCGTATTATGAGTTTCGTGTTGTGGCCGATAAGATGAAAGGTTTATTTGCGACCTCTTTATTTCTGGATCCCTTGTGGATTAGACCGATTGTGTTCGGCTTCAAGATCCATCCGCCATATTGGAATAATGACAAATGGATTGTCTCCCTTGGCCTCTCAGGAAACCCTCGCATAGACACGAGGAAATCGATTTGCAGACGTGGATCTCAATTAATCCTTCTGTAAGCAGTTATCTTTTTTTCTTTACAGAGTACTCGGGAGAATCTTTGACTCTGTGTGTGTGTGTGTGTGTGCATGTGTGTCTGTGTATATATGTGTGTCTGTCTGAGTCCCTGTGTGTTTGCTTATGTATGTGAATTTCTTAATCGGTCCAAATTTGTTTGTGTTGCCCTGTCGGGTGGGGCTGTAGAGGGTAAGATCCTCATCCCCAACGAATATCCTGGTTATGACACTAAACAATCTGATGGTGTGGTTCCAGTGATGCTGGAGCTTTGGGGAATGTGGTGTTCCCCTTCAGTGCTATTGCTCCCAGGTCTACTCAGGCCTGGAGTGGTAGCACCTGATAGGGTCCTATCTATGGGTCAAATAGAACTAAACAGCGTATTTATGCTAAACTGAATTGCTTTAAGTAGAACTGTTTTGTATCCCACACTGAATATTTTAAATAGAACCGTTTTTGACATTTAACTGTGTGTAAACAAAAACCTTTTCTAATAAAAAGCCGAATTGTTTGAATTAGAACTGTTTGAATAAACTGAATTTGACAATTAAACTGTGACTCACGCTAAACTGAATGTTTTGAAATAGAACTGTTTATTTTTATAAAAATGGATTTGGCATTAAATAACCTACAAAGGTTCATATGCCATAAAACCCAAACAATGTTCATGTGTGTGTGTGTGTTTCTGTGTGAGTGTGCGAGTGTGTGTGTGTGTGTCCATTTCTGTGTATATGTGAATATGTGTACGAATGCAATTCTTTTCGTGACGGTATGCGTCTGTGTGTGTGTGTGTGTGTGTGTGTGTGTGTGTGTGTATTTCTGTGTGTATCTGTTTGAGTCTATGTATGTATGTATGTATGTGTGGGTGTATTTCTTTGAGTGTGTGTATATGTGTGCTTCCACGGCTGTCTCTACTTGTATGTGCGTGAATTCATTTTTGTGTGTGTCGGAGTGAATCAGTGTGTGTGTGTGTGTGTGTGTGTGTGTTTGTATGCGTGGGTGTTTGCGTTCGAGGCGTAACGGTTTTCAGAAAAAATAAATGGAATCGACGAGCAAATTGATTGATTGATTTTAACGGTATGTTAAACCGTCTGGCGTTATTTTATGCCAGGATACTGAACTGGATAATTCCAGATAATCTTACCGAAGGTCGGTCCTAAAGGTCCAAAATTAAAAAAAAAAATTTCATCATTGTATTGTTATAAAAATTCCTTTTCTTTTTTTTTTTTTTAATTAAAACATCTCCCTCGACCCGTCAGCTGGGGCTGTAGAACACACCGATTGCATCTCTGCAAAGGGGTAAGACCCTGTCAGACCAGCGTATATCCTGTATATGACACTAAATCTAGTTCGGAGTGGTAGCACCTGATCGGGTCCTATCTATTGGTCTATTGGACAGACTGTGTTCTTCAGCTTTGGTGAGGCAACTAGTCTAAGTGAAGGAAAACTCTGAATTCAAACATTCAAACTCAGCTTAAAAAATTGACCTTATGTCATATCCTGCCCGAGCGGAGGGATTGGGTAAATATAGATTTGGCATTGAAAAATATACAAAGGTTGATATGCTATTAAACAAAGAAACCAAACCAACACATACACACACACAAATATATATATATATAAATATATGTAATCGTAAAAAGCGGAAACATCCAAGTAAGCATAACCAACAAATAAATAAATAAATACAAATAATTTGTTGACAAATCTATTTGCCCATTGATGAGACCTGACATCTACCACCACGCCAGGCCAGAGAAGACTTGGGAATAATGTCTATGAAGAAATACTCTACATTCCTCAGAGCTCCAGAATTAGAGCCTCTCGATCAGTTTAGTGCCATATACAGTATTCAAGCAGACACGATTCACTTCGGCCGGCTGTGGTGTGACAGCACGGATTTGGTCGGGTGTGTCGTAACTCTGGTGACGGTAGTCGGTCGAGGCTGCTTGAGGTGGGTGCGGGGTAGGCCCAGCATTCGCGTCACGTATTCCTCGAGCATCAGGAGGCCTTACCCGAGATGCCTGTTTATAGGGGAATGTCGATAGGGCCCCGGACATTTTTGTGAATGCTGGGCGTGTCTGGGATGCGGCCTTGTGTCATATAACATATGACATGGATTTTCGTTTCGTTTCTCGTGACCCCGTGTGCTTTGACAAGCTGTCACGTTGTGATTAGTAAACAGGGCGATGGCAGTGCGTCGGTGTACGCTAGTTGAGCAGGTGTGCAACCGGAAGGACACCACGTGTTATGAGAACTACGCGGTCAGATTTAGTCAGTCCAGCGAGAGAATCGGGAGTTGAGCCAGGGATAAGGAGCCGATCAGAGGCATCTCGGGTGTCTCTGACGATACGGCTTGCAAGGGGGTGTAAGCGTTGGCACCCGCTGGCTCCTGAAAGAAGATATGGGATCAAGAAGTCCCCTCTCTGAGTATGTGTCTCTCCATCTCTCTCTCAAACTTACAACAAACTGTGCGCCCCTTTTGAGAATAAAATGAGAGATATATTTTTATATATACGTATTTCTCGTTGTTCATAAAGACACCGCTGAGTATACAACACTTGCGCCCGGACCCATATTAAAAAAAAGTTTTGTGTCGTCGTTGCCTGTTCGGTGAGGTGTGCGACAAATAACGTCCTACCCAGGATATCTCTTTTTTTCGGCAAGTGTCTTACTCCTCTACTGGGAGAACGGTCAACCAATTCAAAAACCCACCGACGGAGTTACTGATGAGCCGAGTTCAATTCCTGGACGAGGCCGTTTTTTTCCCTTTGTGATAATACCTTTGAGAATGGCACGAACCCTTCTCTTTTCACCATATAGATCAAAGTAGGTTCTTTAGCTTTCATTAGGCAACTAGTCTAGGAGAAGGAAAAGTGTGTATGATAAACTAATGGCACGAATATATGCGAGTTTGAGGGAAGGAAAGAGGAAAAAGGAGAGGAAAAGAAGGAGAGAGAAGTAGTTTATGAATATAAAGAATAAAAGAAAGAAAAGTAACAACGGATAGTAAAAAAAAAAAAGAATGACAAATAGAAAAGTAAATAAGACAAAGAAAGAAATAAACAATAAAATGGTTTTGGCTATATAAAAAAGAAAAAGGAAAAGAAAAGAGAGAGAGAGAGAGCGAGAGAGAGAGAGAGAGAGAGAATTTGTTTGGGCTATATAAAAAAGAAAAAGAAGAAAGAGAGAGAGAGAGAGAGAGAGAGAAGTGGTTTGGGGATTTATGAAAAAAAAAAAAAGAAAAAAGAGAGAAAAAAAAAGAAAAAAATTAGTTTTGGGTATATAAAAAAGAAAAAGAAAGAGAGAGAGAGAGCAAGAGAGAGAGAGAGAGAGTCAGAGAGAGAGAGAGAGAAAAGAAAACAAAGATATTGGTTCGGGCCAGAAAAAGAAAAAAAAAGAGAGAGTGAGAGAAAATGAAAAATTGATTTAGGCTATTTAAAAATGGAAACGAAAAAGAAAAAAGAAAGAGAGTAAAAAAGGAAAAAAATTGTTTCGGGTTATATAAGAGAGAGAGAGAGAGAGAGAGAGAGAGAGAGAGAGAGAGTGAGAAACAAGAAAAAAGTGAATCGTCTTTAAAAACGAAAAAGAAGAGAAAAAGAACCCCCCCCCCAAAAAAAACGGTACTGACTTTTAAAGAAAAAGAGAAAAAGAAAGAAACGAGAAGAAAAAATGTATTGACTTTAACAACAAAAGGGAAAAAAGGAAAAAAAAAAAAAAAAACGAAAAAAGAAAGAAACAAGAAAAGAAACATTAATGAATTAAGAACAATTTAACTCGTTGCATCGTTTTTTTGTTCTTTTTTTTTGTATTTTTGTTGTTGTTACTTTCCATGTATTCTTTTAGTGGTCTCGGAAAGAGAAAAGATAAGAGCGAGAATTTTAAACAAATGAAGGTAAGTTAGAATCGTTAAAGGGATTAAAAATCTTTTCAGGATGCTGTGTACTGTTTTGAGGAAATTCTGAAAGAAGAAGTTTCCAAAAAAAAAGCATCTGTATGGCCACTTACTTCCAATCTCACTAACCATCCTAGTAAAATGACCAAGACATGCTGGGTACAATTGCAGATGTAGGGACGAATTCATAAGCGACAGGGACACAGGCAAAAATCCACATTCCACTACTCTGTGTGGATACTAGTTGCCATCTTGAGGACTTACTGTTGTGGCCCCGGAAAGGGTCACTAATGAAAACGCAAACACAGATATTAGATAACAGATTATATTACACAAGAAAGAGAGAGTTACATTGAAAAGGTAAGAAGTCTCGTACTGTTCGGATAACACCGATATTGATCTGCCTCTCTGGCAACGAAATCTCTCAGTACAAATAACGGTGAGCAGAGTCCATTATGGTGAGATGGGTAAAGCTCCCACAACACTTACCAAGTACGAAGGTCGATTGGGACGGATGGTGGGAGACATGATGACATATTAATATGGCATAATTATAAGCGACGTTCTTCTATGGACTCCTACGTAAGGATACACCAGTGTTGGCCAACCAACTCAAACATACTGTCACGTGATGGCTCACGGAGACGAGGAGGTGGGAATGATACTCTCCCCCCGTTGAACTAAAATTATCTAGCAGTCAAAAAGTGACCGTTAGAAATGAATGTGGGTCACACAGATGTTTGCACTTAAGTGACCTTGGGTCGCCGGACATCGGAAGGGGAAAGAGAAAATGAAGCCAAATGATTGGCGGGGGACCCCAAACGGAAGTGGGGTTCCCTTTCCCCTCAACGGAAGTAAATACAAAAAAAGGAAGTTTTTGGACAAGTCTCGTGGCAGACGGACGATAGCCATTTTGCTCCGGGCTAAAGACAAAAAGACTGAGACATGGAGAACTCCAAAATCCTCCAAGCCAGCATTAAAAACAGTACCACGTCTATTAGCCCGTGAAAGAAGAGAAATTCTCCAGTGGAACCCCGTCAAAAAAATAAGATAAGTAACTTTGGGACATTTTTCCGTTACACCCAAATTTTGTTACCACTCTCTTTCTCAATTTGAAAAAGGATAAAAGCCAAGAAAAGACATTTATATTCATGGACTATCCTATTATATATTTTTGACACTTTGAACATATATATGTATATAACCGTAGTAAAGAACCTATGTATTTTCATTTTACCATGTGGTCTATGTTATTATTCCATGCTTTCCTTTCAGCTTCTATTCGCCTTACATTATCTTGCTTAGAACTGTCCTCTTAATTCCTAAAGTATCACACGGGAAACCGGAGTTGCCGACGGTAGCAATATTAATATTATTACAATTAAGACCTATAGGCCCGTATTCTTCAATTATCTAAGGGAAAGAAGTTTAGTGGCCTGGTGGGTGTGTGATAGTGTGAAATTTTGGACCCCTTTGCCAGCGGTGGCCAGTCTGGCCCTAAATTATTCCCTCACGTAATATGCCAGTTCTTATCTGCCTGAGAAAAGAACTCTGAACAGGACTTATTTCTGTAGGGGATCAAGTGCCAACCTGCCCCGTCTTCACACGTGCGAAAATAAAGTCCCATTTAGGGATTTTAGTCAATTTCCCCGTCACAATACGTTCATCAGTTCTGTGTGGACACTGAATACCATCAAAAGAACTTGCGAAGGAGAATGATCAATAGGGACGTGAAATGGGTGAGTCAAGGAAATCTGTAATGTCGGCATACCCAAATGATGATGAGGATAATAAGTTCAAGACGTGGATAAAGCTGTTTGCGAAAGGCAAGAATGCATTTCTTCTCCACTCAAATATGGGTCGATTGAGTACTTTAGTCTTGGTAAGGCATCCATAAGTAAATAAAGTTGTCTCTCTTTAGTCGAGGGTGACCCGAAGGCTCCCTTTTCGATAGCTACTACACCAAGGTGTAGGGTAGGGCGCTAATCCTTCCCTTGATTGCTTCACTTTACCCTTGATCCGTACCTTATAATGCTGAGTATTAAGCAAGGAGGCATCAAGTACCATTTTTTGAGTCTTTGGTATTGAACCCAGGTCTTCCGGGCCATTGGTGAACACTCTAACCGCTAGGCCAATGTCTAAGGCATCCATATTAGAAGAAATAACACGCTTAATTCGAACCAGCTGGATTCCGCAAAAGATGACTTTGTGCCTCTTCCTGACCTTGAAAGAAAAGAAGAAAAAAAAAAAACTAGAGAAAAGAAAAAAAGAAAGTAAAGTAAATAAGAGAAGATAAAAAAAAGAAAGAAAACTGCCCAGTTGGAGGAGGCGGTAGAATACGCCGACTGCATCTCTGAAAAGAGTAAACACCCCACCCATTGCCAAACGAGTGTCTTTGACATAACAGTAAACAATCTAATGGTGAAACTCCAGTCTTAGAGCTTTAGGGAATGTGGAATAGCCTTCCATTGCCATTAATTTCCGTCAGGGTCCCATCTATCGGTCAAATACTTGAAACCATGTAACAACGGTAAATAGAACTATTATATTAGTTCGGTTTCTTTGTTTAATGGTATATCAATCAATATCGACTAGGCGCATCAGTGGAAATTGGAAAAGTACGAAGACCAACGTGAACAGTGTATTAAGAATGGCTGGTCAACAGACATATTTCCACTTGAGTTTAGATGTCGAGGTTTTATTTCGAACGCAACCTCTCCATCTTTAACCAAACTCGGACTTTCACCAGCAAAGAAGAGGGAATATATAAAAAAAGATCCACAACAAGACTGTAACTGCATCTGAACGGATATGGAATTCGTACAGATTAAACACCATCCAATAAAGTCTGGTAGTATTGTGAGATACTGCTGGGGCGCCCTGGGTTAGTGGTAATGATGCTTCGGCCCCGAAACCATGCCTGAACCCTGGGTCATCATCTGAAAAAGACTTTACTGGAAGCAAAAATACTTTTTTGCGGCAGTTCTTGTATATATATATTTTTTGTATAGAACTAAAAGAGTTTGCAATATCATTTAACTAAACGCAAAGAAATGAGCTCTGGCCCGTGTAAAAAATATTTCCTACAAATTATTCGTTTACAAATCATATATACTTAATATATATGTATAAAGAGTATTTGACATCAAATAACCTACAATAGTTGATATGCTATAAAACACAACCAAACCAAATCCTATATATTTAATATATATGTATAAAGAGCATTTGGCATTAAATAACCTTCAATGGTTGATATGCCATAAAATCCAACCAAACCAAATCCTATATATTTAATATAGGAGGATTTAAAAAGAGGATTTATTTATATGTATAAAGAGGATTTGTCTTTAAATAACCTACAATAGTTGATATGCTTTAAAACCCAACCAAACCAAATCCTATATATTTGATATATATCTATGAAGTGGACTTGACTTTAAATAACCTACAATGGTTGATATGCCATAAAACCCAACCCAACCAAATCATATATATTTGATATATATGTATAAAGAGGATTTGACTTTAAATAACCTACATTGGTATATATGCCGTAAAATCCATCCAACCCACCAACCACTCAACTAAAGAACAAAAAAACATGGCGAGTAGAAAGAAAGAAAGAAAGAAAGAAAGAAAGAAAGGAAGAAATTAAACATGGTAGAAATACAAGAAGAAAGAAAATGAAAAACAAAAAAACAAAAGACAAGAAAGAAAAAAGAAAGAATGAAGGAAAGAAAGAAAGAAAAATATTAAAATAAAATTGTCAGAAAGAATTTGGAAAATAGAAAGAAAGAAAGAAATAAAAAGAACAAAACGAAAAAGAAAAGGAAAAGAAAGAAAGAATTAAAATAAAAAAAGAGGGTTACATAAATAAAAGAAAGGAAAGCAAGAAGGTAAACTAGAAAATGTGTCATTACCCTTCTCTTTGTTTTATGAAAAAATATTTCCTAATAAACCAAAAAAGATAACAAAAACCCTCAAAAGCAACACACACACACACACACACACACACACACACACACACACACACACACACACACACACACACACACATAAAACAAATGACAAACAAACAAACTAAAAAAAAATAAAACAAACAAACAAAAAACAAAATTGCTTCTTATTTCAACCGATCCCTTCGTCTTTTCGAAAGTCAATTTCTTGTTCCAGTGTCTTGATCAGGTCGACATTTTTTATGCAAACCTTCTGTCCTTGTTTTTTGCCACTGGATGAAAACCTTTAATTAAGTTAATATTTGATATTAATAAAAGAGCCAGAAGCAAAAAAAAAAAAAAAATAGTTAAAAAAGAATAAGAAAACGAAAAACAAAAAAACTAAAAAAATAAAGAAGAATAAAGAAAGAAATACAAAATGGCCGAAAAGATTAACGCAATTTACATAAATGCTAATGGCGATAATTATTTTCTTTTTCATTAAAAGGTGCACACAACCAAGAAAACCCCCACCCCAGTGATCATCCTGAATACCAAATAAAGGACGCAAGGGTTTAGAAACAACTGCGTCGAGAAATAAAAGAAAAGATATAAAGAAATTAAGTTTAAGTTTAAGCATGAATAAATAAGAATATATAAAATGGATTCAAGAATTAGAAAAAAGAAGAAAAACGAAAAAAAAAAAAAATCCTGTCCTGAAACAGCGATGTTATCTATTCAGCTTCGTTTAGATATGGCACAAGGCCAAGAAATTGTCCAATCGGCTGGGGCAGTAGAATACACCGACTGCATCTCTGCAGATAGTTTGGTTTAGTTTCTTTGTTTAAATGGCATATCAACATTTGTAGGTTATTTAATGCCAAAGCTATTCTCCTAGAAGAACAGTAGTGGTGCTATTTAACCCACAGCTGGGAGGATAAGGGGTTCATGCCTTCCCCTAGGGTATTTGCCAGAAACTCAGTCATTCGTCCGTATCTGTCATTGTCCTTGGTAAGTCAACTAGACCTTAACCAGTATCCTCACAGAGCCGTGGAATGTAAGTTTTCGCCAGTGTCTATGTGTACAAGTCCATGGGAGAACGTCGCTTTCGCAGCAATACCCAGTAGATCTTACTTGTCTTACTTGGATGGTTTGTAAGATAATAGGTAAGTGGCCGTACAGCTCTTGGTTTGCTGGGTTCTACTTCCAGGATGTGTTCCGAACGATATTCTTGAGTATATCATATCAAGCTTTTTCTCCAAGTGTTTCATTAAAGTCTAAGTCGTGCAACCATTCATTAGCACTGACACACGCTTAGTATAATGGCTACCATTGAAGCAAATGGAATCAGAGATTCGAGTTCAATTCTTGGGCGGAGCTGTTTGTGTTTTTCTTCACGGACCCAGCTAATTGTAAATCGTAGAACAGACTGGATTTTTTAGATTCGCTTAAGCAACCAGCCTAGGAAAAAAACGGATTTAAACCAGCTGAACTTTATTAAAAAATCATCTACCGTCACATCTTGATTGTACAGGAAGGGTTGGGTGCATCCATACTCTTGTACTGGCACGGCTACAGCTCGGAAGAATTTCTGTCTGGTTTTATGGTCGATAAAGTGTCAGTAGCAATAGTTTGATAAAATCGCTTTCAGATTTGTTCTTCTCCTTGACCGGTTGCCTTATCAAGGTTAAAGACTCTTGTCGACCAAATAACTTTACTAACAGCTGAGGTAAGAATAGATAGATTTACGACTTTCGTAAGTAAAGTGTTAACATAAATAGTCTTCTGAAGGATTAGATCTCATCGGTCTTCCCCAGTTGTTGAGTCGCACTTCGGCCGGCCGTGTTTGATCTTGACATGGATCTGGCCGGGTGTGTGTGGGGCTGGTTATTTCCACCGGCCTCAGGGGGCCATCCCCCAGGCTTTACCCGCTTCGGGGGGTGGTTTATTGCCTGGCGCCTGAAGCCGAAGGTATTTTTGGCAATGCCGGACGAATGTGGGCTTTTCCCAGCGACCGGACCCACCTTAAAAAGGCCTTGTGCCATATTCGTCCGGTGGCGGGACGGATGATAAATACAAGATCTCAGGTAACCGATATTCATCTCCCATGGCCATTATGCTAATGTAAAATCCCTTTAAACATTATCTCAGAAAGGTCTATTTGACCCAGAGATTTTTGATAGTTCAGCTAATCTAGGTCAGATTGGACATTGATTAAATGGTAACAAGGAGATGACTCCAAAACCACCCGACATCCAGAAGTGTAACCTCACCACCGGATACAGTTTGGTGTCTAGGACATGTGAAATATAGTGATGTGTCTGAATAATGATATGCATATATGCATATTAATGAAAGAGCATCTCTTCAATCTCTCTCTCTCTCTCTCTCTCTCTCATTCTCTCTCTTTCTGTATCTGTCGCTATCCTCCTTTTACAAAGTCTCTCTCTCTCTCTCTCTCTCTCTCTCTCTTTCATTCTCTCTCGCTTTCTCTTTCTGTATCTCAGTCGCTGTCCTCTTCTTTACTAAGTCTCTCTCTCTCTCTCACTCTTTCTCTCTCTCTCTCACTGTCCTCCTTTTACTATGTCTCTCTCTCTCATTCTTTCTCTCTCTGTCGCTGTCCTCCTTTTACGAAGTCTCTCTCTCTCTCTCATTCTCTCTCTTTCGCTTTCTGTATCTCTATCGCTATTCTCCTTTTACAAAGCCTCTCTCTCTCTCTTTCATTCTCTCTCTCTTTCTCTTTCTGTATCTCAGTCTCTGTCTTCTTCTTTACTAATTCTCTCTCTCTCTCTCTGTCACTCTTACTCTCTCTTTCTGTCACTGTTCTCATTTTACTATGTCTCTCTCTCATTCTTTCTCTCTCTGTCGCTGTCCCCCTTTTACCAAGTCTCTCTCTCTCTCTCACTCTCTCTCTTTCGCTTTCTGTATCTCTGTCGCTATCCTCCTTTTACAAAGTCTCTCTCTCTCTCTCTTTCATTTTCTCTCTCTTTCTCTTTCTGTATTTCAGTCGCTGTCCTCTTCTTTACTAAGTCTCTCCCTCTCTCTCTGTCACTCTTTCTCTCTCTTTCTGTCACTGTTCTCTTTTTACTATGTCTCTCTCTCTCTATCTCTCTCATTCTTTCTCTCTCTGTCGCAGTCCTCCTTTTACCAAGTCTCTCTCTTTCTCTATCTCTCATTCTCTCTCTTTCGCTTTCTGTATCTCTGTCGCTGTCCTTTTACAAAGTCTCTCTCTCTCTCTCTCTCATTCTTTCTCTCTCTCTGTCACTGTCCTCCTTTTACTAAGTCTCTCTCTCTTTCACTCTCTCTCTCTCTCTCTCTCTCTCTCTTTGTCTATGCCTATCTATATCTGTCTGTCTTTCTCTCTCTGACTCTATCACTGTCCACCTTTTAGAACAACATTAATGTCGCTGTCTCTCTTTTACTAAGTCTCTCTTTCTCTTTATTTGTCTTTGTCTATCTCTGTCTTTCTCTCTCTGTTGCTGTCTCACTTGTACAGCAACATAATGTTACTATTTAACTCATAGCTAGGGGATAAGGGGGTTCATGCCTTTTGCCAAGGTATTACTTCGAAAGTAAACAATGACGCGACGGAACTCGAACTCGTTTACTATGACCTTACATTCCGACACCTTAGCAACAACGCCATGATTATATATATATATATATATATATATATATATATATATATATATGCTTGTTTGTTTGTTTGTTTGTGCGTGTGTGTGTGTATGTCTAGCTGAAACAGTTTCTCTCCACTTTTTCCATATTTCTCTTTCTCGCTCTCTTTCTCTCTCTCTCTCTCTGTATATATATATATATATATATACATATATATGTGTGTGTGTGTGTATGTTTATACATGTGTGTGGGAGTGTTTGTGAAACACCCGTTCTTTTTCCCTTATGATTCTATCTTTCTCCCTGTGTGTGGAGTGTGTGTTATGGTGTCACCGAAATCTTGTTTCTTTGCTCTTTCTCTTCCTCGCATATATATACATATATGTGTGTGTGTGTGTGTGTGTGTGTGACTGAAACACTGGGGCTAATCTCTCTCTCAGTTAGTCTCTCTCTCTTTCTACACATATATATGTATGTATGGGGATAATATTGAAACACTGTCTCTTCCCTCGTTCTTCATTTCACTCTCTCCCTCTCTCTCTGTACATATATGTGTATGCGTGTTTCTTTTTGTGTTTCCCTGAATATATATATATATATATATATATATATACAAGTGTGTGTGGGTGCGTGATTGAAAGTCTCCCTATCTTTTTTCTTACTATTTCTATGTATCTCTGTGTGTTTTTCCTTCTCTCTGTCTGTCTGTTTCTCTGTGTGTGTGCGTGTGTGTGGGGGGCAACTGGAACATACGCAAAATAAGATATACGTATATTAAATTCCAATAATCAGTTATGTGTGTGTGTGTGTGTGTGTGTGTGTGTGTGCATGTGTTGGGTGAGGGCTTTTGAAAAGGCAAAGGTCTTACCTTTTATGTTTCGCAAATATCACAACCTTCTGTGTCCGTTGCCACAAAATCTCTTCCTTCCTCTATATCAACGCTTGTCATATTTGGTCGGACACTTTAAGTCCCGTTCCCAATCCTTACTAATCTTGTCGGCATCCAGTAAGTGACTTGATAACTGCCATTCATGTCACCCTTTTCAAGGCATTTAAGAAGCGAGTAATCGGCTTTTGCTCATTGATAAGGTGAGCACAGTATGCCAGAACAGAAACGACCTGAGTAAAAATTAAAGAAGTTAAAATGTTGGACATATACCTGGAGTTTTCCCGAGAGCTTTAAAAAAAAGTGGAACATGAAGATAGCGGTGCCATAAATGGCCTGGAAAAGAGTGGGAGAACAGAGGAAGAATCATGACCAGACCACAGCTTGAGTGCTGGGTAGGATCCTGGAGAGCTTAGAAGATTTGCTGTCACTCAGACGACAGTGAAAGAGCATGTTAAAAATTTGTGTAAAAAAGTGACATTGAATAATATAATACATATATTTACCTATCCCTCTTCACGAAAAAGGTAATTTTTTAGCGGAATTTAAAAGGTTTGAATTCAGGGTTTTCCTTCTCCCAGACTGGTTGCCATACCAAGCTTGGAAAGCCAGCCTACCTTACTATTTACCCATAGTTGTGTGTGTGGGGAATAATTGGATTCATGAGTATTTGGCTTCCATGTCAATGCACACAAAACTGAATACATGTGCTTTAATCAAACAGGCGAAATTTTCACACTGGACGGAAGCTCTCTGAAACTGGTAGACAAGTTCACCTACCTAGGAAGCAGTGTCTCATCAACCGAAAAAGACATCGACACTCGGCTAACGAAGGAATGGACAGCTATCGATAAGCTATCGATCATATGGAAGTCAAACCTGACCGATAAAATGAAACGCAGTTTCTTCCAGGCAGCGGTCGTATCGATACTGCTATATGGATGCACTACTTGGACGCTAACAAAACAGCTGGAGTAAAGGCTAGACGGCAATTACACAATAATGCTGCGAGCAATACTGAACAAGTCCTGGAGGCAACACCCCACAAGGCACAAACTATACAGCCACCTACCTCCCATCAGTAAAACTATCCAAGTTAGACGAACCAGACATGCAGGACACTGCTGGAGAAGCAAGGACGAGCTAATAAGTTTTGTACTCCTGTGGACCCCCACATATGGCCGAGCAAAAGCAGGACGACCATCTCGAACATACATACAGCGGTTTTGTGAGGATACGGGATGTAGCCCTGAAGACCTGCAAGAGGCGATGAACGATAGGGAAAAGTGGCGAGAGAGGGTCAGGGATATCCGTGCTGGCGGCACTACATGATGATGATGATTAGAGCACTGTGAAATGCCAACTGTCTCCTCCAGGATTTGAACTCTGGTTGCCATATCCATATCCTACGAAGGTAACTATTATCCAACAAATGCTTTATAATGGTTACGAAATAATGAGTGTATATCAACAAATTAGAATCCATTCTCAAAAATAAGACGAATAAAATTCCCTGATATTTTGAGATATGAAAGGATCACCTAAACCAGGCCAGTCGTAGTGTTAATAAAAATGAAAAAGTAAAAAGATCTTTTCATCTAGAGAAATTGGTGTCTCCAACCATCGATTGAAAATTTAAAAAAAAGCGAAAATATAGACAAATACTTAGAACTTGCTATAGAGCTGAAAAAATAACAAAACATGAAAGTGACAGGGGTATCAGTTGTAACTGTTATATAATTAAGGAATGATTTTTGTATATTAATCATTCTTCGTTAATTATATTTTATCATTCAGTTTGGTTGGGCTTTGGACTATTCGGGTTAAAAGTTCAGGTGCATAGTCATTGGGTACAGTTTTACGCTCCTTTGCAAGGGATATGACAATCACCATTGTCATAATAAACCCCCAGAGAGGAAATGAGGCTGGAGTGTGGATGATGTCATGCCCGGAAGAGATGGTCTTGAGAATTTGAGGATTTTGAAAAGAGTCTGTTGGGATTGGAGGATGGAGGCAGAGAGTCGAGTTTCTGCCATTGACGCGAGAGTTGGGTTTTCTTACGTTGCGGTGGCGGGTAAGTTTTCCAGGTCTCTGAAACAACAGAGTTCGCCTGTTTTCTTATCTGTATCTTCATTATTATTACGGACATCACCAAAGTATACAACATAACTAGTTGGTGAGTTTGCTCTGGAAAAGAAACTTGAGGAACAGGAGACCAGAAGAAGGATCGAAAGATTACAGACCACAGCATTGGTAAGATCGGTTAGGATACTGAGAAGGGTCCTGTAGGCCTGGTGAGACTTGTTGTCACTAATGATAGACCACCAGTTAAAACTAGTGCGAAAAGAATGAGATAATAATAATACCTCAAGAAAAAGAGAAAACTAGAGACCAAACTCTATAGCAGAAATCTCATCAAAGGGATAAACACCTTGGCTGTCCCCCTCGGAAGATACTCGGGACTATTCTTAAAGTGGACAAGAGAAGAACTTCAACAAATGAACCATGCATAAGACCTTACATCTCAGAGATGATATAGATTATATGTGTCAAGAAAAGAAGGAGGAAGAGGACTTACCAGCATTCATGGTTGCATCGATACATCGACTTGAACCCTATATAAAAAAGCGCAGAGGAAGACTAGAAACAATACAGACAACACAAGCATCAACAGAACAAAAATAACCAGAAAAACAAAGACGAGAAGAAAAAACAACTGTAGAGATATTTCAAGCTACAAACAAACAAAAACTTGGACATGTCTACGCAAAGGAAACCTTAAGAGAGAAACTGAATCTCTTTTGATAGCTGCATAAAACAATTCCATAAGGACTGTGTCAAAGCAAGAAAGATAAATAAGATACGAAAAAATAGAAGATGTAGATTATGTAGTGACAGAGACGAAACGATCAATCACACAATCACACAATAAGATAGTATAAGGCTAAACACTACTGAGCGGGGAGGGTGATCAACTGGGAACTGTGCAAGAAGTTTAAGTTAGACCATACGAACAAATGGTATATGCAAAACACAGAATCCGTCCAAGAAAAAGAGACACGCAACATTCTTTGGGATTTTGAGATACAAACGGATAACCTCATCTTAGCCAAACAACGAAAAAAAAAAAAAAAAGAAAGAAAACCTACCGAATTATGGACTTTGCCGTTCCGGCTGACCACAGGGTAAAACGGAAAGAAAGCAAAAAGATATATAGGTACCTAGACCTTGCTCGAAAATAGGAAAAACTATAGAACATGAAAGTGACTGTGGTACCAATTGTAATAGGAGCACTTGGTACTGTCACTAGAAGATTAGTATAGGGACTGGAAGACTTGGGAATAAGAACACGAGTGGATACCATCCAAACAATAGTATTATTGAGATTAGCCAGAATACTAAGGAAAGTACAGTGCACTTGAGACTTGAAGAGATTTGTTGTCACTCAAACTTCAGTGAGAAACCATCAGCTAACGCTGGTGTTAAAAACTTTCAAGATTTTAATAATAAAAATAATAATCATAATAACCCTAGCTAGTGATAGTAAAAAAAAATAGTGAAAGAAAATGAAAAGAGAGGTGAGTACTCGGACCTTGCCAGAGAACTAACAAATGTCATGGAAAATGAAAGGAACAGGGATACCAATTACAATTGGTGCGCTCGGGGTGGTCTCCAAAAGCTTGTTAAGGTGGTTACAACAGTTCGAAATCGAACGACGGGCTGAGACCACCCAAATTACAGCATTGCTAAAATCGGCCACAATACCGAGAAGAGTCCTAGAGACTTGCAGAGACTTCCTGTCACTCAGACTCTACTGAAAGACCAGATTGTGTTGGTGTAAAAAACTCACAACGAATAATGTCATCATCCTCATCATGTCACGCTGCCAGCACGGATCCCCCTCACCCTTTCTCACCACCCGTCTCTATCGTCCATCGCTCCCGGGAGGTCTTCAAGGCTATATCCTTTATCGGCACAGAGCTGTTGTATATAGATTACTGCTAGTTGTCCTGCTTTTTCTCGTCCATGTGAAAGAGTCAGCAGCTTATGAGTTCATTCATACTTCTCTGGCATGTCTGGTTCGTTTAATTTGAATAATTTTCGTGATGGGTGGCAGTTGGCCGTAGAGCGGCCATTTTGTTGGGCATTGCCTCCATGACTTGTTAAATACAGCTTGCATCATTCTTATGTAATTACCGTCAAGCTTTTTCTCCATACTTTTAGTTAGCGTCCATGAAGTGCATCCCTATAGCAGTATCGACACGACCACTGCTTGGAAAAAACTGCGTTTTATTTTATTGGTAATGTCTGACTTCCATATGACCGATAGCCTATCGATAGCTGTCCATGCTTTTGCTAGTCATGTGTTGATGTCTATCTCGGTTCATGCAACACTGCTTCCTAGATAGGAGAACTTGTCAACTACTTTCAAGGGACCATCCTTTAGTGTGGAGATGTCGTCTCTTTGATTAAAGCACATGTATTCTGTTTTGTCTGTGTTGATATGGAGGACTATGCTACCAGCTGCTTGTTCCAGTCTATGTAGCAGGGATTTGGCTTGGGCTGGTGTATTTGCCAAAAGAGCTATGTCATCGGCGTAGTCCGCGTCCGTATTTGTTTGTGCGGGGTATCTTCTGCTTCTTTCCTTTGCCAGCTTGAAACCGTTTTCCTTCATTACATCTATAGACGTTGATTCTAAAATAAGTACATTCCCCAGGATTTTGTAATCAAAAGATAATTTTCTTCTCAAACAAAGCTCTCGGGACGTTATTATTCTGGCGAAACAGTGTACAAACAAAACGGATGTTGGATTGTTTTGGGGGATTTCTATATGTGTCAACCGTGTACAAATTTTCAACAAATATTTATAGAGTTTCCCCATCAATAGGAGCAGTAGATAAGCCGATGAAAGAAGGTTGGTTGGTTGTTTGGGTTTTATGGCATATCAACCTTTGTAGGTTATTTAACGCCAAATGCATTTTTAAGCAAATAATCAGCTCTATTTCAAACAATTCAGTTTAGCATGAGTACACAGTTTAATTGTCAAAAAACATTTCTATTTCAAGCTATTCAGTTTATTCAAACAGAGCTACTCCATTTTAGTATAAGTACAGGTTTAGTTTACACAAAGTTAAATGTCAAAATAGTTCTATATGAAGCAATTCAGTTTAGTGTAAGTAGAGTTTCGATGTCAAAAACAGTTCCGTTTCAAATAATTCAGTTTAGCATAAGCACGCAGTTTAAATGTAAGTACAGTTTAATTGTCTAAAACATTTCTATTTCAAGCTATTCAGTTTAGTCAAACTGTTCTATTTCAAACAATTCTGTTTAGCATAAGTATGCAGTTAGTTCAATTTACCCCATAGATAGAGCCTTATCAGGTGCTACCATTCCGGGCCTGAGTGGACCTGGAAGCGATGGCAATGAAGGGGTACTTCGCATTCCCCAAGTTCCAGCATCACTGAAACCTCAATAGATTGTTTAGTGTTCTATCCAGGACACTCGTTGGCGGGGGATGGTCTTACCCCTCTGCTGAGAAGCAGTCGGTGTATTCTATAAAAATAGAAGCAGTAGATTAGTCAATCAGACGCGACTAAGTTAGGTATCGCTCAACCTGAAACGAGATGGCTACCCGAATTCCAACAACAGACAGTGTTGTTATTTTATGGTCGAACTCTACAGCATTGAAAAATACAAAAAGTACGACCCTGATAATTATTTATGCAATTTTATTTCCGGCGACTCAGTATGGTTAGAGTGTTTGCAAATGGCTCAGGAGACGGAGGTTCAATCCCAGGTCGAGTCATACCAAGGATTGAAAAAAATGGTACTTAATGCCTCCTACCATAGCGCACGAATTGAATGCGAACCAAGGTCAATTTTTAGCGGAGTTTTAATCCAGAGTTTTTCTTCTGTTGTTCGGTTGCTATACCCAGTTTAAATAGTCCAGTCTCTCCAACTACTTACCCATAGTTGGAGGGAGAATAGTTGGCTTCATGCCTCTCCCAAATTTATTAGCGGTATGTGAAATGCGAACGGCCTCGTCCAGGATTTGAACTCGAATCACTGAGTCCATTTCCGAAGACGATAACCTCTACATCACGAATTCCTCCGATACCTGTTCATATACAAGTTCATTCCATTTTCCTCAGTCCTTCTCTCTCTCTCTCTCTCTCTCTCTATATATATATATATATATATATATATATATACTGGTTAGAGAATTTCCCAATGGTTCGGGAGATCGGGGTTCAATCCCAAGTCGAGTCATGCCAAAGACTCAAAAAATGGTACTTGATGCTTCCTTATTTAAGACTCAACGTTATTGAGTACGAATCAAGTGTTAGAGTATGGAAATGAAGTAGCGCCCTCTCCAACACCTCAGTGTAGTAGCTATTGAAAAAGGAGCCTTCGAGTCGATCTCAACGCGGGTCAGCTAACCGACTAACTTTTTAGTTACAAGGCTGTAGTATTTTTAATAAATTATACCTAATAATATCCGTTTTAATAGTATTATATTCCCCAAAATATGACAAAATTCTGGTATCTTGGGTTTAGAAGAAATTTTCTTTATAAAAAAACTGGTATTTATTAATAAGTGATCCACAGGAGTACGTTCTCCTGTGGACTCCTTCACACGGACGCGTAAAAGCAGGAAGATCAGCTGGCACCTACATACAACAGCTCTGTGCAGATACGGGATGAAGCCCTGAAGACCTGCTGGAAGCAATGAACGATAGAGAAGGGTGTCCAGAAAGGGTCAGGGATATCCGTACTGATGGTGCGACATGATGATGATGATGATGAATAAGTGATACTAATATATGTATATATATATATGTGTGTATATATAGACGTATATATGTATATATGTATATATATGTACAACCCCCCATATATATATAATATATATATATATATATATATCACAACAGACAATAGTTGTCATTATCTCCATTGGTGAGTTAGTTGTAGACCAAACTGAATTGTTTGAAATTGAACTGTTTTTGACATTGAAACTCTACTTACACGAAATTAAATTGTTTAATATAGAACTTTTTTTGACATTTTACTGTGTGTAAACAAAATCTCTACTTATACTAAACTGTATTAGCTGAATTAGAACTGTTAGACTAAACTGAATAGCTTGAAATAGAAATGTTTTTGACAACTAAACTGTGTACTCATGCTAAACTGAATTGTTTGAAATAGAATTGACTATTAGCATAAAAATGGATTTGCCGTTAAATAACCAACAAACATTGATGTGCCATAAAACCCTACCAACCAACCAGCTGTTTACTTTCGCTTAAAATTGACTTTGTGTCGGATCCTAATCGTGTGGAGGGATCCACACAAACACACAAACATATGGTATTCGTTCTTGTGAAAGGAAAAAGATGAAAAAAAGAAAGAAAGAGAACCAATACCTGAAGAAACAAAAATCAATCACGGAATTAAAAAAAGAACTGCAACCCGATCTTGTCCAGTCAGCTGCTGCTGTAGAATACACCGACTGTTTCTCAGCATAGGGGTAGGACCCTTCCTCTAACGAGTGTCCTTGACAAGACATTTAACAATCCGATGGTGAGGTTCCAGTAATATCGGAGCTCAGGAGAATGCGGAGTGCCTCTTCACTCTTCGCTCCCAGGTTTACTCTGGCCCGAAGTGGTAGCACCTGATAGGGTCTTATATCCTATTTAACAACCCCTCCGCTCGGGCAGGATATGACACATGGCCAATTTTTAAGCGGAGTTTAACAGGTTTGAATTCAGAGTTTTCCTTCTCCTAGACTAGTTGCCTCGCCAAGACTGAAGAACCTAGTCTGTCCTACTATTTACCCATAGCTGGAGGGAGAATAATTGGATTCATACCTTTCCCAGGGGTATTAGTGCAATGTGAAATGCAATCAGTCTTGTCCGGGATTTGAACTCGTGTCACCGTGTCCATTTCCTATGACGATAACCATTACTCCACGGGCACCTGTGGGTTATCTAAATCTAAACTGTGTACTTATGCTTATCTGAATTGTTTGAGATAGAACTGTTTTGAACAATGACATTGCGTACTTATCCTAAACTAAACTGTTTAAAATAGAACTGTTTTTAAATATAACTAAACTGTGTAGTTATCCTAAACTGAATTGTTTTAAAATAGAACTGTTTTTGACATTGAAACTGTGTGCTTATGCTAAACCGACTTGTTTGAAATAGAACTGTTTTGATATTTAACTGAACAGTTTGTAAATAAAAACTATTCTTCTACAAAACAGAATTGTACAAAATTTAATTCGGCGTTAAATGATCTGAAAAGGATTGATACGCCGTAAAACCAACCAACCAACCAACTTGCAACCCTATCAAAGTGGTCACCACTATATAAATCAAAGGCGACACCGCCAGAAATTATTAGACTCTCCATGAAGATAGCGATGACCCTAGAAACACGTATAGGAGTAAAAAAAAATAATTATAAAAATAGATCTCTTTGAGGACCTATTCATTTTAATATATACATCTATGAATATAAAAGTATTTTGTAATTTGCTTGAAACATTGCACAAATTATTTTATTTTATTGTATTGTATTAATTTAGAAGGTTATTGCAATGCGAAATTATAATTGAGTCAGATTAATTTCAAAGTGAAAACTTCATCGTTACACCCTCAGATTAACCATAGGTTGGAATTAAATACTGAATATATCATTAATTAAACGGACATATTTTGAATATATATGTAAGTTTAAAAAATAAATAGATAAAATAAAATTGATTTAGACAAATGAAGTCACGTCTATTCTGCATGGCGTTTAAACAACCCACGTGTCACCATGGTTACAGCACCCACCATGGCGTTCTAACACTCCACGTGACACCATATTTACAAAGTCCAAATAAAATTTGAACAGTCAACATCGTGTTCATTTAAAAAAATAGTCTCGGATGATGAAGTTTTTACTTTGAAATTAATTAGACTCAAATAATTATTATTTCACATTGCAAATAGCCCTCTAAATAATACGAGGATCATTAAATAAGTTTCCAGACTTTTTTCGTATGGGCACTTTTATTGATAGTAGACGCATGAAACTCTTGTCCTCTTCGAAGTATTCTCCTCCGGCTGCAATGCACTTGTTGTACCGTCCCAACAACTTCTGGAAGCCCCATGGAAGTCCTCTCGTGTAAGCGTGTCAATGACCTTCGTCACAGCCTCTTTCATCTCCTCAATTGTCTCATAACGACAGCCTCTGAGCTTCGGGAATAGCCAAAAGTCACAGGGAACAAGGTCTGGACTATATGGAAGGTGAGGAACTGCTTTGATGTCCATCTTGGTCAAATAGTCGGTGACAAGGATGGAGTTGTGGACTGGTGCATTGTCTTGGTGGGAATGCCACTGACCCGATTTGAAGAGTGCTGGCCTCTCCCGACGGAATTTCTTCCTGAACTCCCTTAAAACCTCAACATAGTAACATTAACCCTTTGAGCAATCAACTCTAGTGTATTGACTTCCTTACTCCTCCCACACCTCTCATCATCCCTCACAGATTCCCTGCCTTTCTTGAATCTCTTATGCCACTCAAGAACTGATGCTCGATTCATGCAAGGTGGTTCAAAAGCAGTCTTAAGCATTCCATACGTTTCTGTGGCATTTTTCCAAGTTTAAAACATAATTTTATTGCATATCGTTCTTCTAAAGTGTCCTCAGGTCCAGATTGCATTTTTGAAATTCATCAGCTGTGACAATCAGGCTTTAGTAGGGTGTATTACAAATCCTGCTGTAGCTGTTTAATTTAACCTGAAATCATAAAAATTGGTCAGTCATCTCATAAGATGTAAAGCAATAACATACTGAATGTTCAAGAGTCTACAACAATTTTAAATGCCTATACGAAAAAAAGTCTGGAAACTTATTGTATGCCCCTCTTATTAAACAAAAATCCTGCTCTGACCTATTCATTTTAGAATATTTAGTTTTTTCTCTCTTTGAACCAAGAAAAAAGGAATATATATATATATATATATATATATATATTCTTCAATCCAATAAATCCGGAGTAGGGAACAATTCCGTAAGGACAATTAAATTATTCTAAATTTGAATATGTAAATATTCCTGGTAAAGAGCTCAATGTAAATAAAATCACAATGCAATTATTATTTCAAGATAAACGAATATTCGGTCACATTAGGTTTATAAATTTATTTCCATCCTGTTAAGAGCATTGATATGAATCAAAGACTCTAAAATAATCTTTAACAAGACTTCATCTGATCCAATAGGAAAATCAAATAAATTACAACAGATAGGAGAGATAGTCAAAGGAAGGAAAGAGAGGGAAGGATAGCAAAGGAAGAAAAGAAAGGGAGAGATAGTCAAAGGAAGGAAAGAGAAGGAGGGATAGTCAAAGGAAGGAAAGAGAGCGAGGTATAGTTAAAGGAAGGAAGGAGAGGGGGATATATATAAAAAAAGTAGCATCTGGTAATAACTATATTGAGACACACGCAATAATATATATATACAAACATAATTTTTATTGTATATGTGTATACTTCACTCGCACATGAAAGACGGAACACAACAAAAAGGTTTATCCTTTAACACTTACCGAGAATTAAAATATTGTAAAACAGGCATTCAAGAACGTAGCTTCTTCATAAGTCTCTCGGCTTCCATTATCTCTCTTCTGTTTTCCCTTTCATTACCATAGATAATATATTCAGAGTGGCACGATAATACCTCCCATATTCACCTGTCGGATTCTGGTAATTTAGGCGAGTGGCAATGATAGCTCCATCTCGCCAATGTCTTATTTTTTTTAAATACGGTCAGTTATGATTTTGGCTCGGACCGGTGCATACGGTGTGTTTGTTGGTGAAACGGTTTTTCTTACCACTGTTGAAACTAAAAATATATAATTTTCACCTGGTGAGGATGTAACGTTATTGTAACATGTTGAATAATCAAATTCTAACGTAACAACAGGTGACTGATATTCAGATGCGAAAAAAGTCTTTATTCAAACTATCATCAATTCTAGCTGACTAACTCAACCGCGAGGAGAAAGGAAGACCTTGTAAAGGTATATGAACGTATTTTGCTTGCAGCTAGAAAGAGGCACCTAACTCCAACCCCGAATGGTCCGGTTCACACCAACGTCTAACCTAACTTCTCTCTTTGGGTTTCAAATCTCAACTACCCCTAAAATCAAAAATGATCTTTTCTTATATGATATCATCTTAATTATTGCATCAGCCTATCATATTAAAACACGTATCATTAACTTTTATTTAATTTAAATCAATCTTATCCTAAGTCGACCACTTAACTTGTTTATTTTTAACAACATTAGGCCTCAACAATAATTCAGAAAACACGTTACACCGGCGATCTATAATACAAACAATATCTGGTTTGGTTAGGCTGCGAGTTTTTCTCTTAGCAGTTAAGTATCATGCCACTCAGCCATTCGTCGACATACGTCAGCTCTGGAATTATAAGGCATTATGTAGTAGCTTTTGTTAGTTTACATTTTGCTTTATCGGATACCAGCGTGCTCAATTCATTCGAAGCGCTTTATGTAAGTTGGCGACTGTAGTCGAGAGTGACCCGAAGGGCGCTATCTTTTCTGGGAGTGCTCCCTCATCTTTGAAGGGTACTTAATAATCTTGAGAGTTAACCAAGGAAGCATCAAGTAATATTTTTTTGAGTCTTTGGTATACATCGACATCGGAGTGAAACTCTGTCTCTCAGGCCATTTACGACGTTTCGGCTGTTGTATCCTCCTGCTTTCCTCAGGTGTCTCTTGTTTATTTGGGCATAGAAATGATTCAACCCGAAAAATCATTTTTAAAGTTTTGACTGTTGATCAAACAAGGCCTTTAAGAAATATGAAGATGGTATTCAAATAATGACGTCATCAACATAAACAAGAGACACCTGGGGATGGTCGGAGGATACATCGGTCGAAACGTTGTGTTACAACTAACTAAAATAAATATGACGACAGCAGTCCGAAAAATCACGGGCAAAATATTGCACATCAAGCCTAAAAAATTTAGACACACAGTTTAAATTTTGTTTGGTTCCTTTATTTAATGGCATATCAAACTCCGTGAGTAATTTACAGCCACCCTTATAAAAGAGCATTTTTGGTGCCATTTAACCCACAGCTGGGGAGGATAAGAGGGTTCATTACTTTCTTGCGGGTATTATTTCGAAAGTGAACATAATAGCGCAACTGGAGTTTGAACTCGCTCACTAAAATTTTGCAGACCAGCACATTAGCAACTACACAAGAGGAGTCTCCCTCTCAACTCTTATGTAATGTAATGAAATCTTATCTTTTAGATATATAATGAATATAATTTGTTCTCAATGTCATCGATATTGTTCTAAATGTTTGCATTTAAAATGTACATATATATATATATATATATATATATATATATATATATATATATATATATATATATATATATATATATATATATATATATATATATATATATATATATATCGGAGTAAATATATACTGTAGTCCTTTTGATGTTATGCAATGCTTGAGGTTACTCCTACACAATACTTTTTCTTTTTTTTTTTCCTTAAAAGAGATTTTATTTGTTTTATTCCATTAATTGCAAATTCTAGGAATTTTAGATTGAATGTCAGTCAGTGTTTAACGTCTATAATGCTTCGTTTTTCGTTTCTGGTTTCGCGTTTTTGTTTTTACATCCAACCGATCCAAGCTGATGTCCACGTCTAATGGACTATGATGAAAAGAGAACGTGCAACTAGTGATTATGTCAACCTGTCAACAGAACGTTCCTTCCTTAAAAGTTTGGAATATTCTTTATTCTGTTTATTTATTTGTTTATTTATTTTTGGATTGATGTCTCTCATTCTTATCTATTCCTCTTTAAATCACTCAATCGTCAATTTTTAAAAGAGAAAGAAAGAGATAGTGAGAGGGAGAGGGAGAGAGAGGGAGTGAGAGAGTAAATGAGAATGTGTGTGTGAGAGAGAGAGAGAGAGAGAGAGTAAATGTGAATGTGAGAGAGAGAGAGAGAGAGAGGGGAGAGTGAGAGAGTAAATGTGAATGTGCGTGTGTCTGGGTGAGAGAGAGAGAGAGAGAGAGAAAGGGATCGAGAGGGGGGCGAGTGAGAGAATAATGTGAATGTGAGTGTGTCTGGGTGAGAGAGAGAAAGAGAGAAAGAGAGAGAGAGAGAGAAAGGGATCGAGAGGGGGGCGAGTGAGAGAGTAAATGTGAATGTGAGTGTGTCTCGGAGAGAGAGAGGGGGGAGTGAGAGGGTAAAAATGAACGTGAGAGAGAGAGAGAGAGGGATAGAGAGAGTGGGAGTGAGAGAGTAAATGTGAATGTGTGTGTGTGTGAGAGAGAGAGAGAGTGGGAGTGAGAGAGTAAATGTGAATGTGTGTGTGAGAGAGAGAGAGAGAGAGAAAGAGAGAGAGAGAGAGAGAGGGGAGTGAGAGAGTAAATGTGAATGTGTGTGTGACAGAGGCAGAGACAGAGACAGACACCGACAGAGTAAGGAAGACATCCTCGTTATCTCTCTCTCTCTCCCTCTCTCTCTCTTTCTCTCTCTTTATATGTATATATATATATATATATATGTACTGTTTCTTTCTTAGAATTTTGTTTTTATCTCTACATCATTCTCATTCTCTGTATCATTTTCCTAAGAGAGAGAGAGAGAGAGAGAGAGAGAGAGAGAGAGAGAGAGAGAGAGAGAGAGATTTAACGTTTTCTCTTTTTCTTCATCTTGTTCTCTTTGTTGATAATGTTCTCTTTCATCTATCTGTCTGTCTATATCGTTTCAGTCAATCCACCATTTTTATGACAAATTGTTATATATATATATATATATATATACACATAAAGAGAGAGAGAGAGAGACTGAGAGAGAGAGAGAGAGAGATAAAGAATGAAAAAAAAAACGAGAGAGAATAAATTCAGACTTTTTTCTTTTTCTTTATTTCACTTTCTATGTTATCTATCTATCTATCTATCTATCTAGTTTCTTAAAAGTTGGACATTTTTTTAAACGAATATAAATGTTTCTCTGTCTTATCTCCCTTCCTCTCACTTTTTAAAATTCTTTCTCTCTCTCACACACACAAACACACAAGCAGAAAGACTGAGAGAGAAGAGAGAGAGAGAGACTGAGAGAGAGAGAGAGAGAGAGAAACGTCATTTACATCTATTTTTCAATATCCCTAACATGCATATAATCACACACACACACACACACACACACACACACACACACACACACACACATGTATATATATATATATATATATGAAGCTAATTAGACATTCGACGCCGTAAAATTCTGCTTCCTGATGGAAATGTAAGGAGGTTTCTCATTGGCGATGAGTGTAATTAAAATGAAAGTTAAACCCACTGATGCAGTTGTTGACCGAAATATTGAAATCAAAACGAAGCGTGGGAGAGAAAAAGAAGAAAAAGAAGAGAGAGAGAGAGAGAGAGAGAGAGAGATGGTGACGTCCGTTGAAGAAAAGGTAGGAGTTGGAGTGGTAAAGAAAAAAAATAGAATATATATATATATATATATATATATATATATATTTGATTAATAGAATTTAGACTGCGACCCCTGGGTTTCATCGAGTTTTTTGCAAAAAAACAATCATCAGGTAGTTAAGAAAATGAAATGAATCGAAAAAACACAGTGAAAAAACCGTTGGGATTTTGCAAGAATCTTTACGTGTGATTGTATGTGAGTGTGTGTGGGTGTGCGCGTATGCTTGTGTGGATTATAGTTGCCTATTATTGTGTGTATGTGTGGGTGTAAGTGAAGCTACAAACGTGGCGCGTTGTTTTAACCGGATATAAATTCGTCGGTGTATCTTAATTTTTGCTGCATTATTTTATTTCTGTATGTGTAGGTGACTATAGCTAAGGAACAAAACAACATCATTGCATGTCGAAGGGAATGAATAAAGATTTGATTTTTAAGTGTATTTAAACAGTTATATTATGGTAGAACAGAATCACAATGGGTATAAGTAGGGGTATATATCATATAGTGGAGGTGCCCGTGGTGTAATTGTTATCGTCGTAGGAAATCAACACGGCGACACGAGTTCAAATCCTGGACGAGACTGATTGCATTTCACATAGCACTAATACTCTTGGGAAAGGTATGAATCCAATTATTCTCCCTCCAGCTATGGGTTAATAGTAGGACAGACTCTTCAGCTTTGGTTAGGCAACTAGTCTAGGAGAAGGAAAACTCTGAATTCAAACCTGTTAAACTCCGCTTAAAAATTGACTTTGTGTCATATCCTGCCTGAGCGGAGGGGTTGGGTAAATAGGATAAGTAGGGATATATTGTATTACGATATAATATTGTACAATGTTGGTATTATATTTACGGAACAGATTGGGCTAGGATATAATAATAATCACCATCATCATGTTGTGCCGCCAGCACGAATATCCCAGACCCTCTCTCGCCACTTTTTCCTATCGTTCATCGCCTCTGGCAGGTCTTCAGGGTTACATCCCGTATCATCACAGAGCTGGTGTATGTATATTCGAGCTGGCCCTCCTGCTTTTGCTCGGCCATATGTTGGGGTCCATAGGAGTACATCACTTATGAGCTCGTCCCTGCTTCTCCAGCAGTGTCCTGTCACTTGTACAATATTGCTCGCAGCATTCTTGTGTAATTGCCGTCTAGCTTTTTCTCCAGCCGTTTTGTTAGCGTCCAAGTAGTGCATCTATATAGCAGTATCGATACGACCACTGCGTTTCATTTTATCGGTCTTGCGTAAATATTATATATACTATAGTTATCTTTGATAGTACGTGCGTAAAGAAAATAATGAAGAGGGTTACAATAATAGTATTTTTATGTACGATGATGATTATAACTGAAGAGCAACATGTTGTCAGTATAAATTTAAGGAAATTGGGTAGGGAAATAGATGGCGGGTTTGGGAGGGATTAGTAATAGTTGGGCGGTTGGGATTGTTATTTTTAATAGTTATATATTTTATGTTAATGTTGTGTGATTTATACGGTATTTTAAAAAAGAGTCGAGTGTACGTGGTAGATAAGATGAATGAAGAGTGTTTGACTCATTCTTAATGCTCATAAAAATGAAAATTAACAGATAATGGAGGCGTATGGAGAAGGGTATGGGGTTAATGGAGAAAGATGGTACATATATTGTGGCGGGTGTGATGATTGGTTGAGGAAAATGGTACTTACCATATTTACCATATCGGGCAGGATATGACACAAGGTAAATTTTTAAGCGGAGTTTAACAGGTTTGAATTCAGAGTTTTCCTTCTCCTAGACTAGTTGCCTCACCAAGGCTGAAGAACCTAATCTATCCTACTATTTACCCATAGCTGGAAGGAGAATAACTGGATTCATACCTTTCCCAAGGGTATTAGTGCTATGTGAAATGCAATCAGTCTCGTCCAGGATTTGAACTCGTATCGTCGTGTCCATTTCCTACGACGATAACCATTACACCACGGGCACCTCCATAATGGTAATTACGGTGCTTCAGATGGGTTTTTTAGAATATATATTTGAGATGCTAGATGGGTTGTATGTATATATGTATGGATCAAAGTCTGTTAATTCTCATATATATATATAAAGTCTGTTAATTTTCACAGATATATATATATATATATATATATATAAATAAATGGTTTTGTAAACGAATATCTAGAATAGGTTGTTTGTAAACGAAAAGTTTTTAAGTAACATTATGATAAGTAAATTCTTGGACTCATTGATCGTTGAATTTTTAAAAGGTAAATGAACTTTTCAATTAAAACAATGTTCTTTTTTCAAAAATTATTATCTAAATCATGTTTCTCTGAGAACTAATTGTAAAAAATATAGAAATTTTTATAGACCCCCCGCTAAAACACCCTAAACCTGAGATCTAATGGGGAAGAATGGGGATTTATTAGAGACCTCTAAAAAGAATAAAACCGAGTATAATTTAAAAAGTTGGTATATTTTGGAGCCCCAAGGAAATATTTTTGACCCCCCAAAAATGAGGATATTTTGGAGCCCCCCAAATAAGGTTTTCAGAAACCCTCCTCCGACAAATGGGGATATTTTGGAACCCCCCACCAAAGGGAAATATTTTGATCCCCCCAAAAGGATGTTATTTTGGAGCCACCTAAATGAGGATTTTTGAAACCCTCCCCCCACAAATGGGGATATTTTGGAGCCCCCCCCCAGGAAATATTTTTGACCCCGCCAAAATGAGGATGTTTTGGAGCCCCCAAATGAGTATTTTTTAACTTCTCCTCCCACAAATGGGGATATTCTGGAGACCCCCAAAAGGAAATATTTTGATCCCCCCCAAAAAATGAGGATATTTTGAAGCCCCCAAATGAGTATTTTTGAGCCCCTCGCCCCAAAATGGGGATATTTTGGAGCCGCCCCCTCCAAAAAAAATGAGTACTAATGGCTAAAAAATAGAATTTTATTGGAGAGTCCTCCAAAACCAAACTTAACACTAATAGTAAAAATAGGAATTTTTCGGAGGAGCATCCCCACCAAACCCCGAGCATTAATAGTAAAAGATAGAAATTTTTTGAGCCGCCCCCGCCCCCGCAAAATAAACCTAAACAACAATGAACTCTAATGGTAAAAAAAAACATTTTAGAGGCTAAGCAAAACGGCCCCACAATGAGAATACTAATGGCTAAAAATAGAAGGCTTTGGAGACCCCTAGCCAAAAAAAACTGAGCACTAATGATGAAAAATTCAAAAAAATTGAAGACCCCCCCAAAAGAACAAACAATAAACGAGCACTAATCGTTGGAAATTGAAATTTTTAGGAGACCAAAAAAAAAAAAGAAAAAAAGCTGACAAAATAAAACAAAATAAAAAACAAAAACTGAAGACTAACAAAAAATAGAAATTTACTGAAAAATAAAAAAAATAACAAAAAATGAGCACTAATTGTCAAAAAGAGATTTTTTGGACGCCGCAAAAAGAAAAAAAAAGATTAGTATTAATGGTAAAAAAGACCACCTCCTAAAAAGACTGAATAGTAAAAAATATTGGAGATAACTCCTACAAAAAATGAGCTGTAATGGTAAAAAAATTAAATTTTTTGGAGACAAACAAGACAAAAAAAACAGCACTAACGGTAAGAAAAAATTCCTTAAAGACCAAAAAACCCCTGAGAACTAGTTGTAGAAAATAGAAAGTTTTCGTCACCTGAAAAACAAAAAAAAAACCCACCAAAAACTGAGAAATAACGGTAAAAAATAGCAATTCATCGGAGACACACTAGAAAAAACCTGGGTACTAATTGTAAAACATAAAAAAATTTGGGAGGCCAAAAAATAAGCACAAGTGGCAAAGAATAGAAACTTTGAAGAACCCGTCAAAAAAAGTAGAAAACATTAAACACTAATCATAAAAACTAGAAATTTATTGGAGACCCCCAAAAAACTAATGGTAAGAAAAAGAAACTTTTTGGACACCGTCTAAAAATTGAGCACTAATGGTTAGAAAGAGAAATATTTTGAAGACCCTCTAAAGATTGAACTCTAATGGTACGAAAGAAATTTTTGAAAACCCTATTAAAACTGTGCACTAATGGTAAGAGACATTTTTTGGACACCGTCTAAAAATTAAGCACTAATGGTAAGAAAGAGAAATTTTTTAGACACCGTCTAAAAATTGAACACCAATGGTAAGAAAGAGAAATTTTTTAAAGACACTCTAAAAATTGAGCCCTAATGGTTAGAAAGAGAAATTTTTTGAAGACCCTCAAAAATTTAACACTTTGGGTGCGAAAGAAATTTTTGGAAACTCTATTAAAACTGTGCACTGATGGTAAGGGACATTTTTTGGACACCGTCTAAAAATTGAGCACTAATGGTTAGAAAGAGAAATATTTTGAAGACCCTCTAAAGATTGAGCTTTAATGGTACGAAAGAAATTTTTGAAAACCCTATTAAAACTGTGCACTAATGGTAAGAGACACCGTCTAAAAATTAAGCACTAATGGTAAGAAAGAGAAATTTTTTAGACACCGTCTAAAAATTGAGCACTAATGATAAGAAAGAGAAATTTTTTAAAGACCCTCTAAAAATTGAGCCCTAATGGTTAGAAAGAGAAATTTTTTGGACATCGTCTAAAAATTGAGCCCTAATGGTTAAAAAGAGAAATTTTTTGGACACCGTCTAAAAATTGAGCACTAATGGTTAGAAAGAGAAATTTTTTGAAGACCCTCTAAAGATTGAGCACAAATGGTAAGAAAGAGAAATTTTTTGGACACCGTCTAAAAATTGGGCACTAATGGTTAGAAAGAGAAATTTTTTAAAAACCCTCTAAAAATTGAGCACTGATGGTTAGAAAGAGAAATTTTTTAAAGACCCTCTAAAAATTTAGCACTAATGGTTAGAGAGAGAAATTTTTTGAAGACCCTCTAAAGATTGAGCACAAATGGTAAGAAAGAGAAATTTTTTGGACACCGTCTAAAAATTGAGCACTTATAGTGTGAAAGAAATTTTTGGAAACTCTATTAAAAGTGTGCACTAATGGTAAGAAAGAGACATTTTTAGACACCGTCTAAAAAATTTAGCACTAATGCTAAGAAAGAGAAATTTTTTAAAGACCCTCTAAAAATTGAGCACTAGTGGTAAGAAAGAGAAAACTTTTGGAGACCCTCTAAAAATTGAGCACTGCTGATAAAAGAAATTTTTGGAGAAACAAATGAAAATGACACAAATTGGAGAAAACGAAAATGTTTTAAACCTTTCTTTCACCTGGATAAGGTTATTAATTTCATACATCCTTTTCAATATAAACTAAAACGATAAAAAGAAGAAAAAACAACACATAAAAGAAAAGAATACTTTTTGTTCGAATTAATAAGCGAAATCTTTCAGCTATAAATAAGGACACATTATTAGTTCCTATCTTACTCCAGCCTTTCCTCTTTTTATCTCACTCACTGGCGTTTCTAAAATTCTTTTAGTCCTTTCGGAGGCCGGGTACATCTGCGAGTATATATATATATATATATATATATATATATATGTGTGTGTGTGTATTCTAAATAAATGTATCAATTTTAGTGCAAAATGTACTACATTTTTGCATTTATTGACCAATCGGCGTTCAAACATTTTTTGAAAATTCGCTGATAACAATATTTCACTTTTCTTCAAATATTTCATTTGAAGAAAAAAATTCGTTACAACTTCTTTCATCTCCTCAATTGTCTCATAACGACAGCCTCTGAGCTTAGGGAATAACCAAAAGTCACAGGGAGCAAGGTCTCGACTATCGGGAGGGTGAGGAACTGTCTTAATGCCCATTTGGTCAAATAGTCTGTGACAAAGATGGAGTTGTGGACTGGTGCATTGTCCTGGTGGAAATGCTACTGACCCAATTTGAAGAATGCTGGCCTCTTCCGACGGAATCTCTTCTTGTACTCCCTTCAAACCTCAACATACTATTCTTTGTTGACTGTCTCAACATAGTAACCCTAACCCTAACCCTTTGGCCAATCAACTCTGGTGTATTGACTTACTTACTCCTCTCACACCTCTCATTATCCCTCACAGACTCCCTGCCTTTCTTGAATCTCTTAAGCCACTCAAAAACTGATTCATGCAAGATGCTCCAAAAGCAGTCTGAAGCATTCCATACGTTTCTGTAGCATTTTTTCAATGTTTAAAATAGAATTTTATTGTATATCGTTCTTCTAAAGTGTCCTCACGTCCAGATTGCATTTTCGAAATTCACCAGCTGTGACAATCAGGCTTTAGTAGGATGTATTCCAATTGCTGTTGTAGCTGTTCGTTTGAACCTGAAATCATAAAAATTGGTCAGTCATCTCATATGATGTATAGCAATAACTTACTGAAATTTCAAGAGTCTACGACAATTTTAAATGCCTGTACAAAAATGTCAGCAAACTTACTGAAGGCCCCACGTAAAATTCATCAATTTGTAGATAGGTGTTTTTTTTCAATCCTTTACACCTTTTTTTGACACACACACATACACACACACACATATATATATATATATATATATATGTGTGTGTGTGTGTGTGTGTGGATGTATATGTGTATGCATGTGTGTGTGTTTATATGTAGGTACACGCATGTCGTTGCTTATTCCTATGCCAAGTTAATTTACTTTTATCCCATCCACTGGTGACGTACCTCACTAACCTGCTACACCCAACCAACTGCTTACTTTCTTGTCGATTATCAATCCGAGTATCTCTGGTAAGCTTTCCTCATTTGTCAGTTTCATTTAGTAGTTGGACACAATAATGGAAGAATTTTCAATAAAATGTATTTTAATATAGTTTTCTGATTGCAACCCCACTCCCATGAAATCCGGCTTTTTGCGGCTCCTTTCTGACAGTTTTTGAGAAAACTGAGTTCTCGAGATGGTCATTACGCTCCGCTGTATTCTAGTGATCCTTCCTAACAGTCCGCGAAAGAATTCGACAGTCCTAATCAGACGGCTTTCACTTTTGCTTCTGTGAGGAGGTTTTTCCTTCTTTCTCAAATGCTATCATTACTTTCGAGACAGTAATTCTTGCTACACCAAATAATTCAGCGATTTTTCTTACACTAGCGCCTGTCATACGAGCACCAATAATTTGACCTCTTTTAAAGTCTAAGAGATCTGACATTTCAATGAATTTTGATTCATTTCTTCTGATGATATTCAAAAAACAGACAAACTCCAAAACAACAATTTTAGTAACATAAGACGAGAAGAATTAATAATAAATAAAAAAAGCGTAAAGATAACAAACATTTGGTGGTTTTATAGGAGTTTCAAAGTTATGATACCAAGATTCTAGGTGTTTCTATTATTTTATCCAACTTCTATAAGTAAAGTTGTCTCCCTTTAGTCGAGGGCGACCCAAAGGCTCCTTTTTCAATAGCTACGACACCGAGGTGTAGGGGAGGGCACAACTACTTTCTCTAGATTGCTCCACTTTACCCTTGATACCTACCTTATATTGCTGAGTGTTAAGCAAGGTGGTATCAAGTGCCATTTTTTAAGTCTTTGGTATAACTCGACCTGTGATTGAACCCCGGTCTCCCGGACCATAGGCGAACACTCTACCCACTAGGCAAATGAGCCGGTTACTTCTGTAAGAAATAACAACAAAAGAGCAAAAAAGTGATTGATGATTTTACTGCATAAACCCCCAAAATAAAACAACGAACGAAAACAGAATTGGCATTCCAGTGTAGACACCTGAACAGATTCCAGCTGTACCATGTACCTCCTGGTTATGCGATTAATGTGTTATCGCTATTTACAAGTGTGTTTTGCGAGCGTCAATTTGCTAGGTTTACGGCTTAC
This sequence comes from Sepioteuthis lessoniana, assembly GCA_963585895.1. NCBI lineage: Eukaryota > Metazoa > Mollusca > Cephalopoda > Myopsida > Loliginidae > Sepioteuthis > Sepioteuthis lessoniana. Next base: position 14,878,036 of record OY757946.1, on the reverse strand, counting down.
TAGTGGCGATTTGCCGGCGTCAGTTTTGCCAGTGTTAATTGCCTGTGTCGATTTGTCAATGTCAGTTTTACCTGTGGCAATTCCCTAGTGGCGATTTCCAAGCGTCAGTTTTGCCAGAGGAAATTTTCTTGTGGCGATTTGCCAGTTTTACGTTTTACCCGAGGCATTTTGCCAGTGCCAGATGTGCTAGTGTCAGTTTTGCCAGTGGCAGTTTGCCAGTATCCGTTCCTACGCTAGTCTTGTTAAATCTGCTCATTGGGGAAATGTTTTCAAATTGACAGATGGTGCCTAATTTGGTTTGATTAGGTCTAGTTTTATGGCACATCAGCCGTTGTTGGTTATTAATGCCAAATCCATTTTATAAATGTAAACAGTTCTACTTCAAACAATTTAGTTTAGTATAAGCGCACAGTTTAGTTCTATTTGACCTATTGATATGATCCAGTCATGTACTACCACTCCAGTTCAGAATGGATCTGGGAGTGATGGCAATAAAGGAGTGCTCCGCATTCCCTAAAGCTCCAGCATAAGTGGAGCCTCACCATCAGATTGTTTATTGTCATATCAAATACACTCGTTGGGGGATTCTTCATCCTCTGCAGAGATGCAATCGGGGTATTCAACATCCCCAGCTTAGTGGGCCAGTTGATGCATCGTACGATATTTGTAATATAATGGCCGAGGGATTTCGTTTTATATATCTTGCCTTTGGGTTTAGTTATGCTGACAACCTTTCGGTTCAGCACATGGGTTAGTTAGGTGCAAACTTGAGCTCAGGTGTTGACACGCGTGCGGGGAGGATGTGTCGTTCACAGGTGTCAAAATAAAAATCCCAGGGAGAGGATGTGACCAGGGATGTGAATGACGTCATGCACCGGAAGCGTGCGGGGGGGATTTTGGGAGATTTGAAAAAGTCAGTAGTTGAGAACGAGACTTCGAACGGGAAGGGTCGACTTTCGGGGCTCGCTGAGGCTAGACGAATTTGTGCGCTACGAGCGCAACACATGATGGCGGGGGCGGATAGAAAAGTCATCATAGAAAGATTGTGCATCTCTCTTCCTTATGTCGAAACCTTTAATTCAAAGGTAATAAAAGGTTTCGTACCAGAACTAAGAAGTCGTAAGTGTTTTTCGTGTTTCGGGATTCCTATGTTCTATGTATATATGTTACGAATATTCTATGTACGTTTTACATATCCGGATATCTGGTTATGGTACATATTTAGTTTTATTGATAGATTACAGTGTTGTCTAAAACACTTTTTCTAATTTATTTGTATTCTTTTTGATTCGTAATATGTTTTCACGTTAAGAAAAAACATAAAGAAAAAACGGGCTGTCATTTTTTAAATTACGGATCTCACCCGAGAATTTGATATTTATCCCAAAATAAACCTTAAAGTTATCTGAAATATAAAAAGAAATATTTAGAAAAATCTAACTAGTACATAAATACATTTTTCATTTCTCGTATTTATTGAGTCATTTACTCTTTTTAGTTCTTCACACCAGCGTTAGATGGGGCTTGAGTGACAGCAAGTCTCCTCAAGTCTACAGGTTTCTTTTTAGTATTCTAGCCAATCTTAGTAGTTTGGATGGTCTCTACCCATCCTCTTATTTCCAAGTCCTCCAGGGGGGGGTCCATGTGGTGCAATGGTTTAAGAGCTTTACTGCGGAATCGTAGTAGGCGAGTTCGTTCTCCAGTTGCGCTATTATGTTCACTTTCGGGCAAATGCCCTTGGAAAAGGTATGAACCCCCTTATCCTCCCAGCTATGGGTTAAATAGTACCACTACTGTTCTTCTCGGAGAATAGCTTTGGCATTAAATAACCTACAAAGGTGGATATGCCATTAAACAAAGAAACCAAACCATGTCTTCCAGTCTTCTTGTATCCCTTTCATGTTCGATAGGTTTTTCAATTCTCTAAAAAGGCCAAGGTACTTATCTTTCTTTCAGCTTTCTTTGAGTTTTACCGTGTGGCCAACTGAAACGGCAAAGTTCACTATTCGGCAGGTTCTCTTTTTTTTTGACAATCCCAAAGTCTGGTTGTCTGGCCGAGATTCAGTGATCCGTTGGTATCTCAAAATCTCAGAGAAGTTGGTATCTCAAAATCCCAAAAGAATTTTGTGAGTCTCATTTTCCAGGACGGATTTTGGGTTGTGGATATACCATTTGTTCGTATGATCAAACTTAAAGCTTCTTGCACAATTTCCCCGCCCCAATCATGTATACAGTCTTATACTCTCTTTTTGGTAGCTTATTGTATTCGCTCATTATGTGATTGATCAGTTATCCTTATTATGATTATTTCATTCCGAGTGATTTTTTCTCAACAGTGTTAGCAGGTGGTTTTTCACTCGAGTCTGAGTGATAATAAGTCTATTGAAGTCTTCCAGACTCTTCTGATTATTTTAGCCTATTAGCATAATCCATCAAATGGTTTAGCTTCATATCCAGGAGACATGTTGGAGAGTAGTCTAACAGAGATGTAGTCAGCAGAGATACAGACGGCGTATTCTAAAGCTCCAGCCGAGTGGGCTGTAGAAAAGTGTGAAAATGATTAATAAAAACGCAGTTCTTCAAATTCCATCAATTTTATATTTTTAACCTTTGCGAAAAGTTTACTGAAAAACCACATAAGTAAAAATATCTTTTCTTGTAGATTTGGTTTGGTTTTGGTTTTATGGCATATCAACCATTGTAGGTTATTTAATGTCAAATCCATTTTATACATAAAAACAGTTCTATTTCAAACAATTCACTTTAGCATAAGTACAATTATTTGTTTACACACAGTTAAACGTAAAAACAGTTGTTTCATATAATTCAATTTCGCATAAGTATACAGTTTCAACGCCAAAAACAGTTCTATTTAAAACAATCCAGCTTATCATAAGTACACAGTTTAGTTTTATTTAACCCATGGATTGGACCCTATCAGGTGCTACCACTTCGAGCCAGAGTGGACCTGGGAGCGACGGCAGTAAAGGAATACATCGCATTCCCCAAAGCTCCAGCATTACTGGAAACCTCACCATCAAATTGTTTAGTGTCATATCAGGAAACACGTCCGAGGAGTTTTACCCCTCGACAGAGATGCAGTCGGTGTATTCTACAGCCCCATCCGACTGGGCCTTTTTATTGTAGAAGGTAATATTATTAAAAGCGTTGGTGTGGCGTTAATAACAGTTGGTATTGTTTCAATACGAGATGATATTTTTTGTCAAACATCTTTGGGTGTGTAAATCAATATGTAGAAGCAAACTATATTTATACGCTAATATGGAAGTGTTATGCTTGATAATGAGAAGTAGAGAATGTTTTATTACCGAAAGCTGCTCTAACGAAGTGGTAAACAGAAAGAAAGATTTTCGGTTCAGGAAACAATAAGGCAATGTTGAAATTAGTAACGTTTTGAAAAGAATTGAAAGTTTTTAAAAAAGAAGAGAAAATTAATAAAATAATTTCAAAAATCAGACAGATCTCTGATGCATACGAAAGGTTAATCTATTTTATTACTCTATTTATAAGATTTAGTTTGGCTCCAAATTAGATTAAAAAATGGATTGATTTATCAAAGATTCTAATTGTGTCTTTACCACTCTACAAGGTAAAAGATTCCTTAAATTATTTCGGGTTTTAATCTTTCATATTTTGCAAATCAAATTAAATATCATCGTCTGTCAACTCAAAGAAATTCCAGAAAAAGTCGGCGTCTCAAACGAAGGCGTTTATTGGTTAATAAATGCTGAAAAGTAAATTTAAAAGATGAAGCTACTGGATCTTATTCTTTACTCAAAAAACTAACATCTTTGTTTAATTTGAAAATCAATCCATTTTCGTTAAATATTCACCCTTTGTATCGGTGTATTTATATATATCAAATAGGATCCAGTAGCTTCCTCATGAAGCCCTACACATTAGAAATGAAAGTCCTAAACTCAATAGAATTAATTTTGAAACTAGTGCTAATGTACTCAAATGTCTTTAGCTACTGTTGCCATATATAGCACAAAGTTTTAATAAAAAAGTTACACCTGTAAAAATAAAACAGGGTATATGTACTTTTGCTATATATAAACCCTCTGATGGGGTCCGAAAGTACTTGGGAACCAGGTAAATGCAGTGTTTAATGAATAAAGTAAAAATTTGTTTGCCGAGTCGGCTGGGGCTATAGAATACAACGACTGCACCTCTGTAAAGGGGTAAGAAAGACCCCACCAACGAGTGTCCTGGATATGACATTAAACAACCTGATGGTGAGGTTCCATTCAAGCTGGAGCTTTGGGGAATGCGAAGTACCCCTTTATTGCCATTGCTCCCAGGTCCACTCTGGCCCAGAGTGGTAGCACCTGATAAGGGTCCTATCTATGGGTTAAATAGAACTAACGACATACTTATGCTAAACTGAATTGTTTGATTAAACTGAATGGCTTGAAATAAGGAGATTCATTACGCCAATATATATATATATATATATATACTGGGTGGAACGATAAAATTGTCGTCCTAAAGAAAACAACATTACAGCTTTATTTTAAAACTTTTATTGAAAAAATCAATTTAGCTAACCTGAGTATGTAGTAGAGCTGACATCTATTTAATGTAGCCGCCTTCAGCCTCAATCACCGCCTCGATACGGATCCGGAACTGGGAGCATGCCTTTTCCAAAAGCGCCGGTGGGAGCTCGGTGAATACTCGGCGGATGGCGGCGATCAGGCTGGCTTTGGTGTTGTGGGAGGTCATGTTGTTGATGTTCTCGACGTATGACCAAACGCAGTAGTCCAGTGGGTTCAGGTCAAGGAGGAGGGTCAGTGGGAGAAGGGTACAAAGTCATAGCACTCCTACTGAAGCCAAGCCTGGGTCTCTTTGGACTTGTCGGCCGGCACCGTGTCCTGCTGCCACACTCAGTGTTTGCCACTGGCCACCTGATTGCACCAGAGGATCACCACACTCTTCAGCACATCCAGGTACACTTTGGAGTTGACTTTCTAGCCGACTTCGAAGATGTGAGGTAGCATGATGTGGCCCTCACTTGAAACCACACCAAAGACCATAACCGTAGCCGGAAACTTTTTTTTTTCATTAGCCTGGGCACGTCCCTGTTATTCGTGGCAATCCAGATTTGTATTTTGAGGGTGCTGGCAATGGTCCTGTTGTCATAACTTGGATCGGTAGAGAGCACGGGTTGTACAGCGGCGCATCTCCGATTTCGCACGTTGAACATTGTGTCACTTTCAGACATTATAGAAGGCTCCTATTGCTTTAGGGATTTGTACACAACTGGCCAACTTGTAGATGGTCTGCAGCAAAAAAAGAAAACCGGTTTTCATTAAACGGAAATGGAATCGTGTCGTCTTTTCTAGAGCGACAATTTTAGTGTTCCACCCTGTATATATAGGATAAACCTTATATCTTATTTCACAATAAAGATAAACAATTGAATTCGCTCAACGGCCTTGGAGAAGGAAAGATGGAGCAACTACTTCTTTCCTACGGCCTACCCAAAGAAACCGTCGCAGCCATAATGATGTTATATAAAAACACTAAAGTAAAAGTCCACTCCTCGGATGGAGACACACATTCTTTGACATTGTAGCAGGTGTGCTGCAAGGAGACACATTAGCCCCATACCTGTTTATCATCTGCCCAGAGTACGTGCTTAGAAAGTCTATAGATATAATGAAAGATAACGGTTTCAAAATGGCAAAGGAAAGAAGCAGGAGATAAAAACAATTACGGGCGCGGACTACGCCGATGACATGATGCTTCTAGCAAATACACCTGCACAAGCCAAAACCCTGGTGCATGGTCTTCAACGAGCAGTTGCTGGCATAGGCGTCTATGTCAACGCTCACAAGAGGGAATATATGAACCTTAATCAAAGAGGCGATATCTCCACACTAAATGGTAGTTCTCTGAAACCTGCCTGAAACCTAACAACGTCATTAAGAAAGCACGCTAATGAATTGAAAGTCCACTAGAAAACTATGAGGATAGCAATTAAAAAAGATTTAAGCCTCAACCAGAACCTCCTTGATTAAGTTATATGGGGCTTTTTAGAAAACTTGTTTTTTAGAAAACTTGTTTTTTAGAAAACTTCCCATCAAATTATAAGTTCGCTTAAAACTGCTATTGAGGAGGAATGGAGGAAAATGGCTGAAGAATTTATTTTGAGCACAGGCAAATCTTTTCGAAGGCGTGTTGATGCAATACCTGACAAAATGATGGCCATACTGAGTAGATTCACTGTTTTGTGTCTATCTGCTTATTTTGTTGTTTATTTTTTAAAATCAAAATTAATCTTGTTTTTCCCAGTCGGCTGGGGCAATAGAATGCACCGACTGCATCTTTGCAGAGGAGTAAAACCCCCAATGAGTGTCCTAGTACATGACACTAAAAAATCTGATGGTGAGGTTCCAGTAGAGCTGGAGCTTTGGGGAATGCAGAGTAGCTCTTCATTGCCATCACTCCTAGGTCCACTTTGGGCCGGAGTGGTAACACATGATAGGGTCCTATCAATGGGTCAAATAGAACTAAACTGCGTACTAATGCTAAATTGAATTGCTTGAAATGGAACTGTTCTTATGCTAAACTGAACTGTTTAAAATAGACCTGTTTTTGACATTTAATTGAGTATAAACAAAAAACTATACTTATACTATATTGAATTGTTAGAAATAGAACTGTTTTTGTATAAAATTGTTTTGGCATTAAATAACCTAGAAAGGTTGATATGCCATAAAAACCAAACAAACAAAACATGTTTTATAATGGAGTCATAATGGAACCATTTATTATTATACTAGAAAATTCTTAATTTTGCCTCCGCACCCTGTAGAACCTGATTAGGTATCTAGCACATTATAATTCAAGCTCTCCTTTTTTTGAGGTTGATTTATGCAATAATTTGCATTTATTTTTATTATTGGTACAATGCTGAACAAATCAGTGGAGGGCAATTTCGGTGGCGTTGTGGCTTTTGTGCTGGACTGAGACATTGTTGCAAACGAGTTAGAACCCAAGTAGCGCAATTACATTCACTTTCGGAATAATTCCCTCGGGAAAGGTATGGACAGCCTTATTCTCCCCAGTAATGTCTCTAGCATTAAATAACCCATGTAGGTGTCGTGCCATTAAACGAAGAAAGCAAATTAGTAAGATTTCTGAGGTTTTTTTTGTCCTTTCTGTTTTAAAATCTCTTTCAAACTTTCTCATTTGGTGAAATCATATTGTAATGACATCATATTGTAATGACATCATATTGTAATGACATCATAGGGTAATGACATCATATTGTATTTGTATAAGAACAATTTTATAGTGGCTTATAGGCTTTGGAAAGAAATTTTTTCTTCTCGCTGAATTTTAATAAAATTCCATCAGTGTAGCTATTCTGCTTTTCTATTAGTTATCGGTTATTTAGTTAAATGTCACATGAACTCTTGTGAGGTATTGAATGCACTTGGGAAAAATACGGTGCCTTCCTGAATTCCTTCCATTTAGAATTTAAAGGACTCATACGAAGATATGAAGATACGTACTGTCTGTCGTATTTATTCAAATATGTTTGATATATAATTATTTTATCCATTAGATCTGAAGAAGACCTGCTTTTTTGGTGTTTTTGGTTTATATCAAAAAACACATAACAGGATGGAAATGAATTTATAATCTTAATGTGACCGGCTTTTTGCTTTTTCTTAAAGAAATTATTGCTCTGTAATATCAGTTACATTGAGCTCTTTACCAGGAAAATTTAAATGTTCACGGTTGAATGTTTTTTTTGTCCTGATGGAATTACTCTCAACTCCGGTTTAACTGGACTGAATAATACTTATATATATATATATATATACTTTAAGAAAAATAACAAACCGGTCACATTAGGATTATAAATTTATTTCCATCCTGTTACGCGTTTTTGAAAATTTCAAAAACACGAGAAAAATTTAACAGGACTTCTTCAGATCCTATGGATAAAAAAACTAGAATAGACACAGAAAAGGTGGGAGGGATAGAAGAGGGGTGAAGAGTTATCTCCTCATTTAACCCACTTCCGTTTTTATTTTAATTTCAGTTAGAAATGTAGTAAATTTATTTTTAAAAAAAATTTTATTTTTTATTTTAATTTTAAAATTCTAATTACATTTTGACTTAAATTACAGATTGAATATTAAATTAGATTTAAACTTTATTCAATAACTTTACGTAATGATACAGTAATAATTATATTAAATTAAACAAAGATTTAATTTATTTTAAATTATTTGAAAATTTCAAAACTATTTAGAACCTATTAATCAATTACACTTTTTATGAGTAGGACGTATATACGATATGCTTTTTCACAATTTTCTATCAAACATTTTATTTTATTTATTCATTTACATTAATTTTCAATTTAACTCTATGCTTTTTTTTTTAAATTTAAGTTAATTATCTATAGTTTAAATTCAGCCCAATGTCTACACCTGGCTATTAATTCACTTCTCTTATTTAATAATTTTTTTGGCCTTGGAAAAAGCAAAATGTGCATTTTTTCTTCTAAACACTGATTGCATCAACTGTCGAAAGACTTTGGAGTATTAGATCTTTTTAATATGGACCATTGAATGTCAGGGGTTATCCTTTATTTTTCAAACCCCAATAATGTTTAGATAGAGCAATTTGATTTTTAGATGCTCATGGGAGAAAGAGAATTTATGGTTGCCATACCTAATCTTCCATTTCGTGGAAGATATTCCAATATAAGATTTCCTATCATTTATATCCTCTTTTAGATAAATAATTGCTTGATATACTACATTATCTAAATTACATAAACCATTCATAGGACAATGACTTCGAGATTTACAATTACATTCTATATTTTTACTATTATTATTATTATTTGCTCGGTTCTGAAATTCCTTAATTATCTCATTATTATGATTATTTATTATTTGAGAAATATTTTTAGTGCAGGAATAACTAATTTTCAAAGTTTTTCTATCAAATATTTTATGTAATATATTATCTTGTTTAAAGTGTTTATCTATCAGTTTAAAAAAATATTTACCTACATTTATATTAGCTAGTTTACAAAAATATTTATATTATTTATTTTTATCATTTTTCTTTTTCTATTTTTATTTTCATGATCATACTTATTATTTTCTTAATTAATATCATTTGTTATATTTTCTTCTAAATACCTAAACTCTTACTTAAAACCACTATTTTTAAGGGCATCTGTATACATCTTACTACTCTCTTTTCATTTGCTGATAGTTTACATATTCTTAAATTTACTGCCTTATATATATATATATATATATATATATATATATATATATATATATATATATATATAATATTTAGCGAATAGTTTGAAGTAACTTTATTTTAAAACGAGTTAAATCATTTGTTTACTCTCAGTTAAATGGTTTCAAGCATTGGTTTCTATTAGTAATAACTCGTTTTGATAAATTTGATGGTTTCAAGTGTTGTTATCTAACATTGATAGTTTTACTTGCACACAGTAACATGGTTTCAAGTATTCCTATCTCAGCACACTTAAGCCTTAGCTATCACTTTCAAGCAGTAAAATAAAAAGTGTTGGGTATTTACTTTGGGAGCAACACACACACACACACACACACACACACACACACACACACACACACACACACACACACACACACACACACACACATATATATATATATATATATATATATATATATATTCTATGGTAACTTAATTTTACCAAATAACACTTCTAGTCATAATTCTTTCATAATTACAAACTATATATATATATATATATATATATATATTCAATGGCAACTTTTAATTTTTTTCTTGTCATAATTCTTTCAATATTACAATATATATATATATATATGTGTGTGTGTGTGGGGGTGTATATATATATATATATATATATATATAAGGAATACTTTAAGTTTTTAAAATAAATTTCGAGCACTCGTTATATCTCCTAGTTTTAAAACAAAACGCCTTCTATGGAAAAAATGTTAAAAGCTCCTCTTATTTTCCTTTCATTTAAAAAGAAAAAAAGAAATAAAATTGAATATAATTCAGAAAATACTACATCTCATGTTTAGATGTCCTGATGACGGTTTAAAATAAAAACCGAAATGTTTCAGTTGGCAAACACTTTATTTATAAATAAAATAATATTAGAATCCAGATGGTGAAGAAAGTGTCCCAAGGTCACCCAAGCCTTTTTCAACCATGTCTCTGGTCGTCCTCAGGGGAAGTATTGGTTTTCTTTTGCTGTGAGTTTTATTTATTTGGAAGGTTTTCTTTTTTGGGAAGTTTTCGTTCTTTTTGGGTTTTTTATGGGACACTTTCTTCACCGTCTTGATCCCAACGTACGAAAAGAAACAAGAAGACTTAAACGTCTGCACATGAAGATCATAACAAAAACATTGCTGCCAAAATACACACAAACACACACACACACACACACACACACATATATATATATGTGTGTGAGTATGTGTGAGTGTGTGTGTTTATACAAAACCTCCACACAAGCAGGATGTGACACATGGTCAATTTTTTAGAGGAATTTAACTCGTTTGAGTTCAGAGTTTTCCTTCTCCTAGACTGGTTGACAAATCAAGGCTAAAGAACGAAGTCTGCCGTAGTATCTTCCCATAAAAGGTGGGAGAATAATTGGATTCATGCCTTTACGAAGGGTATTAGTGCAATATAAAATACAAACAACCTTGTCTAAGATTTGAACCCGGGTCACCGCGTCTACTTTTTACGACACTAACCATTACACCACTAGCGTCTCTCTCTGTCTATTTCTATATATGTGTAAGTATGTGTGTGTGTGTGTACGTGTGTGTGTGTGTGTAAGTGTGTGTGTGTGTGTGTGTGTGTAAGTGTGTGTGTGTGTGTACGTGTGTGTGTGTGTGTGTAAGTGTGTGTGTGTGTACGTGTGTGTGTGTGTATGTGTGTGTGTGTGTAAGTGTGTGTGTGTGTACGTGTGTGTGTAAGTGTGTGTGTGTGTACGTGTGTGTGTGTGTGTACGTGTGTGTGTGTGTGTGTAAGTGTGTGTGTGTGTGTGTACGTGTGTGTGTAAGTGTGTGTGTGTGTGTAAGAGTGTGTGTGTGTGTACGTGTGTGTGTGTGTGTGTGTAAGCGTGTGTGTGTGTGTGTGTGTGTAAGAGTGTGTGTGTGTGTGTGTGTAAGAGTGTGTGTGTGTGTAAGAGTGTGTGTGTGTGTGTGTGTAAGTGTGTGTGTGTGTTCTACCATTTTCCCTCTTTTCACTTATCCTCTTGTTAATTTACAATTTTCTTTCACGTTGATCTCTGTCTCTCTTTCTCTTGGTTTCTCCCCAAATCATTAAGCTTTTATCTCTCCTTCCTTATCCCTCGTCTCCCTCCTCCCTCTCTAAATAAATTTCTCTCTCCTTCAATCTTTTCTTTTCTTTTTTTTTTTTCATTCTTTCATAGTCTTGTTTACAGTGATCTATCATTTTTCGTCGTCTAATAGAGACTGACGTTCCATCTAATTCATGCTGCGCAGGAAGTGACGCCATTATCAGCAACGACAGCGCGCCCCCTGTGAGACGAACGACTCATTAAATATCGTGAAAGGTTCGAAGTTTCAGCGTCCTAACGGAGGTGTTCGGCATATTAAAACCAAATATATTCGTGGGACACACTGGTGTGGCTTCGCGTGTGTCACCTGGACAAACAGCAAAGATTGACGAGGATAAATACACTATACGATAATAACAATTAATTATAATGATATTGATAAGCACTTAAAGGAAGAACGACCCGAAAAGAAAATGTTTCTTTTATTATTTCTAATTGTATTAATTAATAACAATGTTGCCCGTGAGGGCTCGGACGATAAGCGTTTATTAAAAACGAAGATAAAAGTGTGAGAGATAAATTTCGTGTTGGAGTGGGTTAAAAATAGTTGCTGCCTTTGGGCCTTTGCTGGAAAAGTGATTGTGATAATCAAGGTGAAAGTAGTTTATGATTATATTATTAGTATTGGTGTGCTGGTCTATTAAATAATCGAGAATGTGTAAACATTATCGACTTAATTATAAGTTAGCTTTATCTCCTTCAAACTAGTTTCCCTTTGAAGTGAAAGTGATGAAAACGTGGTCTCCATTTTTAGCAACAGCGTTGGAAGTCTTCGACTGACACTGCCTTCGTCATTACCTATTGCGTGTTCTAACCAGTTCTAAAGCGGCCACGCCTTGTTGGCCGTCGAAGAATACGCCAACAGTATCCTTTGTAGATGGGTAAGACACTCCGCCGACTAAAAAAACAAAACAAAACAACAACAAACAAACAAACAATATAACATTGAATTATATCCCGAGGTGAGGTATCAGTTCTGCAGCTCAGACAACTATGGAGTACCATTTCGTTACAATTACTCCCAAGTCCACTCTGACCTGGAGTAGTTGTAGAAGTAAAGATTCCATTTTTGGGTTTAATAGATTTGTTTGAAAATTATTGATATTAGATAGGAATACTTGAAACCTTATAACTGTGTTCAAAGCATTAGTATTAATATGAACACAGGGTACCATATCACAAATGATTATTATCATTTTCTCCTTAAGATGTTTTTCACAACAGCGTTAGCTGATGGTCTTTCACGGAAGTTTGAGTGACAACAAATCTCAAGTCTCCAGGACTCTTCTCAGTATTCTGGCCTATCTCAATAAATTAGTAGTTTGAATGATCTCCACTCCTCCCCTTGTTTTAAAGTCCTCCAATTCCTTTACCGATCCTTTTGTGATTGTACCAAGAGTACTACTTAAAATAGGTACAAACGTCATTTTCATGTTCCACATTTTTTAAATTGCCTTACAAGGTCGAGGTACTTATCCTTCTTTTCAATTTCCTTCAATTTTACTTTGTGGTTAGCTGGTACAGCAAAGTTTACAATTTTGCAAGTTCTCTTTTTTGGTGTTGATTATTATAAGGTCTGGTCGTCTGGCCGAGATTAAGTGATCCGTTTGTATGTCAAAATCTCATAGGAGCTTGTGTGTGTCATTCTCTCGGACAGCTGCTGTGTTGTGGATATGCCATTTGTTCGTATGGTCAGATTTCAATTTCTTGCACAATTCTCAGCGGATCACTTTGCTCACCCAGTCGTGTCTACTCATATACTCTTTTTGCTGCATTCGCTTATTATGTGATTGATCGTTCCGTCTCTATGACCACATAATCTGCATTTGCTCTTTTGTTGTGTCTTACCTCTTCTTGCTTAGATATGATTGATTCTTATTACATTGTTTCGTACTGTTATTAGGAAAGATTCAATTTCTCTCTTAAGGTTTCCTTTTCATAGCCATGTCTATGTTTTCTTGCGTGAGATGTTGCTTATCAGTCGCTTAAAACGTCCCTAGAGTTGTTTTTCTTCCCATTTCTGTTTTCTGTTTATTATCGTTCTGTTGGTCCTCGTGTTGTCAGTATTGTTTCCAGTGGCTGTAATCAGTCTTGCTCCTTCGAGCTTTTCTATGTAATCTTCTTCTTCTTCTTCTTCTTCTTCTTCTTCTTCTTCTTCTTCTTATTATTATTATTATTATTATTATTGTCATTTTACTCCTTTAAGAGTTTTCCATTCCAGCGTTAGCAGATGAGTTTTCACCGGAGTTTGAGTGACAACAAGTCTCCTCAAGACTCCAGGACTCTTCTCAGTATTCTGTCCGATCTTAGTGATGTTGTTGTCAGCATGGTCTCTACTTGTCCTCTGATTTTAAAGTCTTTTAGTCCTTTTACTAATTCTTTTGGGATTGTTCCGAGTACACCAAGCCTAATTGGTACCACCGTCACTTTCATGTTCCATAGTTTTTTTTCTCTTATAAGGTATTTATCTCTCTTTTCACTTTCTTTTAATTTTACTCTGTGGTCAGCCGGGACTACAAAGTCCACTATTTGGCAGGTTCTCTTTTTTCTTATTGTTGATTATCACTAGATCTGGTCGTCTGGCTGAGATTAGGGGATCTGCTTTTTATCTCAAAATCCCAGGCAATGTTGTGCATTTCATTCCCATTGACGGATCTCAGGTTGTGCACTTGTTCATTTGGACAAGTTTCAATTTCTTGCACAATTCTCAGTGGATCACCTTGCCAACCCTGTCGTGTCTAGTCTTTCACTCTTTTTGTGATAATTCGCTGTATTCATTTATTATATGATTTAGCGTGTCGACTCTATTACCACATAACATAAACTTGCTATTTTGTTGCTTCTTATCAATTTTTGCTTTTACGTAATTGATCATAATGTCGTTGTTTTAGGCTGCTATTAGAAGAGATTTAGTTTTTCTCCTAAGGTTTCTCTTTCTTAGTCTTTTCGGGTGGGATTTTACTGATTTGTCGCTTGAAATATCTATACAATTGCTTTCTTTCTTGTTATTATTGAGTTAATGAGTGTTCGCCAATGTTCCGGAAGACTGAGGCTCAATCCCAGGTCGAGTCATACCAAAGACTCAAAAAATAGTATTTGATGCCGCCTTGCTTAACACTCAGCATTATAAGGTAAGGATCAAGGATAAAGTGGAGCAATCCGAGGAATTAAGTAGCGCCCTCCTCTACACCTCTGTGGAGAAGCTATTGGAAAGGGAGCCTTTGGGTCGCCCTTAACTAAGGTTGCCCACTTTATGTTATTGTTCTTTGGAACCTTGTGTTATTTGTGTTGTTTCTGGTCGCTGTCATTCGCCTTTCTTTGTTCTTTTTTATGTATCGAAGCTATCTTGAATGCGGGTGAGTCCTCTTCCTTCTTCTTTTCCTGACTTATACAATCTGAATCATCTCTCCGATGTAAGGACTTGGGCATCGTCATAGGTTTTCTTGTTCCTTTGTACTATTTCTTGAAGTTCTTCCCTCGTCCACTTTAAGGATAGTCCCGAATATCTTACCAGGGGGACAGTCGTGGTGTTTATCCCTTTGATATCATTACTGCCACATAGTTTGATTTCCAGTAGTTTTTTGCTTGTTCTTCTAAGGTATTCATCATTATTTTTTTCTTTCATCTCCGCTTGTTTGATGGTGTCCACTTCCAATATTTCCAAGTACTTGCAATTTTCCTTTTCTTTAAGGGTTTTGATTTTTTCTTCATTTACTAAGTTCACTACCTTCCGTCATTTGTCGTTCTCTGCTCTCATCATTTGGGAAGTACATTTTTCTATGTCAAATTCCACCCCTATAACCTGACTGTTTATCCTATGATTGTATTAGGGTTTCCAATTCTTTTTTTTATTTTTGGTAGTTTGATATCATTATTATTATTATTATTAGCTAACTCTTTACGAACTCTTCACACCAACGTTATCTGATAGTATTTCACTGGATTCTGAGGGACAACAAGTCTCCTCAGGTGCCCAGGTATCTTCTCAGTATTCTGACCTTTATTTCTGAAAATTTACATATAAATATGTTCTTTCCAGTGAGCACAAGGCCCAAAAATTTGGGGGGAAGGGAAGGGACGAAAGACAGAGTTTTTTATGGAGCCCAAGCTTGTCACACTGGTCGCAGAAATTCATCGTTCAGTCATTTCCCATTCGTTCTATAAAATATTTACTTTCCCCACCAACCCCGCAACAATCACCAAAAGCCCCATTTGCTTTTTGAAAATCCTATTTAAAATCGGATGAAATGAAATGGTATATTATACAACGTGTGAAAGATGAAGAAGGATTGGAGAAAAAAAGTTCAGGTAAACAAAACATAAACCCAATTGGTTTCCCTCCAATCCCCACTTCTATGATGTGGAGAGTCGACTGTTTTCTGGTGCTTAGATAAGACCAAAAACAAGCCGAAGCTATCCCTATAGGGGAAGGGCCTAAATATTCTGGCTTATCCCAACAATACTGTAGTCTGGATGGTCTCCACTTGTTTTCTTATTTCTAAGTCCTCCAGTTCCTGTACAAAACTTTTAGTGATTGTGTCGAGCGTACCAATTACAAAGGGAGTTATCCCCGTGCTGTAATGGATAAAACGATGGACTGCGGAATCGTAGTAAGTGAGTTCGAACTCCAGTCGCGCTATTACATTCACTTTCGTGCAAATACCCTTGGAAAAGTTATGAATCCCCTTACCCTTCCAGCTATGGGTTAAATAGTACCACTACTGTTCTTCTAGGAGAATGGCCTTGGCATTACAAAGGTTGATATGCCATTAAACAAAGAAACCAAACCAAAGGTTGATATGCTTGGGTTCTTAAAACAAAGGTTGATATGTTTGGGTTCTTTAAACAAAGAACCCAAACCAAACTAAACCAATTCCAATTTGCCCTCAATTTCCAGTTCTTCCGACCCCCTTTCCAAATCCTTTTCGGGACCATTCTTGGCGTGCCAATTACAATTGGTACTTTCATGTTCTGCAACTGTTTTAGTTCTCTGGAAGTTCTAAGTACTTGGCTCTCCTTTCTATTCCGATGAAGGCTCCGACGTAGGTGATACTTTTTGGATTATATATATATATATATATATATATATATATATATGATAAAAAAGTGGAAAAGTGGATAAATCAAACACTTACAACGAATTTTGTAGTAATAGTTCGTTCTTTATTCAATGAAGAACTTCTGAAAGATTCTGTAAGACTCATAAATTTGTTATTGCTACGCGGGAGAACTTTTCGCGCTCATTTCATATTTGGTTGGAATGATGCTGTTCTGATTAGAAAATCGGCACTGCTATGGGTGGAAATTTCTATCCACAACAGCATCATTTCGAGCAAAAAGGAAATGAGCTCGAAAAGTTTATAAAAACAGATGATTTTGATAGCACTTAGGTCTGGATGCTCTAAGTAGGGCGATTACCAGCACAGACCAGCAGGGCTCGAGCCTCGGCTTGTGCCCGACCTTCCCCTCCCCTAAATCCCCACTATAATCGACCTTCGGGTCACTGACCTTGAGTCTAGTCCCGTCTGGTGGGAGGCAGAGACTGGTCTGGATGCTCTTGATTCTTACTCTGATTTCCACTCTGTCACTTTTTTTTTCTAGCCGTTAATGATCCACACCTTTTTCCGTTCTCTAGCAAGGTCATAGTAAATGTCTATGGTTTACTTTCATTTTATTTTATACTCTGTGTTCTTCTGAATCGGCAAAATTCACTAAATAATAATTTATTTTCTTCTTGTTAATTAAGAGGTGCATACAATAAGTTTCCAGACTTTTTTTTCGTATTGCCACTTTTATTGATAGTACACACATGAAAGTCTAGTCCCCTTCGAAGTAATCTCCTCCGGCTACAATGCACTTGTTGTACCGTTCCAACAACTTCTCGAACGCCTCATGGAAGTCCTCTTGTGTGAGCGTGTCAATGATTTTCGTATTTTCATCTTTCATCTCCTCAATTGTCTCATAATGACAGCCTCTGAGCTTAGGGAATAACTAAAAGTCACAGGGAGCAAGGTCTAGACTATATGGAGGCTGAGGGACTGTCTTTATGCCCATCTTGGTCAAATAGTCAGTGACAAGGATGGAGTTGTGGACTGGTGTATTGTCCTGTTGGAAATGCCACTGACCCAATTTGAAGAGTGCAATCTGAAGCATTCCATAGGTTTCTGTGGCATTTTTCCAAGTTTAAAACAGAATTTTATTGCATATCTTTCTTCTAAAGTTTCAGATTGCATTTTTGAAATTCACCAGCTGTGACAATCGGGTTTTAGTAGGGTGTGTTCCAATTGCTGCTGTAGCTGTTCATTTGAACCTGAAATCATAAAAATTGGTCAGTCATATCATAAGATGTATTGCAACAAGATACCGAACTTTCAAGAGTCTACAACAATTTTAAACGCCCATACGAAAAAAGTCTGGAAACTTATCGTATGCACCTCGTACCACTAAGTCAGGTCATCGGATTAACATTGGGTGATCCTTTCGAATCTTGAAGAATTTTATGACTTGTATTTTTTAGGCTTGTGCCTCTAGCACTTGCCAACTGGGTCAATTTTTGATCTCTTGCACAATTCCCAACGAATTACCTTTCTTACTCTATCATGTTTACTCTTGTATTGCTTTTGTGCCAGTTAGTCCAATTGCTAAATATGCAATTAACAATTTTATCTTTTGTCACCACATAATCTACATTTGTTTTTCTATTATTATCTTCTCTTATGAGAGTTTTTCACACCAGCGTTAGGAAATGGTTTTTAATGGAGTCTGAGTGACAGCAAGTCTCCTCAAGTCTCCAGGACTCTTCTCAGTATCCTGGGTGATCTTAATAATGTTGTCGTGTGGATGGTTTCTGTTCGTCCTCTTATTTCCAAGTCTTCCAGCCCCTATATCAATTCTTTGGTGACTGTACCGAGCGCGCCGATAACAATTGGTATCACCGACACTTTCATGTTTCATAGGTTCTCTAGCAAGTTTTAAGCCCTCATCTTTTTTTTTTTCGCTTTTTTTTTTCAGTTTTACTCTGTGGTCAGCTGGAGTGGCTAAATCCACCATTTGGCAAGTTCTCTTTTTTTGTTGACTATCACTAGGTCTGGTCACCTGGCCGAGATTAGATGATCCTTTGGTATCTCAAAATATCAAAGAATTTTGTGCGTCTCATTTTCTAGGACGGATTCTAGGTTATTCAAAGAGAATTTGTTCGTATGGTCAAATTTAAACTTCTTGCACTATTCCCAGTGGATTATTTTTCCCGCCCAGTCGTGTCTAGTCTTAGTTTTTGCGCTAGTATACTGCATTTGCTTATTATGATTGATCTTATTATTATTATTATTATTATTCATTAGAGTTTTTCATATCAGCGTAAGCTGACGGTCTTTCTGGAGATTGAGTGACAGCAAGTCTCCTCAAGTCTCCAGGACTCTTCTCAGTATTCTAGCCGTTCTCAACAATGCTGTTGTTTGAATGGTCTCATCGACCGCCAACTTCCAAATCTTCCAGTCCCTTTAATAATCATTTAGTTACCATGCCAAAAGCACCAATCACAACAGGTATAATTGTCACCTTCATATTCCATAGTTGTTTCAATTCTCTAGCAAGGTCGATGTACTCATCGCTCTTTTCACATTCTTTCAGTTTTATTCTGTGGTCAGCCGGGACAGCAAAGTCGGCAATTTTGCAGATTTTCTTTTTTTTTTGTTGTTGTTGTTGATTATTATAAGGTCTGGTCTTCTGGCCGAGATGAGGTGGTCCGTTTGTATATCGAAGTCCCATAGGAGTTTGTGTATGTCATTTTCTAGGACAGGTGCTGGGTTGTGCATATACCATCTGTTGGCATGGTCAAATTTAAATTTCTTGCACAGTTCCCTGTGGATCACCTTGCCCACCCAGTCGTGTCTCGCCTGGTACTCCTGTTCCAATTTGTTGCATTCGCTTATTATGTGATTGATAGTTTCATCCCTGTCACCACATAGTCTACATTTGCTATTTCGTTGCGTCTTATCTATCCTCGCCTTGATATGATTGGTTCTTATGGCACTGTTTTGTGCTGCTATTAGGAGAGATTCTGTTTCTCTCTAAAAGTTATTATTATTATTATTATTATTATTATTATCCTAGACTTTTTACTGGTGGTAGTTCACTGGAGTTTGAGTTAGTGCAAGTCCCTTTAAATCTCCATGGATTTAAAAAAAATATTCTGGCTGATAGCAGCAGTGCTGTACTTTGGAGGGTCTTTATTTTTCCTCCGAACGCCTGTTCCTCTTCCAGGTTCCTGGCGAGGGTTATTCTTAGCGCCCTAAATACCACTGGTATCACCGTCACCTTCATATTCTACAACTATGGTATTTATCATCCGTCACACTACCGGACAAATTTAGCACAAGGCTGTTTTAAAGTAGGCAAAGCCCACACGCGTCCGGCATTGCCAAAAATACCTTCGGCCCCGTCGGCATTCCCCTTATTAGGGGTGCCTCGGGCGCTAGACAATAAACTCAACTCCCCGAAGGGGGTAAAAGCCTACTGGATGGCCCCTTGATGCCGGGGCAACTCTCCAGCGCCGAGGAACACCCGGCAGAACCGCCCAGAAGTGAAACGGCCTGCCAAATGCGACCCAACAACTGGAGATTATTTTATAGAACGAACAGGGAATGACTGAACGATGAATTTCGGCGACGAGTCTTTCGTCCCCTTCCCTTCCCCCCAATTTTTTGGGCCTTGTGCTCACTGGAAAGAACATATTTATATGTAAATTTTCATAAATAAAGGTCGTAAAGTAAAAACGACGATATTTTTTCGGAGGCAATTGGCTCCTGTAAAAGATTCACCGTTCTACGACGATTTTATATCATTTTTAAAAGAATACAAAAAATTTTTTAAAAGTAGGCACAAGGCCTGAAATTTTTGAGGGGAAGGGAAAGGGATGAAAACTGTATTTTTACTAATTGTTATCTAGGGAGCCCTCGCTAGTTCCAATCATCTTCATTCGCACTTTACAATAAATTCATCCTTTCATCACCTGACATACAAACAGCCACCACAATACCTCATCGCTCTATGGACCTACTTAAAAACCCGATGAGGTAAAATGATATATATACAATTGAACAGAAAGGTATGATGGGAGAAAAAAAGCCCCAGAGAACATAAAATAAGACCCATTTGGTTTCCCTCCCATGCTCCCTCTATGACATGGAGAGCCGACTGTTTTCCGGTCTCAAGGATAAACCGAAAACAAGCCGGGCTTTCCCTACGGGGGTGGGACCTATGCTAATCGGGATAAAAGAAAAAGGGGAAGGGGTGGCCAGGAAATGGGAAACTTTGGAATATTGCAATGTATGTTCAAGATCCTTAAAAAGGGCGGGCTGGCAAGTGATTGGTGAGAACAAAGAATAGGGTGTGGGGAGGATCTTTAGAATCTAACGACTGTCTAAGAAGGAAAATGGCTCCACTCATACAACTAGCTAGAGGTTCAGGAAGAACAAGAAGGTATTTAAAAGATACTCAAAATCCTATTTACCCGGGGTGGGGTCCCGAAGGACCCAGTCCGTCGTCGCCATTCGCAGAAAGAGGGAAGGATAACTCCAACGTTGCCTTCTTTCGTACGACCAAGCTCGCTGCATACGACCACCTTTTGTCGAATGTTATGCGGTCCTAAGGTTTTCTATCCCATCTAATCTTGACCCTAAGCTGATGCCTAAAGTACAATATCAGATCCCGATGAGAAAAGTTTGCACCCTCATACAATCCCTTGTTTCGCGTCACCCAAATCACCATTCGGGCTACAGCCATGATCGCGAGAAACACTACACGCTTCGCACCCTTATACGGAGGTACAACATTGTCTATGACGTAACCAACGTAGAGCAGCACGAGCTGCTTGGGACTGATACGAGCCATCCACTCCTCGACGTGACTCCAGAACGGCCGTACCCACCCGCAGTAGTAGAAGGCGTGCAAAGCCGTTTCTTCTGCACTGCTGCAACGGGGGCAGTCAGACAAGTCTGTCAGGCACGCTCTGTAAGCCCAGTCGCGAAGGGCCAACGCATTTCGGGCGAGCCGCCAGGTGAGCGAGAACTCGGAGTTGTTCCAGAAGCTCGAGCCTGGCGCCCAGTTCCATTGGGAGTGAATCTCCCCCAGAGACAAGCCGAGCAGCTTCTCCAGAGGATCCGAAACGGAGCCCTCCACTAGCCCATGATACAGCTTCTTTCTAGGCCATGAAAGGTCACTCGACCGAGGGAGGTTACACAAAGCTCTACAGCACTCGATTGAAAACCGTATCTCACCCCTTAGCCTACTACGGCTTTCAGCCTTGGGATTGGATCTTAGGCGAGGAAAGACGTCTCTCACCTTATGTCCCCACACTGTTTCCTTCGTTAACGATCGTCCCAGGTACGCCAGTCTCTCGGCGAGCCAGTGGCTCTCGAGATCAGGCATCCCCAGGCCCCCTTCTCGAGGACGCTGACAGCAGACCGTTCTACGACGATCTTCTTTTGTCACAGAAAAATTATCACGTCCGTTCTGACGTCATAAAAGAAAAACAAAACTTGTTCAGTTTTCTAACGTATTCTTTCTATTGGTCAAAATTGACATGGACATTTCAAACGATAATTTATTTACTTGATAAAATTTTCAGTAAAAAGACTCCATAAAAGAAAAAAAGGCAAAACATATCTTCAGTACTATACAAGGGAATATATATATATTCATTTTTAAAAACGTATAATGAAAAGGAAATGTTCAAAGTTTAATCTGGAATCATCTAATGAATTCAAAATAACGTCATAATCTTCGAGGATTAAAGTTTAAAGATTATATTTCTTTTAAAAATTCTCAAAAGGGAATTTAAAATTTAACCTAAAAAAGGAACATGTCTGAAATGACCAAACATCCAAACAAACGATATCCCCTTCTGATTCCAGATGAGACCACATATGCCCCTGGTTACGAAAACCGACGAAACACTAATCCCTTGTCAATACCACTTATCCTTTCTGACGTAAAATTAAACACGAGGTCCTGCTGCCAGGTTCTGAAGAATTATCTCCCTTTGTTGGTCTGTTTGTTCCTAATACTTGCTATGGCGCTTATCATAGCTTTTGACGTGAAGGTCGCCATTTGCATGAGTAGCGTTGTAAGCATCTGTCTCTATTCAGGTTTTGTTCTGGTTTTGGTTTTTGACACGGAGATTTTGGAAGCGGAATATAAGCACGTCCAGTCGACTTCAACACTACCCTCCTATCTGAAATATTGATTTCTAAAACAGGAACATGGTTTTCAAAAATGAAACGAAATAAATGATACATCAATTTTATCTATTGATATCGTTTGGTTTAGTTTGGTTTTATGGCATATAAACCATTGTAGGTTATTTAACACCAAATCTATCTTTATTCATATCATCATCATCATCATCATCATCATGTCGTGCCGCTAGCACGGATATCCCTGACCCTCTCTCGCCACTTCTCCCAATCGTTCATCGCTTCCGGCAGGTCTTCTGAGCTACATCCCGTATCCTCACAGAGCTGTTATATGTATGTTCGAGCTGGTCGTCCTGATTTTGCTTGGCTATATGCGGGGGTCCATAGGAGTACATCTCTTTTGAGCTCGTCCTTGCTTCTCCAGCAGTGTCCTGCATGTCTGGTTCGTCTAACTTGGATAGTTTTCATGATGGGAGGCAGGTGGCCGTATAGTTTGTGCCTTGTGGAGTGTTGCCGCCAGGACTTGTTCAATATTGCTCGCAACATTCTTGTGTAATTGCCGTCTAGCTTCTTCTCCAGCCGTTTAGTTAGCGTCCAAACACCCAACCAAGCCGAAACAAGTCTTTATACATATAAACAGTCTTATTTCAATTAAGCACAAGTACGCAGTTTGAATGTCAAAACAGATCTATTTCAAACAATTGAGTTTAGCATAAGTATACAGTTTAAATGTTAAAAACAGTTCTATATCAAATAATTCAGTTTAGCATAAGCACACAGTTTAGTTTTATTTAACCCATAGATAGGACCCTACGAAATGCCACCACTCCGAGATAGAGTGGATCTGGGAGTGATGTCAATGAATGGGTAGTCTGCATTCCCTAAAGCTCAAGCATTACTGAAACTTCGCCATCAGATTGTTTAATGTCATATCCAGAACACACGTTGGGAGAGTCTTACACCTCTGCAGAGATGCAGTCGGTGTATTCTGCATCCCCAACTGATTGTGTGATTTCATTTCTTATATAATGCAGTGGGGAGTCAAAAGTTTTGCCATTTTTTGGTAGTACTTGAGGCTCAATTCAGCTGCTCCGAACGCTTTTGCCGAAGTCGTGAAGGTGACGAACCAAGCTGGATTGTAAGCTGCCGTGCTCACCTGATAATCTCTAAATGCTACTCATTAGCGTTGCCTCAATGACTTGGAGTACGGACTTGGAATCTAGTTTTAGGCCTACCTAACCTTACCAAATCGACAAAGTTCTTGCAACCAGAGCAAAATTTCTATCTTCTTTCTATACAGTGATCAACCGTACCTTCACGTTTCTCACTACTAATATTTTGGTAACTTCCACGAAATTATGACTGAGTTCGAACCCGTGAAGCGTGAGTTCCCGAATTAGACTATGTTGCACGTCGCACGGCCCTCAAATCATATCTGCACCACAAATTAGAACGCAGCGTTATATAATTTTGGAAGGATTTTTTTCTATTATCACTTTTCGTTTTGTATATCTTATCTTTCGGTTCAGTTAGGCTTAGAACCTTTCGGCTTAGTGCATGGGTTAGTTAGGTGCACACATTGAGTGCAGGTGTTCACGCGCGCGCGGGGAGGATGTGACAATCACAGATGTCACAATAAAACCCCCAGATAGGAAATATGACTGGGGATGTGAATGACGTTATGCCCGGAAGCGATTTTGGGATTTGAAAAGAAACAGTTAGTTGAGATTTGGACTTAGACGGGGCGAGTTGATTTTCGGAGCTCGCTGAGGCGAGACCAATTGGGTCTACGGGATGCCCGCACAGTGGTTGAGTCAGTGAGTTGAGAGCTGACGATATACGAACAGTCAGCATAGTAAGAAATTGTGTCTCTCTCTCCTCATGTCGGAAAACCTTAAACTCAAAAAGGTAAATACAAGTTTCGTATCTGAACTAAGAAAGTCGTCAAGTGTTTCGAGTGTTTTCGGATTGTAACGTAATGGCCAAGGGATTTCGGTTCATGCCTTTGAGTTTAGTTAGGCCGAGAACCTTTCGGCTCAGCACATGGGTTAGTTAGGTGCAAACATTGATGTAGGTGGTAACGCGCGCGGGGGGCGGACGTGCCACTCAGAGATGTCACAATAGCCCGAGATGACGGAACGGGGTGACAGGGTGCAGGTGACGTCACGCACCGGAAGCGCACAGAAGTTTGTGGAGAATTGAAAGAAAGTTAGAGAGTTGAGTACTAGACGCCAAACGAGGAGGATCGACTTTTGGAGCTCGCAGACGCGAGGCGAACTTGTGCCCTATGGGGGCCGCTCAAGATGGGGGCCAAATGAATAAGACGGTATAGAAGATTTTGTCTCTCCTCCTTATGTCGAAACCTTTAACTCAAAGTTAATAGAAAGGTTTCATACCTGAACAAGAAGTCGTTACGTGTTTTCGAATTCCGGGATTCCTATGTTCTTTATATGTTCTATCGTTATGAACATTATATGTCTATTTCGCACATGGCTGTATCTAGCGTTAATTGTGAACATGGTACAGGATTCCTATGCGTATGAACATTCTATGAACATTATAAGCGTTTTATACATCCGTATATAATGTATGTTTTACATAATCGTATTTTGAATATGTTACCCACAGCAAAATATTGCAAAACTTTTTACTCAACCTTGCATGTTGACAGTCTATAATACTAAGAATAGTTTTTTGAAGCTATAGTCGTTTGGTTGGGTTTTATGGCATATCTGCCCTTGTTGGTTATTTAATGCCAAATCTTCTTTATACATATATATTAAATATATATGATTTTCATTTGGTTGGGTTTTATGGCATATCTACCCTTGTTGGTTATTTAATGCCAAATCTTCTTTATACATATATATTAAATATATATGATTTTCATTTGGTTGGGTTTTATGGCATATCTGCCCTTGTTGGTTATTTAATGCCAAAACTTCTTCATACATATATATTAAATATATAGGATTTGTTTTGGTTGGGTTTTATGGCATATTTGTTCTTGTTGGTTATTTAATGCCAAATCTTCTTTATACATGTTGGTGTCCCAGAAAAATGCACACACATTTTGATTTATCATAAATAAAATATCTAGGCCGATATATTTAAGTTTTATAATCCAAGTTACAGAAGACAAGTACACAAAATCTTGTGGTCACGCAGATGTTGGAAATGATGATCGTTCTTTATCCTGGCACAGTTCATGAGAACTGAATTGCAAATATTAATGAGTCGTCATAGGTGTTCAAACTGATGACCATTCTGCTTAACACACTATCTATGGAATTGCAAAGTTTTCGAAACATTTCAAGCGGTATTTGGATGCATTCTATTTCATTTGCTGCTCTAAAGTTATTGACTGTTGCAGATTTCGTGCTATTAAGTTAAATGACTCAATTAAATGCCACGATTAGACCACAGGGCATCTCAGAACCTGTATGTTACAGTTGATAACCACGTAAACTTATCAGGATTTACATGTAATTGGATAATTAATAGTACCACTACTATTCTTCTAAGAAAATAGCTTAGGCATTAAATAACCTATAAAGGTTGAGATGCCATTAAACAAAGAAACCAAACCAAACCAAACAAATGGTTTCAATTATTACGATCTAACACAAATATTTCAATTTAATATTAATCCTTTGTTTGCACACAGTAAAGTGGTTTCAAGTATTGCTATTTAACACTAATTATTCGATTCAACTCCAATCATTTTCACACAGTCAAATGATTCCAGGTATTGCTTCATAATACCAGTGATTCAATTTAAGCAATCAGTTAAAAAGTTTCAAGTATTACCAATTAACACTAATAATTCAATTCAAAATTATTCATTCCTTTGCACACAGTCATATGAATCCAAGCATGGCTATTTATCACAATTCAATTTTACAGTAATTTGTTTACACACAACTAGATGTAATGTATTGCCACATACAACTATACGTATACAAATACAAATATAAGCAGAAACATAATCAAACATAATGACAAACTTAAATGAACGAACGAACACACTTCTTAACTGTAAGAAGGGCACTACACAAAGCCGGATTTCAAAGTGGTGGGGAGCTTCAATCAGAAAACCATATCAAAATAGGTTTAAAATTTTCAGGTGTTTCCATTATTTTGTCCAACTCCAGTATATTTATATATTTTCTATTAATTTCATGTGGGAAAAATATTTGACCTGATTTTAAATCTATCGACATTTTGGTGACTTTTTCACCCCTCTCACTCACATGATTGGTCGGTTGGATGGTTGGGTTTATGGCATGTCAAACTTTGTGGGTTATTTAACGCCAAATCCATTTTTATGCAAATGGTTATATTACAAAAAATTCAGTTTATTGTTGTATAGCCACATACACATACAAATATATGCGGAAACATAATCAACAATAATGACGAACTTCAATGAACGAACAAACACACTTCTTAATAAAAATATATCTCTCACACTTTATTCTCGATTGGGTGATGTTTCTGTTGTGTGTAAGAGATGAGTTAGTGACGGGGACAGACTGCTATACTGACCCCAAGTTCTTCTTCGACCAAAGCAGCACTTCTTTCTCATCTTGGCTGGGTTGCTCAACCGTGGGTCACTGAGGGTCGCAAGCCCTCAGTCTGCATGCTGATTCTCACGCTGGCATCTTGTCTCCAACTGACTCAAGCCGTCTGTTCCCTGGTTATATTATCGTTTAACGTCCACCTGCTTCCGCTGTTCTTCCGCTTATTTACACAGGTGCATCTCTTGATTGATGGCTCGGTCGAGGGTCAATATATAACAAATGGTCAAATATTTCTATTTCTAATAATACATTTTAACATAACACAATTGTTGTACTCAGTTTAAATGTCATTCAGTTCTATTTGACCCACCTATCAGGTGCTACCACTCCGGATCAGAGTGGACCCGGGCGCAATGACAACGAAGTGGTACTTCACATTCCCTGGGACTGGAGCCTCACCATCTGATGGTTTAGTTTTATATCCAGGACACTCGTTGGAGGAAGGGCCCCGACCCTCTGCAGAGATGGAGTCGGTGTATTCTTCATCCCCACCGGTGTGAGCTTGTTTGTAAAAAATAATATTATTATTATTTTGTTCCTTTAAGATTTTTCACACCAACGTTATCTGATGGTTTATCACTTGGGTTTGAGTGACAACTAGTCTCCTCGAGTCTGCAGGACTCTCCTTCGTATTCCAGCTGATTTCAACAATACTGTAGTCTGGATGGTCTTCAGTTGTCTTCTTATTTCCAAGTCCTCTATTCCCTGTATCAATCTTTTGGTGACTGTACCGAGTGTACCAATTACAATTTGTATCATCGTCACTAATATTGTTATTATTTATTCCTTTAGAGTTTTTCATATCAGTTTTAGTTGATGGCCTTTCACTGGAGCTTGAGTGACAGCCAGTCTCCTCAAGTCTCCAGGACTCTTCTCAGTATTCTGGCCGTTGTAAACATTGCTGTTGTTTGGATGGCCTCCACTCGTCCCCCAACTTCCAAGTCCTCCAGTCCCTTTAAAAGTCCTTTAGTTACTGTATCGAATGCACCAATCACGATTGGTATAAACGTCATCTTCAAGTTCCATAGTTTTTTTAATTCCCTCGCATGGTTGAGGTATTTATCCTTCTTTTCACTTTCTTTCAGTTTTGTTCTATAATTTTTTGGTAAAATAGATATATTATGTTTTCTTGTTTAGCTATATGTTGATATTATCCTTTTTTATTGATATAATCGTATAGATAATTCCATCTCTTCGCACATGTTCTTCAAAAACTTATTTACAGCTTTACCTGTTCATGATAAATAATTTTTAGAAGAAATCTATGATTTTCATTACATTTAAAACTATAGTGCATCAATTATTCATGAATTTTGATACAGACTTATAAACTACATGCGTTTATCTATCTAAAAAGTCGTAAAACGAACCAATTATAACTTTCTATTTGGTTTTTCTTATATCCTCCAAAATATTTAGTTTTTCTTATATCCTCCAAAATATTTAGTTTTTCTTATATCCTCCAAAATATTTAGTTTTTCTTATATCCTCCAAAATATTTAGTTTTTCTTATATCCTCCAAAATATTTAGCTTTTCTTATATCCTCCAAAATATTTAGCTTTTCTTCTATCCTCCAAAATATTTAGCTTTTCTTCTATCCTCCAAAATATTTAGTTTTTCTGATATCCTCCAAAATATTTAGTTTTTCTTATATCCTCCAAAATATTTAGTTTTTCTTATATCCTCTAAAATATGACACAAAAATTATATACGATGAAATAAAATAAACATAAATTGTCAAGGTAGCCATATTAAAATAAGCAAAATCTCACAATTTTTGGCATGAAAGCCAATTTATACAAACGAAATAAAACTAAATTAAGGACGAATTAATCCTTTAAAATAGTTTGGCATTTGATGCACAGTATATATGTGTGCATTAATGTATATATATATATATTTTTTTTTTTATTAGAATAGAGGAATTGATGTTATATTTTTATTGAATTAACATGACTCGAAAATCCGGCAAACACCTATATGCGACATACGGAACACTGAACAGGTGTTTCGACCTGATTAGGTTTCATCAGCAGTGCATAGCGTGATCGCCACCACTGGAGATCGACCCAACGACCACAGAATGCAGAAGTCGAAAATTTACCACTGGGCCACCGGTGCATATCACACATAAGCCCTGGAGGTGACTGTGTCCTCTGTAGGGGTCACGTACCTTCAAGACACATTAGGTTAAGTGGTCACGCATTTCACCATGACAAGTTGACTTGGCGACGCTTATGTGTGATATGGACTGATGGCCCAATGGTAGAGTTTCGGCTCCTGTATTCTGTGGTTGTTAGTTCGATCACCAGTGGTGGAGATCACGGTATGCACTGCTGATGGGATCTGATAAGGTCGAAATAGCCGTTCAGTGTTCTGTATTTCGCTTGTAGGTGATTGCCGAATTTTCTAGTCCTGGTAATTCAATAATATATATATTGTCACCCACGGACTGTTTCGTTGTATCAAAACTCTTCTATATGACTTGACAGGCGAGATGCATCAAGCTGGTATCTAAACCCAGCTGATTTCATATCAGCCAGATTTTTTTTTTACCCTAGACCTATCATCATTCTCAGCGTAAGCGAAGGAATTTTTTGAGTATATATTTTTACATATACGTTAGAGGCTATCCGAGTGTTCAGTTCATGAGAAAACCTTTGAATTTAGGAGTATGTGACAGACGGCAATTCCCCATTCGAGTGTTCAAACCACCGGGAGGCGGGAGCATGCATATCGTCATCCACAGACAGACTGTTTCGTTGTATCACAACACTTTATTGTAGCTAGACAAATGAGTTGCTTCAAGCTGGGATCGAAATCTGGCTGACCTTCTGTCAGTCGGATATCTTACACCAGAGGTATCGTCATTCCCCGCGTAAGTAAAGGAATTTTTTGCCTACATATTTTTGCATATACGCTATCGGCTACCGGAGGGGCGAATGACTGTTAAGATAGTGTAATAAAAAAATGAACGCTCACTGCTTTAGTCAGAGTTTGAACACGAATCATCGATTTTACTATCTTCGTTGTTAACAGAACTTCGCCACTCCGTTACAACTGCTATGAAAAGACGATAAATAAAAAGAAATTTTATGAAAGGATACTGAGGAAAATGCTGGTGTACCGGGGAGTCTTGCTTTCATTTGAAAGCAGCCTTGTCTACAAAATCTCTTGCGGAAGGGTAAGACACCAGCAAAAGATTGCCCAGTCGGCTGAAGCTATTGAATACACCGACTGCATCTTTGCAGAGGGGTAAGACTCCTCCAACGAGAGTCCTGGATATGATGTTAAACAGTCTGATAGTGAGGTTCTGGTAATGCTGGAGCGTTAGGGAACGTAGAGTACCCTTCATTGCCATATCAGGTCCACTCTGGCCCAGAGTGGTAGCACCCGATAACTATGAGTTAAATAGAACTAAACCGTACTTATGCTAAACTGAATTGTTTGACGTAGAACTATTTTTATCATTTAAACTGTGTACACATGTTAAAATGAATTTTTTGAAATATAACTGTTTTGACATTTAAACTGCGTACTTGAGCTAATTGAAATAAGACAAATTTCTCGACCTGGTAAAGTGCATCATTCTTTATACTCCCGGATGCTATAGATTATCATGTAATCTTTAAAAGGTCGATATTATAACAGAAGAGATATGGACTTTGGTTGGTTGATTGGTTGGTTGGGTTTTATGACATATCAACCTGCAAAAGATGGATATTTTAACTGCATTTGATGATGCAGCTCCAGTTCAAGAGCTTTGGGAAATGTGAAGTACCCTTTCATTGTCATTACTCCCAGGTCCACTCTGACCTTGTATAGTATTACCTGTTAGGATACCATGTAAAAATAATTAAAAAAAAAAACAAGAAAACCTTTAAAGAAACTGCTGCACGAAATATAAATATGAACTTACGATAAATGCGATTCCCTGACCTTTAGGCATGAAATAACCGAAAACGGGTCGCCATCTGTTAAAATCAATCAATCAATCAATTTCGCTCTTAAATTCTATATCTCTTACCATTCTTTCAAAAATCAATCCATCTCTCTTAAAATCTACCGGGTATTTCTTGCTTGAAAATCAATGAGTGTAAATAATTATAAAGTATATTGAGGAGCCTTGCTGTCACTTGTTCTCCGTAAAAGTCATCAAATATGACGGGCGCGAAAACTCCGTATACAAATAGTCTTGACAATTTTTCAAAGGATAAATTACTCTTTCTCTCTCTCTCTCACTCTCTCCCTCTCTCTCTCTCCCCCTCTCTCTCCCCCTCTCTCTTCCCCTCTCTCCCCCCTCTCTCTCTCCCTCTCTCCCCCCTATCTCTTCTTTTATTTCCTTTCACTATTGTTACGACGTTTAATAAGCTCACTTAGGTATCGTGAAGTTACTCTCCACATTTACCGGAAGTGCGTAGTGATATCACGCCGTGGTAATCAGGTTAAGTGAGCGGACTATTTCCTAGCCATCAATCCGACGACTTCCCGTCGTGAAATTGTATCCAGCAAATAATCCCCTTCAACAGCATCTGGTTATCTTTTCTAAACCCTCTTTTCGGCCATTTTGATTTTCATTGGCTATTAGAAAGACGTCATGATGGATTGAGAAAAATGATCAACTTCATAATAGAATATTAATCAATAAATACATAACGAGGTGTGATCAAAAAGTACTGAGACTAAAATTGTATTTACTTAGATCGAAATGAACTGATTATGAACAAAATACTGTGTACAAAAACTATCGAGATGAAAGCCGTTTGATAATAATGATAATTTTATTATTATCATCATCATTATCATGTCACGCTACCAGCACGGATCTCCCTGACTCTCTCGCTACCCGTCTTTATAACCCATCGCTCCCAGTAGGTCTTCGAAGCTACATCCTGTATCGGCATAGAGCTGTTGTATACAGGTTCTAGCTGGTCGTCCTGCCTTTACTCGTCCATTTGATCTGCATTCAACGTTAGAACTTTAAATAGAATAGACCAACTACCTGAGCTGACAGCTTTGGCGATAGATCATAACAAGATTGTTATTATAATCAATATCATTATTTATTTACGAGGTGCATACGATAAGTTTCCAGAATTTTTTCGTATGGGCACTTTTATTGATAGTACACACATGAAACTCTAGTCCCCTTCGAAGTAATATCCTCCGGCTGCAATGCACTTGTACCGTTCCAACAACTTCGGCAAGGCCCCATGGAAGTCCTCTTGTGTGAGCGTGTCAATGACCTTCCTCACAGCCTCTTTCATCTCCTCAATTGTCTCATCACGACAGCCTCTGAGCTTAGGAAATAACTAAAAGTCACAGGGAGCAAGGTCTGGACTATAGGGAGGGTGAGAAACTGTGTTGATGCCCATCTTGGTCAAATAGTCTGTGACAAGGATAAAGTTATGGACTGGTTTATTGTCCGTGATGAAATGCCACTGACCCGATTTGAAGAGTGCTGGCTTCTCCCGACGGAATCTCTTCCTGAATTCCCTTAAAACCTCAACATAGTAACCCTAACACTAAGCCTTTGGCCAATCAACTGTGGTGTATTGACTTCCTTACTCTTCCCACACCTCTCATCATCCCTCACAGACTCCTTGCCTTCCTTGAATATCTTATGCCACTCAAAAACTGATGCTCGATTCATTCAAGATGCTGCAAAAGCACTCTGAAGCATTACATACGTTGTTTCTGTGGAATTTTTTCCAAGTTTAAAACAGAATATTATTGCATGTCGTTCTTCTAAAGTGTCAGATTGCATTTTTGAAATTCTCTAGCTGTGACAATCAGGCTTTAGTAGGGTGTATTCCAATTGCTGCTGTAGCTGTTCATTTGAACCTGAAATCATAAAAATTGGTCTGTCATCTCATAAGACATATAGCAATAATATAGCGAATTTTCAAGAGTCTATGACAATTTTAAATGCCCATATAAAAAAGTCTGGAAATTTATCGTATTCACCTCGTATTTAGTGTTCGCCAATGGGTTTAATCCCAGGTCATGTCATATCAAAGACTCAAAAATACTACCTTGCTTAACACTCAGTATTATAAGGTAAGGATCAAGGGTATGTGGAGCAATCCAGGGAAAGGAGTAGCACCCTCCCCTACCCATCGGTGTAGTAGCTATCGAAAAGGGAGCCGTTTTTTACTAATTTATCTATTATGCCTCCTTGAACATAATACTTTTTATTAAATTCTCACATTAATCTTTGATTATAAAAAAAGTTATCAGAAAAGATAAAAAGACAATCTTTGCATAGAACATGAACACCGCTGATATAATTTCTATATACAAATCAAATTTTGTTAATTCTTCGGATAGTTCCCAAAATTTCACTCTTAAATTCTATATCTTACCATGCTTTCAAAAAGTCGGCTGGAGCTGTAGAATACACTGCCTGCACCTCTGCGGAGGGGTAAGAGGCCCCAATGAGTGTTCTGGATATGACACTAAACAATTTCAGGGTTCCAGTAATACTAGAGCTTTGGGGAATGCGGAGCAGCCTTTCATTACCATTGCTCCCAGGTTCACTCTTTCCCGGTGTGGTAGTACCTGATAGAGTCCTATCTATGGGTTAAATAGAACTAACGGCTTACTTATGCTAAACTGAATAGCTTGAAATAGAAATGTTTGTGACAATTAAACCATACTTACATTTAAACTGCTTGCTTATGTTAAACTGAATTGTTTGAAATAGAAGTGTTTTTGATATTGAACCTGTTCTTACACGAAACTGAATTGTTTGAAATAGAACTGTTTTGACATTTATCTGAGTGTAAACAAAATCTGTACTTATGCTAAACTGAATTTGAGAATTAGAACTGTTTGAATTAACTGAATAGCTTGAAATAGAAATGTTTTTGACAATTAAACTGTGTACTCATGCTAAACTGAATTGTTTGAAACAGAACTAATTATTTACATAAAAATGGATTTGGTGTTAAATAACTAACAAAGGTTGATATGCCATAAAATCCAACCAACCAACCAGCCAACAACAACAAAAATCATCCAAATTAATCTTAATCTTCTTTATAGTATTTCTCTTTTTGATCTGATTAGGAGAATATATTACTTCTTTAGCAAAAAAAAAAAAAACCAACCCAAAAACAAAAACAAAAACAAAACAAAAAAAACAAAAATAAAAATAAAAACAAATAATGAGTTGTCTTAATAAAAAAATATGTCCAATCGGCTGCGGCTGAAGAATACTCCCCAAATGAGTGTCCCTGATATGACACTAAACAATCTGATAGTGAGGTTCTAGTAATGCTGGATCTTTGGGGAATGCAGAGCACCCCTTCATTGCTGCCTCCAAGTCCACTCAGACCTGGCGAGGTAGCACCTGATATGTTCCTATCTATGGGTCAAATAGAACTAAAATACGTACTTATGCTAAACTGAACTGCTTGAAATAGCTTTTGTATGCTAAACTGATTTGTTTGAAATAAAACTGTTTTTGCTATTGAAACTCTACTTACACTAAACTGATTTGTTTGAAATAGAACTGTTTTGACATTTAACTGTGTGTAAACAAAAACTATTCTTATACTAAACTGTATTGCTTAAAATTTAATTCAGCTCAAAATGACCCTAAAAGGGTTGATATGCCGTAAAACAAAACAACCAACAACCAACATAATTATAAAATATTTTGAACGTAAAAACCTGGTGATATTGATCTTGCTATTAAAATCTTTGCAGCATAGAAATCACTTGAGAATATCTTACTTTAGATTATATATCTTAGAATATTTGAACAATTGACCTCATCTTTCTTAATATAATCACATTGTTTCGGACGATATATTTTCGGCCTTTTTCAGGTGTTTCCTGTCGAACTTGCGAGTGTACACAAAATCATAAATTGAACCCTTTTATTTGAACCTCAAGGGTAGACTGTTTCAATTCTGTTAACCCTGACCAGATACAAGTGTTAAGATATAATAAGAATTCCTTGTTTGTCTTACCTGTTGTTGGGATTGAACTTGCAAACTCCAAATTATTTCACTCAGAAAAACTTTCCAACTAAAAGCCTTATGCCATGCGCTATGTGTCCTTTAGACAAATCATTAAAGTTTTTATTGCTGAATTCCATCATTAAAGTTTTTGATTTAGAAATCTCAAAATAATGTTTTTGATGTAGAAATCCCTGGATAAAGCTTTTAATATAGAAATCCCAAAATAATGTTTTTGATGTAGAAATCCCTGGATAATGCTTTTAATATAGAAATCCCTAAATAATGTTTTGGATGTAGAAATCCATGGATCGTGCTTTTAATACAGAAATCCCTAAAGAATTTTTTTGATGTAGAAATCCCTGGATGATGCTTTTAATATAAAAATCCCAAAATAATGTTTTTAATACAGAAATCCCTGGGTCATGCTTTTAATATAGAAATCCCTAAATAATGTTTTTGATGTAGAAATCCCTGGATCATGCTTTTAATATAGAAATCCCTAAATAATATTTTGGATGTAGAAATCCATGGATCGTGCTTTTAATACAGAAATCCGCAAAGAATTTTTTTTAATGTAAAATCCCTGGATGATGCTTTTAATATAAAAATCCCAAAATAATGTTTTTGATACAGAAATCCCTGGATAATGCTTTTAATATAGAAATCCCTAAATAATGTTTTTGATGTAGAAATCCCTGGATAATGCTTTTAATATAGAAATCCCAAAATAATGTTTTTGATGTAGAAATCCCTGGATAATGCTTTTAATATAGAAATCCAAAAATAATGTTTTTGATGTAGAAATCCCTGGATAATGCTTTTAATATAGAAATCCCTAAATAATGTTTTTGATGTAGAAATCCCTGGATAATGCTTTTAATATAGAAATCCCTAAATAATGTTTTTGATGTAGAAATCCCTGGATAATGCTTTTAATATAGAAATCCCTAAATAATGTTTTTGATGTAGAAATCCCTGGATAATGCTTTTAATATAGAAATCCCTAAATAATGTTTTTGATGTAGAAATCCCTGGATAATGCTTTTAATATAGAAATCCCTAAATAATGTTTTTGATGTAGACATCCCTGGATAATGCTTTTAATACAGAAATCCCTAAATAATGTTTTTGATGTAGAAATCCCTGGATAATGCTTTTAATACAGAAATCCCTAAATAATGTTTTTGATGTAGAAATCCCTGGATAATGCTTTTAATATAGAAATCCCTAAATAATGTTTTTGATGTAGAAATCCCTGGATAATGCTTTTAATATAGAAATCCCTAAATAATGTTTTTGATGTAGAAATCCCTGGATAATGCTTTTAATATAGAAATCCCTAAATAATGTTTTTGATGTAGAAATCCCTGGATAATGCTTTTAATATAGAAATCCCTAAATAATGTTTTTGATGTAGAAATCCCTGGATAATGCTTTTAATACAGAAATCCCTAAATAATGTTTTTGATGTAGAAATCCCTGGATAATGCTTTTAATATAGAAATCCAAAAATAATGTTTTTGATGTAGAAATCCCTGGATAATGATTTAATATAGAAATCCAAAAATAATGTTTTTGATGTAGAAATCCCTGGATAATGCTTTTAATATAGAAATCCCTAAATAATGTTTTTGATGTAGAAATCCCTGGATAATGCTTTTAATATAGAAATCCCTAAATAATGTTTTTGATGTAGAAATCCCTGGATAATGCTTTTAATTAAGAAATCCCTAAATAATGTTTTTGATACAGAAATCCCTGGGTCATGCTTTTAATATAGAAATCCCTAAATAATGTTTTTGATGTAGAAATCCCTGGATCATGCTTTTAATATAGAAATCCCTAAATAATATTTTGGATGTAGAAATCCATGGATCGTGCTTTTAATACAGAAATCCCCAAAGAATTTTTTTTAATGTAAAATCCCTGGATGATGCTTTTAATATAAAAATCCCAAAATAATGTTTTTGATACAGAAATCCCTGGATAATGCTTTTAATATAGAAATCCCTAAATAATGTTTTTGATGTAGAAATCCCTGGATAATGCTTTTAATATAGAAATCCCAAAATAATGTTTTTGATGTAGAAATCCCTGGATAATGCTTTTAATATAGAAATCCAAAAATAATGGTTTTGATGTAGAAATCCCTGGATAATGCTTTTAATATAGAAATCCCTAAATAATGTTTTTGATGTAGAAATCCCTGGATAATGCTTTTAATATAGAAATCCCTAAATAATGTTTTTGATGTAGAAATCCCTGGATAATGCTTTTAATATAGAAATCCCTAAATAATGTTTTTGATGTAGAAATCCCTGGATAATGCTTTTAATATAGAAATCCCTAAAAAATGTTTTTGATGTAGAAATCCCTGGATAATGCTTTTAATATAGAAATCCCTAAATAATGTTTTTGATGTAGAAATCCCTGGATAATGCTTTTAATACAGAAATCCCTAAATAATGTTTTTGATGTAGAAATCCCTGGATAATGCTTTTAATACAGAAATCCCTAAATAATGTTTTTGATGTAGAAATCCCTGGATAATGCTTTTAATATAGAAATCCCTAAATAATGTTTTTGATGTAGAAATCCCTGGATAATGCTTTTAATATAGAAATCCCTAAATAATGTTTTTGATGTAGAAATCCCTGGATAATGCTTTTAATATAGAAATCCCAAAATAATGTTTTTGATGTAGAAATCCCTGGATAATGCTTTTAATATAGAAATCCAAAAATAATGTTTTTGATGTAGAAATCCCTGGATAATGCTTTTAATATAGAAATCCCTAAATAATGTTTTTGATGTAGAAATCCCTGGATAATGCTTTTAATATAGAAATCCCTAAATAATGTTTTTGATGTAGAAATCCCTGGATAATGCTTTTAATATAGAAATCCCTAAATAATGTTTTTGATGTAGAAATCCCTGGATAATGCTTTTAATACAGAAATCCCTAAATAATGTTTTTGATGTAGAAATCCCTGGATAATGCTTTTAATATAGAAATCCAAAAATAAGGTTTTTGATGTAGAAATCCCTGGATAATGATTTAATATAGAAATCCAAAAATAATGTTTTTGATGTAGAAATCCCTGGATAATGCTTTTAATATAGAAATCCCTAAATAATGTTTTTGATGTAGAAATCCCTGGATAATGCTTTTAATATAGAAATCCCTAAATAATGTTTTTGATGTAGAAATCCCTGGATAATGCTTTTAATTAAGAAATCCCTAAATAATGTTTTTGATGTAGAAATACCTGGATAATGCTTTTAATACAGAAATCCCTAAATAATGTTTTTGATGTAGAAATCCCTGGATAATGCTTTTAATATAGAAATCCCTAAATAATGTTTTTGATGTAGAAATCCCTGGATAATGCTTTTAATATAGAAATCCCTAAATAATGTTTTTGATGCAGAAATCCCTGGATAATGCTTTTAATATAGAAATCCCTAAATAATGTTTTTGATGTAGAAATCCCTGGATAATGCTTTTAATACAGAAATCCCTAAATAATGTTTTTGATGTAGAAATCCCTGGATAATGCTTTTAATATAGAAATCCAAAAATAATGTTTTTGATGTAGAAATCCCTGGATAATGCTTTTAATATAGAAATCCAAAAATAATGTTTTTGATGTAGAAATCCCTGGATAATGCTTTTAATATAGAAATCCAAAAAAAATGTTTTTGATGTAGAAATCCCTGGATAATGCTTTTAATATAGAAATCCCTAAATAATGTTTTTGATGTAGAAATCCCTGGATAATGCTTTTAATACAGAAATCCCTAAATAATGTTTTTGATGTAGAAATCCCTGGATAATGCTTTTAATATAGAAATCCCTAAATAATGTTTTTGATGTAGAAATCCCTGGATAATGCTTTTAATATAGAAATCCGTAAATAATGTTTTTGATGTAGAAATCCCTGGATAATGCTTTTAATATAGAAATCCCTAAATAATGTTTTTGATGTAGAAATCCCTGCATAATGCTTTTAATACAGAAATCCCTAAATAATGTTTTTGATGTAGAAATCCCTGGATAATGCTTTTAATATAGAAATCCCAAAATAATGTTTTTGATGTAGAAATCCCTGGATAATGCTTTTAATATAGAAATCCCAAAATAATGTTTTTGATGTAGAAATCCCTGGATAATGCTTTTAATATAGAAATCCCTAAATAATGTTTTTGATGTAGAAATCCCTGGATAATGCTTTTAATATAGAAATCCCTAAATAATGTTTTTGATGTAGAAATCCCTGGATAATGCTTTTAATACAGAAATCCCTAAATAATGTTTTTGATGTAGAAATCCCTGGATAATGCTTTTAATACAGAAATCCCTAAATAATGTTTTTGATGTAGAAATCCCTGGATAATGCTTTTAATATAGAAATCCCTAAATAATGTTTTTGATGTAGAAATCCCTGGATAATGCTTTTAATATAGAAATCCCTAAATAATGTTTTTGATGTAGAAATCCCTGGATAATGCTTTTAATATAGAAATCCCTAAATAATGTTTTTGATGTAGAAATCCCTGGATAATGCTTTTAATATAGAAATCCCTAAATAATGTTTTTGATGTAGAAATCCCTGGATAATGCTTTTAATACAGAAATCCCTAAATAATGTTTTTGATGTAGAAATCCCTGGATAATGCTTTTAATATAGAAATCCAAAAATAATGTTTTTGATGTAGAAATCCCTGGATAATGATTTAATATAGAAATCCAAAAATAATGTTTTTGATGTAGAAATCCCTGGATAATGCTTTTAATATAGAAATCCCTAAATAATGTTTTTGATGTAGAAATCCCTGGATAATGCTTTTAATATAGAAATCCCTAAATAATGTTTTTGATGTAGAAATCCCTGGATAATGCTTTTAATTAAGAAATCCCTAAATAATGTTTTTGATACAGAAATCCCTGGGTCATGCTTTTAATATAGAAATCCCTAAATAATGTTTTTGATGTAGAAATCCCTGGATCATGCTTTTAATATAGAAATCCCTAAATAATATTTTGGATGTAGAAATCAATGGATCGTGCTTTTAATACAGAAATCCCCAAAGAATTTTTTTTAATGTAAAATCCCTGGATGATGCTTTTAATATAAAAATCCCAAAATAATGTTTTTGATACAGAAATCCTTGGATAATGCTTTTAATATAGAAATCCCTAAATAATGTTTTTGATGTAGAAATCCCTGGATAATGCTTTTAATATAGAAATCCCAAAATAATGTTTTTGATGTAGAAATCCCTGGATAATGCTTTTAATATAGAAATCCAAAAATAATGGTTTTGATGTAGAAATCCCTGGATAATGCTTTTAATATAGAAATCCCTAAATAATGTTTTTGATGTAGAAATCCCTGGATAATGCTTTTAATATAGAAATCCCTAAATAATGTTTTTGATGTAGAAATCCCTGGATAATGCTTTTAATATAGAAATCCCTAAATAATGTTTTTGATGTAGAAATCCCTGGATAATGCTTTTAATATAGAAATCCCTAAAAAATGTTTTTGATGTAGAAATCCCTGGATAATGCTTTTAATATAGAAATCCCTAAATAATGTTTTTGATGTAGAAATCCCTGGATAATGCTTTTAATACAGAAATCCCTAAATAATGTTTTTGATGTAGAAATCCCTGGATAATGCTTTTAATACAGAAATCCCTAAATAATGTTTTTGATGTAGAAATCCCTGGATAATGCTTTTAATATAGAAATCCCTAAATAATGTTTTTGATGTAGAAATCCCTGGATAATGCTTTTAATATAGAAATCCCTAAATAATGTTTTTGATGTAGAAATCCCTGGATAATGCTTTTAATATAGAAATCCCAAAATAATGTTTTTGATGTAGAAATCCCTGGATAATGCTTTTAATATAGAAATCCAAAAATAATGTTTTTGATGTAGAAATCCCTGGATAATGCTTTTAATATAGAAATCCCTAAATAATGTTTTTGATGTAGAAATCCCTGGATAATGCTTTTAACATAGAAATCCCTAAATAATGTTTTTGATGTAGAAATCCCTGGATAATGCTTTTAATATAGAAATCCCTAAATAATGTTTTTGATGTAGAAATCCCTGGATAATGCTTTTAATACAGAAATCCCTAAATAATGTTTTTGATGTAGAAATCCCTGGATAATGCTTTTAATATAGAAATCCAAAAATAATGTTTTTGATGTAGAAATCCCTGGATAATGATTTAATATAGAAATCCAAAAATAATGTTTTTGATGTAGAAATCCCTGGATAATGCTTTTAATATAGAAATCCCTAAATAATGTTTTTGATGTAGAAATCCCT
Source organism: Sepioteuthis lessoniana (assembly GCA_963585895.1). Lineage (NCBI taxonomy): Eukaryota > Metazoa > Mollusca > Cephalopoda > Myopsida > Loliginidae > Sepioteuthis > Sepioteuthis lessoniana. The sequence continues at coordinate 14,836,534 of OY757946.1, read as the reverse complement.
GGATAATGCTTTTAATATAGAAATCCCTAAATAATGTTTTTGATGTAGAAATCCCTGGATAATGCTTTTAATTAAGAAATCCCTAAATAATGTTTTTGATGTAGAAATACCTGGATAATGCTTTTAATACAGAAATCCCTAAATAATGTTTTTGATGTAGAAATCCCTGGATAATGCTTTTAATATAGAAATCCCTAAATAATGTTTTTGATGTAGAAATCCCTGGATAATGCTTTTAATATAGAAATCCCTAAATAATGTTTTTGATGCAGAAATCCCTGGATAATGCTTTTAATATAGAAATCCCTAAATAATGTTTTTGATGTAGAAATCCCTGGATAATGCTTTTAATACAGAAATCCCTAAATAATGTTTTTGATGTAGAAATCCCTGGATAATGCTTTTAATATAGAAATCCAAAAATAATGTTTTTGATGTAGAAATCCCTGGATAATGCTTTTAATATAGAAATCCAAAAATAATGTTTTTGATGTAGAAATCCCTGGATAATGCTTTTAATATAGAAATCCAAAAAAAATGTTTTTGATGTAGAAATCCCTGGATAATGCTTTTAATATAGAAATCCCGAAATAATGTTTTTGATATAGAAATCCCTGGATAATGCTTTTAATACAGAAATCCCTAAATAATGTTTTTGATGTAGAAATCCCTGGATAATGCTTTTAATATAGAAATCCCTAAATAATGTTTTTGATGTAGAAATCCCTGGATAATGCTTTTAATATAGAAATCCGTAAATAATGTTTTTGATGTAGAAATCCCTGGATAATGCTTTTAATATAGAAATCCCTAAATAATGTTTTTGATGTAGAAATCCCTGCATAATGCTTTTAATACAGAAATCCCTAAATAATGTTTTTGATGTAGAAATCCCTGGATAATGCTTTTAATATAGAAATCCCAAAATAATGTTTTTGATGTAGAAATCCCTGGATAATGCTTTTAATATAGAAATCCCAAAATAATGTTTTTGATGTAGAAATCCCTGGATAATGCTTTTAATATAGAAATCCCTAAATAATGTTTTTGATGTAGAAATCCCTGGATAATGCTTTTAATATAGAAATCCCTAAATAATGTTTTTGATGTAGAAATCCCTGGATAATGCTTTTAATATAGAAATCCCTAAATAATGTTTTTGATGTAGAAATCCCTGGATAATGCTTTTAATATAGAAATCCCTAAATAATGTTTTTGATGTAGAAATCCCTGGATAATGCTTTTAATATAGAAATCCCTAAATAATGTTTTTGATGTAGAAATCCCTGGATAATGCTTTTAATTAAGAAATCCCTAAATAATGTTTTTGATACAGAAATCCCTGGGTCATGCTTTTAATATAGAAATCCCTAAATAATGTTTTTGATGTAGAAATCCCAGGATCATGCTTTTAATATAGATATCCCTAAATAATATTTTGGATGTAGAAATCCATGGATCGTGCTTTTAATACAGAAATCCCCAAAGAATTTTTTTTAATGTAAAATCCCTGGATGATGCTTTTAATATAAAAATCCCAAAATAATGTTTTTGATACAGAAATCCCTGGATAATGCTTTTAATTAAGAAATCCCTAAATAATGTTTTTGATGTAGAAATCCCTGGATAATGCTTTTAATACAGAAATCCCTAAATAATGTTTTTGATGTAGAAATCCCTGGATAATGCTTTTAATATAGAAATCCCTAAATAATGTTTTTGATGTAGAAATCCCTGGATAATGCTTTTAATATAGAAATCCCTAAATAATGTTTTTGATGCAGAAATCCCTGGATAATGCTTTTAATATAGAAATCCCTAAATAATGTTTTTGATGTAGAAATCCCTGGATAATGCTTTTAATACAGAAATCCCTAAATAATGTTTTTGATGTAGAAATCCCTGGATAATGCTTTTAATATAGAAATCCAAAAATAATGTTTTTGATGTAGAAATCCCTGGATAATGCTTTTAATATAGAAATCCAAAAATAATGTTTTTGATGTAGAAATTCCTGGATAATGCTTTTAATATAGAAATCCCTAAAAAATGTTTTTGATGTAGAAATCCCTGGATAATGCTTTTAATATAGAAATCCCTAAATAATGTTTTTGATGTAGAAATCCCTGGATAATGCTTTTAATACAGAAATCCCTAAATAATGTTTTTGATGTAGAAATCCCTGGATAATGCTTTTAATATAGAAATCCCTAAATAATGTTTTTGATGTAGAAATCCCTGGATAATGCTTTTAATATAGAAATCCGTAAATAATGTTTTTGATGTAGAAATCCCTGGATAATGCTTTTAATATAGAAATCCCTAAATAATGTTTTTGATGTAGAAATCCCTGCATAATGCTTTTAATACAGAAATCCCTAAATAATGTTTTTGATGTAGAAATCCCTGGATAATGCTTTTAATATAGAAATCCCAAAATAATGTTTTTGATGTAGAAATCCCTGGATAATGCTTTTAATATAGAAATCCCAAAATAATGTTTTTGATGTAGAAATCCCTGGATAATGCTTTTAATATAGAAATCCCTAAATAATGTTTTTGATGTAGAAATCCCTGGATAATGCTTTTAATATAGAAATCCCTAAATAATGTTTTTGATGTAGAAATCCCTGGATAATGCTTTTAATATAGAAATCCCTAAATAATGTTTTTGATGTAGAAATCCCTGGATAATGCTTTTAATACAGAAATCCCTAAATAATGTTTTTGATGTAGAAATCCCTGGATAATGCTTTTAATATAGAAATCCCTAAATAATGTTTTTGATGTAAAAATCCCTGGATCATGATTTTAATATAGAAATCCCTAAATAATGTTTTTGATACAGAAATCCCTGGGTCATGCTTTTAATATAGAAATCCCTAAATAATGTTTTTGATGTAGAAATCCCTGGATAATGCTTTTAATATAGAAATCCCTAAATAATGTTTTTGATGTAGAAATCCCTGGATAATGCTTTTAATATAGAAATCCCTAAATAATGTTTTTGATGTAGAAATCCCTGGATAATGCTTTTAATATAGAAATCCCTAAATAATGTTTTTGATGTAGAAATCCCTGGATAATGCTTTTAATTAAGAAATCCCTAAATAATGTTTTTGATACAGAAATCCCTGGGTCATGCTTTTAATATAGAAATCCCTAAATAATGTTTTTGATGTAGAAATCCCTGGATCATGCTTTTAATATAGAAATCCCTAAATAATATTTTGGATGTAGAAATCCATGGATCGTGCTTTTAATACAGAAATCCCCAAAGAATTTTTTTTAATGTAAAATCCCTGGATGATGCTTTTAATATAAAAATCCCAAAATAATGTTTTTGATACAGAAATCCCTGGATAATGCTTTTAATTAAGAAATCCCTAAATAATGTTTTTGATGTAGAAATCCCTGGATAATGCTTTTAATACAGAAATCCCTAAATAATGTTTTTGATGTAGAAATCCCTGGATAATGCTTTTAATATAGAAATCCCTAAATAATGTTTTTGATGTAGAAATCCCTGGATAATGCTTTTAATATAGAAATCCCTAAATAATGTTTTTGATGCAGAAATCCCTGGATAATGCTTTTAATATAGAAATCCCTAAATAATGTTTTTGATGTAGAAATCCCTGGATAATGCTTTTAATACAGAAATCCCTAAATAATGTTTTTGATGTAGAAATCCCTGGATAATGCTTTTAATATAGAAATCCAAAAATAATGTTTTTGATGTAGAAATCCCTGGATAATGCTTTTAATATAGAAATCCAAAAATAATGTTTTTGATGTAGAAATCCCTGGATAATGCTTTTAATATAGAAATCCCTAAAAAATGTTTTTGATGTAGAAATCCCTGGATAATGCTTTTAATATAGAAATCCCTAAATAATGTTTTTGATGTAGAAATCCCTGGATAATGCTTTTAATACAGAAATCCCTAAATAATGTTTTTGATGTAGAAATCCCTGGATAATGCTTTTAATATAGAAATCCCTAAATAATGTTTTTGATGTAGAAATCCCTGGATAATGCTTTTAATATAGAAATCCGTAAATAATGTTTTTGATGTAGAAATCCCTGGATAATGCTTTTAATATAGAAATCCCTAAATAATGTTTTTGATGTAGAAATCCCTGCATAATGCTTTTAATACAGAAATCCCTAAATAATGTTTTTGATGTAGAAATCCCTGGATAATGCTTTTAATATAGAAATCCCAAAATAATGTTTTTGATGTAGAAATCCCTGGATAATGCTTTTAATATAGAAATCCCAAAATAATGTTTTTGATGTAGAAATCCCTGGATAATGCTTTTAATATAGAAATCCCTAAATAATGTTTTTGATGTAGAAATCCCTGGATAATGCTTTTAATATAGAAATCCCTAAATAATGTTTTTGATGTAGAAATCCCTGGATAATGCTTTTAATATAGAAATCCCTAAATAATGTTTTTGATGTAGAAATCCCTGGATAATGCTTTTAATACAGAAATCCCTAAATAATGTTTTTGATGTAGAAATCCCTGGATAATGCTTTTAATATAGAAATCCCTAAATAATGTTTTTGATGTAAAAATCCCTGGATCATGCTTTTAATATAGAAATCCCTAAATAATGTTTTTGATACAGAAATCCCTGGGTCATGCTTTTAATATAGAAATCCCTAAATAATGTTTTTGATATAGAAATCTCTGGATCATGCTTTTAATATAGAAATCCCAAAATAATGTTTTTGATGTAGAAATCCCTGGATAATGCTTTTAATATAGAAATCCCTAAATAATGTTTTTGATGTAGAAATCCCTGGATAATGCTTTTAATATAGAAATCCCTAAATAATGTTTTTGATGTAGAAATCCCTGGATAATGCTTTTAATATAGAAATCCCTAAATAATGTTTTTGATGTAGAAATCCCTGGATAATGCTTTTAATACAGAAATCCCTAAATAATGTTTTTGATGTAGAAATCCCTGGATAATGCTTTTAATATAGAAATCCCAAAATAATGTTTTTGATGTAGAAATCCCTGGATAATGCTTTTAATATAGAAATCCCTAAATAATGTTTTTGATGTAGAAATCCCTGGATAATGCTTTTAATATAGAAATCCCTAAATAATGTTTTTGATGTAGAAATCCCTGGATAATGCTTTTAATATAGAAATCCCTAAATAATGTTTTTGATGTAGAAATCCCTGGATAATGCTTTTAATATAGAAATCCCTAAATAATGTTTTTGATGTAGAAATCCCTGGATAATGCTTTTAATACAGAAATCCCTAAATAATGTTTTTGATGTAGAAATCCCTGGATAATGCTTTTAATATAGAAATCCCAAAATAATGTTTTTGATGTAGAAATCCCTGGATAATGCTTTTAATATAGAAATCCCTAAATAATGTTTTTGATGTAGAAATCCCGGGATAATGCTTTTAATATAGAAATCCCTAAATAATGTTTTTGATGTAGAAATCCCTGGATAATGCTTTTAATATAGAAATCCCTAAATAATGTTTTTGATGTAGAAATACCTGCATAATGCTTTTAATACAGAAATCCCTAAATAATGTTTTTGATGTAGAAATCCCTGGATAATGCTTTTAATATAGAAATCCCTAAATAATGTTTTTGATGTAGAAATCCCTGGATAATGCTTTTAATACAGAAATCCCTAAATAATTTTTTTGATGTAGAAATCCCTGGATAATGCTTTCAATATAGAAATCCCAAAATAATGTTTTTGATGTAGAAATCCCTGGATAATGCTTTTAATATAGAAATCCAAAAATAATGTTTTTGATGTAGAAATCCCTGGATAATGCTTTTAATATAGAAATCCCTAAATAATGTTTTTGATGTAGAAATCCCTGGATAATGCTTTTAATATAGAAATCCCTAAATAATGTTTTTGATGTAGAAATCCCTGGATAATGCTTTTAATATAGAAATCCCTAAATAATGTTTTTGATGTAGAAATCCCTGGATAATGCTTTTAATACGGAAATCCCTAAATAATGTCTTTGATGTAGAAATCCCTGGATAATGCTTTTAATATAGAAATCCCTAAATAATGTTTTTGATGTAGAAATCCCTGGATAATGCTTTTAATATAGAAATCCCTAAATAATGTTTTTGATGTAGAAATCCCTGGATAATGCTTTTAATACAGAAATCCCTAAATAATGTTTTTGATGTAGAAATCCCGGGATAATGCTTTTAATATAGAAATCCAAAAATAATGTTTTTGATGTAGAAATCTCTGGATCATGCTTTTAATATAGAAATCCAAAAATAATGTTTTTGATGTAGAAATCCCTGGATAATGCTTTTAATATAGTAATCCAAAAATAATGTTTTTGATGTAGAAATCCCTGGATAATGCTTTTAATATAGAAATCCCTAAATAATGTTTTTGATGTAGAAATCCCTGGATAATGCTTTTAATATAGAAATCCCTAAATAATATTTTTGATGTAGAAATCCCTGGATAATGTTTTTAATACAGAAATCCCTAAATAATGTTTTTGATGTAGAAATCCCTGGATAATGCTTTTAATATAGAAATCCAAAAATAATGTTTTTGATGTAGAAATCCCTGGATAATGCTTTTAATATAGAAATCCAAAAATAATGTTTTTGATGTAGAAATCCCTGGATAATGCTTTTAATATAGAAATCCCTAAATAATGTTTTTGATGTAGAAATCCCTGGATAATGCTTTTAATATAGAAATCCCTAAATAATGTTTTTGATGTAGAAATCCCTGGATAATGCTTTTAATATAGAAATCCCTAAATAATGTTTTTGATGTAGAAATCCCTGGATAATGCTTTTAATATAGAAATCCCTAAATAATGTTTTTGATGTAGAAATCCCTGGATAATGCCTTTAATATAGAAATCCCTAAATAATGTTTTTGATGTAGAAATCCCTGGATAATGCTTTTAATACAGAAATCCCTAAATAATGTTTTTGATGAAGAAATCACTGGATAATGCTTTTAATATAGAAATCCCTAAATAATGTTTTTGATGTAGAAATCCCTGGATAATGCTTTTAATATAGAAATCCCTAAATAATGTTTTTGATGTAGAAATCCCTGGATAATGCTTTTAATATAGAAATCCCTAAATAATGTTTTTGATGTAGAAATCCCTGGATAATGCTTTTAATACAGAAATCCCTAAATAATGTTTTTGATGTAGAAATCCCTGGATAATGCTTTTAATATAGAAATCCCTAAATAATGTTTTTGATGTAGAAATCCCTGGATAATACTTTTAATATAGAAATCCCTAAATAATGTTTTTGATGTAGAAAACCCTGGATAATGCTTTCAATATAGAAATCCCTAAATAATGTTTTTGATGTAGAAATCCCTGGATAATGCTTTTAATACAGAAATCCCTAAATAATGTTTTTGATGTAGAAATCCCTGGATAATGCTTTTAATATAGAAATCCCTAAATAATGTTTTTGATGTAAAAATCCCTGGATCATGCTTTTAATATAGAAATCCCTAAATAATGTTTTTGATACAGAAATCCCTGGGTCATGCTTTTAATATAGAAATCCCTAAATAATGTTTTTGATATAGAAATCTCTGGATCATGCTTTTAATATAGAAATCCCTAAATAATGTTTTTGATGTAGAAATCCCTGGATAATGCTTTTAATATAGAAATCCCTAAATAAAGTTTTTGATGTAGAAATCCCTGGATAATGCTTTTAATATAGAAATCCCTAAATAATGTTTTTGATGTAGAAATCCCTGGATAATGCTTTTAATATAGAAATCCCTAAATAATGTTTTTGATGTAGAAATCCCTGGATAATGCTTTTAATACAGAAATCCCTAAATAATTTTTTTGATGTAGAAATCCCTGGATAATGCTTTTAATATAGAAATCCCAAAATAATGTTTTTGATGTAGAAATCCCTGGATAATGCTTTTAATATAGAAATCCCTAAATAATGTTTTTGATGTAGAAATCCCTGGATAATGCTTTTAATATAGAAATCCCTAAATAATGTTTTTGATGTAGAAATCCCTGGATAATGCTTTTAATATAGAAATCCCTAAATAATGTTTTTGATATAGAAATCTCTGGATCATGCTTTTAATATAGAAATCCCTAAATAATGTTTTTGATGTAGAAATCCCTGGATAATGCTTTTAATATAGAAATCCCTAAATAATGTTTTTGATGTAGAAATCCCTGGATAATGCTTTTAATATAGAAATCCCTAAATAATGTTTTTGATGTAGAAATCCCTGGATAATGCTTTTAATATAGAAATCCCTAAATAATGTTTTTGATGTAGAAATCCCTGGATAATGCTTTTAATACAGAAATCCCTAAATAATGTTTTTGATGTAGAAATCCCTGGATAATGCTTTTAATATAGAAATCCGTAAATAATGTTTTTGATGTAGAAATCCCTGGATAATGCTTTTAATATAGAAATCCCTAAATAATGTTTTTGATGTAGAAATCCCTGGATAATGCTTTTAATATAGAAATCCCTAAACAATGTTTTTGATGTAGAAATCCCTGGATAATGCTTTTAATATAGAAATCCCTAAATAATGTTTTTGATGTAGAAATCCCTGGATAATGCTTTTAATATAGAAATCCCTAAATAATGTTTTTGATGTAGAAATCCCTGGATAATGCTTTTAATATAGAAATCCCTAAATAATGTTTTTGATGTAGAAATCCCTGGATAATGCTTTTAATATAGAAATCCCTAAATAATGTTTTTGATGTAGAAATCCCTGGATAATGCTTTTAATATAGAAATCCCTAAATAATGTTTTTGATGTAGAAATCCCTGGATAATGCTTTTAATATAGAAATCCCTAAATAATGTTTTTGATGTAGAAATCCCTGGATAATGCTTTTAATATAGAAATCCCTAAATAATGTTTTTGATGTAGAAATCCCTGGATAATGCTTTTAATATAGAAATCCCTAAATAATGTTTTTGATGTAAAAATCCCTGGATCATGCTTTTAATATAGAAATCCCTAAATAATGTTTTTATACAGAAATCCCTGGGTCATGCTTTTAATATAGAAATCCCTAAATAATGTTTTTGATATAGAAATCTCTGGATCATGCTTTTAATATAGAAATCCCAAAATAATGTTTTTAACGTAGATATCCCTGGATGATGTTTATAATATAAATATCCCAACATAATGTTTTAGATATAGAAATCCCTGGATAATGCTTTTAATGTAAAAATCCCTGGATTATGATTTAAATACTGAAATCCCCAAATAGTATTTTTATCGTAGAAACCCACTGCTATCTTCTTTTTACAGAAGTTCCATTGAGGTGATTTTAATTAGAAAACTATTAATTTTTTTATAGTGTTGCGTGATAAAGAATTTTGCTATAGTAACACATTGTAAATCACTGAACTATGAGAATGTATTAGAAATGATTTCATTACAGAAAAGCATTTTAAACGATTTTACTATAAGAAGTAATTGAAAATGATTTTACAATGAAATTATGTAGAAAATGATTTAAATATTGAAAGCAATCGGAATAAGTTTATTATAAGATTGCATTGAAAATTATTTTACTACAAGAATGCATCAAGACTGATTTTACTCTAAGAATGCATTAAAAATAATTTTACTATAAGAATGCATTAGAAATGATTTTACGATAAGAATGCATTGGAAATGGTTTTACTATAAGAATGCATCAAAAACGATTTTACTATAAGAATGCATTGGAAATGATTTTACTATAAGAATGCATTAGAAATGATTTTACTATAAAAATGCATTGGAAATGATTTTACTATAAGAATGCATTAGAAATGATTTTACGATAAGAATGCATTGGAAATGATTTTACTATAAGAATTCACTGGAAATGATTTTACTATAAGAATGCATTAGAAATGATTTTACTATAAGAATGCATTGGAAATGATTTTACTATAAGAATGCATTGCAAATGATTTTACTATAAGAATGCATTGGAAATGATTTTACTATAAGAATGCATTCGAAATGATTTTACTATAAGAATGCATTGCAAATGATTTTACTATAAGAATGCATTGGAAATGATTTTACTATAAGAATGCATTAGAAATGATTTTACTATAAGAATGCATTAGAAATGATTTTACTATAAGAATGCATTGCAAATGATTTTACTATAAGAATGCATTAGAAATGATTTTACTATAAGAATGCATTGCAAATGATTTTACTATAAGAATGCATTGGAAATGATTTTACTATAAGAATGCATTGCAAATGATTTTACTATAAGAATGCATTGGAAATGATTTTACTGTAAGAATGCATTGGAAATGATTTTACTATAAAAATGCATTTGAAATGATTTTACTATTAGAATGCATTCGAAATGATTTTAATATAAGAATGCATTGAAAATGATTTTACTATAAGAATGCATTAGAAATGATTTTACTATAAGAATGCATTGGAAATGATTTTACTATAAGAATGCATTGGAAATGATTTTACTATAAGAATGAGTTGAAAATGATTTTACTATAAGAATGCATTGGAAATGATTTTACTATAAGAATGCATTGGAAATGATTTTACTATAAGAATGCATTTGAAATGATTTTACTATTAGAATGCATTCGAAATGATTTTAATATAAGAATGCATTGAAAATGATTTTACTATAAGAATGCATTGGAAATGATTTTACTATAAGAATGCATTGGAAATGATTTTAATATAAGAATGCATTGGAAATGATTTTACTATAAGAATACATTGCAAATGATTTTACTATAAGAATGCATTGGAAATGATTTTGCTGTAAGAATCCATTGGAAGTGATTTTACTATAAGAATGCATTCGAAATGATTTTACTATAAGAATGCATTAGAAATGATTTTACTATAAGAATGCATTAGAAATGATTTTACTATAAAAATGCATTAGAAATGATTTTACAATAAGAATGCATTAGAAATGATTTTACTATAAGAATGCATTGGAAATGATTTTACTATAAGAATGCATTAGAAATGATTTTACTATAAGAATGCATTAGAAATGATTTTACTATAAGAATGAGTTGAAAATGATTTTACTATAAAAATGCATTAAAAATGATTTTAATATAAGAATGCATTGGAAATGATTTTACTATAAGAATGCATTGGAAATGATTTTACTATAAAAATGCATTTGAAATGATTTTACTATAAGAATGCATTAGAAATGATTTTACTATTAGAATGCATTCGAAATGATTTTAATATAAGAATGCGTTGGAAATGATTTTACTATAAAAATGCATTTGAAATGATTTTACTATTAGAATGCATTCGAAATGATTTTAATATAAGAATGCATTGAAAATGATTTTACTATAAGAATGCATTAGAAATGATTTTACTATAAGAATGCATTGGAAATGATTTTACTATAAGAATGCATTGAAAATGATTTTACTATAAGAATGTATTGGAAATTATTTTAATATAAGAATGCATTAAAAATGATTTTACTATAAGAATGCATTGGAAATGATTTTACTATAAGAATGTATTGGAAATGATTTTACTATAAGAATGCATTGGAAATGATTTTACTATAAGAATGCATTGGAAATGATTTTACTATAAGAATGTATTGGAAATGATTTTACTATAAGAATGCATTAGAAATGATTTTACTATAAGAATGCATTAGAAATGGTTTTACTATGAGAATGCATTGGAAATGATTTTACTATAAGAATGCATTGGAAATGATTTTACTATAAGAATGCATTAAAAATGATTTTACTATAAGAATGCATTAAAAATGATTTTACTATAAGAATGCATTGGAAATGATTTTACTATAAGAATGCATTAAAAATGATTTTACTATAAGAATGCATTAAAAATGATTTTACTATAAGAATGCATTGGAAATGATTTTACTATAAGAATGAGTTGAAAATGATTTTACTATAAGAATGTATTGGAAATGATTTTACTATAAGAATGCATTAGAAATGATTTTACTATAAGAATGCATTGGAAATGATTTTACTATAAGAATGTATTGGAAATGATTTTAATAGAAGAATGCATTGGAAATGATTTTACTATAAGAATGCATTAGAAATGATTTTACTATAAGAATGCATTAGAAATGGTTTTACTATGAGAATGCATTGGAAATGATTTTACTATAAGAATGCATTGGAAATGATTTTACTATAAGAATGCATTAAAAATGATTTTACTATAAGAATGCATTAAAAATGATTTTACTATAAGAATGCATTGGAAATGATTTTACTATAAGAATGCATTGGAAATGATTTTACTATAAGAATGAGTTGAAAATGATTTTACTATAAGAATGTATTGGAAATGATTTTACTATAAGAATGCATTAGAAATGATTTTACTATAAGAATGCATTAGAAATGATTTTACTATAAGAATGCATTGGAAATGATTTTACTATAAGAATGCATTAAAAATGATTTTACTATAAGAATGTATTAGAAATGATTTTACTATAAGAATGCATTGGAAATAATTTTACTATAAGAATGCATTGGAAATGATTTTACTATAAGAATGCATTGGAAATGATTTTACTATAAGAATGCATTAGAAAAGATTTTACTATAAGAATGTATTGGAAATGATTTTACTATAAGAATGCATTGGAAATGATTTTACTATAAGAATGCATTGGAAATGATTTTACTATAAGAATGTATTGGAAATGATTTTAATATAAGAATGCATTGAAAATGATTTTACTATAAGAATGCATTAGAAAAGATTTTACTATAAGAATGCATTAGAAATGATTTTACTATAAGAATGCATTGCAAATGATTTTACTATAAGATTGCATTAGAAATGGTTTTACTATAAGAATGCATTGGAAATGATTTTACTATAAGAATGCATCATAAATGGTTTTACTATAAGAATGCATTAGAAATGATTTTACTATAAGAATGCATTAGAAATGATTTTACTATAAGAATGAGTTGAAAATGATTTTACTATAAAAATGCATTAAAAATGATTTTAATATAAGAATGCATTGGAAATGATTTTACTATAAGAATGCATTGGAAATGATTTTACTATAAAAATGCATTTGAAATGATTTTACTATAAGAATGCATTAGAAATGATTTTACTATTAGAATGCATTCGAAATGATTTTAATATAAGAATGCGTTGGAAATGATTTTACTATAAAAATGCATTTGAAATGATTTTACTATTAGAATGCATTCGAAATGATTTTAATATAAGAATGCATTGAAAATGATTTTACTATAAGAATGCATTGGAAATGATTTTACTATAAGAATGCATTGAAAATGATTTTACTATAAGAATGTATTGGAAATTATTTTAATATAAGAATGCATTAAAAATGATTTTACTATAAGAATGCATTGGAAATGATTTTACTATAAGAATGTATTGGAAATGATTTTACTATAAGAATGCATTGGAAATGATTTTACTATAAGAATGTATTGGAAATGATTTTACTATAAGAATGCATTAAAAATGATTTTACTATAAGAATGCATTGGAAATGATTTTACTATAAGAATGCATTAAAAATGATTTTACTATAAGAATGCATTAAAAATGATTTTACTATAAGAATGCATTGGAAATGATTTTACTATAAGAATGAGTTGAAAATGATTTTACTATAAGAATGTATTGGAAATGATTTTACTATAAGAATGCATTAGAAATGATTTTACTATAAGAATGCATTGGAAATGATTTTACTATAAGAATGTATTGGAAATGATTTTAATAGAAGAATGCATTGGAAATGATTTTACTATAAGAATGCATTAGAAATGATTTTACTATAAGAATGCATTAGAAATGGTTTTACTATGAGAATGCATTGGAAATGATTTTACTATAAGAATGCATTGGAAATGATTTTACTATAAGAATGCATTAAAAATGATTTTACTATAAGAATGCATTAAAAATGATTTTACTATAAGAATGCATTGGAAATGATTTTACTATAAGAATGCATTGGAAATGATTTTACTATAAGAATGAGTTGAAAATGATTTTACTATAAGAATGTATTGGAAATGATTTTACTATAAGAATGCATTAGAAATGATTTTACTATAAGAATGCATTGGAAATGATTTTACTATAAGAATGTATTGGAAATGATTTTAATAGAAGAATCCATTGGAAATGATTTTACTATAAGAATGCATTGGAAATGATTTTACTATAAGAATGTATTGGAAATGATTTAATATAAGAATGCATTAGAAATGATTTTACTATAAGAATGCATTGGAAATAATTTTACTATAAGAATGCATTGGAAATGATTTTACTATAAGAATGCATTGGAAATGATTTTACTATAAGAATGCATTAGAAAAGATTTTACTATAAGAATGTATTGGAAATGATTTTACTATAAGAATGCATTGGAAATGATTTTACTATAAGAATGCATTGGAAATGATTTTACTATAAGAATATATTGGAAATGATTTTAATATAAGAATGCATTGAAAATGATTTTACTATAAGAATGCATTAGAAAAGATTTTACTATAAGAATGCATTAGAAATGATTTTACTATAAGAATGCATTGCAAATGATTTTACTATAAGATTGCATTAGAAATGGTTTTACTATAAGAATGCATTGGAAATGATTTTACTATAAGAATGCATCATAAATGGTTTTACTATAAGAATGCATTAGAAATGATTTTACTATAAAAATGCATTAGAATGTATCTGCATGGAAAAACTCTGTCAACGCCGCAGTAGGAGGGGTAGGATTACTTATAGGACCTAGAGCATTAAAAACGGTTGATAGCGTTGAGAAAATACAACCTAGAATGATGGCAACTACATTTAACGGAAACCCCAGAGCAACAATCATCTCATGCTACAGCCCCACCAATGTTAGTGAAGAAACTGAACTAGTCACCTTCTACGATGAGTTATCCTCATTTGTGCGTAGCATCCCGAAACACAACATGTTAGTCATTGGCGGAGACATGAATGCCCAAATCGGGAAAAACGGAAACAACAAATACAGCCTCCACAACACGTCAAATAGGAATGGGCAACATCTAACAGATTTCATGATAGAAAATAGATTAGCATGCCTCAATACAAACTACCAAAAAAGAGAGGGCAAACTATGGACATACACGTACGCAAACAATACTAAAGCTCAGATAGACTACGTCCTTATAAACAAGAAATGGAAAAATAGTGCATTGAATTGCGAGGGATACTCCTCTTTTGAGGGTGTGTCCACCGATCACCGAATAGTCACGGCGAAAATACGGTTAAGCCTACGCAAAAACGCCAAACGAACAGCGACCACCAAACACTATGACTGGGCCCTATTAAACAACAAAGATATAAGAAATAAATACGTATTAGAATTAAGAAACAGATTCGAAACACTACAAGAAAAGACGAAAAAAAGTACACCAAACGACGAATATGAAAATTTCGTCAATGCACACCTCGAGGCAGCAGCAAAATACATTCCAACAAATATAGAGTCCCATGGGAAACTTTCGCGGTGAGAGAAAAACGTGCACTAGTGAAAACAGCCTCCAAAAACTATCGAAAAAACCTAACAAACACAAATGCCTTAAAACTAAAAACGGCACAATATCAATTAGCAGGCATATATATAAAGGAACAGACAGAATACATTCAAAATCAGATAGATAAGATTAGAGACTCGGTGGAAGATAGACAATCTAGAATAGCCTGGCAAACAATAAACGAAGTGAGCAGAAGAAAGAACACAACCAAAGCAAAACTTAAAGCAGCAAACCAACAAGAAAGAATAAAACTGTGGAAACAGCACTTCGAAAACTTACTTGGAAACCCACCAAAAATAACGCATGAACCAATCACCAGAATAATTAGCAAACAATTAGACATTAAACTAGGACCGTTCACACAAGAAGAACTCGACTCGGTTCTCAGAAAAATTAAAAATAGGAAAGCTGCAGGGCTGGACGAAATTCCCCCGGAAGTATGGAAGACCAGACAATTCGACGACACACTGCTCCGCCACTGCAACGCAGTATACAATCAAAATCCGATAGATAGATGGATGAAGGGATGCATACTCCCCTTCCCTAAAAAGGGGGACCTCGGATTAGCCAAAAACTACCGAGGCATAACACTTACATCCATAGCTGCCAAAATCTACAATGCCCTACTACGAAACTGAACAGAACCCAAAATCGACAACATACTTAGAAAAAATCAAAATGGCTTCCGAAGAAATAGATCCACGACCTCACAAATATTAACCATCCGCAGAATCCTTGAAGGTGTACGGGCAAAGAACCTACAAGCAACATTAATATTTGTCGACTTTACCAAGGCTTTCGACTCCATTCACAGAGGAAAGATGGAACAAATCCTACTAGCATACGGCATACCTAAAGAAACCGTAGCGGCAATAACGATTCTCTATAGAAACACTAAAGTAAAAGTACGATCACCGGATGGAGACACAGAATACTTTGACATTGTAGCAGGAGTACTACAAGGGGACACGCTGGCCCCGTACCTCTTTATCATTTCTCTAGACTACGTACTTAGAACATCGATTGACAAAATCAAAGAGAATGGCTTCGAACTGACGAAGAAAAGAAGCAGAAGGTACCCCGCAACAACAATTACCGACGCCGACTACGCCGATGACAAAGCAATACTGGCAAATACACCTGACCAAGCCGAAACACTTCTGCATAGTTTGGAACGAGCAGCAGCAAGCATAGGCCTCTATGTTAATGCACACAAAACGGAATATATGTGCTATAACCAAACGAGGGACATCTCCACTCTAGAAGGAACCCCTCTTAAACTAGTAGACAAATTCACGTACCTAGGAAGCAGCATCGAATCAACCGAAAAGGACATCGAAATGAGGTTAACGAAAGCATGGACAGCTATCAATAGGCTATCGATTATATGGAAATCAGACCTAACCGATAAAAAGAAACGCAGTTTCTTCAAGGCAGCGGTCACATCGATACTGCTATATGGCTGCACTACATGGACGCTGACAAAACGGCTGGAGAAGAAGCTAGATGGCAATTACACAAGAATGCTGCGTGCAATCCTGAACAAGTCCTGGCAGCAACACCCCACAAGACACACTGTACGGCCACCTGCCCCCTATCACGAAAACTATTCAAGTTAGACGAACCAGACATGCAGGACACTGCTGGAGAAGCAGAGATGAACTCATAAGAGATGAACTCTTATGGATCCTCACACATGGCCGCGCAAAAGCAGGACGACCAGCTCGAACATACATTCAGCAGCTATGTGAGGATACGGGATGTTGTCCTGAAGACCTACCTAGGGAAATGAACGAAAGGGAGGAGTGGCGAGAGAGGGTCAGGGATATCCGTGCTACCAGCGCGATATGATGATGATAAGAATGCATTAGAAAAGATTTTACTATTAGAATGCATTAGAAATGATTTTAATATAAGAATGCGTTGGAAATGATTTTAATATAAGAATGCATTACAAATGATTTTACTATAAGAATGCATTGGAAATGATTTTACTATAAGAATTCATTAGAAATGATTTTACTATAAGAATTCATTGGAAATGATTTTACTATAAGAATGTATTGGAAATGATTTTACTATAAGAATGCATTAGAAATGATTTTACTATAAGAATGCATTGGAAATGATTTTACTATAAGAATTCATTAGAAATGATTTTACTATAAGAATTCATTGGAAATGATTTTACTATAAGAATGCATTGGAAATGATTTTGCTATAAGAATGCATTGGAAATGATTTTACTATAAGAATGCATTGGAAATGATTTTACTATAAGAATGCATTGGAAATGATTTTACTATAAGAATGCATTAGAAATGATTTTACTATAAGAATTCATTAGAAATGATTTTACTATAAGAATGCATTGGAAATGATTTTACTATAAGAATGCATTGGAAATGATTTTGCTATGAGAATGCATTGGAAATGATTTTACTATAAGAATGCATTGAAAATGATTTTACTATAAGAATGCATTAGAAATGATTTTACTATAAGAATTCATTAGAAATGATTTTACTATAAGAATGCATTGGAAATGATTTTACTATAAGAATGCATTGGAAATGATTTTAATATAAGAATGCATTACAAATGATTTTGCTATGAGAATGAGTTGAAAATGATTTTACTATAAGAATGCATTAGAAATGATTTTACTATAAGAATGCATTGGAAATGATTTTAATAGAAGAATGCATTGGAAATTATTTTACTATAAGAATGCATTGGAAATGATTTTACTATAAGAATGCACTGGAAATGATTTTACAATAAGAATGCATTGGAAATGATTTTACTATAAGAATGCATTAGAAATGATTTTACTATAAGAATGCATTGGAAATGATTTTACTATAAAAATGCATTGGAAATGATTTTAATATAAGAATGCATTGAAAATGTTTTTACTAGAAGAATGCATTAGAAATGGTTTTACTATAAGAATGCATTGGAAATGATTTTACTATAAGAATGCATTAGAAATGATTTTACTATAAGAATGCATTAGAAATGATTTTACTATAAGAATGCATTAGAAATGATTTTATTATAAGAATGCATTGGAAATGATTTTACTATAAGAATGCATTAGAAATGATTTTATTATAAGAATGCATTGGAAATGATTTTACTATAAAAATGCATTAGAAATGATTTCATTATAAGAATGCATTGGAAATGATTTTACTATTAGAATGCATTAGAAATGATTTTATTATAAAAATGCATTAGAAATGATTTTACTATAATAATGCATTGGAAATGATTTTACTATAAGAAAGCATTGGATATGATTTTACTAAAAGAATACATTGTAAATGATTTTAATATAAAAATGCATTGGAAATGATTTTACTATAAATATGCATTAGAAATGATTTCATTATAAGAATGCATTGGAAATAATTTTACTATAAAAATTCATTGGAAATGATTTTACTATAAGAATGCATTAGAAATGATTTTACTATAAGAATGCATTGAAAATGATTTCGATATAAGAATCCATTGGAAATGATTTTACGATAAGGATCCATTGGAAATGATTTTACTATAAGAATGCATTGGAAATGATTTACTATAAAAATGCATTGGAAATTTTTTTATTATAAGAACGCATTGGAAATGATTTTACGATAAGGATCCATTGGAAATGATTTTACTATAAGAATGCATTGGAAATGATTTTACTATAAGAATGCATCCTAAATGGTTTTACTATAAGAATGCATTGGAAATGATTTTACTATAAGAATGCATTGAAAATGATTTTACTATAAGAATGCATTGGAAATGATTTTACTATAAGAATGCATTGGAAATGATTTTACTATAAGAATGCATTAGAAATGATTTTACTATAAGAATGCATTGAAAATGATTTCGATATAAGAATCCATTGGAAATGATTTTACTATAAGAATGCATTGGAAATGATTTTACTATAAGAATGCATCGTAAATGGTTTTACTATAAGAATGCATTGGAAATGATTTTACTATAAGAATGCATTGGAAATGATTTTACTATAAGAAGGCATTAGAAATGATTTTACTCTAAGAATGCATTGGAAATGATTTTACTATAAGAATGTATTGGAAATGATTTTACTATAAGAATGCATTGGAAATGATTTTACTATAAGAATGCATTGGAAATGATTTTACTATAAGAATGCATTGGAAATGATTTTACTATGAGAATGCATTAGAAATGATTTTACTATAAGAATGCATTGAAAATGATTTTACTATAAGAATGTATTGGAAATGATTTTAATATAAGAATGCATCAAAAACGATTTTACTATAAGAATGCATTGGAAATGATTTTACTATAAGAATGCATTAGAAATGATTTTACTATAAGAATGCATTAGAAATGATTTTACTATAAGAATGCATTAGAAATGATTTTATTATAAGAATGCATTGGAAATGATTTTACTATAAAAATGCATTAGAAATGATTTCATTATAAGAATGCATTGGAAATGATTTTACTATTAGAATGCATTAGAAATGATTTTATTATAAAAATGCATTAGAAATGATTTTACTATAATAATGCATTGGAAATGATTTTACTATAAGAAAGCATTGGATATGATTTTACTATAAGAATACATTGTAAATGATTTTAATATAAAAATGCATTGGAAATGATTTTACTATAAATATGCATTAGAAATGATTTCATTATAAGAATGCATTGGAAATAATTTTACTATAAAAATTCATTGGAAATGATTTTACTATAAGAATGCATTAGAAATGATTTTACTATAAGAATGCATTGAAAATGATTTCGATATAAGAATCCATTGGAAATGATTTTACGATAAGGATCCATTGGAAATGATTTTACTATAAGAATGCATTGGAAATGATTTACTATAAGAAAGCATTGGAAATTTTTTTATTATAAGAACGCATTGGAAATGATTTTACGATAAGGATCTATTGGAAATGATTTTACTATAAGAATGCATTGGAAATGATTTTACTATAAGAATGCATCCTAAATGGTTTTACTATAAGAATGCATTGGAAATGATTTTACTATAAGAATGCATTGAAAATGATTTTACTATAAGAATGCATTGGAAATGATTTTACTATAAGAATGCATTGGAAATGATTTTACTATAAGAATGCATTAGAAATGATTTTACTATAAGAATGCATTGAAAATGATTTCGATATAAGAATCCATTGGAAATGATTTTACGATAAGGATCCATTGGAAATGATTTTACTATAAGAATGCATTGGAAATGATTTTACTATAAGAATGCATCGTAAATGGTTTTACTATAAGAATGCATTGGAAATGATTTTACTATAAGAATGCATTGGAAATGATTTTACTATAAGAAGGCATTAGAAATGATTTTACTCTAAGAATCCATTGGAAATGATTTTACTATAAGAATGTATTGGAAATGATTTTACTATAAGAATGCATTGGAAATGATTTTACTATAAGAATGCATTAGAAATGATTTTACTATGAGAATGCATTAGAAATGATTTTACTATAAGAATGCATTGAAAATGATTTTACTATAAGAATGTATTGGAAATGATTTTAATATAAGAATGCATCAAAAACGATTTTACTATAAGAATGCATTGGAAATGATTTTACTATAAGAATGCATTAGAAATGATTTTACTATAAGAATGCATTGGAAATGATTTTACTATAAGAATGTATTGGAAATGATTTTACTATAAGAATGCATTGGAAATGATTTTACTATAAGAATGCATTGGAAATGATTTTACTATAAGAATGCATCCTAAATGGTTTTACTATAAGAATGCATTGGAAATGATTTTACTATAAGAATGCATTGAAAATGATTTTACTATAAGAATGCATTGGAAATGATTTTACTATAAGAATGCATTGGAAATGATTTTACTATAAGAATGCATTAGAAATGATTTTACTATAAGAATGCATTGAAAATGATTTCGATATAAGAATCCATTGGAAATGATTTTATGATAAGGATCCATTGGAAATGATTTTACTATAAGAATGCATTGGAAATGATTTTACTATAAGAATGCATCGTAAATGGTTTTACTATAAGAATGCATTGGAAATGATTTTACTATAAGAATGCATTGGAAATGATTTTACTATAAGAATGCATTGGAAATGATTTTACTATGAGAATGCATTAGAAATGATTTTACTATAAGAATGCATTGAAAATGATTTTACTATAAGAATGTATTGGAAATGATTTTAATATAAGAATGCATCAAAACGATTTTACTATAAGAATGTATTGGAAATGATTTTACTATAAGAATGCATTAGAAATGATTTTACTATAAGAATGCATTAGAAATGATTTTACTATAAGAATGCATTAGAAATGATTTTATTATAAGAATACATTGGAAATGATTTTACTATAAGAATGCATTGGAAATGATTTTACTATAAAAATGCATTAGAAATGATTTCATTATAAGAATGCATTAGAAATGATTTTACTATAAGAATGCATTAGAAATGATTTTACTATAAGAATACATTAGAAATGATTTTATTATAAGAATGCATTGGAAATGATTTTACTATAAAAATGCATTAGAAATGATTTCATTATAAGAATGCATTGGAAATGATTTTACTATTAGAATGCATTAGAAATGATTTTATTATAAAAATGCATTAGAAATGATTTTACTATAATAATGCATTGGAAATGATTTTACTATAAGAAAGCATTGGATATGATTTTACTATAAGAATACATTGTAAATGATTTTAATATAAAAATGCATTGGAAATGATTTTACTATAAATATGCATTAGAAATGATTTCATTATAAGAATGCATTGGAAATAATTTTACTATAAAAATTCATTGGAAATGATTTTACTATAAGAATGCATTAGAAATGATTTTACTATAAGAATGCATTGAAAATGATTTCGATATAAGAATCCATTTGAAATGATTTTACTATAAGAATGCTGGGAAAATGATTATACTATAAAAATGCATTGGAAATGATTTTACTATAAGAATGCATTAAAAATGATTTTACTATAAGAATGCTGGGAAAATGATTATACTATAAAAATGCATGGAAAATGATTTTACTATAAGAATGCATTGGAAATTATTTTACCATAAGAAAACATTGGAAATGATTTTACTATAACAATGCATTAGAAATGATTTTACTATAAGAATGCATTGGAAATGATTTTACTATAAGAATGCATTAGAAATGATTTTACTATAAGAAGGCATTAGAAATGATTTTACTATAAAAATGCATTAGAAATGATTTTACTATAAGAATGCATTAGAAATGATTTTACTATAAGAATGCATTAGAAATGATTTTACTCTAAGAATGCATGGAAAATGATTTTACTATTAGAATGCATTGGAAATGATTTTACTATAAGAATGCATTGGAAATTATTTTACCATAAGAAAACATTGGAAATGATTTTACTATAACAATGCATTAGAAATGATTTTACTATAAGAATGCATTGGAAATGATTTTACTATAAGAATGCATTAGAAATGATTTTACTATAAAAATGCATTAGAAATGATTTTACTATAAGAATGCATTAGAAATGATTTTACTATAAGAATGCATTAAAAATGATTCCACTATAAGAAGGCATTAGAAATGATTTTACTATAAAAATGCATTAGAAATGATTTTACTATAAGAATGCATTGGAAATGATTTTACTATAAGAATGCATTGGAAATGATTTTACTATAAGAATGCATTAGAAATGATTTTACTATAAGAATGCATTAGAAATGATTTTACTAGAAGAATGAATTGGAAAAGATTTTACTATAAGAAGGCATTAGAAATGATTTTACTCTAAGAATGCATGGAAAATGATTTTACTATAAAAATGCATGGAAAATGATTTTACTATAAGAATGCATTGGAAATTATTTTACCATAAGAAAACATTGGAAATGATTTTACTATAACAATGCATTAGAAATGATTTTACTATAAGAATGCATTGGAAATGATTTTACTATAAGAATGCATTAGAAATGATTTTACTATAAAAATGCATTAGAAATGATTTTACTATAAGAATGCATTAGAAATGATTTTACTATAAGAATGCAGTGGAAATGATTTTACTATAAGAATCCATTGGAAATTATTTTACTATAAGAATGCATTAGAAATGATTTTACTATAAGAATGCATTAGAAATGATTTTACTATAAGAATCCATTGGAAATTATTTTACTATAAGAATGCCTTAGAAATGATTTTACTATAAGAATGCATTGAAAATGATTTTACTACAAGAGATTTCTTTTTAAAATGATTTTCATCATTTTGGTATTCAGCAGATTTCTTTTAATACATTCAACAATTCCTGGCAACTAACTAACTCACTAAATAAACAAACGAGAAGAAAGTTATCCACAAAGGGATTGTTCGGGAAATGGTCCACATTTCTACACATTGTTTAAGTCTTTGATCAGACACCTGTCTCGCCTTCTAAAAGAAACCAGTGCAAAGATGGAGGACAGGTAATAAAAAATCGATTGTAAAGTACTCTGCAGACTCTTAGAATTTTTCCAAATTTCCTGGTATTCGAATAGACATGAAAGAATAAAAAGAAAAATACTCAAAGCTAAATAGGTTTGTTTTTGTTCGGTTTGTTTTGGTTGAGTTTTATGGCATATCAAATCTTCTGGGTGATCAAAACCCAAATCTTGTTTATATATATATATATATATGTATATACACACATATATACATATATATATATATATATATATATATATATATATATATGTATATATTGCAAGTGATAAAAAAATCATAATCATTCACCTGAAGAAGGTCAGAGGTGAAATTTGGCCGAAATGTAGGGAAGAAGAAACAACACAAAAACTACCAAGATGAAGACAAAAAGTCCTCAATAAATAAAAAATGATTCTCAGATTAAGAAGCCTCTTCTCAAAATGATTTCAATTAAAGACAAACAAATCATAATCATTCACCTGAAGAAGGTCAGAGGTGAAATTTGGCCGAAATGTAGTGAAGAAGAAACAACACAAAAACTACCAAGATGAAGACAAAAAGTCCTCAATAAATAAAAAATGATTCTCAGATTAAGAAGCCTCTTCTCAAAATGATTTCAATTAAAGACAAACAAATCATAATCATTCACCTGAAGAAAGTAAGAGGTGAAATTTGGCCGAAATGTAGTGAAGAAGAAACAACACAAAAACTACCAAGATGAAGACAAAAAGTCTGCAATAAATAAAAAATGATTCTCAGATTAAGAAGCCTCTTCTCAAAATGATTTCAATTAAAGACAAACAAATCATAATCATTCACCTGAAGAAAGTAAGAGGTGAAATTTGGCCGAAATGTAGTGAAGAAGAAACAACACAAAACTACCAAGATGAAGACAAAAAGTCTGCAATAAATAAAAAATGATTCTCAGATTAAGAAGCCTCTTCTCAAAATGATTTCAATTAAAGACAAACAAATCATAATCATTCACCTGAAGAAGGTCAGAGGTGAAATTTGGCCGAAATGTAGTGAAGAAGAAACAACACAAAAACTACCAAGATGAAGACAAAAAGTCTGCAATAAATAAAAAATGATTCTCAGATTAAGAAGCCTCTTCTCAAAATGATTTCAATTAAAGACAAACAAATCATAATCATTCACCTGAAGAAGGTCAGAGGTGAAATTTGGCCGAAATGTAGTGAAGAAGAAACAACACAAAAACTACCAAGATGAAGACAAAAAGTCTGCAATAAATAAAAAATGATTCTCAGATTAAGAAGCCTCTTCTCAAAATGATTTCAATTAAAGACAAACAAATCATAATCATTCACCTGAAGAAGGTCAGAGGTGAAATTTGGCCGAAATGTAGTGAAGAAGAAACAACACAAAAACTACCAAGATGAAGACAAAAAGTCTGCAATAAATAAAAAATGATTCTCAGATTAAGAAGCCTCTTCTCAAAATGATTTCAATTAAAGACAAACAAATCATAATCATTCACCTGAAGAAGGTCAGAGGTGAAATTTGGCCGAAATGTAGTGAAGAAGAAACAACACAAAAACTACCAAGATGAAGACAAAAAGTCTGCAATAAATAAAAAATGATTCTCAGATTAAGAAGCCTCTTCTCAAAATGATTTCAATTAAAGACAAACAAATCATAATCATTCACCTGAAGAAGGTCAGAGGTGAAATTTGGCCGAAATGTACAGAAGAAGAAACAACACAAAAACTACCAAGATGAAGACAAAAAGTCTGCAATAAATAAAAAATGATTCTCAGATTAAGAAGCCTCTTCTCAAAATGATTTCAATTAAAGACAAACAAATCATAATCATTCACCTGAAGAAGGTCAGAGGTGAAATTTGGCCGAAATGTAGTGAAGAAGAAACAACACAAAAACTACCAAGATGAAGACAAAAAGTCTGCAATAAATAAAAAATGATTCTCAGATTAAGAAGCCTCTTCTCAAAATGATTTCAATTAAAGACAAACAAATCATAATCATTCACCTGAAGAAGGTCAGAGGTGAAATTTGGCCGAAATGTAGTGAAGAAGAAACAACACAAAAACTACCAAGATGAAGACAAAAAGTCTGCAATAAATAAAAAATGATTCTCAGATTAAGAAGCCTCTTCTCAAAATGATTTCAATTAAAGACAAACAAATCATAATCATTCACCTGAAGAAAGTAAGAGGTGAAATTTGGCCGAAATGTAGTGAAGAAGAAACAACACAAAAACTACCAAGATGAAGACAAAAAGTCTGCAATAAATAAAAAATGATTCTCAGATTAAGAAGCCTCTTCTCAAAATGATTTCAATTAAAGACAAACAAATCATAATCATTCACCTGAAGAAAGTAAGAGGTGAAATTTGGCCGAAATGTAGTGAAGAAGAAACAACACAAAACTACCAAGATGAAGACAAAAAGTCTGCAATAAATAAAAAATGATTCTCAGATTAAGAAGCCTCTTCTCAAAATGATTTCAATTAAAGACAAACAAATCATAATCATTCACCTGAAGAAGGTCAGAGGTGAAATTTGGCCGAAATGTAGTGAAGAAGAAACAACACAAAAACTACCAAGATGAAGACAAAAAGTCTGCAATAAATAAAAAATGATTCTCAGATTAAGAAGCCTCTTCTCAAAATGATTTCAATTAAAGACAAACAAATCATAATCATTCACCTGAAGAAGGTCAGAGGTGAAATTTGGCCGAAATGTAGTGAAGAAGAAACAACACAAAAACTACCAAGATGAAGACAAAAAGTCTGCAATAAATAAAAAATGATTCTCAGATTAAGAAGCCTCTTCTCAAAATGATTTCAATTAAAGACAAACAAATCATAATCATTCACCTGAAGAAGGTCAGAGGTGAAATTTGGCCGAAATGTAGTGAAGAAGAAACAACACAAAAACTACCAAGATGAAGACAAAAAGTCTGCAATAAATAAAAAATGATTCTCAGATTAAGAAGCCTCTTCTCAAAATGATTTCAATTAAAGACAAACAAATCATAATCATTCACCTGAAGAAAGTAAGAGGTGAAATTTGGCCGAAATGTAGTGAAGAAGAAACAACACAAAAACTACCAAGATGAAGACAAAAAGTCTGCAATAAATAAAAAATGATTCTCAGATTAAGAAGCCTCTTCTCAAAATGATTTCAATTAAAGACAAACAAATCATAATCATTCACCTGAAGAAAGTAAGAGGTGAAATTTGGCCGAAATGTAGTGAAGAAGAAACAACACAAAACTACCAAGATGAAGACAAAAAGTCTGCAATAAATAAAAAATGATTCTCAGATTAAGAAGCCTCTTCTCAAAATGATTTCAATTAAAGACAAACAAATCATAATCATTCACCTGAAGAAGGTCAGAGGTGAAATTTGGCCGAAATGTAGTGAAGAAGAAACAACACAAAAACTACCAAGATGAAGACAAAAAGTCTGCAATAAATAAAAAATGATTCTCAGATTAAGAAGCCTCTTCTCAAAATGATTTCAATTAAAGACAAACAAATCATAATCATTCACCTGAAGAAGGTCAGAGGTGAAATTTGGCCGAAATGTAGTGAAGAAGAAACAACACAAAAACTACCAAGATGAAGACAAAAAGTCTGCAATAAATAAAAAATGATTCTCAGATTAAGAAGCCTCTTCTCAAAATGATTTCAATTAAAGACAAACAAATCATAATCATTCACCTGAAGAAGGTCAGAGGTGAAATTTGGCCGAAATGTAGTGAAGAAGAAACAACACAAAAACTACCAAGATGAAGACAAAAAGTCTGCAATAAATAAAAAATGATTCTCAGATTAAGAAGCCTCTTCTCAAAATGATTTCAATTAAAGACAAACAAATCATAATTAATTTGTTTGCACAGAATTACGAGGTTTCAAGTATTGGAATTTAACACTAATAATTCTTTTCAATATGAATTTTTCGTTTGCATATAGTAAATACTATAAATCAAGTATTCCTATGTATCTTAACATTTATCATTTGTTTGCGCACAGTTAAATTATTTCAAGTATTATTATCGAACACTAATATTTCTGTTTCATATTAATTTTTTCACGCTGTAAATAGCTCCCAGTATTGTTATTTAACACAAATATTTCTATTTGATATTAATCTTTTTTCCCAAAGTTAAATGGTTTCAAGTATTCTTATCTAACACAAATAATTCTATTTGATATTAATCTTTTTTCCCCAAAGTTAAATGGTTTCAAGTATTGTTATCTAACACAAATAATTATATTTGATATTAATATTTTTTCCCACAGTTAAATGGTTTCAAGTATTCTTATCTAACACAAACAATTCTATTTGATATTATTCTTTTTTCCCAAAGTTAAATGGTTTCAAGTATTGTTATCTAACATAAATAATTCAATCTGACATTAATCTTATTCACGCAGTTAAATGGTTTCAAGTTTTCTCAGGTTTCTCAAGTTTCAAAATGGTTTTCAAGTATTGTTATCTAACACAAATAATTCAATCTGACATTAATTTTATTCACGCAGTTAAATGGTTTCAAGTTTTCTCAGGTTTCTCAAGTTTCAAAATGGTTTTCAAGTATTGTTATCTAACACAAATAATTCAATCTGACATTAATTTTATTCACGCAGTTAAATGGTTTCAAGTTTTCTCAGGTTTCTCAAGTTTCAAAATGGTTTTCAAGTATTGTTATCTAACACAAATAATTCAATCTGACATTAATTTTATTCACGCAGTTAAATGGTTTCAAGTTTTCTCAGGTTTCTCAAGTTTCAAAATGGTTTTCAAGTATGGTTATCTAACACAAATAATTCTTTTTAATATTAATCTTTTTTTCTGACAGTTAAATGGTTTCAAGTATTGTTATCTAACGTTAATAATTCTATGTGATATTGATTATAATCACTAATAAAAGTTTGAATAATTCTATTTGACCAACAGATGGGACCCAAACAGGTACTACCACTCCGAGTCAGAGTGGATTTGATAGCAATAGAAATGATGGGGTGCCCCACATTCACCCCAATTCAAGACTGGAACTTCAACGTCCGGTACAATTTAATGTCATATTCAATCACTTCATGTTTTAGCACAATTTAACATTATTCCTTCGTTCGCAGTACATAATTAATGGTTTTGTTTTGTTTTATAGCATATCAACCATTTGAATTAATTCAATGCGACATCCTTTTTATACGTATGTATCAAATATATATGATTTGGTTTAGTTTGGTTTTTATGGCATATTAATCATTGTAGGTTATTTAATGTCAAATACTCTTTACACATATATATGTATTAGATATATATGATTTGTTTTGCTTTGGTTTTACGGCATATCAACCATTTTAGGCCATTGAATGCCAAATCCTTTTTATACATATATATCAAATACATATGATTTTGTGTGGTTTGGTTTTAGGCCATATCAACCATTTTAGCTCATTCAATGCCAAATCTTTTTAATGCATATATATTAAATATAAAGGATTTGGTCTGGTTAGGTTTTATGGCATATCAACCATTGTAGGTTATTTAATGCCAAATCCTCTTTATACATATATATTAAATAAATATATGATTTGTTTGGTTGGGTTTTATGGCGTATCAACTATTGTAGGTTATTTAATGCCAAATCCTCTTTATACGTATATATTAAATATATAGAATTTAGTTTGGTTGGGTTTCATGGCATATCAACCATTGTAGGTTATGAAATGCCAAATATTCTTTATACATATATATTAAATGAATATATGATTTACTTTGGTTGGGTTTTATGGCGTATCGACCATTGTGGGTTATTTAATGCCAAATCCTCTTTATACATATATATTAAATATATAGGATTTGGTCTGGTTGGGTTTTATGGCATATCAACCATTGTAGGTTATTTAATGCCAAATCCTCTTTATACATATATATTAAATGTATACAATTTGGTTTGGTTGGTTTTTATAGCATATCGGCCATTTTAGATTATTCAATGCGAAATCCTTTTTATGCATATTCATTAGATATATATGATTTGGTTTGGTTTGGTTTTGGTTTTATAGCATATCAATCATTGTAGGTTATTTAATGTCAAATACTCTTTACACATATATATTAAATATATATGACCATTGTAGGTCATTCAATGCTAAATCTTTTTTATGCATATATATTAAACATATGATTAACATTTTAAAGCGAGCCTGAGCTCATTTTTTCCACAGGGTTAAATGGTTTCACTT
Source organism: Sepioteuthis lessoniana (assembly GCA_963585895.1). Taxonomy (NCBI): domain Eukaryota; kingdom Metazoa; phylum Mollusca; class Cephalopoda; order Myopsida; family Loliginidae; genus Sepioteuthis; species Sepioteuthis lessoniana. The sequence goes on along the minus strand of OY757946.1, from coordinate 14,806,073 downwards.
ATGTCTATCTAATACAAATACGCTGTTAAATGTAAAAACAGTTCTCTTTCAAACAATTCCGTTTAGCATGCCAACAAATGGTACCATATACCGTTGTATTACTAACAATTCAATTAAACAGCAGTCATTTGTTTACACACAGTTAAATGATCAAATAGTTCTGCTCCAAACAATACCGTTTAGCATAAGTTCAAAGTTAAAATGTCAAGTAATTTTATTTGACCCATAGGTAGGACTCTATCAGGTGCTATCAATCGGGCCTAGAGTGGACCTGGGAGCGATGACAATCAAGGGGTCTCCGCAATCGCCAAAATTCCAGCATTACTGAAGCCTCACCATCAGATTGTTTTGTGTCAAATACAGAACACTCGTTGGGGAGTCTTAGCCTTCTGGAGAGATGCCGTTGGTGTATTCTGCAGCCCCTGCCGACAGGGCAATAAATGGTTAAATAGTTTAATTTGACGTATTTATGGAATCCTATGTCAGAGTAAACCTGGGAGTAATGGCAATGAAGGAGTACTCCACATTTCTAAAAACACCCGGACTGTAGCCTCACCTTCATATGCAGTTTAGTGTTATATTTTTGTGGGAGCCTTACCCATCTCACCATAATGGTCTCTTCTCACCGTTATTAGTACTGAGAGATTTCGCTGCCAGAGAGGCTGATCAATATCAGTGTTATCCGAACAGTACGAGACTTCTTACCTTTTCTATGTAACTCTATCTTTCTTGTGTAATATAATCTGTTATCTAATATCCGTGTTTGTGTTTTCATTAGTGACCCTTTCCGGGGCCACAACATATATTTAGGAGATTCATGATTTGGGTGGGGTCTTTCCCGTCTGTAGATGTGCAGTCAGCATATTCTACTGCATAAGACAACTTGGTGGGGGATGTTAAACATTCACATCCGATATTTCAAGTTACTGGATATATGAAGAACTCCTGTTATTTTTTTAGACCATTGATTTGTATCAATGCTTTTTAACAGGATGGGAATAAATTTAATATCTTAATGTGACTGATTGTTCGTTTTTCTTTTAGAGAAAATTATTTGCTCGGTGGATTTTATTTACATTGAACTTTTACCAGAATTATTGAAATTTAATATTTTATTTTTAAATATTTTATTGGTCTTTATTGGAATTATTTACTACTCCGGATTTACTGGACTGAATAATATCTCATACATATCAATATATATATATATATATATATATATATATGTGTGTGTGTGTGTGTGTGTGTGTGTGTATTTGGGCTGAATTTCTTCATTGATGCATTTTTTATTGAACGACATAGACATGTTTTGTCGACATATTTTTGTATATATATTTTTTTTCAGTTGCCAAGTTGATTTTACGGTGTCCAGTGGGAATTGGATGATGAAATTCCCATAGTAATTGTTACCCAAGTACTTTCTGCCCAATGTTGGGCCATCATCAGGGGTGTGTATATTGCAAAAGAGATGTGACATTTGCATGTACATTACAACTTTGTAAGTGTTTATCATTTATACTGGTGTGTTGTTGAAGCGTTTTATTCGTTTCTTTAAGTAGCAGCATTAGTTAAAGACAGTACATTATTTCTGGATTCAAAATTGATTCTATTGAGTTTGGGTCGTATCATCCTAATATGGAGCGCCACGAGAATTTGTAATTTTTGGTTATTATTTTGTTGTTCTAATGTTGCCGTGTTTTCGGTAAGAATTTTCCGAGAGACTCAGTTTTGGGGCAGGAATGGAAAGAATATATATATATATATATATATATATATATATATATATATATATATATATATATTTAATTATATACAAGAACTGCCGCAAAAAAGCAGTTTTGCTTCCAATAAAGACTTCATCAGATGATAACCCTGGGTTCAAGCATGGTTTCGGGTCCGAAGAATCATTACCACTAACCAAGGGCGCCCCAGCAGTATCTCACTATACTACAAGACTTTATTGGATGGTGTTTGATCTGTACGAATGCCATATCCGTCCAGATGCAGTTACAGCCTTGTTTGGTATTTTTTTTAATATATTCCCTCTTCTTTGCTGGTGAAAGTCCAAGTTTGGTTAAAGATGTAAAGGTTGCGTTCGAAATAAAATCTCGACATCCAATCTAAAGAGGAAATATGTCTGTTGACCAGCCATTCTTAATACACTTATGACGTAGGTCTTCGTACTTTTTCAATTTCCGCTGATGCGCCCAGTCGATGTTGGCCTCGACAGGGATCGTTAATTCAGTAATGATAACTTTCTTTGAATTAACTGACCAAATGACGAGATATAGACGCTGGCGATTTGATGTTGTTTCCGTTGGAAAAGCGAGCTACCGGTCTATGCCAGCAATAATGCTCCAGTCCGTGCAACTATCAAGAAATGTTGCTTTGTGCCTATTATTTCTATGTGGAGTTTTCGAAACGTTTCCTTCTTTAACAAATTGTATACTTGTTTTTATACATGGAATTTTATTGACAGTTTCACAACACATTTTTGCAATCTCAGCAATAATCCCTAAGATTTCATTATGTCTCCACGTGTAAATTCTTTGGGAATACTGACATCCAGTTAGAACGTGTTTGAGATTAGCAACCTTCCCACATGCTTTGCAAAGGTTGGATGTACTTAACCCCCAGAGTTTTAAATTTACTGGTGTAGGTAATATGTCATAAACTGCCTTCATGAGGAAACCTAATTGTTTAGGCTCCATTTGCTTGATGTCGCTCCATGTGATGGTCCTGTCTTTGGAGTTTTCCCACCTATTCCATGCACTATATATATATATATATATATATATACATGGTGCATACAATAAGTTTCCACACTTTTTTTTATCGGTATTCAAAATTGTCGTAGACTCTTGAAAACTCAGTATGTTATTGCTATACATCTTATGAGATGACTGACAATTTTTTTTTATTTCAGCTTCAAATCAATAGCTACAGCAGCAATTAGAATACACCCTACTAAAGCCTGGTTGTCACAGATGGTGAAATTCAAAAATGCAATCTGGACGTGAGGACACTTTAGAAGAACGATATGCAATAAAATTCTGTTTTAAACTTGGAAAAAATGCCCCAGAAACGTATGGATTGCTTCAGACTGCTTTTCGACCATCTTGCACGAATCGAGCTTCAGTTTTTGAGTGGCATAAGAGATTAAAGGAAGGCAGGGAATCTGTGAGGGATAATGAGAGGTGTGGGAGGAGTAAGGAAGTCAATACACCAAAGTTGATTTGCCAAAGAGTTAGGGTTAGGGTTACTATGTTGAGGTTTTAAGGGAGTTCAGAAAGAGATTCCGTCGGAAGAGGCCAAGCAATCTTCAAATCGGGTCAGTAGCATTTCCACCAGGACAATGGACCAGTCCACAACTCCATCTTTGTCACAGACTATTTGACCAAGATGGGCATCAAGACAGTTCCTCACTCTTCCTATACTCCAGACGTTGTTCCCTGTGACTTTTGCTTATTCCCTAAGCTCAGAGGCTGTCATTATGAGACAATTGAGGAGATGAAAGAGGCTGTGACAAAGGTCATTGACAAGCTCACAAAAGAAGACTTCCATGGGGCCTTGCCGAAGTTGTTGGAACGGTACAACAAGTGCATTGCAGCCGGAGAAGATTACTTCGAAGGGACTAGAGTGTCATGTGTGTACTATCAATAAAAGTGCCCATACGAAAAAAGTCCAGAAACTTATCTAATGAGCCTCGTATATATATTGTATGAGTACACACACACACACACACACACACACACACACATATATATATATATATATATATATATATATATATATATATATATTGTAAATGTGTTAGTGTGTATCTGTTTATTAGTGTTGCTAGAAAAAATTCGGCTACATAAAGACAGGCAATGATTCAAGAAATCAATAAATAAAAAAATAAACAAAAGAAATGAATAAAATTAAAATATATTATGCACCTTGCCAGGAATTATAGAAAGCACATTAAACATAAATAAATAAATAAATAAAAGCATATTTATTTTGTTGTATCTGAAATTCTGGAGGACCTTTAAAATACTTTATTTTCTTTTAATTCAATATCCTCTTCTCCGTATGGTGCTGTGATTGCAGACGACTACTCCTTGAGTAACGAGCTCGTTCAAAAAAAAAAGTCTGCAACGCTTTAGAAAAACTCCAACGTCTTTGACGTTATTCATCTTGACAGATGTTTCTTAAATGCTAAACTTCAGTCTGAAGACAGAAGTCATGGCGCCATTAGAAAAAAAAATGAAGAAATCCCTGCTTCTTTCATTCGGTTTTAATCTTGCATCTGATTAAATACACAAACAGTGTTGATACTTGAAGAGGGTGTAGCACATTTTGCTTAGCGTTCTAGTCGCTCTTATGAATACCTTGCAGCCACTAATTTCGACAGATGTGGACGAGGATGGACTGGTAAAGCTCCCCCTGGTGTGCAAAGATTATTCTGGATGAAAGGTAAGAGGACAACTAAAGACGCAAATCTGTAGTAAAAAAGACATGATAAGAAAAGAAGCGTAAAATGGAGGACTTATTCGGAGCTGACTGTGAAGTCACATCTAAAAGATTATTTCTCGTTTGATTGCAGCTATTTAGCTGAGTCAGAACTGATCAACATTCGAATATTTAAGCACTTAGTACTAGAAACAGTTTCTTGGCCGAATGCCCTAATTTTCAAAACTGCGAAAAGTTTTGAAAATACCCCCCACCAAAAAAAAAAAAAAAAAACGAAAAAAAGTGGTAGCACATAAAAAGAAAGATGATAGAAATGGGAAAAATGAAAGAAGGGAGGAAATAAAAAGGGCAAAAATGGAAAAGAAAGGAAGGGAGGAATCCTACAAAGAAAGAAAAAGACATTGAAAGAAATTAAAAAAGAAAAGAAAGAAAGAAAGAAAGAAAGAAAGAAAGAAAGAAAGAAAGAAAGAAAGAGAGGTGTTACCTCTCCGGGTCCAAAGCTCTTTGGGTATGATCCCCACAACGAGTATCTGAGATATCACATTAAACAGGCTCCAGTAATGCTGGATCTTTGGGGAATGTGGAATACCCCTTCCTTACTACTGCTCCTTGGTTTACTCTGACCCAGAGTGGTAGCATCTGACAAGGTCCTATCTATGGGGTCAGATGCAAATGTCTGACATCGAAAATGATAGCAAACAAATGCTAAACTGAATTGTAAGAAATGTTTAATCATTTAACTGTATGTAAACTAATCTCTGATGTTTAATTGAATACGTAGCAATATTTGAAACCATTTAAATTTGGTGATTCATGATTAATTGAATTGTTAGAAAGAGAATTGTTTGATCCTTTAACTGTATGTATCTAAAAATGTGTTCAAAAATCATATATTCAATATATAAGTAAAAACAGGATTTGATATTCAATAACCAATAATGGTTGATACGCCAGAAAACCAAATCAAACCAAACCAAATCCTATATATTTAATATATATGTATAAAGAGGATTTGGCATTAAATAACCTACAATGGTTGATATGCCATAAAACCTAACCAAACCAAATCCTATATATTTAATATATATGTATAAAGAGGATTTAGCATTAAATAACCTACAATGGTTGATATGCCATAAAACCTAACCAAACCAAATCCTATATATTTAATATATATGTATAAAGAGGATTTAGCATTAAATAACCTACAATGGTTGATATGCCATAAAACCTAACCAAACCAAATCCTATATATTTAATATATATGTATAAAGAGGATTTAGCATTAAATAACCTACAATGGTTGATATGCCATAAAACCTAACCAAACCAAATCCTATATATTCAATATATATGTATAAAGAGGATTTGGCATTAAATAACCTACAATAGCTGATATCCCATAAAACCTAACCAAACCAAATCTTATATATTTAATATATATGTATAAAGTGGATTTGGTAATAAATGACCTACAACGGTTGATATGCCATAAAACCCAACCAAACCAAATCAAATATATTCAATATATATTTATCAAGAAGATTTGGCATTAAATAACCTACACTGGTTGATATGCCAAAAAACCAAACCAAACTAAACCAAGCCAAAGTTCCAATATTACTGGATCTCCACCATTAGATTGTTTATTTTCATATCCAGAACACTCGTTTGTGGGGGGTCTTACCCATCTACTGCAACCTTCATAGAAGGACAGTAATAGTATTATTTTACACATTGCTGGGTGAGATAAGAGGGTCCATACATTTCCTAGGGGCATTAGTCCCAAAGTGAACTCAGTAGTGAGAATAGAGTTCGAACTCGCTTACTATGATGTCTCAGTCCAGCATGTTAGCCACTACATCACAAAAATTAGATGAGTGTTTAGAATAATAACATAACGATTTGCACACAAGGTAATACTTTAGTAATAAGACATTCATTTTTAGTATTTCAGGGTTACAAAAAATACTCACTTTCTTCTGGCCCAGTTGGATGGGGCTGCAGAATACACCGACTGCATCTCTGCAGAGAGGTAAGACACCCCCAACGAGTGTCCAGTGGCTCAGTCAGCTGGGGCTGCAGGATATACGGATTGCATCTCTGCAGAGAGGTAAAACTCCCCAAACGAGTTTCGTATGGCTCAGTCAGCTGGGGCTGCAGAATACACCGACTGTATCTATGCAAAGAGGTAAGACTCCCCCAAACGAGTGTCCTATGGCTCAATCAGATGGGGCTGCAGAATACACCGACTGTATCTGCAGATAGGTAAGACTCCCCAAACGAGTTTCGTATGGCTCAGTCAGCTGGGGCTGCAGAATACACCGACTGCATCTCTGCAGAGAGGTAAAACTCCTCAAACGAGTTTCGTATGGCTCAGTCAGCTGGGGCTGCAGAATACACCGACTGTATCTATGCAAAGAGGTAAGACTCCCCAAAACGAGTGTCTTAATTATGACACTAAACAATTTGATGGTGAAGCTTCAGTAATGCTTGATTTTTCAGGAATGTGTAGTAACCCTTTATTACCATCACTCCCAGGTCCACTCTGACCCGATGTGGTAGCACCCAACAGGATTCTATCTATGGGTCAAATAGAACTAAACTGTGTTCTTATGTTAAACTGAATTCAGCCGATTGGCTTAATGAGTAGATTGTTCACCAATGGTCTGGGAGATCGGGGTTCAATCCCCGGTGGAGTTATACTAAAGACTCAAAAATGCTACTTGATGCTGTCTTGTTTAACACTAAGCACTATAAGGTGAGGATCAAGAGTAAAGTGGAGCAATCCTGGGAATGGAGTAGCGCCCCCTTACACCTCGGTGTAGCAGATATTAGATAACAGACTATATTACACAAGAAAGATAGAGTTACATAGAAAAGGTAAGGAGTCTCGCACTGTTCGGATAACACCGATATTGATCAGCGGTATTTGTTGCTCGCCCCACCAAACGAGCAAGTGTGGCACAAGGTCTTTTTTTAGGTGGGTCCGGGCGTTAGATAACAAGACTTGAATCCTTTTAACTGTGTGCAAGCAAATGAACTCTGACTTGTTTAAAAATGTTTCCAACAAACAATTTGTTTACATATCGTATGTATTTAGTATATATGTCTAAACCAGATTTGGCATTAGATAACCCACAAGGCTTGATATGCCATAATACACAACTAACCAACCAACCAATTGTTAGGGCCCGACAGCAAGTAATTAGATGAGTGGATATGAGAGTAATTAAAGGGTTACTCCACACTCCCCAGACCTCGAGGTACAGAACATCATCACGGAATGTAGTTTAGTTAGGTTTTGTAGGGTTTTATGGCATATCAAACCTTGTAGGTTATTTAATGCCAAATCCTCTTTATACATATATATTAAATATATATTATTTGGTTGGGTTGGGTTTTATGGCATACCAAACATTGTTGGTTATTTAATACCAAATCCTCTTTATACATATATATTAAATATAGAGGATTTGGTTTGTTTGGGTTTTATGGCATATCAACCTTAGTAAGTTATTTAATGCCAAATCCATTTGTGTAAAATAAACAGCTCTATTTCAAACAATCACAGTTTAGACCAAGTACACAGTTTAATTGTCAAAAACATTTCTATTTCTAGATATTCAGTAAAGGCAAACAGTTCTATTTCAAACAATTCAGTTTAGTATTAGTATTCCTTTTGGTAACGCAGTTAAATGTCAAAACAGTTCTATTTCAAAAGACCCAGTTTAGCATTAGTTGGCAGTTTCAATGTCAAAACAGTTCTATTTCAAGCAATTTACTGTATCATTGGTACGCAGTTTTAGTTCTATTCGACTCATTGATATTACCCTATCAGGTCCTACAATTCAGGGTCAGAGTGGATCTGGGAGCGATGGCAATGAAGGTATACTCCATATTCCTCTGAGCTCCAGTATGACTGGAATTTCGCCCGCATATTGTTTAATGTCATATCTTGGACATTCATTGGGGGGTCTTAACCCTCTGCAGAGATGCACTCGGTGTATTCAACAGGCCCTAGCTGACTGATTAAGGTTTGGTTTGGTTTTATGACATATCAACCATTATTGGTTATTTAAAGCCAAATCTTTTTTATTCATGCATATTAGATACATGATTTGTATCTAATTAATTTATTTTTTAAATGAGTCTAAAGTAATTTATTCACACACGTGTATTACTATTCTTTCTACATAGTTAAATAGTTTCAATTATTGCAATCTAACATAAAGTATTCTATTCAACAGTATTTATTCTTGCCCAGTCGGCTAGGGATATAGAATACACCGACTACTTCTCTGCAGAGGGGTAAGAACCCCACCAAACGAGTGTCCTGATATGACACTAAACAATCTGATGGTAAGGTTCCAGCAATGCTGGAGCTTTGGGGAATGCGGAGTACCCCAGTCATTGCCATCGCTCCCAGGTCCACTCGGGCCTGGAGTGGTAGCACCTGATAATGGGTCCAATCTATGGGTTAAATAGAACTAACACCATACTTATGTTAAACTGAATTGTTTGAGTAAACTGAATAGCTTGAAATAGAAATGTTTTTGACAATTAAACCGTACTTACATTTACACTGCATGCTTATGCTTAACTGAACTATTTGAAATAGAACTGTTTTTTGACATTAAAACTGTATTTACACTTGACTGAATTGTTACATATAACTGCTTGAATAGTTTGAAATTGAAATGTTTTTGACAATTAAACTGTGTACTTATGATTAACTGAATTGTTTTAAATAGAACAGATTATTTACATAAAAATGGATTTGGCGTTATATAACCTACAAAGGTTGATATGCCATAAAACCCACCACACCAGTACTCATTCGTTTACTCACAGTTAAACGGTTCCAAGTATTGCTGTGTATCACTAAAGATTCAATAAGACATCAGTCATTTGTTTACATACAGTTAAATGATCAAACAGTTTTACTTCTAACAATTCAAGTCGTTTCTTTCCAAACGGTTCTATTTGACCCATAGATAAGACTCTATCAGGTACTACCACTCCAGGCCAGAGAGGGCCTGGGAGTAATGGCAATGAAGGAGTACTCCACATTCCCCAAATCTCAAGCATTACTGGAGTCTCACCATCAGATTGTTTAGTGTCATAGCCAGGACACTCGTTGGGGGGTATATTTCTCTGCAGAGATGCAGTCAGTGTATTCTACGGCCCCAGCCAATTGAGTTTCGTCCTTTCGCTCTCAGTTAAATGGTTCCAAGTATAGTTGTGTATCACTAACAATTCAATCAAATATCAGTGATTTGTTTACATACAGTTAAATGATCAAACAGTTCTATTTCTAACTATCAAATTTAGCGTAAGTCATTTGTTTGTTCTCATTTTAAATATCAAACAGTTCTATATAACCCATAGATGGGATTCTATCAGGTTATACTACTCCGAGATTGAGTGGACCTGGGAAAGATGAAAGGGTACTCCACATTCCCCTAAGCTTCAGCATTACTGGAACCTCACCATCAGATTGTTTTTTGACATACCCAAAAGATCCATTTTAGTTGAGGGAGTGTGTGGGGGTTCTTCCTACTCTACCGGGGCTATAGTCATAGTATTCTTGGCTCTGCCGTCAGGGCTTAAAAATGGACAAGACAAGGTCGCCTAAATGTAGCAAAAAAAAAAAAAAAAAAAAAATAGAAAAAAGAAAAAGGAAAATGGCGTGTGTGATATACATGTTGAACCAGTAACGACTCAGTGTGTTTTAGAGTGACAGTCAATCAATCTTTATCGTAGTTTGAAATGAAGCAGACGACAGGCGGACAGTTTTTGAGCGAGCAGGATTCATATAGGGACGCGATTAGAAGAAAAGGGATCGTATCCGGTTCCGGCATTTACGACTGAAAAATGGCTGCAACAAAAATGAACAAATAAAGAATGAAAAGAGTAAAAAAGAAGAAAAAAATAAACACAAAACAAAGAAAAAGAAAACGTTTCCCCAGCAATGGCGGCCGTTTTCTACGAGTGCCTTGATTAACTAAGTGGAAATACTTGATGGCGGGAAATAGATGAGTGATTTTTGATGGGCAGAATGGATGGAGAACTATTGGCCGGCAGTGATACCAGGATTAATTTCCTGCGTGGAAATAATCTCTCGGCTTTTTATCATTATATATATATATATATATATATATATATATATATATATATGTATATATGTGTGTGTTTGTGTGTGTATGGTTAGGCAGCAATCTTTCATTTAAGCATGTTTGATTAAATAATAAAAAGACTTTGTCTATATAATTTTTTAGGATCCTTTCAAGTTTCTTGACAAGTGTTTTGGTTTTAGGTTGGAGTTGGTCGATGTATTTACCGAAATTGTTCCGTGCGCTTTCGGACCTTTCATAAACCATCATCGGGGGTTGTTTGCAAGTGTAAAGAAGTATAAAAAAGTTTTTAATGTTTTTTATAACATTACAAAAATTATGTAGACGTATAGATGCGTTAAACTGAAATGCTGATGACATCTAAAGTTTTAAAACAGAACGTTATCAACAGAATATGTGCCAAGAATAAGTTTGTTATATATCTATATGCACACACACACACACACACACACACACACACACACATATATATATATATATATATATATATATATATATATATATACTAATCTAATATCTACCAGCATTCACGGTACCAGAAAAAAAACGAAAAAAAAAAAACCCTCGCCAGGAACCAGAGATAAAAGTATCTCGAATCACCGCCCGGGGTAAAAAAGAAAAAAAATATTGGTCAAAAAGAAAGAAAAGGCTAACCTTGTCCGACCCCTTAAAAAAAATCAAGGTATACGCAGTCAGTTGGTCAAAAGAAAACTAAAAACCTTCCGCGAATCCTGCAATGCTAAAATTACAAAAGTGCCCAACACAAGTGGAGCCAATTATAAAATTAACTTAAATCGCGAGTTGGAAATCTTCTACTCTTGAGTTGGAGTTAAGCTTCCTGATGATCCGATAAGGTGAAACTTTAGTAGAAGATTTCCAACTCGCGATTTAAGTTAATTTTATATATATATATATATATATATATATATATATATATATATATATATATATATAAGGTCGAAATAGCTGTTCACTGTTCCGTATGTCACATGTCGGTGTTATTTTTCTAGTTATGGTAATTTAATTAATATAATACCAATTCCTCTACTTATAAATATAATCTAATTCTAGCCCATGAGGTTAAAGTGTATGCAGATGCATTACGTCGACTCGGGAAGACGCAGCACTAGAGGTGGTCGTGTCCTCTGTCCGGAAAAAATAGTTTCAAGACACATTAGATCATGTTGTCGCGCACTCCTAGTTGATTTGGCATCATTTATGTAGGGCATAGAGTGGTGGTCCAGTGGTAGAGTTTCGCTTTCTGCATTCTGTAGTTGCCGGTTCGATCTCCAGTGGTGGAGATCACGGTATGCACTGATGATGAGATCCAACAAGGTCGAAACAGCTGTTTAGTGTTCCGTATGTCGCATATAGGTCATTGCCGAATTTTCTAGTCATGGTAATTTAATCAATATATATATATATAAGCAGGTTTGATTGAATAATAAAGACACATTTTGTTTAAATAATTTTATCAAAATGCTTTCAAGTTTCCTGATAAGTGTCTTGGTTTCAGGGTGGAATTGGAGGATGTCTTTACCAAAATTGTCCCGAACGCCTTCGGACCTTTCAGAGGCCATCGTCAAGGGTTGCTTGCATGTATAGAAAGTGTTTTTAAAGAGTATTTTAAGGTTTTTATAAAATAACAAAATTACGTAAACGCAGAGTTGGATAAAACTGAAATGCTGATGAGTTTAAAAAATAAAATACTTTCCACAGAAATAGAATATATCAAGAAATATGGAATATTTAAAAAGAAAAGAATAAACGGTATTTCAAAACAATGTCACTATTTTCAAAATTAATTATATTAATTTTAGTTTTTTTTGTTTTTATACGAGGTGAATACGATAAGTTTCCACACTTTTTTTGTATGGGCATTTAGAATTGTTGTAAACCCTTGGAAATTCAGTATGTTATTGCTATACATCTTATGAGATGACTGATGAATTCTTATGATTTCAAGTTCAAATGAACAGCTACAGCAGCAATTTGAATACACTCTACTAAAGCCTGATTGTCACAGCTGGTGAATTTCAAAAATGCAATCTGACGCTTTAGAAGAACAATATGCAATAAATTATGTTTTAAACTTGAAAAAAATGCCCCAGAAACGTATGGAATGCTTCAGACTGCTTTTGGAGCAACTTGCATGAATCGAGCATCAATTTTTGAGTGGCTGAAGAGATTCAAGGAAGGCAAGGAGTCTGTGAGGGATGATGAGAGGTTTGGGAAGAGTAAGGAAAGCAATACACCAGAGTTGATTAGCCAAAGGGTTAGGGTTAGGGTTACTATGTTGAGGTTTTAAGGGAGTTCAGAAAGAGATTCCGTCGGAAGAGGCCAGCACTCTTCAAATCGGGTCAGTGGCACTTCCATCAGGACAATGCACCAGTTCACAACTCCATCTTTGTCACTGACTATTTGACCAAGATGGGCATCAACACAGTTCCCCACCCTCCCTATAGTCCAGACGTTGCTCCCAGTGACTTTTGGTTATTCCCTAAGCTCAGAGGCTGACGTTATGAGACAATTGAGGAGATGAAAGAGGCTGTGACGAAGGTCATTGACACGCTCACACAAGAGGACTTCCATGGGGCATTGTAGAAGTTGTTGGAACAGTACAAGTGCATTGCAGCCGGAGGAGATTACTTGGAAGGGGACTAGAGTGTCATGTGTGTACTACCAATAAAAGTGCTCATACGAAAAAAGTCTGGAAAGTTATCGTATGTCTTCGAGGGTTTGTAGTTATAGCTTATTAATTTCGTGTGCAATTATAGTGGTGTTTTCAACTATAATATTTTATTTGGATTTTAAGATGAAAGGCTATGGAGCTAGAATCATCAAGGTGCATTGTAAACCGTCTTGAAAGAATTGTTGTGGTAAGACTAACATACGTATTATTTTCTTTGGAGTCACAGTATCTCACGAGACATTTGAACATATATACGACTTTTGTCTTATTAAGAAGTTCGGTAGAGGTGGGAGTGTTATTAGAAATAATTAGGTTGGAGGTTTTAAATTTGTTTAAGTAAATGGTAAATCTTAGTTTTTTAGAAGGGTCGGTAGGGAGAACATATTTTAGAAAACATTTTTTATTATATGTTCATCTATCTTATAATTACTCTGAAAGGTTTATTGATTGTTTATGGTTTAGGGTATTGTCTATGTTATGTTGTTCAGTTTTATGAAAGAAATGTTTAATTTTTGTGTGAATAATGTAGTTGGGAAACCCATTATTATATTTACCAAACCCTCCACTCGGGCAGGATATGACACAAGGTCAATCTTTTAAGCGGAGTTTAACAGGTTTGAATTCAGAGTTTTCCTTCTCCCAGACTAGTTGCCTCAACAAGGCTGAAGAACCTAGTCTGTCCTACTATTTACCCATAGCTGGAGGGAGAATAATTGGATTCATACCTTTCCCAAGGGTATTAGTGCTATGGGAAATGCAATCAGTCTCGTCCAGGATTTGTGTCGCCGAGTCCATTTCCTGCGAGGATAACCATTACACCACGGGAAACCCATTATTGATAAGGGTTTGTTTTATATTTTTAAGTTCGTTAGGGAGATAGTTTAAGAGGAGGATTATCGCTTAGCTCTGGAAATGAGTGTTTTTATGATTGTCCTTTAATAACGGAAATGGCATTCACTATGAAAATTGAGGGTGCAGGGATTAATGTTGGTAGGTTTTTTATTAGTGGAGGTGGTAAATCAGTCAATATTGCTTGTGTCTATTTTTACACCAAGAAATGGGATTTAATTTTTGATATTGATTTCTTGTGTGAAATTGAGAACAGAATTATTTTGAAAGGTCTGTTGTATTATGCTAATTTCATAAGTGTTATTAGTGAGAAGAAGTATGTTGTCAGCGTACCTTAAATGAATATTAGGTTTATTGATGGTATTAAAAACCTAAAACCAATAGAATTTATTTTGAAAATAGCGACAATGTTTTGAAATGCCTTTATTTATTTAGTTTTTAAATATTCCGTATTTCTTGATAATATTCTATTTCTGTTGATAGCGTTGACAAATTCATCAGGATATCAGTTTTAGCCAACTTTGCGTTTACGTATAAAAATAACTGAAAGAAATCTTTCAGAATACTCTTTATTAAAGCAAGCAACCCCGGATGATAGCCTATGAAAAGTCCGAAAGTGCTCGGAACAATTTTGGTAAATTTCATCCCCCAATTCCGACTTGGAACCAAGACACTTACCAGGAACTTGAAAGGATCTTATTAAAATTGGATAGACAAAATGCGTCTTTATTGTTTAATCAAACAGGTTTATATATATATATATATATATATATATATATATATATCTGCCTACTCTTGCGTACTTGATGCCCCTCCCCCACATCAGGAACACGATGCGCTACAAGGTCAATTTTTACCGGAGTCGAACAGGTTTCAATTCAATTTTTTTTCTTCTTATGCTTTGGTTGCTATACCCAGATTAAAAAGCCCAGTCTCTCCAACTTCTTATCCATAGCCGGAGGGAGAATATTTGGCTTCATGCCTTTCCTAAGGAAATTAAGAAATTAAGCAATAGATCTAAATTACTTTTTCTAGTTTTATAATTTCTTCTGTGTTAACATTACAAAAATGTTCTGCTATGGCTCTTCTTTATCAGTCAAGCTTAGAACCTTTTGAACGACCCCACCGTATATATATATATATATATATATATATATATATATATATATATATACGAAGGGCATACGATAAGTATCCAGACTTTGTTTTTGTACAGGCATTTAAAATTGTCGTAAACTCTTGAAAACTCAGTATGTTATTGCTATACATCTTATGAGATGACTGACCAATTATTATGATTTCAGGTTCAAATGAACAGACTTAAGAGAAAATTATTTGCTCTGTGGATTTTATCTACACTGAGCATTTTACCTGGGTTATTTAAATTTAATATTCTATTTTTTAATATTTTATTGGTCCTGATTGGAATTATTCCCTACCTCATATTGGATTGAATAATAATAATAATAATAATAATAATAATAATAATGATAATAATAATAATAAATATATTATATATATATATATATATATATATATATATATATATATATATATATATATATTCAATTCCTGGGATATAGACTGTGACCCTTGGTTTCACGGAGTTTTTTGCAAAACACCAATCATCAGGCAGTTAAGAAGTGTTAAGAAGTTAAGTTATATTACACTTGGTTCGACACGTACCCACAAAGTGATTTAGTGTCAACCAACACTCTTATCATATGCACCTCGTATATATATATATATATATATATATATATATATATATATATATATATATATATTGCTTTTTTACATTTTTCTCATTTATTCAATTTTATCTCGTCGTATAGTTTTGCTCTTTCACATCGTGACTTACTGTAGGAAAGAGACACAATTTTTGAAAGTTCACCATTGCTTTCAAACATCTCGAAATTCCCTAACGGTTAAATACGAACTCTTTCAATGGCAACTGCCCGAAGGAAATGACGTTCAAATCTGTGAAATGCACTTTAGTCAGCGTCGGTTTTAACAAATGAAATAAATTGTGTCAGGAAGGTTTTTATTTGTGGAGGTCATAGGTAAGTGAATTGGAAAGAAGAGCGATGTTGACAGGGGGTGTTGTTCGGATTTGGGCGAGAAATTTTCAAGGTGTTGATAAAATGGTGATTTTATTGGGTGTCTGTGATGTCTGTTGACAAGGGAACGCTGAGAATATGGAGTTTAATGAACGAACAGAAAGAAACAGGTTGATGTAAAAAATATGAACTGACTGAGAGATAAATAGATATGATGTTGGTCATTTAAAACCAAAACCTGTTAATATATATATACAGAGAGAAAGAGAGAGAGAGAGAGAGAGAGAGAGAGAGAGAGAGAGAGAGAGAAGAGAGGTATGAAAAGATGAGATAGATTGATAGATATGAACAGACTGTGAACGATAGACAGATACATTAATAGATATGTTAGTTATTAAATGCTAAACCCAGTTTATATATATATATATATATATATACAAACACACACACACAGAGAGAGAGAGAGAGAGAGAGAGAGAGAGAGAGAGAGAGAGAGAGAGAGAACAAGAAAAAGAGAATGGGAAGGTGGGAGGCAGAGAGCTACACATGAACAGATTGTGATAGATTGATAGATTAATATGAACAGAGATATGCGTGGTGCCTTCATTAGACTCTTGAAAACTCAGTATGTTATTGCTATACATTTAATGAGATGACTGCCTAATTTTTATGATTTCAGATTCAAATCAACAGCTACAGCAGCTATTGGAATACACCCTACTAAAGCCTGATCGTCACAGCTGGTGAATTTCAAAAATGCAATCTGGACGTGAGGACATTTTAGAAGAATTATATGCAATAAAATTCTGTTTTAAACTTGGATAAAATGCTACAGAAACGTATGGAATGCTTCAGACTGCTTTTGGAGCCTCATGCATGAATCGAGCATCAATTTTTGAGTGTCATAAGAGATTCAAGGAAGACAGAGAGTCTGTGAGGGATGATGAGAGTTGTGGGAGGAGTAAGAAAGTCAATACACCAGAGTTGATTTGCCAAAGGGTTAGGGTTTGGGTTACTATGTTGAGGTTTTAAGGGAGTTCTGGCAGCACTGGCATGATCTACATGAACTGGATTCCCACTGGACAGACAGTCAATGAGGAATACTATGTTGAGGTTTTAAGGGAGTTCAGGAAGAGATTCCGTCGGAAGAGGACAGCACTCTTCAAATCTGGTCAGTGACATTTCCACCAGGACAATGCACCAGTCAACAACTGCATCCTTGTCGCAGACTATTTGACCAAGATGGGCATCAAGACAGTTCCTCACCCTCCTTATAGTCCAGACGTTGCTCCCTGTGACTTTTGGTTATTCCCTAAACTCAGAGGCTGTCGTTATGAGACAATTGAGGAGATGAATGAGGCTTTGACGAAGGTCATTGACACACTCACACAAGAGGACTTGCAGAAGTTGTCGGAACAGTACAAAAAGTGCATTGCAGCCAGAGGAGATTACTTGGAAGGGGACTAGTGTTTCATGTGTGTACTATCAATAAAAGAGCTCATACGAAAAAGTCTGGAAACTTATTTAATGATCCTTGTATATATATATATATATATATATACACACACACACACACACACACATATATATATATATATATATATATACAAGATTTAGCATTAAATACTTAACATATCTATCTATCTATCTATCTATCGATAGATAGATGGAATTCAAGCAGAAAATAGAAGCGACCAGAAAATGACAACGATGATTTATCAAAGGTAAAAGAAACATGAAGTTAGATAGCTTGGTAGGGAGTGAATTATATGGATGTAAAGATATACAGTAGCGTCCAAAACTAAGGGACAAAATTTTAAAATCTAATATTTGTTTGAAACTAACAACTGTGAAAAGCTGAAATTTTCACAACTGGTAGTTGTTATCATCCATAATAACACTCTAAAATTTGAATCATTTGCAAAGGATAGAAAAAGAATTATAACAATTATTTATCTATTTTCAAAATAGGATCGTCTAAAAGTAGGGGACAAAATTGAGAAAAACAATGTAAACAGTAGGCTATATTCAATTTTTTTTATTTCCTCTAAAGAATAAGTCTTACTTAGTCATTTGTAAACGTTGCATCAGCCGGCACCATGGCGAAACGCCAAAAACTTGATTACTCTGAGACAAGCTATTGTGAAGCTACACAAGAAATGCGCACCATTAGAGAGATTTCAGAGAAAGTGAAACGTTCCCAGAGTGTTGTAGGCAGGGTTGTTAAATCCTACAATGATACTGGCAAAATAGTTAGTGCTTTTAAAACCGGTAGACCCTGCAAAACTTCGGCAAGAGAAGATCGAATAATGCAGCGTATGTCATTAAAGAACCGTTTTAAGTCTTGCACAGAAATTAAAAGGGTTTAAAATTGTTATAATTCTTTTTCTATCCTTTGCAAATGATTCAAATTTTAGTGTGTTATTATGGATGATAACGACTACCAGTTATTTCTAACAAATATTAGGTTTTAAAATTTTGTCCTTTAATTTTGGACGCTACTGTATATTGATAGAGATTGAGAGAGAGAGAGAGAGAGAGAGAGAGAGAGAGAGAGAGAGAGAGAGAGAGAGAGAGAGATGAGTTGCTGCTTAGATAGATAGATGGATTGATTGATATAAACGGATCAAGATAGATAGATAGATATGAACGGATTCAGATATATATATATATATATATATATATATATAGATAGATACGGAGAAAGATAGATATGAACAGGACACAGTTGTATCTATCTTAAGATAGATTGATCGATAGATATTTTTCGTTTTTAATATTTTTATTTTTTTACATCCCTTTATATGAATGCCATTATAATATATTTTATGAGCAGAAGCAGTGAATATAATACAATATATATATATATATATAGAGAGAGAGAGAGAGGGAGGGGGAGAGGGAGAAATGGTAAATTTTGCTGAATCTGAGAAGATGACAAAATTGCCCAGTCGACTGGAGTTGTATAATACATCGAATGCATCACTGCAGAGGGGTATAACCCCCAGCGTCTAACGAGTGTCCGAAATATGACATTAAACAATCTTATCGTCGTGTTTCAGTAATGCTGGAGCTTTGGGGAATGCGGAGTACCCCTTCATTACTATCGCTCCTAGGTCCACTTTGGCCCAGAGTGGTAGCATCTGATAGGGTCCTATTTATTAGTCAAATAGAACTAAACTCCGTACTTATGCTAAACTGAATGATTTGAAATAAAACTGTTTTTGTATGCTAAACTGAATTGACTGAAATAGAACTGTTGTGACTGAGTATAAACAAAAACTATACTTATACTAATCTGAATTATTTTAATTAGAACTGTTTGACTAAACTGAATAGCTTGAAATAGATATGTTTTTGACAATTAAACTGTATACTTATGCTAAGCTGAATTGTTTGAAATAGAGCTGATTATTTGAATAAAAATGGATCTGGTATTATATAACCTACAAAGCTGGAAGAAAGCCCATTTTATTTAATCTCAGAGATCAGAATTCCATCTGATGGACAATCTGTTAATGTAACGGATAATAATAATAAACGGATGTGTGAAATAGACATAGGGAATCCGAAAACACGAAAAACTTTACGACTTCTTAGTTCAAGCACGAAACTTTATTACCTTTCACTTAAAGGTTATTCGACATGAGGAGAGAGAGACTCAATCTTTCTATGCTGACTGCTTTTACATCGTCAGCTCTCAACCCAACCAACGCGCGGCGTTCGTAGCACACAAATTTGTCTGGCTTCGCCCAGCTCTGAATGTCGACTCTCTCGTTCGGAGGCAGAAACGCAACTCATTGCTTTTTCTCAAATCCTCCAAATCCTCAGACCACGCTTCCGGTGCATGACGTCATTCACACCCTCTGGTCTCAATCCCTATCTGGGGTTTTATTTTGACATCTGTGAATGACGCATCCTACCCGCACGCGCGTGAAAACCTGCGCTCATGTTGCACCTAACTAACCCATGCACTGAGCCGAAAGGTTCTCATCCTCACTAGCAGCTTGGTACTATTTACCATCCCCTCCGCTCGGGCAGGATATGACACAAGGTCGATTTTTAAGCAGCTTGGTCAACATATAATACAACATTATAATACACGAGTACTTAAGATAGGTACGAACCTCATTATCTCACGCAGGTAGTATCACTGCTGTTCTTCCTACAAGGATGAGTTTAACAAGAAATAACCAACGAAGGTTAATATGCCATTAAAACTAAGACATTTTTGAAGATGACACTCACTGGCGATGGACAATAGGTTTATTATGAGAATCTTTATCAAAGAAACGAAGTAGCTTAATGGAAAGTGGAGTGGAATAACAGAGTTCAAATATTGTGTGTATTCCATTCCGTCGTTATGGGAGGGAATATAAAGGCGAAACTTACTGCCCCTAGAAGGTAAAGTTGCAGGAACATCAAAAAACCGTAGTCTGAAGAGAGACAACAAAATCTGACATAGCTGATCACATATGGAGGGAAAAGCATGTCACCAAACCTTGTGGAATGAGTAAAAGTAAAGTTGGCGACCATAGTCGAGGGTGACCCGAAGGCTCCCTTTTCGATAGCTACTACACCAAGGTGTAGGGGAGGGCGCTACTCCTTCCCAGGTTTGCTCTACTTTACCCTTGATCCGTACCTTATAAAGCTGAGTGTTAAGCAAGGAGGCATCAAGTACCATTTTTTGAGTCTTTCGTATGACTCGACCTGGGATTGAACCCAGGTCTCCCGGGCCATTGGCGAACTCTCTAACTGCTAGGCAGATTAATAGATAGGCAACAGCATTTGAATAAGAAGTAACCAAAACGGCGGTTTTGAATGGAATGAAAATCTTTATAAAATCAAACAAATACTATTGTCGCCAACAGCGTGAAAGTGACTAAAAATATCTAAAACTACCGGGTGGAATGATAAAATTGTCGCCCAAGAAAAGACGATATGATTCCATCTCCGTTTAATAAAAAACCGGTTTTCTTTTTTTTTTTTTTTTTTTGTTGCAAACCTTCTCCTAGTTGGCCAGTTGTGTACAAATCCCAAGAGTGATAGGAGCCTTCTATCATGTCTGAAAGGGAAACAATGTTCAACGAGCGAGATCAGAGATGTGCCGCAGTACAAGTCATGCTCTCTACCGATCCAAGTTATGACAACAGAACCATTGCCAGGACTCTCAAAATACATATCCGAGCGGTTCAACGTGCCCAGGAGGATGAAAACAAAGTTCCCGGCTACGGTTATGGTCTTTGGTGTGGTTTTAAATGAAGGCCACATGATGCCACCTTACTTCGAAGTCGGCTTGAAAGTCAACACCAAAGTGTACCTGGATGTGCTGAAGAGTGTGGTGATCTCCTGGTGCAATCAGGTGGCCGGTAGCAAACCCTGGGTGTGGCAGCAGGACTCGGCGCCGGCCCACAAGTCCAAAGAGACCCAGGCTTGGCTTCAGAAGAAGTGCTACGACTTTGTACCCTTCTCTCACTGGCCCTTCTCCTCCCCCGAACTGAACCTGCTAGACTAATTCGTTTGGTCATACGTCGAGAACATCACCAACATGACCTCCCACAACACCAAAGCCAGCCTGATCGCCGCCATCCGTCAAGTATTCGCCGAGCTCCCGCCGGCGCTTGTGGAAAAGTCATGCTCCCAGTTCCAGATCCATATCGAGGCGGTGATTGAGGCTGAAGACGGCTACATTGAATAAATGTCAGCTCGACTACATAATCAAGTTATCAGAATAGATTTTTTCAATGAAAGTTTTAAAATAAAGGTATTGTTTTCTTTAGGACGACAATTTTATCCTTCTACCCTGTAATGTTAAATATGGTACCCCCGCCCAAATCAATAGATTAAAAATCACTAACATGAAATAAAATTCTAATTCATTTACCAATTTAATAAATCGTAATTATTAATTTTTGGTCTATATTTATTTATTCACTTATTCTTGAAAATAGTCTAAATTTATTTTATGCTCACGTCTAGCAATTAAATTAGGTCTCTGATTTAATTGATTACTAAGATCAAAGTATAACATAATTTTTATCTTTTCTTCCCGACACAAATTACATCTACTATCAAAGCGGCTCGGAGTAGTGAATCTTTTCAATATTCTCCATTGAATTTCTGGAGTTAAACACATATTTTTCAACTTCCAAAAAATGTTTGCCCAGTCGGCTGGGGCAGTAGAATACACTTACTGCACCTCTGCACCCCCCAATGAGTGTCCTGGATGTGATACTAAACAGTCTGATGGGGAGACTCCTGTAATGCTCGAGCTTTGAGGATTACGGGGAACCCTTTCATTGCCATTGCTCCCAGGTCCACTCTGGCCCGGCGTGGTAGCACCTGATAGGGTCCTATCTATTGGTTAAATAGAACTAACGGCATACTCATGCTAAACTGAATTGTTTGATTAAACTGAATTGCTTGAAATAGAAATGTTTTTGACAATTAAACCGTACTTACATTTAAACTGCATGCTTATACTAAAATGAATTATTTGAAATTGAACTGTTTTTGACATTGAAACTGTACTTACACTAAACTGAATTGTTATATATAACTGCTTGAATAAACTGAATAGTTTGAAATAGAAATGTTTTTGACAATTAAACCTTGTACTCAGGCTAAACTGAATTGTTTTTAATAGAACTGATTATTTACATAAAAATGGATTTGGCGTTAAATAACCTACAAAGGTTGAGGACATAAAACCAGACCAAACCAAACCAAACCAAACCATAAAATGTTTGGATAAAGCTGTTTGATTACTCAAGCGTTCATGAGAGAACGACGGAATATGATTATTATATCCCAACTTTCATCAAACCGACGAAATTCCAATATAAGTAATTTTCTTTTTCTTTTACATTTTCTTTTGGGAAAACAGTTGCTTGATAGACTACGTTTTTCAAATTACTTATACAATTCATAGGAAAATTAATTTTAGTTTTACAATTACAATTACATTTATTACTCCTTTAGATTTTTTCACATCAACGTCAGCTGATGGTTTTTCACTGGAGTTTGAGTGACAGCAAGTCTCCTATAGTCTACAGGACTCTTCTCAGTATTTTGGCCGTCTTCAATAATGCTGTCGTTTGGATGGTCTCCACTCGTCCGCCAACTTCCAAGTCCTCTAGGCCCTTTAATAATCCTTTAGTTACTGTGCCAAAAGCACTAATCACAATTGGTACAATCGTCACTTTCATGTTCCACAACTTTTTCAATTCTCTAGCAAGGTCGAAGTACTTATCCTTCTTTTCACATTCTTTCAGTTTTATTCTGTGGTCAGATGGGACAGCAAAGTCGACAATTTTGCAAATTCTCTCTTTTTTTTTCTTTTTTTAAAATTATTATAAGGTCTGGTCTTCTGGCCGAGATTAGGTAATCCGTGTGTATGTCAAAGTCCTATAGGAGTTTATACTATTTACCAATCCCTCCGCTCGAGCAGGATATGACACAAGGTCAATTTTAAGCGGAGTTTAACAGGTTTGAATTCAGAGTTTTCCTTCTCCTAGACTAGTTGCCTAACCAAGGCTGAAGAACTTAGTCTGTCCTACTATTTACCCATAGCTGGAAGGAGAATAATTGGATTCATACCTTCCCCAAGGGTATTAGTGCTATGTGAAATGCAATGAGTCTCGTCCAAGATTTGAACTCGTGTCGCCGTGTCCATTTCCTACGACGATAATGACTACACCACGGGCACCTCCCATAGGAGTTTATGCGTGTCATTTTCTAGGACAGGTGCTGGGTTGTGATTATACCATTTGTTCGTATGGTCCAATTTCAATTTCTTGCACATTCCCCAGTCGATGAGTCTCGTCCAGGATTTGAACTCGTATCGCCGTGTTCATTTCCTACGGCGATAACGACTACACCACGGGCACCTCCTGTATTATGAGTGGTAATCATTTCAGAAAATTATCTAAAAAAAATATTTTCAAAATTTAAAAAAGTATTTTTTAAAAATTATTTAAAAAAATTACTTTAAAACAATTATTCGTGCTCTTAACAGGATGGGGATAAATTTATCATCTTAATGTGACTTATTGTTGTCTTTTAAGAGAAGATTATTTGCTCTGTGGATTTTATTTACATTGAGTATTTTACTTGGATTATTTAAATTTAATATTCAATTTTTGAATATTTTATTGGTCGTGATTAGAATAATTCCCTACCTCGGATTAACTGGATTGAATGATATCTTATATATATATATATATATATATGTATATTTAGGCAGCATTTCTTCGTTAATGCAAATTTCATTAAACATAATAGACATTTTATGTCTACATATTTTCTTTTAGATCCGTTCGAATTCCCGTATTACTTTTATTGTATTCTGGGGGAATTGATTTATGTATTGTCCATAGCTGCATGTATCCCTAGTACCCTCTGCCCGACCCTGGGCCACCACCAGGGGAGGATCTACCACAAAAGTGATGCAACTTCTGCCCTAGCACACTACAACTGTGTAAGGGCGTCTTTGCCGTTGAAGGTCCCGGCGTTTGTTTTTGAATGTGATTCTATATTTAGCGCCAGCAGCCAAAGACACTCAAGCACATCAGCACTGGTTTGAAAATTAATTCTATTAAGTGTTGGCTGCAGGTTTCCGACATGTAATGCTTCGAGAATCTGAAGTTTTTGTCCACTATCTTGATGTTCCAATATTGTTGTGTTGTCGGTGAGAATTTTCCGTAGCTGTGCCGTTGGGCATGAATGTCTCCCCAAATGCTGAGCCATTGAACTTGTGTCTGAAAGGCGCACTGTAAGTCTCCCCGACAGGGCAGTTGAGGTTAAACCAACATATATATTATTATTATCAGAGACACAATCACCCAAAGGACATTTAAATTTATATATAACGTTGGTTTTCTGCAAAACTCCAATCGAGGGAGAGGAATTATCTCTAATGACTAGATTCGAGGTTTTAAACTTATTATAATATATAACGAGTTTTATTTTTTTATTAGGATCAGTGGGTAGTATGTTTTTGTGAATCAATGTTTTCAAGATTTTTTCATCGGATTTGTAATTGTAGTGCATTTGGTTACGATAAAAAAGTTTGATATATGTTTGTTGGCTGGATGGAGTAGTACACTGTTTATTTTGTTGGTTAACATTTTTGATCATACGTTTAATTTGTTCATCAACAATATAGTTAGGAAACCCATTGTTGATGAGAGCCTGTTTTATGTTTTCTACCTCTTTATAAAATATTGTTTTGGAGGAGGAGATTAGTTTGGCACGGGATATTAGATTATGAATAATTGCTTTTTTATATCTGAAGGGGCATTCACTTTTAAAGTTGAGGGTACAGGAGTTGTTACTAGAGGGTTTTTTGTAAGTGGAGGTAGTGAAGTTATTATTGTTGTTAGCATCAATGAGAACATCTAAAAAGGAAATTTTATTGTTTTTGTTTACTTCATGAGTAAAGTTAAGGACTGAATTGTTTTGGAAGGTGTCTTGTAGTATGTTGATTTCGTTAATATTATTAGTAAGAATAAGGATGTCATCAACATATCTTAGGTATATTGGAGGTTTTTTTGTGCTATTAAAAATTCTATTTTCGAGATCGGACATGTAGAAATTACTGAAAATTGGGCCTAGGACAGACCCCATAGATACGCCATCAGTCTGAACGTAAATATTTCCAAGATGGTCATAAAATGGAACTTCAGTAGTACATGTTAAGAGTAGTTTTCGAAGTATATTAGAGTTGATTTTAAGAGGAGGAAGAGATGGGTTATTATAAATATTATTTATAATAATATCAATTGTTTCATTAACAGGTACATTAGTAAATAAATTTTCTACATCGAGTGAGGCTAATATACCATTATTGGGTTTAATTGTATGAAGAACTTGAATTAATTCATGTGTAGATTTTATGTTGTATTTGCTAGGTAAGTATGGTGAAATAAGCTGTTTTATTGTTTTTGTGAGTTGATAAATTGGTGTAGGTATTTGTGATATAATAGGGCGTAGAGGATGATTAGGTTTATGTATCTTTACGGTTCCGTAAAGATAGCCGGGTTTATAATCCCCAATTATTTTGGGTAGTTTTATGCTATTAAGTTCGGCATTATTAGCAGTGATTAGTTTATTAATTTTTGATTTTAGTTGGTTGGTGGGATTCTTAATTAATTTTTTTTTTTTTTACACACTTGTAGTGTGCTAGGGCAGAAGTTGCATCACTTTTGTGGTAGATCCTCCCCTGGTGGTGGCCCAGGGTCGGGCAGAGGGTACTAGGGATACATGCAGCTATGGACAATACATAAATCAATTCCCCCAGAATACAATAAAAGTAATACGGGAATTCGAACGGATCCAAAAGAAAATATGTAGACATAAAATGTCTATTATGTTTAATGAAATTTGCATATATATATATATATATATATATAAGTTAAGACGTTAAGTTATTTTGTACTTGGTTCGACACATATCCACAAAGTGATTTAGTGACAACAGCTATCGATAGGCTTTCGATCATATGGAAATCAGACCTGACCGATAAAATGAATCGTAGTTTCTTCCTGGCAGCGGTCGTATCGATACTGCTATATGGATGCACCACTTGGACGCTAACAAAACGGCTGGAGAAGAAGCTAGACGGCAATTACACATGAATGTTGCGGGCAATATTGAACAAGTCCTGGCGGAAACTCCCCACAAGGCACCAACTATACGGCCACCTACCTCCCATCACGAAAACTATTCAAGTTAGACGAAGCAGACATGCAGGACACTGCTGGAGAAGCAGGGACGAACTATAAGTGATGGACCCCCGCATATAGCCGAGCAAAAGCAGGACGACCAGCAGCTATGTGAGGATACGGGATGTAGCCCTGAAGACCTTCCAGAGGCTATGAACGATAGGGAGAAGTGACGAGAGAGGGTCAGGGATATCCATGCTAGCGGCACGACATGATGATGATGATGATAATATATATATATATAGATAGATAGATAGATAGATAATATTTAATTCAGTAAATCCGGAGTTGGGAACAATCCAAGCAGGACAATAAATATATTCAAAAATAGGATATTAAAATTAAATAATCCCGGCCCAGAGCTCAATGCAAATAAATCCACCGAGCAAATTTAAAAAAAAAATACTACAATCGGTCACATTAAGATAATGAATTTATTTCCATCCTGTTAAAAAGCATTGATATAAATCGATGCTCTAAAAAATGAACAGGACTTCTTCAGGTCAAACTTAAAAATGGATTAAAATAACTCTTTCATATTTACAACTAGATTCAAAATAAAATTAAAAAAAAAATTACGTAAATGTAACGCTTTCAATTCAAGTAACATTAAGTATCAATTTCTTTTGGCATGTCAATAACTTCCAGATTCATTATACTTAGAATTTAACGGAGAAAAAAATTTGCAACAACAAAAATACATGTCTAACTATCCAAAATAGTATATAAAAAGTTATTATTTAAACATCTTATTTTAGTACATGAAATTTTAATCATTAAAATGAAATAAATGAATTTAAAACTAATATTATTCACGGTAAAATTCCTTCCCCCAATTACAATTACAAAGCAAAAAATTACTAATATTCATTCAAATTTTAATTCATTCATCAATTTAATAAAGTAAGTAAAGTTGTCTCCCTTTAGTCGAGGTTAACCCAAAGGCCCCCTTTTCGATAGCTACTACACCAAGGTGAAGGGGAGGGCTCTACTCCATTCCCTAGATTGCTCCACTTTAACCTTGATACGTACCTTATAATGCAGAGTGTTAAGCAAGATAAAATCAAATATTTTTTTGAGTTTTCGGTATGACTCGATCTGGGATTGAGCCCAGATCTCCCGGGCCATTGGCGAACACTATAACTAATGTCCAGTAAAGTCTAAATTTATCTTAATGCCTACATCTAGCAATAGAATCCCATCTCTGATTCAATAGGTTAACAGGATCAATGTACTACATAATTTGTATCTTTTCTTCCTGATATAAATTACATCTTCCATCAAAGCAGATAAAAGTTGTGGATCTTTTCAAAATTTTCCATTGAAACTTTGGATTAAACCTCTATTTTTCGACTTCCAAAAATGTTTGGATAAAGTTGTTTGATTTTTCAAGCGTTCATGAGAGAAAGAATGAATATGATTATTATAGCCTAACTTCCATCTGACCGACGAAATTCCAATATAAACTTTTTTACCTTTGCCTTTTCCTTTGGGAAAATAGTAACTGTACAAATATCTTATGATACTTACAAAATGTTGTTGTGGACCAGTAAAAGGTTCGGAAGAAAGGCACGAACTCGGGATTACATGAAACAAGTATATTGAACGAAAGTATAAATACGGCATAGGTAAAAGAGTGTTGAACGTCAGTCTGACTGCCAAAGTGTTAGACTGGAGTTAACTTAACACCGAGATTAATATTCTCCCGGTAGTCATAGTAATAGGAAGAGTTCATTATAGTCCGTAAGGTAGGTACCATAACAAATATAAAAAATGCTTTAAATAGAGTACTCGTGTTTAAATTTGATTGAATATTTTAGAAATGATTAAAATATTAAAAAATTCTTAAAAACGGATATTTTGTTCTGGTCACGTCTTTTCAGAGAATTGTAATCGTGATACTTGAATTAATATAAGAGGGATTCCAATTTTTGGCAGTGACCTAGCAAGGTCAAGGTACGTATCCTTCTTTTCAATTTCAGTTTTATTCTGTGGTCTGACGGGACAGCAAAGCCCATAAATCTGCAGGTTTTCTTTTTTTTTTGCTTTTGTTGATTATAATAATGTCTGGTAGTCTGGCCGAGATTCGTTGATCCGTTATTATTATCATTATTATTGGTGTTGTTGTTATTCCTGAGAGTTTTTCATATCAGCGTTAGCGGACGCTTTTCCACATGAATCTGAGTGATAGCAAGTCTCCTCAAGTCTCCAAGACTCTTCTCAGTATTCTGGACTATTTTAAGGATGCTGGAGTCTGGATGGTCTTTACTTGTCCTTTGATTTCGAAGTCTTCTAGTCCCTATATCAAACATTTAGGGATTGTTCAGAGTGCTCCTATTACAATTGGTATCAACGTCACCTTTCTGTTCCATCGTTTTTTTAGGTCTGGGTTTTTATCTTTCTTTTCCCTTTCTGTTATTTTTGTTCTGTTGTCCGCATGTTCATCAAAGTCCATTATTCGGCAGGTTGCTTTCTTCTTGTTTACTATCACTTGATCTATTCGACTGACCGAGATTAGGCAATCTGTTTTATCTCAAAATCCCAGAGAACTTTTCGTTTCATTCTTCTAGACAGATTACAGGTTTGAGCGTATACCACTTGTTTGCATGGTCAAATTAAAATTTCTTGCACAATTTCCAGTGAATCACATTTCCCACCCATTCGTGTCTAGTTTTATATTCGTTTTGCGCTAATTTGTTGCATTCGCTTATTATGTGATTGATCCTTTTGTCTCTATCACAACATAGCCAATATTTGCCACTTTTGTTGCGTCTTATCTATTTAATTACTATTATCGTGATTATTACAGTATTTTCACTGGTATGCCACTTTGATTAATGGAGAAAGATGAAGACAAGCAATTTTTACTTGTAATTATACACCAACCTCTTGATCTGTGCTCTATCAAGCTGTGTTCCACAAATTCAGCTCTGATAGTCTTAAGAATATTGCGCATTCATTGTATTCTCAGTTGGATTTTATTATTCGCTTATTCATATCAATTTTGTCGGTTGAGATATTGATAAAAACAGTCGACCTAAAACTTTATTCACAGAAATAAAAGGGCTGGGGTTACTTCAGGTATCGAAACGTTATGTTTTGATACATAACGTTTATATGTTGTTCGCTTGGTTTTATAGCATATCAACTCCTATTGGGTTATTTTATGTTGATATCAGTTTAATTGTAATAAATTTGACTCAAACTCCAATCAGCTCTCAAGTGTTAGTCCGATCAGCTTATTCAAGAGAAATAACAATGGCAGAAGCGGTACTCCCGTTTCCTTTATACAATGGCGGAAATTATACTTCCGGTTTCTTTTAACAACAATAGAATAAAAAAAAATTACAACAGCCTATCTTTATATATGGGACAAATATGGATCTTCACAATAATTTTAAACAGGTAAACACGTCACACCTTATAGAAATATTGATGTTTTAAGTACTTGCGTATATAAAAAAATCACAAGCATTTCAAGCAGGTAACACGTCATAATTACAATATCATTGTTTTAAGAGGCCAAATATTAATAAAGTTCACAATCATTTTAAAATGCCCAGTTGTCTGGGGTGGGGATGGGAGTTGTAGAATACACTACTTCTCTCTAGAGGAGTAAGACTCGCTCCAACGAGTGTCCTGTGGCCCAGTCGGTAGGGGCTGTAAAATACACGGACTACTTCTCTGCAGAGGGGGTAAGGCCCTACCAACGAGTGTCCTGGATATGATACTGAAGAAATCTGATGGTAAGGTTCCAGTAATGCTGGAATGCGAAGTACCCCTTCATTGCCATCGCTCCAATGTCTACTCTGGAACGGAGTGGTAGCACCCGATAGGGTCCTATCTAATGGTCAGATAGAACTAAACTGTGTTCTTTTGCTAAACTGAATCGTTTGAAATAGAACTGTTTTTGACATTGAAACTGTGTACTTATGCTAAGCTTAATTGTCTAAAATAGAGCAGCTTTGACATTTAACTGTGTGTGAATAAAAACTATACTTATATTAAACTGAATTGTTTGAAATAGTACTGCTTATATGCAAAAAATGGATTTGGCATTAAATAACCAACAACAGTTGATTTGCCATAAAACCAAACCAAAATAAAAACCAATCATTTGAGATATTTCATACTTAGTGGCAATATCAATGTTTTAAGAGGCAATGAATTAGTAAATCTCAGAATCATTTTAAACGGGCCAACATTTCATGCGTAGAGGAAATATCAACGTTTTAAGCGGCAATGAATTAGTAAATCTCAGAATCATTTTAAACAGGCCAACATTTCATGCGTTGAGGAAATATCAATGTTTTAAGCGGAAATGAATTAGTAAATCTCAGAATCATTTTAAACAGGCCAACATTTCATACGTAGAGGCAATATCAATGTTTTAAGAGGCAATGAATTAGTAAATCTCAGAATCATTTTAAACAGGCCAACATTTCATGCGTAGAGGCAATATCAATGTTTTAAGCGGCAATGAATTAGTAAATCTCAGAATCATTTTAAACAGGCCAACATTTCATGCGTAGAGGCAATATCAATGTTTTAAGAGGCAATGAATTAGTAAATCTCAGAATCATTTTAAAACGTTTTAAGCGGCAATGAATTAGTAAATCTCAGAATCATTTTAAACAGGCCAACATTTCATGCGTAGAGGCAATATCAATGTTTAAAGAGGCAATGAATTAGTAAATCTCAGAATCATTTTAAACAGGCCAACATTTCATGCGTAGAGGCAATATCAATGTTTTAAGAGGCAATGAATTAAACACCTCAGACTTAGTTGCAATATGAATATTTTAAGAGCAAATGTTTTGATGCAATTCACAATTGTTTTAAAGGAGTGAATCTCACTAGGGTTGTGGCCAACGAGCTGGATTCTGACATTATTGTAAGTTTGAACTCGAGTTGCTCATTTACATTCCCATTCAGACTAATGTCCTTGAGATAGACATGAAACCCCTTTTCCCTTGCTCTGGTTTAAATAGTACCACCACTGCACTTCTACAAGAATAAATTTGGCATTAAATAATAACCTCCTGAGGTTCATATACAATTAAACAAAGAAACTAAACCAATCATTTTAAAGTTGTAAATACTAAGTATTTACAACTTTAGAATACTAAGTATTTACTACTTTCTAATATGAATTTTTTAAGAGCCAGTGTATTAATATACTTCACTGATATTTCAAACATTATCTCAAACGACCTTTTTTTTACCCACATATAGGATCTTATTCGACTTGGGAGTAATAGCGACAAATGTGAGACTATACATTCCACAGGTGTTTAGAATCAATTCATGCAGGTTCATAACTTACCAGGACCCATTTTTGAGGGTTCTTATCTCACTGAGAGGAGATGCAATTGTCTTATTCTCTTCATCACCGATAGGATGACCGTGAGGATCGAAATCGCTGCTATAGTAACAGTCTTTAACCAATGTTCTACAAAGAAGTAATCAAGCCAAAATAGTTAGACACCTTGTGAGAATTGTATTCACACATGAGTGATGTTCTGCGAGACTCGCTTGTTAACCATTACTCAACGGTGTAGAGTAGGGTTGTCAGAAGCATAGTGCATTCGGTAAAGAGTGACCACGAATGAAATATGACCATTATTGAGCAATCAATGTCGAAATTATCTTTATCATTGGCTGTTCTGGATTCCTGGTTTGATGGCATATCAACTTTTTTGGGTTATTTAATGTCCAAGGTATCCTTGTCGAAGAATAGTAGGGGTGCTATTTAACTCATAGCTTGAAGAATAAGGGAGTTCATGCCTTTCCCTCGGGTATTTGTTTGAAAGTGAAGGTAATAGCGGGACAAGAGTTCGAACTCGCTTACGGCGATGTCGCAGTCAAACATGTTATTATCTACGCGTCAGGGACTCCCCCTCAAATTGGACTGGAATTAAACACTATTAACGCTGGATTACGGATCGATATAAAACATTTACACAGTAAAAATGTCGCGAGACAGGAGAGAGAGAGGGAGGGAGAGAGAGAGAGAGAGAGAGAGAGAGAAAGAGAGAGAGAGAGAGAGAGAGAGGTTGTGGTGGTGGGGAAGAAAAAGGTTTAAAGAAATCGAAGTATCGATATAGGGTTATTTGAACAAGCTTTGCTTTTCCTTTTGGGGGGGGGTCTTTTTTAGTTGTTCGTCTTCTTTTAGTTTTTTTTTTAATTTCTTTTTTTTTCTTTTTTTTTAATCTCTAATTCGGCCCCGGTTCTTCTAGTATACATAAAAAAAAGAAGAAAAAAAAAACGGAAAGAAAATAGAACGATTGTTGTTTTTAGTTCAGCTAAGGCTGAGACCCTGATTGGCTCAATTGTGAATTGGCGCCAACAGGACTTAGAAGAAAAGTAAATCGAATTCATTGACAGTTAGTTAGAGCGTTCCATTTCCCTCCTACGGACCACGAGGGTAATGTTAGAATAATTCAAGATGGCGTCACCTCTTCTGATTGTTTTGGAAAATGGACTAGAATTTGTTAGTCATGGTCGCTTTTAGTACCTAAAGATAGCAGATTAAGTCTGCAAATAAGACATACGGATTCTTTGGCTGTATTAAAGTTATTACAAGCATATTACCCGTCAAAAATGATCTAGTCATATAAACAAAGATTAGTACCAACGCCTTATCTGTGATCTTCTCTGGCATTAGTAAACAGCTCTGATTGGATTAGAGTGTAGTTCCTGTGTTACATGCCCATACATGAATACGTGAAATGTACATAGAATGTTCATAACATATATAGATAACAGGTGCACGTGGTGTAATGGTTATTGTCGTAGGAAATGGACACGGCGACACGAGTTCAAACCCTGGACGAGACTGATTGCATTTCACATAGCACAAATACTCTTGGGAAAGGTATGAATCCAATTATCCTCCCTCCAGCTATGGGTAAATAGAAGAGCAGACTAAGGCTCTTCAGCCATGGTGAGGCAACTAGTCTGGGAGAAGGAAAACTCTGAATTCAAAACCTGTTAAACTCCACTTAAAAATTGACCTTGTGTCATATCCTGTTCGAGCGGAGGGGTTGGTAAATATGCATATATAGATAACATAGGAACCCCGAAACACGAAACACTAACGACTTCTTAGTTCAGGTACGAAATTTTATTACCTTTCAGTTTAAAGGTTTATCGACATAAAGATAGTGATACACAATCTTTCTATGCTGACTTTCCCATCTGCTCCCCACCACGCACTGCACCCCGCCGCAAACTACTGGTCTGGTCTCAGGGAGCTCCAAAAGTCAACCGTCTTCTTCGGACGCTAAAACTCAACTCACTGACTTTTCTTAAAATCCCCCAAATCCTCCGCGCACGCTTACGGTACATGACGTCATTCGCATCTCCTGGTCACATTTCCTATCTGTGGTTTTATTTTGACATCTCTGAATGACGCATTCTCCCCGCGCGCACGTGAACACCTACGCTCATGTTTGCACCTAACTAACCCATGCACTGAGCGAAAGGTTCTCATCCTAACTAAACCGAAAGGCAAGATATATAAAGCGAAATCCCTCAGCCATTATATTACTCTTGTTCCATTTTCTCTTCATGTTAGACCGAGACGTGTTCTCGTTTCTAAACCGGGCGAGACGTGTTCTCGTTTCTAAACCGGGCGTGACAACAATAAATAAATAGATAAAATATAAACAAAATACAAAGATATAAAATCGGGTTACCCAACCTCGACTTAGCCATACCCCATTCAATTCAAATGAAGTGTGGGAGTATTTTGATGCTTTCGTGATAGTAGCCTCTGAAGGAGGGTGATTTTTTCTATCCGTACCCAAACTTAAACTTATGCGTCCCTGAGTTAAACATACTATGTGATACATTCAACCCATTCCAAGGAGGTCACAATTGCGAAAATTTCAATTCAGACTGTTGTACCTTTGTTATAAGTGAAAAGAAAAATGTCACACTCACACACACACACACACACACACACACACACACATATATATATATATAAAGCAGAATCTTTTATTTATATATATATATATAACAGAAAAAATGCTTGTAAAAAAGTCGCACACACACACACACACACACACACACACACACATATGTATATATATAAGCATTATTTGGTCCAGTTAAACCGGAGTTTGGAGTAATTCCATCGGGACAAAAAAAACTATTCAAGAGTGAACATTTAAATTTTCCTGGATGGAAATAAATTTATAATTCTAATGTGACCGGTTTGTTGTTTTTTCTAAATGAATATATAAATATATATATATATAAGAATATATATGAAAATGTCACACACACACACACCTATATATATATCTATATATATTAGAAAGAATCTATGTGAAAAAAGTCATACACACCTATATATATGTATAAGAAATAATATTCATTAAAAAATCACACACACATGTGTATATATATATATATATATATATAAGAAAGAATAAAGGTGAAATAAAGTCACACACATGTACGTATGTATATATATATATATAATATGCCAGCCCATTGGTCACGTGGGTAGAGTATTTGCCTATGGCCCCAGAGACCGAGGTTCAAAGGCTAAAAAAATTGGTATTTGATAACTCCCTCCATTAAAAGGTACGTATCAAGGGTAAGTGGAGCATTCTAGAAAAAAATGTAATAGCGCCCTCCCGCGTAGTAGCTAATGAAAAGGGGGCCTTCGGGTCGCCCTCGACTTCGATCGCCAACTTTACTTTTACTTATATATATATATATATATATAAGAAATAATACATATGAAAAAAGATACACACACACACACACACACACACACACACATTCACATACCCACACATATATGTATAAGAAAGTATACATGTGAAAAAATCACACACACACACACACACACACACACACACACACACACACACATATATATATATATATATATATATATATATATATATATATATAAAAGAAAGAATTTGCGTGAAAAAGTCACACACACACGTATATATATTACAATTAGTAGGAAGCTCAAACCTCGTTAAACTCTCATTACAAATTTATTTAATTGTAACAAAGTATGTAATGTTTATCTGTTTATAATGATTAGTTTGGTTTGGGTTGGTTTTATGGCACATCAACCATTGTAGGTTATTTAATGCCAAATCCATTTTTATGCTTATAATCAGTTCTATTTCAAACAATTCAGTTTAGCATAATTATACTTATTTGTTTACACAGTTAAGTGTCAAAACTGCTCTATTTCAAACAATTCAGTTTAGCATAATTATACCTATTTGTTTACACAGTTAAATGTCAAAACTGCTCTATTTCAAACAATTCAGTTTAGCATAAGTACACAGTTTCAATGTCAAAACAGTTCTATTCAAAACAATTTAGTTTAGCAAAAGTACAGAGTTTAGTTCTATCTGACCCATGGATAGGACCCTATAAGGTGCTACCACTCCGTGCCAGACATGGGAGCAATGGCAATGAACGAGTACTCCGCATTCCCCGAAGCTCTAGCATTACTGGAACCTCACCATTAGATTTGTTTTGTATCATATCCAGGACACTCGTTGGTAGGGCCTTACCCCCGTCTGCATAGAAACAGTCGGTGTATTCTACAGCCCCCACCAACTGGGCCACAGGACACTCGTTGGAACGGGTCTTACTCCTCTGCAGAGAAGTAACCAGTGTATTCTACAGCTCCCACCCAACACCTCAGACGACTGGGCATTTTAAAATGATTGTGAACTTTCTTTATATTTTGCCTCTTAAAACAATAATATTGTAATTATGACGTGTTACCTGCTTGAAATGTTTGTGATTTTTTTTATATACGTTAGCACTTAAAACATCAATATTTCTATATTTCAGGTGTTTACCTGTTTTAAATGATTGTGAAGATACATATTTGTTCCATATATAAATATAGGCTGTTTTAATTTTTTTATTCTAATGTTGTTAAAAGAAACCGGAAGTATAATTTCCGCCATTGTGTAAGGAAAACGGAAGTACCGCTTCTAGCAATGTTATTTCTCTGGAAAAAGCTGGTCAGACTGACACTTGAGAGCTGACTGGAGTTTGAGTCAAATTTATTACAATTAAACTAATATCAACATAAGATAACTCAACAGGGGTTGAGAATATCATTTTAATCTCCGTCTCGTTAGATGACTATACATGGGCATGAATGGTCATCTGATGAGAAGTGGAATATAATGATATTCTCAGGTGAAATAGATTTATAATGACAATTCAACCAGGTTTGAGTTTCCTTTTAATTACACTGTATACGTTCTGCATGTGAGTTTTGTTATATAAAGCTGGAAGGAAAAAGATATTTAACAATTGCCTACATCGATCACTTACATAGATTTATAGGATATATCATATATTCTATACGCAAATAATCCACACCCACTGTCTTAGGACGCTGACTGGATATTACTGATATATATATATATATATATATATATATTACGTAAAGTTTTTAAAGAAAGTTGTATTTATCTAAATTAAATCTGGAGTTTTAAGTCGAAATGTATTTAGATTTTTAAAAAAATCTAAAAAATTAATTTGATACAATTCAAACCGGCAATAACATAAACCGGAAGTGGGCTAAATGAGGAGAAAACTCTTCACCCCACTTCTATACCCTCCCACCCTTCTTTCCTGTGTCTATTCTGAATTATTTTATCCATAAGATCTGAAGAAGTCCTATTAGTTTTTTTTTATTTATATCAAAACCCATAACAGGATGGAAATAAATTTATAATCCTAATGTGGCCGGTTTTTGTTTTTTCTTAAATATATATATATATATATATATATATATATATATATATATAAGAAAGAATATATGGCAAAATAGATTTATAGACTTTTGAATAACACATTGTGACATTTTCCGAAAAAGGATGATGTAGAAGAGATATTTCCTGGCTGTGATTTTATTTGCTTTGTTGGTTTAATGGCATATCAACCCTCGTGGGTTATTTAATGTCAAAGCCATTCTTATAGAAGAACTTCAATGATGCTATTCATCCCATAGCTGGAGGAACAAGGGGTTCATCCCTTTTCCAAAGGTTATTAGTTTAAAACATTACGCCACGATGGACTAACTCTGTCAGGGGGTGGGGACATATATATATTACAATTAGAAGGAAGCTCAAACCTGGTTAAATTCTCGTTACAAATTTATTTCATTGTAATAAAGTATGAAATGTTTACCTGTTTAAAATCATTGGTTTGGTTTGGTTTAGGTTGGTTTTATGGCCCATTAACCATTGTAGGTTATTAATGCCATATAAACAGTTCTATTTCAAACAATTCAGTTTAGTATAATTATAGTTATTTGTTTACACACAGTTAAATGTCACAACTGCTCTATTTCGAACAATTACACAGTTTCAATGTCAAAAACAGTTCTATTTCAAACGATTCAGTATAGCAAAAGTACAGAGTTTAGTTCTATCAGACCCATAGATAGGACCCTATCAGGTACTACCACTCCGTGCCAGAGTAGACATGGGAGCAATGGCAATGAACGAGTACTCCGCATTCCCCGAAGCTCTAGCATTACTGGAACCTCACCATCAGATTTGTTTTGTATCATATCTAGGACACTCGTTGGTAGGGCCTTACATTCAGATTTTTTTTCTTATGATCTTCAAGGTAGACGTGTGGAATGCTAGCTCACCTGATAATCGAAAGCGTGAAACTCTCTGTCGTGAGTTTTTATCGTGTTTTACATTTTATATATATTCTGTATACTTGAAATATATAAAGTAAAAATCAGCCTTTTGTAATATGTTCAGCTCGGGGCAGGAGGGGTTCGATAAATGTATTCATAGACAAATATATCTATCTACTATTTGTCAGTCTCTATCTGCTGAGTCTTTTTCCCTCTTCTTTTCTTGATCCATTTCCTGTGTCTTTATCTTTTATCAGGTGTAAGACTTTGTCTATCGTCGGCAGTTTCTTTGTTCAATGCTTTGTAGTTCTCCCCTCGTCCGTTTTAAGAATAGAATCCAATCAGAGAGAATGTCCCGGTATCTATTCCTATTTTGTTTTGAGAAGATTTTCTTGTTCTTTTACGTTGCTCTTTTCATAAATTTGTTTTCATCTCTGTTAGATAATATCCCTTGCTTATATTTCTGGGAATTCGTAGTTTTCTTTATTTGCAAGTGTTTTGGTGTTTTACTTGTTAGGCAGTTTTAATTTTTCAGTTGTTTTTTCTTCTCACTTTTTTTTTTCATTATAAGCAAGGCACATTTTCAATCGTAAATTCCATTCCAATGTCTTGGCAGTAGATTCCAATTGTTTATTCTAGGTCTCTATTCCTTTTTATTTCTATTTTTTGTGCCAACAACCCTGGCCGGTCGACACCCACTATCTCAGCTTCCTTAAACCAAACTACACATGGCCAGTGATTCGTCTAGTGGTTTCCGACCAGGGGCATTACACATTTCTTTACGGACACACAAAACACAACCGAGAGGGTGGAAGAAAAGAACAAACGAACAAACACAGATTTGGGTCAGCTCCAAGTGCAAGAGGAGGGGGGGTTGTGACACTTTTGTGCAGCTCTCTGTGCATTTGCAGGCCATTGCGAGCGTGTATTAGCGCGAAACTTCCACAAAGCCACTAGGAATGCTGACTCATCTTTTGACGGCCCTGTTCTGTCGACTGGTCTCTTCTGCTCTCTTCTGCTGACTGTTCTCTTCAGCCCTCCTTTGTCAACTGACTCTTTTTGTCTTCTATGGGACCTTCCTTCCCTCGTCCATTTACATTCTCGCTGGAGATCCCACGCTCAGGCCGTTTGTGTGGGTTTCGCGCCAAAACATAAAGCGATCTTGAGTGGCACCCACACAAACAGAAACGAATGCTATCCATCATGTCACATTTTACTAATTAAAGAAATTTAGGGTAAAATAAAATTTGCTAAATAAAAAGGTTTTAATAGCGATAAAATTTGTAGGAATTCGGTTGACACTAAAGCCAAGTTTAGTATTTAACTGGGTTATGTTTTTAGGGTGTTTTAGTGTGCAATACTAAACGGTAATTTCAAACAGTAAATTTAACCAGTAAGTTCCGCAGCTTTCTAGTTCTAATATTGGTTCGAAAAGACAACACAGACAATAAAGTTTTTAAAAGAAATAAGAAAGAAAGGCATAGAAAAGATAAAGTATCGCAAATTTTTAGTACAATTTGCGGGAAACTTATCTGAGAGAGTGTCCAGGAAACAAAGTTCTTTGGATTTGAGTATTTTTCTTTTCTGTTTTTGTTTTATAGAAATGTTTCAGAATTCTTTGAATTTGAATCTTTTTAAAGGTTCTTTTCCACAGAATTCTCGGTTTAAACAGTAAATTTAACTGAGTAATGTTTTTAGTAGGCTTTAGTAGACCATCAACAGTAATTTCAAACGGTAACTTCAAACAGTAAATTCAACCAGTAAGTTCCACAGCTTTCTAGTTCGGATATTGGTTCGAAAAGATAACACAGACAATAAAGTTTTAAGAAGAATTTTATATAAAGAAATAAGAAAGAAAGGGATAGAAAAGATAAAGTGTTGCGAAATTTTAGTACAATTTACAGGAAACTTATCTGAGAGAGTGCCCAGGAAACAAAGTTCTTTGAATTTGAGTCTTTTTCTTTTCTTTTTTCGTTTTATAGAAATGTCTCTGAGTTCTTTGAATTTGAGTCTTCTTTAAGGTTCTTTCCCGCAGAATTCTCGATTGA
This sequence comes from Sepioteuthis lessoniana, assembly GCA_963585895.1. Classification (NCBI taxonomy): domain Eukaryota; kingdom Metazoa; phylum Mollusca; class Cephalopoda; order Myopsida; family Loliginidae; genus Sepioteuthis; species Sepioteuthis lessoniana. Next base: position 14,765,440 of record OY757946.1, on the reverse strand, counting down.
ATTTTCTTTCAGTTGAATTTTCTTGATTGAATTTCAGTAGTCGACTTACATTTATTTTAACTTTTATTTCTTGGGGAGCTCCATTCATGAAACGAGTGACGAAACCTATCTGCTGGCTTTCGTGTAATCATCTATAGTAGTTTGACACAAAGGAGGAAGTCACTTTTTGGTGCCGCACTGTCTGAGATTACTTCTCCCTTTTCCACTCAGGCCAAATCAAGTGCCGCACTTGGTCAGCTTGATTTTTTTCTAAGAAATAAATTTTTATACAACAAGAAGTTGAACTCGTCAAACGAAATACATAAATACTGACTGCGGGTCACCAGGATAGTTTTGGAGTTTATTGTTTTCTGTTTAGGCCCTTCTCTCGGAGCAAGTTTCGCTTTACAGTAGTTCATTTTAACTCATTGTATAGGCTGTCTCAATATACATAGTGTAATATATTGCTGTTGTGGGTGTTAGTATGTTTGTAGGCTTAAGGACAGCATAAGACGTGTGTGCTTTAGCTAGGACATTTCTATTCTGAATGGCAGAGCGTGCGTGTGTGTATTCCTACGCCAAGGGGTTGTAATCTTGCGCGTTGAGAAATAGTCCGTGATATTAGTAAACATTGGACCCATGTAACTGCTAATAACTCTACTAATAATAATGTTGTGTTCTTTTTTGTTTCAGATTTGAAAATAGTATAGTGTAACAACTATTAATTCTTCACCACTTTGCCGTGGACAGGAGAGGAAAAAATATTTTGCGTCACTACTTATTTGGACACAAAATCATAAAAAAATGTCTCAAAACAGATGCAACCCATTGATATATGCTGTCTCAATATAGATAGGACTCATGTGACTGCTAGTAACTCTACTAATAATAATGCTATGTTCTTTTTGTTTCAGATTTGAAAATTATATACTATAACAACTATTAATCCTTAATCACAATGCTTTGAACAAGAGAAGAAAATATTTTGCCTCACTACTTATTTGGAGACAAAATCATTGAAAACACTCTCAATATTGATGCAACCGATTAATATGATAATGATCTATTACTGAGACAAGAAAAAAAAGGATTGCATGTCTTGGAAGCTGATATAATCACAATAAGAATAACATTGATTTTATGTCTCTAACTGAAAGAGTGTATTTTTTTCAGGACTTGATCGAAATAGCCACCATTGCAGTTGTCTCCATAGGTAAAGTAAAGTTGTCTCCCTTTAGTCGAGGGCGACCCGAAAGCTCCCTTTTCAAAAGCTACTACACCGAGGTGTAGGGGAGGGCGCTACTCCTTTCCCTTGATTGCTCCACTTTACCCTTGATACGTACCTTATATTGCTGAGTGTTAAGCAAGTAGGTATCAAGTACCATTTTTAAAGTCTTTGGTATGACACGACCTGGGATTGAATCCAGGTCTCCCGGACCATTGGCGAACACTCTAACCACTAGGCCAATGAGTCGGGTTTTTTGCTTTTTTTCCATAATAAATCCTTATTATATTAATAGCTTGCATCTATTTTAAGACATTATTTATTTCCTTGTGTTATATTCTCATATACATATATATGCTTATATACACATATACATGTTCATGCAGCATCACAACGACACAATAATAAAACAGACGCAGGAAGGAAGGAAGACGCAGGAATACTTCTTTTAATAATATTTTACCTCTCACTTTATTGAAAGGGTTCGAAAGGGTTGTTCAAGGGTTGCATGTGAGAGGGAGCTAGAGAGCGAACATAAACTGTAATATCTTGACCCCACTGTTATGACCGTCACGTTGTGTCTTTCTTGTTCTCTTGATGCTCAACCGGAGGCCTAGGGCCCACTGCTGGATGCTGGCTTTCTTTATTGCATCTTATCAGCATCTTCTCTGGACCCCAAACTCCATCGGGGTATCCGAGGACCCCCTCGGTCGGGTGTGGCTTTCCCTACCACATCTGGTCTCTAGCTGTCTGGAATTCTACTGGCAACTTCTTCTTGGACTCGAACTCAACTGAGTTAAATAATAATTCAACGCCCACACGATCGCCCACTGGATCTTTGAAATCGAATATTTAATCGTCATCAAGCGGAAATAACTGTCATGCAGTTCAGAGGCCACTCTCTTCCGGTACATCAGTCTGTATTGGCACAGTGGGACCTTCACCTTGTCCCATATTATAAGCCTTAATCAGCCCACGCGATCTCTTTCGATTACTGGCCATTGGAATGTGTCACTTCCTTCCGGTGCATCACCTTGGAATAGCATTTTTTTGGGCCGGGTCAAAGGTCAAAACATAAACCTTGGGAAGAATGGTTGGAAAGAAAATAAAGAAAATAGATGAAAAACTATTGCGTTTTGGAGAACGAGAGAAAGAAAGTAAAAGAGGAAAAATGAAGTAAGGAAAAAAAGAAATGGTTTGTTGTGGGAAAATGAAGAAAAAGAAAAAGAAAAAAAAAATCCGTATTACGTCGAGAAGAACCAGGGGAGCGGGGTTCAATCCCAGGTCGAGTCATACCAAAGACTCAAAAAATGGTACTTAGTGCAGCCTTGCTTAACACTCAGCATTATAAGGTACGGATCAAGGGTAAAGTGGAGTAATCCTGGTAATGGAGCAGCGCCCTCCTCTACACCTCGGTGTAGTAGCTATTGAAAAGGGAGCCTTTGGGTCACACTCGACTAAGGTCACCAACTTTACTTAACTTACGTCTAGAAAAAAGAAAGAAAGAAAATAAAAAGAGGTTTGTGCAGAGGATTAAAAAAAAAGAAAAAAAGAAATGTTATGTCTGAAAGAAAGAAAGAAAAAGTATGATATATAGCAAGGAAGAAAGGGAAAAAAATGAAAACAGAAAGAAAAAAGGATGATATAAGTGGACGAAGAAAGAAACAAAAAATACTGAAAGAAAGAAAAAATGAATTCGTGTGGAGAAGAATGAAAGAAAACGACAAGAAGAAAAATAAATGATGAAATGTTATATTTGAAAGAAAGAAAAGAGAAAGAAAAATAACACAAAGCGAAGAAAGCAAGAAAAAAACTAATAAAAAGGGATTTATGATGAGAAGAATAAAAATGAAAAAATAAAGAAGAAATTTTATGTCTAAAGAAAGAAATAAAAAGTTGACACAAAGCAGAAAATGAAAGAAAGAAAGATAATGAAAAGGGATTTGTGTTGAGAAGAATAAAAAGAAGAAATTTGATATCTGGATGAAAGAAAGAAAGAAAGAAAGGAAGAAAGTAAGAAAGAAAGAAAGAAAGAAAGAAAGAAAGAATGATTAGAAGAAAGAAAGAAAGAAAGAAAGAATGATTAGAAGAAAGAAAGGAAGAAAAAAAGAATGAAAACCGAAAAATAAAAGGTTGATAGAGATGAAAAAGAAAGAGAGATAAGAAAAGACAAAAGAAATGAAATTAAAGAATAAGTTTTGAGAAGAATAAAAGAAAAAAAATAACGAAGAAATGTTATATTTTAAAGAAAGGAAAAATGACCCAAAGTAAAGAAACAACAACGAATAAATTAGTTTTGAGAAGATAAAAGAGAAGGAAAATAAGGAAAAAAATAGATGAAAAAATGTTATGCTAGTAGAAATAAAAAAAAAAAAAAACGATTGAAACAAAGCAATGACGAAAAAAAAAAAGAAATCTTTATTACGGCAAAAAAAAAAAAAAAAGAAATTTAGAAGAAACAAAAAAACGAAAACAAAAAAAAAATTCGTTGCAGACAAATGATTGTTTGGATTGGGAATGGCGATGCGCATGCGTCGACAATGCAGACGATAACATGGCTGAAAGTGTCAAGGAGAGAAAGAGAGTAATATATTTACAGACTTATAAGTTTTGTTGGATAGAAAATTTTTGCTTCGGGAAACGATTTTCATCTCTTCAGTCTCTTTTTGATTGGATATTATTTTCATATTTACTGTATAAATAAAGTCGACTTTTAAAAGATATATCAGAAGTAAAAAAATAATTTTGAACAAAGAGAACATTTCTTTGCTATCAACATGGCTTATCATTTTCGGTTTAATTAAGGTGCAATTTTGACCAAAAAAATTATATATATGTATATCACCGAAATGGCTGAGTGGTTAGATACCATTTCTAGCGTTAAGTTAGGTGGGTTTTGATCCCAGCTTAATGCCTCCCGCGGGTCTAGCCAAACTGAAGAGTTGTGATAAACAGTCTGTCTGCGATCTCTCTCTCTCTCTCTCTCTCTATATATATATATATATATATATATATATATATATATATATATAAATAAACAAAGGAAGCCATGTGTCTGTAATAAAAAAAATGGTCGTATGTATGTATGGTGTGAATTTAAAAGTTCACAAAGGGATACTGAACTTATGATTGATCAACCGGCACAACTCTATCCATATAATTCTCAGTATATACATATGAGCATTTTTTATCAGACACACACACACACACACACACACACACACACACACACACACGTATATATATATATATATATGTGCGTGTGTGTACGTGTGTGTGCGTGAACAGGATGTGATACAAAATCAGATTTTTAAACGGAGGATTTCAAGCATCGAATTTTCTTTTTCCGAGATCGGTTGCCATTTCAATGTCTGAGAGCCTTGTATGCCCAAGTACATTTCCTCACAGCTAAAGGAAGAATAATTTGATTCACACCTTTCCCAATGGTATTCGCTCTATAAAGGATGGAAGCAGCCCCGTCCTGGAATTGTACTTTGGTTACCGTGCAGATTCCTACGACGGTAAACATTACACACCGCTCATCCATCTCTCTCTCTCTCTCTCTCTCTATATATATATATATATATATATATATATATTTGTGTGTGCGTGTGTGTGCGTGTGTGTGCGTGTGTGTGTTTGATTAGATAATAAACATACATTTTGTCTATATAGTTTTATTAAGAACCGTTCAAGTTTCTGGTTGGAATTGGTAGATGAATTTACCGAAATTATCCCGAGCGCTTTCGAACCTTTCATGGGCCGTCATCAGGGGTTGCTTGCATGTGTAAAGAACGTTTTTTTAGAGTTTTTTTAGAGTTTTTAGACACTTGAAAGGATATTAATAAAATCATATAGACTAAACGCGTATTTATTATTTAATCAAACATGCTTAAATGAAAGATTGCTGCCCAACTATATATATATTTTTTCTCTTCAAGAAAACCAACAATCGGTCACATTAAAATAATAAATTTATTTCCATCCTGTTAAAAGCATTGATTCATATCAATACTCTAAAGAATTAACAGGACTTCTTCAGATCAAACTAGAAAGGGATTAAAATAATTTTTTTCACATTTACAACCAGACTAAGCCCCCCCCAAAAAAACCTTATTTCTCATATGTAAAGCCTAACCTTCAAGTAATATTGAATATCAAATTATTATGGTATGTAAAACTACATCCAGGTTCATCATTCTTGCCAATATTTAGTAGTTGTCTAAATTTCTGAGACGAAGCTTGTTGATTTTTATAACTAAGGATTTTCGGACTACTGTCTTCATCTTTATTGTTATTTTCACAACGTTTCGGTCGATGTGTCCTCCGGCCTTCTTCAGGTGTTTGTCGAACTCGGGAACCTTCACGAAACTTCGAACTTTATTGAAACCACGGGGGTCGCCTTTTCCGATTCCGTTAGCCATAACCGTGTTAAGTATTCCTGTATTGTTACTCGCCTGTAGTGAGGATTGAACCTGCAAACACCGTGATGATTGTCTCTATAGAAGCTTAGGGAACCAACGCCTATAACCGTTACGCCATGTGTCCTGCTGGACAATGCAGAGTGAATTTTTGGGACTTATAGACTTAATATTCTTACTTGACTAAAATTACAATTATTATGTATGATTTTTTATCTGCGCTCATATTGTTTTTTTTTTGTTTTTTTTTCATCTAACCTCCTTAATTATCGGTTCCCATATTGTATTCAACTCTATGCTTGGTCTACTCAGCCGGTCATTGTAGCCCAACATATGTGCTGATTCCTTAAGGCGTCTAATCCTCCAATGTTCAGCCCTATCAATTATTTCAACTTGATCCCATAAGAGCAGATGATTTCCCTTTCCCTTTTAGTTACAATAATACATGTCAAAAAATGCAAACATTTATAAAAAATTATTCAGACAATCTAATTTTATTATCAATTTTTATCATTAAAATGAACAAAAAAAACTAAAAACTAATGTTAATTATAGTAAAAAAAAATCCAGATTGCAATAAAAAGTAAAAATCACTAAAATGAATTCAAATTCTAATTCATTTACCAATTTAATATTTATTCATTCACTTCTTTTTGAATATAGTCGGAATTTATTTTTATACCTACATCTAGCAATTAATTCACATCCCTGATTTAATAGGTTATTTTATAGGTTACAAGGATCAAAGTATAACTTGCCCAGTCAGCTGGGGCTGTAGAATACACTGACTGCAACTCTGCAGAGGGGTAAGACCCCACCTAACGAGTGTCCTGGATATGACACTAAACAATCTGATGGTGAGGTTCCAGCAGTGCTGGAGCTTTGAGGAATGCGGAGTACCCCTTCATTGCCATCGCTCCCAGGTCCACTCTGGCCCGCAGTGGTAGCACCTGATAGGGCTCTATCTATGGGTTAAATAGAACTAACAGCATACTTATGCTAAAATGAATTGTTTGAGTAAACTGAATAACTTGAAATAGAAATATTTTTGACAATTAAACCGTACTTACATTTAAACTGCGTGCTTATGCTTAACTGAATTATTTGAAATAGAACTGTTTTTTGACAATTAAACTGTGTACTTATGCTAAAGTGAATTGTTTTAAATAGAATAGATTATTTACATAAAAATGGATTAGGCGTTAAATAACCTACAAAGGTTGATGTGCCTTAAAACCCAACAAACCAAACCAATCAAAGTATAACATAATTTGTATCTTTCTTCCTGTATCTTTCATGAACGCTTGAAAAATCAAACAGCTTTATCCAAACATTTTTGGAAGTAGAAAAATATGGGTTTACCTCCAGAAATTCTTTGGAGAATATTGAAAAGATCTACAACTCCGAGCTGCTTTGATGGTTGATGTAATTTGCGTCTGGAATGATAAAAATTGATAGACTAAAATTAGAGTGTCTGAATAAATGTTTGAATTTTCGACATGTTTATTGTAATTGTTATTCATGTCTCTGTTAAATTTGAAGGATGATGAACCCGGATGTAGTTTTACATTCCATAATATTTTGATACTTATTGTTACTTGAAGGTTTAAGCTTGCGTTAGTAGTTAGGGGAAATACGTTTTTTTGTTGTCTTAGTCTGGTTGTAAATGTGAATTTTTTTTATTCTAATCTATTTCTTGTTTGATCTGAAGAAGTCCTGTTAATTTTTAGAGCATTGATTTATATCAATGCTTTTAACAGGATGGAAAAAAATTTATTATCTTAATGTGACTGATTGTCAGTATTTTTGAAGATAAAATTATTTGCTCTGTGGATTTTATTTACATTAAGCTCTTTACTAGGGTTATTTAAGTTTAATATTCTATTTTTGAATATTTTATTGGTCCTGGTAGGAATTATTCATTACTCCGGCTTTACTGGACTGAACAATATCTTTTATATATATATATATATATATATATATATATATATATATATATATATAAGCAAACGCTACACACTCCAACGGTAAAGACGCTCTTACATAGTAGTAATGCAAAAACAAAAGTTACATCACTTTTGTAATAGATCCTCCCCTGATGATAACCCAAAGTCGGGAAGAAAGTACTTGGGATATATACAATTATGGAAAATACATCAATCAATTCTCGCCGAATACGATAAAAGCAATACGGCATTATGAACGGATCAACAAGAAAATATATCGATAGAAAATGTGAATTATGTTCAACGAAATTTGTATATATATATATATATATATATATATATATAATCAAAGACTCAAAACATGGTACTTGGTGCAGCCTTACTTAACATTCAGCATTAGAAGGTACGGAACAAGGGTAAAGTGGGTCAATCCTGGGAAAAGAGTAGCGCCTTCATCTACACTTTGGTGTAGTAGCAATCGAAAAGGGAGCCTTAGGGTCACCCTCGACTACGGTCGCAAAATTTGCTTTTATTCACTTACTTTTATATATATATATATATATATATATATATTGAACGGATGTACGTAAACAATAGTAATTGTGATTCCTAACCGTTTAAAATTTACTTCGCAGCTAATATCTCCTCGTTGCTGAATGGTTAGAAGCTTTGGCTTGGCGTTTGAGTCAACCGGGTTTCGATCCCAGCTACGGGAAGATACTGTCTAGCCACACTGATGAGTTCTGATAGAACGAAACAGATCTGTCTGTGGATGACTATTGAGGTATATATATATATATATTTGAACAGTGAGACAGATTCATAGGGAAATAAATATTCACTGTGATAGATATGAACTGCTTGATGGACTGATTGATAGATTGATAGATAGAAAAATAGATCAATAGGGGGACCTGTGGATGAAGAGAGAAACAAACCCAGTGAGAAAGTGATCGACTAACGGAAGTGAATTGGTAAAACGAGGTTCATTCAATTGTTTGCTTGTTTGTTAGAGTTTTACAGCATATCAACCTTTATAGGTTATCTTATGCCAAATTCATTTTTATACAAATAAACAGTTCTATTTCGAGCAATTCAGTTTAACATAAGAACAGTTTAATTGTCCAAAACATTTCAATTTCAAGCTATTCAATTTAGCAAAACAGTTTTATTTTTTAAAAATTCAGTTTAGTATTAGTATATTTTTGTTTAAACACTGTTAAATGTCAAAACTGTTCTATTTCAAACAATTCAGTTTAGCGTAAGTACAGTTTCAATGCTAAAAACAGTTATACTTTAAACAATTCAGCTTAGCATAAGTACGCAGTTTAAACGTCAAAACAGTTCTATTTCAAGCAATTCATTGTAAAATAAGTACACAGTTTAGTTCTATTTGATCTATAGATAGGCCCTATCAGATGCTACCACTCCAGACCAGAGTGGACCTGTCAGCGATGGCAATAAAGAGATACTCCACATTCCCCAAAGCTCCAGCATTACTGGAGCCTCCCCATCATATTGTTTCGTGTCATATCAAGAACACTCGTTGGGAGTGGTCTTACCCCTCTGCAGGGATGCAGTCGGTGTATTCTGCAGCCTTAGCCAACTGGGCAATCATTTAGTTGATATGGAGAAATATTGTCAAAGGATTTGAGAAGAGGAAGCATTTTTTACAGTTGCATCCTTTCAAGTTCCAGAAGACTGTCATCATGACCTTCTTTACTGACCGCTTCGCTTGCAACTTTTTTCTTACCGGAGAATCAGTGTGTGTCCGTCCTTTTCGACTAAACCCATGTTTAACCAAGTTGTAAACAATTTTTAAAAACTAAAACGAGACTTCTCTGTATGCATCGCAAATTGTTCTGTATTTTTCAAAATGTTTGCACTTTTCAGCCACTCAAAATTTGATGACTGACCTCTGTTCAAGTTTAGAGTATTCTTTTTGACTTATAGCCATTTTGAACAGCTCCAAAAGATATGTTTTTGAGAAATTGAAATAATTTGAGCAAAAAACCAATTCCCAACTATTCAGAATTTTTATTCAGGAAAGAAATTCTGAGGAAAAATCTATTTTGCTAAAAAATCCTCCTATTCATAGAATCCACCTCGTATATATATATATATATATATACATGATGTATATATATATACATGATGTTTCAAAACTGATGCAACCCATTACTATGATAAAGATTTATTACTGTAACAAGTGCAATGGCGGTCATTTGGAAAATTGTCCTGTAAAAAATGCATCCTTTGAACTAGAGACATCAAATCAATGCTTTTTAAAAATAATCTTTATATCAGTTTCTAGGACATATAACATTTTTTGAGTTTCTTGTCTCAGTAATAAATTATTGGGAAAGGTATGAATCCAATTATTCTCCTTCCAGCTATGGGTAAATACTAGGGTAGACTAGGTTCTTCAGCCTTGGTGAGGCAACTAGTCTGGGAGAAGGTAAACTCTGAATTCAAACCTGTTAAACTCCGCTTAAAAATTGACATTGTGTCATATCCTGCCCGAGCAGAGGTGCTGGTAAATATGATAAATCATTATCATATTAATGTGTTGCATCTATTTTGAGACAGATTTGAATGATTTTGTCTCCAAATAAGTATTGACGGAAAATATTTTTTCCTTTCTTGTCCGCTGCATTGTGATGAAGGATTAATCGGTGTTATAGAATAGTATTTTCAAATCTGAAACAAAAAGAAGACAACATTATTATTATTATTAGTCACATGGGTCCCATATATATTTAGACAACCTTTATATATATATATATATATATATTCACGCAGTTATGCAATTCTCAGTCAACTAAAATTTGATGACAGACTCCTGTTTAAGCCTGGAACACTTTGATTTGCCGTCTCAAAAGAAATATCTTTGCAGGATTAGAATAATTTTAAACCAGTTCAGAACAATTCAGAATTTACATTTGTGGAAAAAAAAGTTCTGAAAAAAAACTGATTTTGCTGTTGCGTTCTCAAAACATATACAAAGTGGATTCCGAGAAAAACAGAAGATAAGGTAAATACGTGGATAAACAAATAAAATTTAAAAAAACAATAGATAAGAATAAAAATAAATAAATAAACAAATAAATAAATAAACAAACAGACAGCTATATATATATTTGCCAGCGAACACAGAGACACTCCATCAATCTATGAGTGGAAGGATGTCTATATTCCTTCACATAAGTCCAACACCAAGGTCTGCTAATTACCAAGATCTCCACCAGCGGGAACATCTGATATGTCGTTCACTTCGGTTGTAAATAACACAGCAAGTCTCGTAAAATCACGTTGAATCCTTACAAGCACGAAATCAGCAAGAACCGAGATCCGGGATTTGAAGATAGATTGCTCATCTCCCGTTTGAAGAGGACCAATCATGTGAAATCCCAAAAGGAGTGAGTTTAATGAGCGGAGTTATAGCCCTTAATATGATAGGTGAGGGTATGCGTTTACGATACCGTAAGGAAATATGGAGTCATATTGATACGTGTCAGACATCACCCCTGGGAAATCCAGGGGAATGAGGATAAACGCTATAATAAATACAGCAATTAAGGGTATTAAAGAAAAGAAGGTGTACTTGTGAAAATTCTGCTCATTTCTAAGTTTTCCTTTTTGCTTTTATATTGATAGATATATAGCACACACACACACACCCACACACACACACACACTCTCTCTCTCTTATTCTCTCTCTCTCGCTCTAACACACACTCTCTCTCTTTCATTCTCTCTCTCTCTCTTTCACACACACACACACACACACACACTCTCTCTCTCTTATTTTCTCTCTCTCTCACACACACACTCTCTCTCTCACACACACACACACACACTCTCTTTCTCATTCTCTCTCTCTCTCTCACACATACACACTCTCTCTCTCTTACACACACACACACACTCTCTCTCTCTCTTATTCTCTCTCTCTCTCACACACACACACACTCTCTCTCTCTCTCATTCTCTCTCTCTCACACACACGCACTCTCTCTCTCTCATTCTCTCTCTCTCTCTCTCACACACACACATCTGCTCAGTCGGCTTGAGCTGTAGAATACGCCGACTTAAAATTAAAATAATGGGATATTTAAAACTGACTTAGTAGTGCAGCAAATGAGCTTATTCAATTACACATATGGCAAAGAATAATTGAGAAAGAGAATAAGGGATAAGTTTATTTGTTTGCACACAGTTAAATGGTTCCAATTATTGCTATATAACACTAACTGTTCTATTTAGCACAGATAAATGATTTCCACAATAGTAAATGATTAAACAGTTCTATTTGACCCATAGTTGAGAGCCTAACGCGTACAACCAGTCCGGACCACAGTGGATTTGGGAGTAATGGCAATGAACATTCCTCAGGATTTGAACTTCCTCACCAGATTGTTTAGTGTCATAAACAGGACATTCGTTGGATGCGTGTGGGTCTTACCCCTCTACAGAGATGCAGTCGACCTCGGCCAGCTGGTAAATACGGCTCGAATGTTACATTAACAGGCTGATTTTTAACAGGCCGATGTAATGTAACCCCCCCCCAAAAAAAAAACAGAGCAAAAAAAAAATACATTCATAGTAGCATAATAAATCAACCTAAAAAGGGTATCAACTTAAAAAATTGAACAGAGAAAATAATATAATCATATTGGTAGAATTTATTTTGATTCGTTTCAACATTAAAATACTTGTTTACTCTTTGTGCTTTACTAATCCACGAATTATAAACGGCCGTGAGTTATCTTGCTTTTTACCCAACCCCTCTTTGCTTTTATGATTTTCAATCGCCTAAATGCCCTGTTTTTGTTTATGGACCCAAACCGATAATTTTTTTCCTTTTTCTTCAGAAATGTAAAATGGGAACAAACAAAAAAAAAGTAATTTTTTTGGTTTACATTATATCGGCATGTTAGAAATCTGTGTCGATACCCCTGCGTCTCCCCCCACCCCGAATACATCAACTTCTTCGAATCATTTCACTTCTTGGTCGGTGATCAACTAGGGGTTCCGATAGAGGCATCGCACATTTCTTCATTGCTACAAGAAATACAATCAAGGGAATGGGAGAACAAACGAACAAACGAACAATAAGGCCCGGGTTAACTCAAAGTGCAAGAAGAGGAGTTATGTAACACTGCATTCCTTATATGCATATGTAGACTAACGCTTGCGTGGATTTCTAGCGAAAATTCTACAACCCACGAGGAATGCTGCCTCATCTTCTCTCTCTCACTGCTACTGGACTCTATCTCATGCCGACTGCTCACTTCTGCTGTCCGGTGTCGACACGCCACTCGCGTCACCCTTCACCAACTGACTTCTCCGAGTTCCTTTGTCCGAATCCTCTCGCGTTCCATTACCCACTTCCGGTCACGTCGAGATCGCGGGCTCAGGCTTTTGTTTGGTTTCGCGCTAAAACAGACAAGGGGATCATCTACATAGTGATACAAATCAACCTGTTAATGTAACATCCGGGGCCGTATTTACCAGCTGGCCGAGGTGGACTGCATCTCTGTAGAGGGGTAAGACCCACACGCATCCAACGAATGTCCTGTTTAACTGTGTGCAAACAAATAAACTTATCCCTTATTCTCTTTCTCAATTATTCTTTGCCATATGTGTTATTATTGAATTAGCTCACTCGCTACACTACCAAGTCAGCTTTAAATGTCCCATTATTTTTGTTTATGCCCCCTTGGGCAACTCTCTTTTTTACTATCTTCACACATCAACTTTTAAAAAAGATCTTTGCACTGAACATATTCACAATTTATACAATATCTATTGTGCAATAATTGTTACGTAAATATTATTCGTTCATAATATATATATATATATATATATATATATATATATATATATATATATAGCAATAAAAAGACCCAAGGTTTTATTCATAATAAGAATAAAAGTTTAAAAAATGACAGGTTAGCTAAGTGGATTCGTTCCTAGCTCAACAGAGCTTAATCCAGGATAACATCGAATAAAAAAAACATGAGATATATATATATAGTAATTTGTAAAGCAGTGGGCTCAGATATGGCTCAAGGCCGTATGAATGGGGTACCCAGTGAGAATCGAACTCACTCGTCAAGGTTTGTTAGTCTAGCTTGCTAACCATTACACCACCAGAGGTGGCCACTATGGGATATATGTTGGATGGAGGAGAAAAAAATCTTTTGTATTGGAAACTATCGAAATAATATTAAGTCTTGGAAGACATTTTCTCTGTTTACAGAGAGACGGTCTACCAGACAAAATATGAATAGTCAGCGATACTTTTTGATGAGATTGAAGAGTGTGTCTTGCTTAGAAGAGAGAACAAGTCAACACTAAATTTCTCAGCACTGTCTCGGTTTTTAGAAGGTCTTTGAAGTTCCGTATGTATTCTTATGATTATCAGTCAGGCCAACGTTAAAATTTTGTATTTTCGTAAGGACTTGTTTAAATATGGCATCCAGCATTTGATTGGTTCTTCCTATGTAGCGCGAGGAACAGGATTTGGCATTGAATAACCTACTGAATTGATATGCCGTTAAATATAACCAACCAACCCACACACACTTACACACGCATACATGGCACATATATATGAAAATGTATATATATAGCTCTCTCTCTATATATATACATACACACATATATATATATATATAAATATAAAGAGCTATATATATATATATATATATCTTTATATATATATATATATATATATCTTTATATATATATTATAACAGGTTGTCACTAAATCACTTTGTGAGTTTGTGTCGAACCAAGTGCAATATAGTATGGAGAGTGCTCAATATCTAGGATAGAGCTATTATATAATAATCATAAATAAATGTATATTAGTTATATATATATCTAATTCATGGAATTTAGACTGCAACCCCTGGGTTTCATGGAGTTTATTGCAAAACCACAATCATCAGGCAGTTAAGAAAGTTTTCATTTTGCTAACTGACTGATGATTGTTGTTTTGTAAAAAAACTACATGAAACCCAGAGGTCTTAGTCTAAATTCCATGAATTAGATATATATATAACTAATATTTATTTACTATATATATATATATAACAAATATTTATTATATATATATATATATATATATATATATATATATACATATTTACCAACCCCTCCGCTCGGGCTGGATATGACACAAGGTCAATTTTTAAGCGGAGTTTAACAGGTTTGAATTCAGAGTTTTCCTTCTCCTAGACTTGATGCCTCAACAAGGCTGAAGAACTCAGTGTACCCTACTATTTACCCATAGCTGGTGGGAGAATAATTGTATATATATATATATATATATATATATACATGTATAGCTCTTTATACACACACACACACACACACACACACACACACATATATATATATATATATATATATATATATATATATATATATATATATTCAACGAAGATGAGTTGGGAATGATTCTATTTGAGAATTTTTCGGAGGATTCTTATATATGTTTGAAAATATTTAAGACGATTTTTATAAATATCTATAATAATTATATAAATGATAGTAATGGTATTAGAATGACAGTATTAAGAAGGAAAATATGAAAATAAAAATATACAAATATTAAAAAATCAAATAAAGACTAAATTTTAATTTTAGATGGAAATCAAATAAAACCTATTAATTTTTTTTTCAACTAAACAAGATAGATATTATATAAGTAATAACATTTATCACCACGTCTTGTTTCATGAATCAATAAATAAATAAATTGAGAGATTAATTAAAAATATTTTAGTCTATTTGACAAGAATTTTGTTGCTGAGGTTTTTGTGATTTGTGTAAACATTTTAGATGCATGAGGATACATGACACCTGACAATGACATTATATCTATTTTCGTGTGAAAATGTAGAAGATAGGTGTTTGTTGAAATTATTTGGTTCTTTTTCAAGATAAATATTCGTTTGGTATCAGTGACACCTTGTTTATGGAAGTTACCTTTTATATCGTTTGAAATGCAAATGGAAAGATCTGGGCTTCTCGGTACACACCTTTGACGAGTTCAGGGTGTTGTGGGGAGAGACTTTTATTTGTGGGTTGTGAAAGTATTTCTTTTCTTGTAAGAGGTGCTAGTAAGGTTTCTTTGTTACTTCTATCAGCAGGGTATTGTGATTATTTTTCCCTACAGGTTTTAGTTTTATTAAGCTGTTAAAGGATTTTTTTTTTCTCTGTAATAAAGGGAGACAACTTTGTGATTGAGATATCCGCCTTTCACTCAAGCTCTATAAAATTGGGGAAAAAGAGTGTTCAGTCACATCCTGTAAGAATAATCTAAACTATAAAAATAACTGATACTTAACTTAACCCTTCAAAATCTCCTAAGGAAAACATGAAGTCTGAAACACGTGTTGAGCCTAAACATATGGAACAATAAAAGACTAAATATTTGAAAACATTTCCAAACCAATTCATTTCTATATATATATATATATATATATGAGGATCATTAAATAAGTTTCCAGACTTTTTTCGTATGGGCACTTTTATTGATAGTACACGCATGAAACTCTAGTCCCCTTCGAAGTAATCTCCTCCGGCTGCAATGCATTTGTTGTACCGTCCCAACAGCTTCTTCAAGGCCCCATGGAATTCCTCTTGTGCGAGCGTGTCTATGACCTTCACCACAGCCCCTTTCATCTCCTCAATTGTCTCATAACGACAGCCTATGAGCTTAGGGAATAAGCTAAGGTCACTGGGAGCAATGTCTGAACTATAGGGAGGCTAAGGAACTGTCTTGACGCCCATCTTGGTCAAATAGTCTGTGACAAGGATGGAGTTGTGGACTGGTGCATTGTCCTGGTGGAAATGCCACTGACCCTATGATTTGAAGAGTGCTGGACTCTTCCGACGGAATCTCTTTCTGAACTCCCTTAAAACCTCAACATAGTATCCCTAACGCTAACGTTTTGGCCAATCAACTCTGGTGTTATGACTTCCGTAATCCTCTCACACCTCTTATCATCCCTCCCAGACTCCCTGACTTCCTTGAATCTCTTATACCACTCAAAAACTGATGCTCGATTCATGCAAGATGGTCGAAAAGCAGTCTGAGCATTCCATACGTTTCTGTGGCATTTTTTCCAAGTTTAAAACACATTTTTATTGCATATCGTTCTTCTAAAGTGTCATATTGCATTTTTGAAATTCACTAGCTGTGACAATCAGGCTTTAGTAGGGCGTATTCCAAATCCTCCTGTAGCTGTTCATTTGAACCTGAAATCATAGAAATTGATTTGTCATCTCATAAGATGTATAGCAATAACATAGTGAATTTTCCAGAGTCTACGACAATTTTAAATACCTAAACAAAAAAGTGTGGAAACTTATTGAATGCACTTCGTATATATCTATATAAATATATATATTAAAATGAATAGGTCCTCAAAGAGATTTTTTCTTTTAATTACCTATTTTGCTCTTACACGCGTTTCTAGCTTTTTGTTGTCGTCAGAGAGTCTTTAATGATATGGGTAGTGTTGCTTTTGGTTTATATTGTGATGACAGTTTTGATGGGGTTGCTGATTCTTTTCAATTTTGTGAGAGATTTTCGTTTCTGCAAGTGTTAGTTCTCTTTCTATTTCTTTTTCTTCTTACAAGACTGTGCTCTGTGGGCGTACATTATTTTCCCTTATAAATCTTTGATATTTGATATACCATAAAGTTTATTGGTTGTTTTAGTCAGGGTCATTGTGTATATGTCTGTGTGTGTGTGTGTGTGTGTTGGGGAAGTTTTTATCTGAATGTGTATAGTTTAATTCTGTTCAATGTTGTTTTTCATTAAAATTTAACTGCCTTCTATTTTCTTCTCCCTGAGTTTTGTGTATGTGCTTGTGTGTGTGTGTGTGTGTGTGTGTGTGTGTGTGTTTGTTTTTGTCTGTCTGTGTGTGTGTGTTTATAGTTGATATGCCATAAGGTATGCAAATCGCCTTCTCTGGGTCATACAGAGTGTGTACGTGTGTGTGTATGTATGTGTTGGGGAAGTTTTTATATATACGTGTATAGTTTAGTCCCTTCGATGTTGTTGCGTTTAGAAATTTAACTGTTTTCTACTATAAATATATCTATATATATGGGTGTAAAATTAAAATCTATATTTAGGGGAATTTTGCTAATGCATTTATCCTGATTGATATTGGGAAGATGTCTGGCTATATTGAAGAAAAAACTGATATTTCGAGATTCTATTGTCTGAAGATATATATATATATATATATATATATATATATATATATTACATGAGTTCGTATTAAGTATAATAACAAAATAATAACTAGAATAATTGAATTTTGAATGTTTGCAGCCAACTTGACTTGAAAAATAAAATAATTGATAATGCAGTTATTGATGTTAAGTCGGTTTTTTCCGATTGGGTCAAATATGTCATGGAATATCTTAACCAGACAAAACAAGTATTCATCTGTTGAATATTTACAATTACGTATTGGTAGATTAATCTCATCAGAAATGGGAAAATTTCAAATTCTCAAAAATAAAATAAAATAAAATACAAAAAGATGAAATAAAATGAATTTATTTCAGACTCAATATTACTTGAAAGATTTTAACATTAAATTTCAAACAAATAATGTATTTCAGAAACCAATTATAATATCTATAATTACTTCATCACATGGGTTGGGCGCCTCAGGTGGTGAAATGGTTTGCAAGCTAGACAAGCAAACTTATACGAGTGAGTTCGGGTCTCATTGGGTGCCCTATTCATGTAGTCTTGTACCAAATCAAACCAAGATGTTTACTAAATTACTATTCATCAGCTAATTATTATGATATAAGAGGAAGACTATTTTATCATATTTACCCAACCCCTCCGCTCGGGTAGGATATAACACAAGGTCAATTTTTAAGCGGAGTTTTATAGGTTTCAATTCAGAGTTGTCCTTCTCCTAGACTAGTTGCCTCACCAAGGCTGAAGAACCAAGTCTGTCCTACTATTTACTGGAGGGAGAATAATTGGATTCATACCTTTCCCAGGGGTATTAGTGCTGTGGTAAATGCGATCAGTCTCGTCCAGGATTTGAACTCGCGTCGCCGTGTCCATTTCCTACGACGATAACCATTACACCATGGGCACCTCCAGCAAGACATTTTTATATCATTCAATTTGTTTTGAACTTTATTGGCCTGGCTTAGAAGTGGGATTAGATACTTCAAAAAGAGGGAGAGTCTCATATATAACACTAAACTTCATCTGATGGTGAGGCCCCACTTCTGGAGATCTAGAGATAGATAGATAGAGAGAGAGAGAGAGAGAGAGAGAGAGAGAGTGAGAGAGAGGAATATCGCTTGATTGTTTTTTATCACTAGACCATTCTGATCTGGAAAGTATATGTATATAGGGTGTCTTAATATATATGGGACTCTTGTGACCACCCTATTATTCTGCTCACTCAGTATATACATATATAGGGTATCTCTATATACATGGGACCCATGTGACTGCTAATAACTTTACTAATACTAATGTTGTGTTCTTTTTTGTTTCAGATTTGAAAAGTATACTATAACAGCTACTAATCCTTGATCACAATGACTTGGACAAGAAAGGAAAATATTTTACGTCACTTCTTTATTGGAGACAAAATCATTGAAAATTGTCTCAAAATAGATGCAGGCCATTAACATGATAATAATTTATTACTGAGATAAGAAACTCAAAAAAAGATTGCATGTCCTGGAAGCTGATATAAAAATAAAAAGCTGATAAAATAACAATTAAAAAATGATTTGATGTCTCTTGCTCAAAGCATACATTTTTTACTGGACGTGTTCCAAATGACCGCCGTTAAACATGTCTAAAAAATGAAACGCAGTTTCTTCCAAGCAGCGACCGGGACGATACTGCTATATGGATGCACTACATGGACGCAAGCTAAACGGCTGGATATAAAGCTTGACGGAAACTACACAAGAATTGCTGCGGAGCAATAATTAACAGGTCCTTGAGGCAACACCCCACAAAGCAGCAGCTGTATGGCCACTTACCACCCATCACCAAAACTCTCCAAATTAGACGAACCAGACATGCAGGACACTGTTGGAGAAGTAGGAACAAGCTCAGAAGAGATGTACTACTATGGACCCCTTCACATGGCCGAGCAAAAGCAGGGCAACAAGCTCAAACTTACATACAGCAGCTCTGTGAGGATACGGGGTGTAGCCCTGAGGACTTGCCTGAAGCAATGAACGATAGGGAGAGGTAGCAAGAAAGGGCCAGGGGTATCAGTGCTGATGGCACAACGAGATGATGATGGTGAAGTAATGATTAATTTTCATATAACTGGGGTTGCATCTATTTTGAGACACCTTGCAGAAGAATAGTAGTAGTACTATTTAACCCATAGATAAAGGGATAAGGAGGTTCATGCCTTTCGGATAGGTATTCATCCGAAAGGGATTGTAATGGCGTGACTGGAGTTTGAACTTGGATATCACGATGAGGCAGTCCAGCACGTTAGCCATGAAGCAAAATACCCGTTAATTGCCATTGCTGCCAGGTCCACTCGGACACGAAGAGGCAATGCCTATTATGGTCCCAATAGATCTGTTTGAATAAAGTATATCACATAACTGTAAAAAAACCCGCAAGAAACAACAGAATAATATATATATATATATATATATATATATATATATATATATATATATATATATATTATACGCAAGATTCAAGCCTCTAGGGATAAAATAACCCCGGACTGGTTGACAAGCCTTTAAAATAAATAAATCAATCAACCAAAACGCATATTACATATGGCTTGGTTTCTTTGTTTAATGCTATTTTAACCTTCATGGGTTATTTAATGCAGAGTTCTTGTGTAGTTGCTGTCAAGCTTTTTCTCCATACGTTTAGTTAGCGTCCATGTAGCGCATCCATATAGTAGTAGTGCCACGACCGCTGCTTGGAAGAAACTGCGCTTCATTTTATCGGTCAGGTCTGACTTCCATATGACTGATAGTTTATCGTTGCTGTCCATACCATAGCTAGTCGCGTGTCGATGACTGTCTCGGTTGATGCTACACTGCTCCCTCGGTAGGTGAACTTGTCAACTAGTTTCAGAGAGCTACCATTTAGTGTGGAGATGTAACCTGTTTGATTAAAGCACATATATTCCGTCTTGTGTGCATTGATATGTAGGCCGATGCCTGCCGCGGCTTGTTCCAGACTATGTAGCAAGGTTTTGGCTAGGGTGGGTGCATTTACTAAAAGCTCTATATCGTCGGTGTAGTCGGCGTCGGTAATTGTTTTTGCGGAGTACCCTCTACTTCTTTCTTTTGTAAGCTTGAAACCATTTTCTTTGATTTTATCGATAGATGTTCTAAGAACGTAGTCTAGACAGATGATAAAGAGGTATGTCTCCTTGCAGTACACCTGCTACAATGTCGAAGTAATCTATGTATAGTTTCAAATATTGCGATGTATCACAAACGAAGTCATTTGTTTACACGTAGATAATAGTCAAAATATTTTGTTTCTAACAAATCAATTCAACATAACTCATTTGTTTGCACACAGTTTAAATTTCAAACAGTTCTATTAGACCAATAGTTTGTTTGTTTGTTTTTTTGTTTGTTTTTTACGGCTTATCAACCTTTGTAGGTTATTTAATGCCAAATCCATTTATAAACAAATAAACAGTTCTATTTCGAACAATTCAGTTTAGCATAAGTACACAGTTTAATTGTCAAAAACATTTCTATTTCAAGCTATTCAGTTTCGTCAAACAGTTTTATTTCAAACAGTTCAGTTTAGTATAAGTATAGTTTTTTGTTTACACCCAGTTAAATATAAAACCAGTTTTATTTCAAACAATTCAGTTTAGCATAAGTACACGGTTTTGTTCTATTTGACCCACAGATGGGACCCAGTCAGGTACTACCATTTCGGACCAGAGTGGACCTTGTTGTGAGGGTGTCTTAATCCTCTGAAAAGATGCAGTCGGTGCATTCTGCAGAATATGTAATATTATATAGTGTGTTAAACATTTTTAAGAAACACCTTTGAACATAAAATAACCCTTGACCGATTGACATGTCGCTAAAATCAATCATCAGTCGATATTGAAGTCTGGTGCCAGATTAAGCTTTCCAGTAGGTGTATTATGCAGAGGTGAGTAAGCTCGTTTCATAAACCATAACATTTAGACCATTAGTAAGATCAACTTTTCCTGGGCGTTTCTTGGATGTGGGCTTGTTTAAAACGATTCCACTGTCTCCGGCAAGATGTTCGGCACTGTCGAGATCCGAATGAAATCTGTGTAAACAGTTTTAAGCGTCCAGTCCATGCCGAATGGCTTTTGTGAACGAAGAAAACAACGTCATTAACCCCTTTCGGTTCGTTGAACTTATTTTTATGGTAAATATTTAACGAAAGCCCGGAAGAAGAAGGAGAAAAAAAAAAAAAACAATAAAAATGAAAGTAAAAACAAACATTCTCTACACGACAATTAATAAACTGTCCGTTATTGTTACGATATATATATATATATATATATATATATAGTATCGAGTATATTTAATTCAAATCCAGAAGAGCATAAAATCATTTGTTACAGTCCTTGTTTGGTTAACAGTTTGTTAATTCGTCTCAGACGCAGATTGTCGCCATTAACCAGACATTCGCCCAGAGAAAGTAAAATTTACATAGGCTGATGTTGAAGTACTTGGCCAGGGGACTAGTTTTAACTGTCAAATTCATAGAAGTACAAATCTGCTTGCCCAGCAGAAAACAAAATCAATCTCTTTTAGTTGACTATTTTTTAAACAGTATATCAACCTTCGTGGGTTATTTAAAGCCAGAGCTATCCTAGTAGAAGAATAGTGGTGGAACTATTTAATCCATAGATGGAGAGATAACTTGACCGATCGTAGTCGAGGGTGACCCGAAGGCTCCTTTTTTAATAGCTACTATACCGAGGTGTGGGGGAGGGTTCTCTGCTTTACCCTTGATACGTATCTCATAATGCTGAGTGTTAAACAAAAAGGTGTCAAGTACCATTTTTGAGTCTTTGGTATGACTTGACCTGGGTATTTGAACCCCGGTTTCCCAGACCATTGGCAAACACTCTACCCAATTACTGGGGGATAAAAGGGTTCATGCCTTTCCCAATAGTATCAGTGTAGCTCGTTCGCCACTACGCCACAGAGACTTCTACCTGTTACATGGCTTCAAGTAACTAATAATAATCCTTAATAAAAGATTAAGTTTCCAATGGTTTGTTTGTTTAAAGGCATATCAACCCTTTTCGGTTATTTAATGCCAAAGCCATCCTTCTAGAACAGTAGTGGTACTATTTAAACCATAACAGTTTACACCTTTCCAAATTGTATTAGTCCAAAAGTGAAAGCTCACTTTGCTTGGGCTGTAGAATACATTGACAGCAGATGGGTAAGATCCCCACCATCGAGTGTCCTGGTTATGGCAATAAACAATCTGATGGTGAGGTTCCAGTAATGCTGGAGCTAGGGGAATCTGTAGTACCCTTTCATTTTCATTGCTTCCAGGTCAACTCTGGTCCGGAGTGGTAGCATCTGATAAGGTCCTATCTATTGGTCAAATCGAACTGTTTGACGTTTAAACTGTTTGCAAACAAATGACTTGTGTTAAATTGACTTGTTTGAAATGGAACTGTTTGATCCTTTAACTATGTGTGAATGTTGCATAGCCAGATATAGCGATGTGTGAAATGGACATGGAAAGTTCATAACTCATATATAGATAACATAGGAATCCCGAAACACAAAAAAACTTTACGACTTCTTAGTTCAGGTACGAAATTTTTTATTACCTTTGAGTTAAAAGGTTTTCCGACATAAGGAGAGTGATAAACAATCTTTCTATGCTGACTTTTCCATCTGCCCCCCCACCACCACGTGCGGCACCCGTCGCAAGGCCTCGGCGAGCCCCGAAAGTCAACCGTCTTCTTCGGACGCTAAAACTCAACTCACTGACTTTTCTCAAATCCCCCAAATCCCCCGCGCACGCTCCCGGTGCATGACGTCATTCACATCCCCCGGTATCTGGGATTTTTATTTTGACATCTCTGAATGACACATTCTCTCCGTGCGCGTATGAACACCTGCGCTCATGTTTGCACCTAACTAACCCATGCGCTAAGCGAAAGGTTCTTAGCCTAATTAAACCGAAAGGCAAGATAACGAAAAACCCTCGGCTATTATATTACATGAAGAATTGACTGATTTTTACTAAATTGTTTGCGTTTAATAGCAATACTTGAAAGCATTTAAGTATGTGTCAACAAATGATTAATGGTAAAAAAATTAATTGTATTAGATAGAAATAAGTAAAACCACTTAACTGTGAGAAAAAATGAGCTCAGGTTTGTTTAAAAATATTATTTACAAAATGTGTTAACAAATCATATATTTATATACGTATAAAGAGGATTTGGCATTAAATAACCAACCATGGTTGATATGCCATAAAACCAAACCAAACCAAATCATATATATTTGATGTATATGTATAAAGAGGGTTTGGCATTAAATAACCTACACTGGTTGATATCCCATAAAAACAAACCAAACCAAACCAAATCATATATATTTGATGTATGTGTATAAAGCGGGTTTGGCATTAAATAACCTACACAGGTTGATATGCCATAAAACCAAACCAAACCAAACCATATATATTTGATATATATGTATAAAGAGGGTTTGGCATTAAATAACCTACTATGGTTGATATGCCATAAAACCAAACAAAACGAAACTTAACCAAATCATATATATTAGATATATATTAAAGATATGTATAAAGAGGGTTTGGCATTAAATAACCGACACTGGTTGATATGTCATAAAACTAAAGCAAACCAAATCATAAATACTTCGATGCACTACTTAGACGCTAACTAAACGGCTGGAGAAGAAGCTTGACGGCAATTACACGAGAATATTGCGAGCAATATTGAACAAGTCCTGGAGGCAACACCCCACAAGGCACCAACTATACGGCCATCGGCTTCCCATCACGAAATCTATCCAAATTAGACGAACCAGACACGGCTGGAGAAGCAGGGACGTGCTCATAAGTGATTTACTCCTATGGACCCCCACATATGGCCGGGCAAAAGCAGGACGACCAGGTCGAACATACATTTAGCAGCTATGTGAGGATACGGGATTTAGCCCTGAAGACCTACCAGAGGCGATGAACGATAAGGAGAAGTGGCGAGAGAGGGTCAGGGATATCCGTGCTAACGGCACGACATGATGATGATGACGATATATGTATAAAGATGATTTGGCATCAAATAGCATACAGTGGTTGGTGTGCCATAAAACCCAACCCAACCAAACCAAACCCAAAGTGAAAGTAATAGCCCAATCGGAGTTCGAAATGACTGACTCTTTTGACCAGCTCATTAGCCATAATGTCACGGGTACTCCCCACCATCAGACTATTTAACAACCCAACTACCTACTCGCCAATCTCTTTTCCAATACATCCCACTAATTGCCCTGCTTTTAATTAATTGGATACTTTCTAAATCACCATCCAACTTTGTTTTTTTTTTCTGGTTTTCCATTCTGGCCGGGAATAGTAGCACCTAATAATATTCTATCTATGGGTCAAATAGAACTAAACTGCGTACTAAACTGAATAGCTTGAAATAGAGCTGTTTTGATAAATACAAACTACGTACTTATGCGAAACTGAATTTTTTGAAATAGAACTGTTCATTTGAATAAAAATGTATTTGGCATTAAATAACCTACGAAGGTTGATATGCCATAAAACCTAAACAAACAGCTATATAAGAGATGATTAATTGGTTAGTTTTAATGACATGTCAACCCTTGTAGGTTATTTAATGCCAAATCCTGTTTATACATATATGTATATTGAATACATATGATTTACTTGTTGATTGGTAGAGTTTTATGTCATATCAACCCTTGTAAGTTATTTAATGTCAAATCCTGTTTATATATATATATATATATATTGTCATCCACAGACAGACTGTTTCGTTCTATCATAACTCTTCAGTGTGGCTAGACACGCAGGACGCTTGGAACCGGGATCGAAACCCGTCCAACTTTACATTAGACTTAGTATCAGACCGTTTGGCCAACAAGCGTACCACGTTGGCTAAGGGAATTTTTAAGGTATTATGTAGCAGCAGCAGCATCCGTTTTGTTTACATTTTTATACCCTACCGGCTACCAGAGTGCTCAATTCTTTCGAAAAGCTTTGCATTATGCGAGCTGCGGCCGAAAATTCCTTCGGCAGAGAGCTCAACCCCCATGGGGGAGCGTATATATTGTCATCCGCAATCCATATATATTGTCATCCACCGACAAACTGTTTCATTGTATTATAGCCCTCCTGATTTGTAAATGAATAGTTTGTAGTAATATTCTAAACAAGCCAGAGCTCATTTATTTGAGCACAGTTAAATAGTTTCAAGTATTCCTATCTAACACCTGGTGCCCGTGGTGTAATGGTTATCGTCGTAGGAAAAGAACACGGCGACACGAGTTCAAATCCTGGATGAGAATGATTGCATTTCACATAGCACTAATACCCTTGGGAAAGGTATAAATCCAATTATTCTCCCCCCAGATATGGGTAAATAGTAGGGCAGATTAGGTTCTTCGGCCTTGGTGAGGCAACTAGTCTAGGAGAAGGAAAACTCTGAATTCAAACCTGTTAAACTCCGCTTAAAAATTGGCCTTGTGTCATGTCCTGCGTGAGCGGAGGGGTTGGGTAAATATGATAATTCTACTCCTATACTCATATATATATATATATGCATTTTACTAACGTTATATTGATGGAGAGTTGTGAACCCAGCAAAGTATTGTTCGAAATGGCTGCATTTTGATCTTATTGTGACAAAATTTAACGGAAAAGTAATGATGTCTGTCGCTATTGCGATATACACCTTGGATATTCGTGATTAGAGACGATTATGTTTTCGCTTTGAAAACGTGCCTCAAACACACAGATAGACACACCTGGACTGTGGCTTGTTTGTTTGTTTGTTTGTTTGTTTGCTTGGGTTTTATCATATTTCCCAACCCCTCCGCTCGGGCAGGATGTGATACGAGGTCAATTTTTTTAAGCGGAGTTTAACAGGTTTGAATTCAGAGTTTTCCTTCTCCTAGACTAGTTGCCTCACAAAGGCTGAAGAACCTAGTCTGCCCTACTATTTACCCTGAGCTGGTGGGAGAACATGTTGTTATATAATTAAGGAATGATTTTTTAAATTTTAATCCTATTTACCAACCCCTCCGTTCGGACAGGATATGACACAAGGTCAATTTTTAAGCGGAGTTTAACAGGTTTGAATTCAGAGTTTTCCTTCTCCTAGACTAGTTGCCTCACCAAGGCTAAAGTACTCAGTCTGTCCTAGTATTTACCCATAGCTGGGGGGTGAATAATTGGATTCATACCTTTCCCAAGGGTATTAGTGCTCTGTGAAATGCAATCAGTCTCGTCCGGGATATGAACTCGTGTCGCCGTGTCCATTTCCTCCGACGATAACCACTACATCACGGGTTTTACGGTATATAAACCTTTGTAGGTTATTTCATACCAAATCCATTTTACAGAAATAATCAATTCTATTTTAAACACTTCAGTTTAGCATAAGTACACAGTTTAATTGTAAAAACATTTCTATTTCATGCTATTTACTTTAGTGAAACAGTTGTAATTTTAAAAATTCAGTTTAGTATTAGTATAGTTTTTGTCCACACTCAGTTAAATGTCAAAACAGTTTTATTTCAAACAATTCAGTTCAGCGTAAGTACAGTTTCAATGTCAAAAACAATTCCATTTCAAGCAATTCCGTTTAGCATAAGTACTCAGATTAATTCTATTAGACCCATAGACAGGACCCTATCAGGTGATACCACTCTGGACCAGAGTGGACCTGGGAGCGATGGCAGTGAAGGAGTACTCTGCACTTCCCAAAGCTCTTGCATAACTGGAACTTTACCATCATATTGTTTAGAATCATATCCAGGACACTGTTTGCGGGGAGTCTTACCCCCCAGCCACGAATGGTCAATGGACTGTGTCTGCAGACTATGCGAGTTCGATCTTCTGTCACGCTATTACATTTACTTTCAGGCAGGTAAACAAGAGAAAAACATTATCCCCCCCATTACCCCTCAGCTAAGCATCCATAGTATCACAGCTGTTTTTTCTACAAAGTTGGCTTTGGCCGTAAATAAGCCATGAAGGTTGACATGTCATTAAATGAAGAAACCAATCACACACACAAACACACACACACACACACACACACACATATATATATATATACATACATACATACATATATATATATATTTTCCATTTCAATCATACATCTTAGATGCATCAGGGAGGTCTTCAGTGATGCGCTGTCTTCATTGCCGATTTCGGGTTATTTCTGCATCATATCAGCTCCGACAGTAACCCCGGCTTGACTCTGAAAGAGCCAAGCCACCTCCGTGATCGCGACGTGCTACGCTCGTGCCTCTACCAAAGCAAAGAAAAAATGAATAAAAAAAAAATATATATATATAATTATGAAATATATTGAGCTATATCCTTTTCAACTGGGTATGGTGTAATGAAAAAACCAAACACACACCACGCACACACACACACACACACATATATATATATATATATAATTATGAAATATACTGAGCTATATCCTTTTCAACTGGGTATGGTGTAATGAAGAAACCAAACACACACACACACACACACACATATATATATATATATAATTATGAAATATATTGAGGTATATCTTTTTCTACTGGGTATGGTTAACTATAAGGATGGTTCCTTAGCCTTGGTTAAGAAACCAGTTTAGGGGAAGGAAAACTCTGGATTCAAGCCAGAAGTACTATCGTCAGCGAACTTGGACAATATTGCGAGATATAATATTTCTATAAGTAACACTGTGATACATGGATTAATATTTATAGTAATTCTTATAATTTTAATGATAAAATATAATCAACTTTTTTTAATTAACTGTAGTATTTGTCGCTGCCTCCCACCAGACACGACTTGACACAAGGTCAAAAGCCCGAAGGCCAATTAAAGTGGGGATAAAGGGGAGGGGAAGGTCGGGAACGAGCCGAGACTCGAACCCTGCTTGTCAGTGCTGCTCATCGGCTCACTTAGTGCAATGTGAGCCTGATGAGGCAAGCGGTTTCACGAACCCAAATGTGGGTCCGGGCACGTATGCCAGTTTACGGCTTAAACTAGACGCTTGGTCTAGTGCCGTACAAAGGGGACAAAAGTGCAGCTCGCCCACCCGAAGGTTGCCCAGCCGAAGCTGGGGGCCTATTCGGCCCCGAGTCTGCTCTTGGTTTCGAGCGCCCATCCGGCACGAATGCCAGACGGCCCAGCTAAATTAATTAATTAACTGTGCATAGAAGCTGTGTTAGGTTCTACAGAAATATTCAACAGCCCAGAGCACCGTACTGGCGAATTTAAAAGATATGTCAACTTTGTCTCAAGGAAAAGAATAGAAATAGCATCTTTAAAGTAAAAGAACAAAAATCTGAACTCAAGAAATAAATTTGTATAAAAATCGAAACTTGAAAATAAATTTAACAATCATCCCACCAAAACAAAACAAAAAAAAAAAAGAAAAAGACTAAACAAAAAACTAACAAAAGAACTAAAATAAAACAAAAAACAAAAAAAAAAAAAATAAGGTAATAAAACAAAAAAAAAAATTTTTTTAAACACTTAGAAATAACAGAACGACATGTTAAAACGTGACAATATCAAATCAGATGACATTTAGTAAAATAAATAAATGAGTTACGAGTTTCGATTAATCGGAAAACAAAAATAACTCCCCCGAACTTTTTGACTAACTGCATGGATTTTAAGTATAAATAGAATTATTCTGAGCTCCTATTTTAAAAATGACAGGGTAGATCTCCAGAGGCAAGTCCACATCGAGTGGTGGCTAAAGAGCTAGACTGCTGAACCGTAGTAAGCACGTTCGAACTTCAACCGCGCCATTACGTTCACCCTCGGACAAATACCATCGAGAGATGTCAGAATCCGCATCTCCAAGCTATGGGTCGAACATTATCCCTACTTTTCTTCTGCAGGGATAGTTTTGGCATTAAATATTCGTCAAGGTTTGATATGCATTTAAAACAACGAACCTGAAACCGGATAAATCTCTGCCCGACAAAAAATAATCGAAATATAAATTTTCAACCATAAAAATAGATTATTCTTTTCTCTTTCAGACAAATACTATTAAGACGGGTATTAAGCCTTTTATTTCATAGCAAGTGGTTTAAAAATACCACTATTGTTTTTCTACAGGAATGGTTTTGGCATTAAAAAATCCATTGCCAGATCTAGTCCTATTCGGTTTGTTTCTTATTCTAATACAGGGATTTACCCAACCCCTCCGCACGAGCAGGATGAGACACATGACCAGTTTTCATGTGGAGTTGAAGATTTCAGTGATTTCCTTTTCCTAGACCGGTTGCCATACGAAAATTAAAGAGCACAGTTTGCCCTAAAATCTACCTTTAACTGGAGAGAGAATAGTTGGATACGTACCTTTCCCAAGGGTATTAGCATAATGTAAAATGCAAACAACGTCGACCAGGATTTGAACACCTATCGCCGTGTCCATTTCTGATAACGATATCCGTTAGATCAAGAGGGCCTGATGTATAGATTTATATGCCCTTGCACACACACACACACATACACACACACATATATATATATATATATTGAAGAGTGTATATTTAGACAGCAAGTTATTATTCAAGAAAGTTTTGTTAAAGACGATGGAACACTGTTTATTATTGTTTATTGTTAATTCTATTTTTTCAGGACTCCTTGTTATTTTTCTAGTGTCGGGACTTAGACGATAAAAGAAAAATAACAACCAGTCTTGAAAAAATAAAATTAAAAATAATTGACATTGTCTCATCGTCTTTAACAAAACTTGCTTGGATAGATAGATAGATAGATAGATATATGTATGTGTGTATGTATATGTGTTTTATATAATGATCGTTATGGATTTTGGGTTCGTTCTTGGTGACCCCGTGTGTTTTGACAAGCTGTCATGTTGTGATAAGTAAACAGGGAATAGCAGTGCGGCAGGGTAGGTCGATCAAGCAGATGTGTAACCGGAAGGAGACCACGTGATATGAGAACCGCGCGGTCAGATTTAGAGATCAGTGAGAATCGAGAGTCGAGCCAGGGATACGCAGCCGATCAGACGCTTTCGTGTCGTCTCTGACGATATGGCTTGCAAGGGGGTGCCAACGCTTGCACCTCCTGGCTCTAGGAAGAAGATATGGGGCAAGAAGAAGTCCCCTCTCTATGTATATGTCTCTCCATCTCTCAAACTTACAACAAACTGTGTGCCCCTTTCGAGAATAAAATGAGAGGGATATATTTTTATGTAGTAGTGTGTTTCGTTCGTTCATTGAAGTTCGTTCACTATCTTTCATTATATTCTTGATTGAATCCATAAAAGACAATACAACATATGTACCTACACATATGTAGATACTCACATATACAATGATAAACCCATTTGCATCTAAACGTATAAATTGACTGACAGACACACACGCATATATCATCATCATCATCATCATATCGTGCTGGTAGCACGGATATCCCTGACCCTCTCTCGCCACTCCTCCCTATCGTTCAGCGCCCTAAGTAGGTCTTCAGGACAACATCCCGTATCCTCACATAGCTGCTGAATGTACGATCGTGCTGGTCGTCCTGCTTTTGCGCGGCCATGTGTGGGGATCCATAAGAGTATATCTCTTATGAGTTCATCTCTGCTTCTCCAGCAGTGTCCTGCATGTCTGGTTCGTCTAACTTGAATAGTTTTCTTGATAGGGGGCAGGTGGCCGTACAGTTGGTGTCTTGTGGGGTGTTGCTGCCAGGACTTGTTCGGGATTGCACGCAGCATTCTTGTGTAATTGCCATCTAGCTTCTTCTCCAGCCGTTTTGTTAGCGTCCATGTAGTGCATCCATATAGCAGTATCGATGCGACCGCTGCCTGGAAGAAACAGCGTTTCATTTTATCGGTTAGGTCTGATTTCCATATAATCGATAGCCTATTGATAGCTGTCCATTCGAGAATAAAATGAATAAAATTTACCAAACTTTCGACACGAGCAGGATTTGACACAAGGTATTAACCTTGTGTCAAGTAAGTGGAGTTTAATAGGTTTGAATTAAGAATTTCCCTCTTCCTAGACCGGTTTCAATACCAAGGTTATAAAGCCTAGTCTACCCTTCTATTTGCTTTTAACTAAGAGGGAGAATATTTGGATTCAAACATTTTCTAAGAGTATAAGCGCTATGTGACATGAAAGCCACGTCGACCAGGATTTGAACTCGGAACGCCATGTCCATTTTTACGACAATAACCATTACCCAACTAGCACATCCTATGCAATATTATTTCTCCAGAATGCAACGGATACTTTTGCCTACTCTATCTTTCTGAGACTGATTAGAGGGTTGTTTGTTTGGGTTTTATGGCATATCAACCTTTGTAGGTTATCTAATGTCAAATCCATTTTCATACAAGTTAGTAGTTCTATTTCAAACAATTCAGTTTGGCATAAATACAAAGTTTAATTGTCAAAACACTTCTATTTCAAGCGATTCAGTTTAGTGAAATAGTTCTAATTCAAACAATTTAGTTTAGTATAAGAATAGTTTTTTGTTTACACACAGTTAAATGTCAAAACAGTTCTATTTGAAATAATTCGCTTTAGTTCAAACAATTCAGTTTAGCGTAAGTGCCGTTTAAATGTTGAAAACAGTTCTATTTCGAACACTTCAGTTAAGCATACAAAATTTCAATTTGAAACAACTCAGTAAGCAGTTTAAATGTCAAAAGTGTTCTATTTCAAGAAATTCAGGACACAGTTTTGTTTTATTTGACCCATAGACAGGACTCTATCAGTTGCTAGAACACCGGGCCAAAGTGGCCTTGGGAGCGAGGGCAATGAAGGGATATTTCATATTCCCCAAGCTCCAGCATAATGGGAACTCACCATTAGAATATTTAGTGTCATATCCAGGACCCTCGTTGGAGAAGTCTTATCCATCTGCAGAAATGTAGTCGGTGTATTCTACAACCCCAGCCGACTAAGCCACCAGGACACACATCGGAGGAGTCCTACCCTTCTGCAAAGATACAGTCGGTGTATTCTACAGCCCCAGCCGACTAGGCCACCGATGCACTCGTAGGGTGAGTCTTACCCATCTGCAGAGATACAGTCGGTGTATTCTACGACCCCAGCCGACTGGGCCACCAAGACTTTCGTTGGAGGAGTCATAGCCATCTGCAGAGATAAAGTCGGTGTATTCTGCAGTCCCAGCAGACTAAGCCACTAAGACACTCGTTGGAGGAGTGTTACTCATCTGCAGTGATACAGTCGGTGTATTCTACGACCCCAGCCAACTAAGCCCCGAATACACTCGTCGGAGGAGTCTTACCAGTCTGCAGAGATACAGTCGGTGAATTCTACAGCCACAGCTGATTAGGTTACCAAAACATTCACTGGAGGTCACTTACCCATCTACAGAGGTACAATCGTTGAATTCTACAGCCTTAGACGACTTGACCCCAAGACACTCGTTGGAGGAGTCTTACCCATTTGCAGCGATAGAGTCGGTGTATTCTACAACCCCAGCCAATTTAGCCACGAAAACACTCGTTGGAGGAGTCTTACCAATCTGCAGAGATACAGTTGGTGTATTCTACTTCCACAGCTAATTAAGCCACCAAGACTCTCGTTGGAGGAGACTTACCCACCTGCAGAGATACATTGGGTGTATTCTACTTCCACAGCTAATTAAGCCACCAAGACACTCGTTGGAGGAGTCTTACCCATCTGCAGCGATAGAGTCGGTGTATTCTACAACCCCGACCAGTTTTGCCACGAAGACACTCGTTGGAGGAGTCTTACCATCTGCAGAGATACAGTTGGTGTATTCTACTTCCACAGATAATTAAGCCACCAATACTTTCCTTGGAGGAGTCTAACCCACCTGCAGAGATACATTGGGTGTATTCTACTTCCACAGCCAATTAAGCCACCAAGACACTCGTTGGAGGAGTCTTACCCATCTGCAGAGATACAGTTGGTATATTGTACTGCTACAGCCAATTAAGCCACCAAAACTCTCGTTGGAGGAGTCTTACCCATCTGCAGAGATACATTGGGTGTATTGTACTTCCACAGCTAATTAAGCCACCAAGACTCTCGTTGGAGGAGACTTACCCATCTGCAGCAATAGAGTCGGTTTATTCTACAACTCCAGCCAATTTATCCACGAAGACACTCGTTGGAGGAGTCTTACCCATCTGCAGAGATACAGTTGGTGTATTCTACTGCTACAGTCAACTAAGCCACCAAGACTCTCGTTGGAGGAGTCTTACCCATCTGCAGGGATACATTGGGTGTATTCTACTTCCCCAGCCAATTAAGCCACCAAGACTCTCGTTGGAGGAGTCTTACCCATCTGCAGGGATACATTGGGTGTATTCTACTTCCCCAGCCAATTAAGCCACCAAGACTCTCGTTGGAGGAGTCTTACCCATCTGCAGGGATACATTGGGTGTATTCTTCTTCCACAGCCAATTAAGCCACCAAGACTCTCCTTGGAGGAGTCTTATCCATCTGCAGCGATAGAGCCGGTTTATTCTACAACCCCATCTAATTTAGCCACGAAGACACTCGTTGGAGCAGTCTTAACCATCTGCAGAGATACAGTTGGTGTATTCTACTTCCACAGCTAATTAAGCCACCAAGACTCTCGTTGGAGGAGACTTACCCACCTGCAGAGATACATTGGGAGTATTCTTCTTCCACAGCCAATTAAGCCACCAAGACTCTCGTTGGTGGAGTCTTACCAATCTGCAGCAATGGAGTCGATGTATTCTACAACCCCAGGCAATTTAGCCACGAAGACACTCGTTGGAGGAGTCTTACCCATCTGCAGAGATACATTGGGTGTATTTTATACCCCCATCCGACTGGGCCAACCACTGATAATTAGTAATAGAAGAAAATTTGTATATCCTGTAAATAGTTCCATTTTCTTTTTTCTTTATCTACCAATTTATTCGTCAGGCAATTTATGTATTTACCCAATCTCTCCACCATTTGCAAGCTATAACAGAAGGTCATTTTTTTAAAGCGGGGTTTAACAGGTTTGAATTTACAGTTTTCCTTCTCCTAATGTGGTTGCATTACCAAAGTTAAAAAAGCCTGAATACCCTACTATTTACTCATAGCTGAGAAGGAGACGATATGAATCGACTTGCGCGAAATGAAATCCAAATGTCCTCCTTCAGGATTTGAACTTGGATTGCCAATTTCATTCATTACAATGACCACTACATTAAGAACAATGTATATATTTACCTAACCCCTCCTGACGAGCAGGGTGCAATATTGGTTTGAATTCAGAGTTTTCCTTCTCCTAGACCAGTTGCCATACCAAGGTTAAAGAGCCCAGTCTGCTCAACTGTTTACCCATATCTTTGCCAAGAGTATTACTGCTTTGTGAAATGCAAGCAGTCTCGTTCAGGATTTGAACTCGGGCTGCCGTGTTCACTTCCAGTGACAATTACTATTACACTAAATGAACCTGATATAGTGGAAAATCCGGACACCCCTTGAGAATGGATTATTCAGTCTATAAAAGATGCTAGCAAAGTGGTAACCAAAGGGTGAGTAAGGTAATTTTGATACGCCGGCGTTCAAGATACGTTTGAGGGTCAATACCTGATTTGTTACATTGTACTTTTTGTACAATAAACCTGTTATAACTTACTCTGTGTGTTAAGTCTCATTTCGTCAGATTAATTTATACTGATCATATTCCCCCAGGGATATATATCACTATAAAAAAGGTTCCACGGTAACTTATTCAAACTCTTCCAGTTAGAATTCAAACTGCTGCATATGAGTCTGTTGGCGGTGGGTATTATTGCCTAACATCCTTATTGTTTTCTTTTGTGACGAAGACTAATCCCAGTAGGGACATGTCTTTTAGCAGAGCACTGCTCAGGAGGAATTCTGATGGCTAGGGTGTTAGATTAGACGGGACGAAAATGATATGTAAAAATTTATACATCTGCCTTATGTATATATCTAACACAACTCCCATGAGAAGACCAGTGAATTGGTCGAAAGCCCTTGGGCTAATATAGGTTTCTTTCATTACCAATTTGACCCAGACATAAGAAGGCTGGTGAGAAGACTTGAATATGTTCGTTTGGAGATTTAAAAAAAAAAGAAACAAACTGCAGTATTCAACGAGTGTCCAAAATATGATAATTAACAATCTGATGCTGAGGCTGCAGTAATTTTGGAGCTTTGGGGAATGCGGAGTACCCCTTCATTGTCATCGCTTCTAGGTCCACTCTGACCAGGAGTGGTAGCACCTGATAGTGTCCTATCTATGGGGCAAATCGAACTGTTTGGCATTTAAACTGAGTGAAAACAAATGACTTATGCTAAACGGAATTGCCTGAGAAAGAA
Organism: Sepioteuthis lessoniana; assembly: GCA_963585895.1. Taxonomy (NCBI): domain Eukaryota; kingdom Metazoa; phylum Mollusca; class Cephalopoda; order Myopsida; family Loliginidae; genus Sepioteuthis; species Sepioteuthis lessoniana. The sequence goes on along the minus strand of OY757946.1, from coordinate 14,729,222 downwards.
TTGTTTTATCATTAAACTATGTGTAAACAAATGACTGATATTTAATAGAATTGTTATTGATACGCTTTTTATTTTTTAAATAGAGGAATTATATTATAAATTTAAAATACTATGACCAGAACATCCGATAAGCTTTGAGCACGACGTACGGAAACAACTGATTCGACCTTTTTAAATCTCAATAGCCGTGTATACCGTGATATCCCTTGCTGGAGATCGAACCAGTGACCACAGAATGCTGAGCTGATACTCTACCATTGAGTTAATGGTCCACATGTCACACAAGCGCTGCTAAATTAACTAATCATGGTACATGCACGGCTAATTAACCTGGTGTGTCTTGTAGTTATACATATTTACCAACCCTTCCGCTCGGGCAGGATATGACACAAGGTCAATTTTTAAGCGGAGTTTTATAGGTTTGAATTCAGATTTTTTTTTAGACTAGTTGCCTCACCAAGTCTGAAGAACCCAGTCTACTCTAGTATTTACCCATAGCTGGAGGGAGAATAATTGGATTCATACCTTTCCCAAGGGTATTAGTGTTATGTGAAATGTAATCAGTCTCGTCCGGGATTTGAACTCGCGTCGCCGTGTCCATTTCCTACGGCGATAACCATTACACTACGTGCACCTTGTAGTTATATGCGTACTCTTACTGATGACACAATCTTTGAAAGACGCAGTTTTGGTGGAGACCGAGGCTCCTGTAAGAGTACAGAAGTAACACATCAGGTGAATTGGCCGTGCATGTACCATGACTAGTTAATTTGGCATTGCTTGTGTGATATGTGGACCGGTAGCTCAGTGGTTGAGTTTCGATCTCCAGTTCGGGAGATTATGGTATACACTGCTGATGAGACCGAATAAGGTCAGAACAGCTGTCCAGTGCTTCCGTATGTTTCAAGCAGTGCTTGCCGGATTTTCTAAATTGTTTGTGATACATAGCAATATTTGGAACTATTTAACTTTGTGGACTTATGCTTAAGGGAATTGTTTGGAATAGAACTGTTTTTATATTTAACAGTGTGTTAACGAGTCACTGATTTTAATTGAATCCTTAGTGTTAAATAGCTACATTTGAAAACATTTCTTTCAAACAAATGATAAATATTAAATAGAATTATTCGTGTAAGTGACACCATCTTTTTGCCGAAGAATGAGCTCAGGCTTGTTTAAAAATGATACCTGCAAAATGAGTTTAAAAATCATATATATATATATGATATATATATATATATATATATAAAGGATTTAGCATTAAATAACCTACAATGGCTGATACCTCATAAAACCAAACCAAACAAAATCATATATATTTATTATATATGTATAAAGAGGATTTGGCATTAAATAACCTACAATGGTTGATATGCCATAAAACAAAACAAAACCAAATCCTATATAATTAATTTATATGTATAAAAAGGATTTGGCACTAAAATAACATACAATGGTTGATATGCCATATGGCATAGAACCAAACCAAGGTATACATCAAGGGTAAGTGGAGCAATCCAGGGAAAGGAGTAGCGCCCTCCCCTACACCTTGTTATTGTAGCTATTGAAAAGGAAGCCTTCGGGTCGACCCCGACTACGGTCGGCAAACTTACATATATATATATATATATATATGTTTGTGTGTGTGTGTGATATCTGGTTTTAGTGACTCACGGCGATTATGATTCAATAGTTTTCCGATCTGTAGAATATTACAGCTCTTCGCAGAAATAAATAAAGCAATTTATTCCCCGCTCCATAAAAACATGAAAAAATGTAAACCAAATCTTTGGTTTGGTATACGTACATTCGATTGACGTACGCGATTAGCCCAAATCATATGGTCGTTGATGAAAGGTACATTTCAATGTAGCCAGGATACACGGCATTTGTAGGCAAGATAATCAAAATCTAATAAAAATTAGTTTGCGAGAAAAAACAAAAAACAAAAAAAGAAATTGCAAAAAAAAAATGATGAAAGTCCTGCTTTGGGTACAGGAGAAAAAAGTATGTTAACCCCCTGTTGGCTTCGGGTGTGTATATTGCGGGGAACTTTCAAATGATGAGTGTGGGAATTTATGCCCTGTAATATTTGCCACACACATAGGAGCTTCGATCTTTTCAAAAATGAAAAGGGAAAAAATGAACGAATGATTGGGATTATAGGAAAAGGATTAATATTTGATAAGCACTTAGGAGAGACATTTGACGTTTAATTGCAATATGTTTCATTTAAAATTTGTCCTGTGACTGGATATGTATCTATAAACACAAATATGCATATCTATCTATCTAGCTAGCTAGCCAGCTTACTGTTAGTTGCCGCGGTGTAATGGCACACGCGTTTGATTATGACTTCATAGTAAGCGAGGTCGAATTCCAGTCGCGCTGTTATATTAACTTTCATACAAATACTTATTTGGAAAGATATAAACTTTTTTATCCTCGCCGCAATGGGTTGATAATATCATTGCCATTCTTTGACAGGATTGTTTTGGCATTAAAATAAACCATGAAAGTTGAGATAGGTTCATAGGTTTGTATTTTAAAGGGATTTATCTTATTCAGTGTGATCTATATATCTATCTGTCTCCATAAATCTATATCTGTGGGCTAACAATAAAAAAAGCTACTCTCATAGAATGTGGCGTAATGAGTTTTATTTCTCAACATCGACAACACACACGCACACACAAATATACACACACATATATATATATAAATATATTTACCAATCTACTATCTACCAGCATTTACGGTTACCAGAAAAAAGAAAAAAAAAACCCGCCAGGACAAGAGATAAAAATATCTCGAATCACCGCCTGGGGGGAAAAGAAAAATATCATAGGACAAAAAGAAAGAAAAGGCCAACCCCGTCTCATCAGTTGAAAAAAATCAAGAGATGTGCAGTCAGTTGGTCAAAAGAAAACTAAAACCTGTCGTAAACACTGCAATGCCACAATTACAAGAGTGCTCAACACGAGTGGAGCCAGCTACAAAATTAACTTAAGTCGGTATGAGACTTCCTGATGATCCGTTAAGGTGAAACGTTAGTAGAAGAATTCCGACTCACGATTTAAGTTAATTTTATATATATATATATATATATATATATTAATATATATATATATATATGAAGATAGCAGAAAGACATAATCCAGGTGAATTCATTATGATGTAAAGTCGACATTAAATTTCTCTTTATTATTTAATGAAACATGCTTGAATGAACGACTACTGTCTAACCACACACACACACACACACACACACACAGACACACACACACATATATAAATATATATATATATATATATATATATATATATATATATATATATATATGAACGCTATGCGCACGTTTGTACCTTTTCGTTGTATATTTCTCATTTGTTCCAGTTATCTCAGCAAGCATCCATCGCTATGGGAACTATTTTGATATCCAAGTCCTGATGATGGTTACTGAAACCGAAACGTTAACGTCGACTTTGCATCATAATATAGTCCCCTATTTGGATTGTGTTTTTCTGCTACCTTCATACTGTCGGATTTTAATCAATATTTACTTTCATACTGTCCTTTCGGAAAAAACAGATACCAAATACAATCTTACACGACATTTGACATGGATGATTCCAAAAGATCTATATATAAGAAAACTTACTTGCCGCGTATTTCTCACTAAACGAGAGGTTTCGTCTCGTTTCTTTGGGAAATCCAACATTTTCGAATATTTTTCCACGTGCCAGACATGTTCTTATGACTTTTGAATTATAAACGCTATGTGCAGGTTTATCTGTCTTTTCGTTGTATATTTCTCATTTGCTCCTGTCATCTCAGCAAGCACCCATCGCTATGTGAACTATTTTGATATCCAAGTCCTGATGATGGACATTGAAACCGAAACGTTAACGTCGACTTTACATCATAATAAGAAAAAGTAGGCGACCATAGTCGAGGGTGACCCGAAGGCTCCCTTTTCGATAGCTTACTACACCAAGGTGTAGGGGAGGGCGCTACTCCTTTCCCCGGATTGTTCCACTTTACACTTGATCCGTACCTTATAATGCTGAGTGTTAAGCAAGGAGGCATCAAGTACCATTTTTTGAGTCTTTGGTATGACTCGACCTGGGATTGAACCCAGGTCTCCCGGGCCATTGGCGAACACTCTAACCGCTAGGCCAATGTCCGGGAATTAAGTTTTTTTGCTACCTTCATACTGTCAGATTTCAATCCATATTAACTTTCATATATATATATATATATATATATATAATTTTTTGTTGTAGGTCCAAAGAGAGAAAGAAATATTTTAAAGTGAATATATATATATATATATATATATATATATATATATAAAGAGGTGCCTGTTGTGTAATGGTTATCTTCGTAGGAAATGGACACGGCGACACGAGTTCAAATCCTGGACGAGAATGATTGCATTTCACATAGCACTAATACCCTTGGGAAAGGTATGAATCCAATTATTCTCCCTCCAGGTATGGGCAAATACTAGGGTAGACTGGGTTCTTCAGCCTTGGTGAGGCAACTAGTCTAGGAGAAAGAAAACGCCTCTGAATTCAAACCTGTTAAACTCTGCTTAAAAATTGACCTTGTGTCATATCCTGCCCGAGTGAAGGGTTGGTAAATAGGATATATATATATATATATATATAAATTGAGTCACCATGACAAGAAAACCCGGTAAGCAACATGACATACGTAACCATTGACAGCTGTTTCGACCATATTTGGTCTCATCAGCAGCGTATACCGTGATCTACACCACTAGAGATCGAACCAGCAACCACAGTAAACTTGGCATCACTTGTATATGATGTGGAACGGTGGTCAGTGGTAGAGTTTCGGATCTGCATTCTGTGGTCGCCGGTTCGATCTCCAGTGGTGGAGATCATGGTATACGCTGCTGATGAGACCTAATATGATCGAAACAGCTGTTTAGTGTTTTCGTATATCGCACGGTGATATTTTATAGTCATAATTCAATTTATAATATCTAAATCTTATATTTAAATCATATATATATATATATATATATATATATATATACATATATATCCAGGTCATTGGCCTAATGAGTAGAGTGTTCGGTTGGGTTTTATGGCATATCAACCTTTGTAGGTTATTTAACGCCAAATCCATTTTTATGTAAATAATCTGTTCTATTGAAAACAATTCAGTTTAGCGTAAGTACACATTTTAATTGTCAAAAACATTTCCATTTCAAACTATTCAAGCAGTTATATGTAACAATTCAGTTAAGTGTAAATACAGTTTTAATGTCGAAAAACAGTTCTATTTGAAATAATTCAGTTAATCATAAGCACGCAGTTTAAATGCAAGTACAGTTTAATTGTCAAAAACATTTCCATTTCAAACTATTCAAGCAGTTATATGTAACAATTCAGTTAAGTGTAAATACAGTTTTAATGCTGAAAAACAATTCTATTTGAAATAATTCAGTTAAGCATAAGCATGCAGTTTAAATGTAAGTACGGTTAATTGTCAAAAACATTTCTATTTCAAGTTATTCGGCTTACTCAAACAATTCATTCTAGCATATGTATGCTGTTAGTTCTATTTAACCCATAGATAGGGCCCTATCAGGTGCCCTATCAGGTGCTACTACTCCGGGCCAGAGTGGACCTGGGAGCGATGGTAATGAAGAGGTACTCCGCATTCCCCAAAGCTCCAGCATTGCTGGAACCTCACCATCAAACTGTTTAGTGTCATATCCAGGACACTCGTTGGTGGTGGGGTCTTACCCCTCTGCAGAGGTGCAGTCAGTGTATTCTACAGCCCCAGCTGACTGGGCAATAGTGTGTTCAGCAATGGTCTGGGAGACAGGGATTCAATCCCAGGTCGAGCATTATATGGCGGGGATCAAGGGTAAAGTGGAGCAATCAAGGAAAAGGAGTAGCGCCCTCTCCTACACCTAGGTGTCGTAGCAATAGAAAAAGGAGCCTTTGGTTCACCCTCGACTAAAGTTGCCAACTGTACTTACTCATATATGTAAGAGTATTTCATCCAGTAAATCTGGAGTTGTGAGCGATTAATTTTTTCAAAATAAAAACTAACAATCGGTCACATTAAGATAATAAATTCATTTCCATCCTGTCTAGTTGGAAATATGAAAGAGTTATTTTCATCCATTTTCTTATTTGGTCTGAAGAAGTCCTGTTAATTTTAGAGCATTGATTTATATCAATGCATTTCAACAGGTACTTGATACCTCCTTGCTTAACTCAAGTTTGTGCCTTCTCTACACCTTGGTGTCGTAGCTATTGCAAAGGGAGCCTTCGGGTCACCCTCGACTACAGCTGCCAACTTTACTTTAATATATATATATCTATATATATGTGTGTGTGTGTGTGTGTGGAAAGGTGGATGAATTAGACACTTATAACGGGTTTAGTATTAGTATTTCTTTCTTTATTAACCGAAGAACTTTGTCAGCCTAAACATTTTTCAAGTTTTTTTTACATTTTATCAATTGAGGAAAAACCTTTTTACATTCTCCATTAGTTTGTTTTTTCCTCAATTGCTAAAACGTAGAAAAACGTGAAAAAAAATTTTAGTTTGATGAAGTTCTTTAAATACAGAACGAAATATTACCACGCGAATAGATCAGAC
>OY757946.1:14484428-14722370 GCA_963585895.1 Sepioteuthis lessoniana | reverse complement strand
ATGTTTCTTTTACCTTTGATAAATCATCGTTGTCATTTTCTGGTCGCCTTCTATTTTCTGCTTGAATTCCGTTCATTTATCACATATGTCGCTTGTTTCTTCCAACTTTTTTTTTTTAACTTAAAAAATGATTAACTTTCAAATCCATTCAATTTTTTTCTTTCTTTTTTTCTCTAATTGACCACAATTCACCTCCAGTTATGGCTGATATTAATTAATCTTCACTCTGACATATCACATTTTCTGGTGACATCACCAAAGATTATCAGCGTTTCTTTTCATTCTAAATCGACTTTGCAATCTTGAACATTTCTGTTCTCTATCAAAATTTAATTCTGAGACGAATTATAATAGAAACATGAGGTAGACATCTTTTTCTACTCTCTTTTTTTTTTTTTGTCTACCACACAAACGTGAACACGCTTCCAAAAAATATCTTATATATTTGTGTATAATCATTATTTTGTATCTTACAAATTTTCTTTAAGTCCAACTGGTGCTATTTCACTGAGGTCTTAGTGATTGCAAGTCAATTAAGATTTTCAAAGACTCTTATAAATATCCTGCCTGATTTTAGCAGTGCTGTGGTCAGGATTGGCTTAATTCTTTCTTTGACTCTAAATATATTTTTTCTTGTTAATTACATCTAGGTTTAACCACCTAAATTGGATTGGATAGATTCTGGTTTATTTTTCGTGAATTCTAACAGGTATTGATTGGAATAATCCACGTGGCAGTGTGGTTAATGTGTTGGCCTGTGATATCGTAGTTCGCGAGTTCGAATTCTTGTCGCTGTTACGTTCACTTTCAGACTAATAAGTTTTAGAGATGGCATAAACCTGCTAATTCCCCAAGCTATAGGTTAAATTGTACCTTTTTTGTTATTCAACAATGATATCTTTGGCGGTAAATAACCCACCAAGTTTATATGCCATTAAAATCAAAGAAATGTTTTTCCATTTAAGTGCTTAGTATTCAAGACACAACTCTTCGTATTATAAATATTAGAATAAATATTAGAATAAAAACTTTTTTAAAAATCACGACGGTCAGTTTCACGTTTTCACGATAATAAAAATATTTTCCATTTCGAATTTGTATCACCTACGTCCTTAAATCGTTTCAAAACATGCTTAAAGAATAAAAGAGCCAATGAATACATATATAGCTATGTGATATATTGTCAACCACAGACAGACTGTTTCGTCGTCTCAAAACTCTTTTCATATGGCTAGACACGTGAAATGCTTCAAGCTGGAATCGAAGTCCTGCTGATTTTACGTCATCGCAGCGTTTAAAAAAGAAATGCTAACAAAGAACAAGGTGTAAGTTTGTAACAAAACAATAATTTGTTAGTTTAAAAGTCTCTGAAATAGTACATATATCCATCCTTCCTGGTGGTTAATTAGCCGTAGGACATGGAGGCCTAGTCACGGTTTAATCAGTTAGTTAATCTCTTGGCATTTGGAGTAAGGCACAAGGCCTCTCAAAATATATTTCTCAGCTTTCCTGTCTTCAGTAATCTGGTACAAGGAGATCACAAAGTATCGTATTATTTATTTAGGTATATATTTACATATACGCTTATCGGCTACCGGAGGGTTCAGTTCATGAAAAGAGCTTTGCCTTTTCACTCATTTGCATAAACCTCAAAGGAGATCATAGAAATACAATAGATAAGTTGGATAAAACGCCTCCAAACACGGATTTCAAATGATTTTAACATCAAGCTATCCTCGAAACACTGACTTGAAATAAGATGAACAGATTTGGGTGGACAAAGCAAACCAAAATTAATTAATGGTATTTCACTGGAGTCTAAGTGACAGCAAGCCACCTCAGACCTTTACGACACTTCTAATTGGTCAATTTAAACAGTGCTAAAGAAAAGATAATCACTTACATTGGGTTATTTAGCCTTAGTTTGGCGACCAGTCTAAGAGAAGGAAAACTCTGAATTTGAACTAGCTTTACTCCTCTGGTAGTAGAGGAAAAATGATTGGTTAGACTGGGTTCTTTAGCCTTGATTTGGCAACTAATCTATGAGAAGGAAAAACCCCGATTTTGAACCAGTTTTACTCTGCTTAAGAATTGACCTTGGCGAAGTTGTTGGATTAATAAAACAGTTATCTCTCTTGTTTTTTCCTCTTAAATTTTTTTTTTTTTTGAATTTAGAAAAAAACTTTGTATGTATTCATATATCTGTATTGTCATCCACAGACAGACTGTTTCGTTGTATCACAACTCTTTATTGTGGCTAGAAACGCAAGACGCTTCGAGCAGTGGTCGAAACCCGCCCAACTTTATGTTAGGCTTAGTATTCTACCGTTCAGCTGACAGGCGACATTTGTCAGCTCGGGAATCATAATGTATTATGTTGTAGCTTTCGTTTGTTTACATTTTATACCTTACCGGATACCAGAGTGCTCAATTCATTCGAAGAGCTTTGCATAACGCGATTGGCAGCCATTAATTATTTCGCCAGAGTGCTCAGCCTCCAGGTGGGGCAGCGTATATATATATATATATATATGTATATGTATATATATAAAATGTAAGTGGAAGAAAACTCAATCACGGTTAAAGTGCAATTATAAATTTATTTCGATGATGAATATTATCTTCGAATCTTCAGATGGCATACACACTTATTCTGGGTGGGGATCAGTGAATAAGGTTTTCAGTCTATATATATAAGTCGAGCAACGTGCACCCATTGTTCTTTGTCCTTAATATCTTACCAGTCAGCTGGGGCTATAAAATACACCGACTGCTTCTCTGCAAAGAGTTAGGAACCCACCACAAAGTGTCCTAGATATAACACTAAACAATTTGATGGCGCGGCTCCAATAATGCTGGATTGTTTGTTTCTGTGTTTATTTGGGCATAATGGCGTATCAACCTTTGTAGTGTGTTTTATACCAACTCCATTTTATACCATAAACAGTTCTATTTCAAACAATTCAGTTCAGCATAATCACAGAGTTTAATTGTCAAAAACATTTATATTTCAAGCTATTCAGATTAGTCAAACAAATCTAATTCCAACAATTCAGTTAAGTATAAGTACAGTCTTTGTTTACAAACAGTTAAATGTCAGAAACAGTACTATTTCAAGCAATTCAGCTGAGCATAAGTACGCAGTTTAGTCCTATTTAACCCATAGATAGGACCCTATCAGGTGCTACCACTTCGGGCCAGAGTGGACCTCGGAGCGATGGCAATGAAGGGGTGCTCTGCATTCCAGAAAGCTCCAGCATTACTGAAACCTCACAACCAGATTGTTTAGTGTCATATCCTGGACATTCATTGGGCGGGCTTACCCCTCTGCAAAGTAATGCGGAGTACCCCTTTATTGCCATCGCTCCTAGGAGCATTTTGGTCCGAAATGGTAGGGTTCTATCTATGGGTCAAATAGAACTGTGTATTTATGCTAAACTGAATAGTTTGAAATAGAACTATTTTGACATTGAAACTGGGAACTGAATTGTTTGAAATAGAACTGTTTTGACATTTAACTGTTTGTAAACAGAAACTATACTTATACTAAACTGAATTGTTTAAAATCTATTTCGGCGTTAAATGGCTCGAAAAGAGTTGATACGCCGTACAACAAATCAACCAACTAACACCATTCTTTTTTCGCATGAACATTTTCCCCTATATATATATATATATATATATATATATTGTAAACAGTCTTTGCTGGTCTCATCCCTAGAATAAAGGTGTTTTTCATCTGAGAAGGCGAAGATATATTCTTCGTTTAAATGAATTTATAATGGTTCTTTAACCGTGGTTGAGTTTTATATTTATGTTCGCTTTGTACGTAAGTTTTCTTATATACACGCTCAAAGCATATATAATTGTAGCCTACTCATAGATTTATAAGAAATTCCTTATATATTCTGTATACGAATATTTCACACCTATAGTCTTTGGACACCTACTATATATATATATATATATATATATAGTATCGTATATTTCATTGCGTGAAATCCATATTCCCTACAAAAATCAATGAAAGTCGAAATGACGAACTCCAGTCATAAGATTACAATTTCGTACAATTACTAACTTTCATCCACCGTTCCAGCTTCTTGCTCACAAACATGGAATCTCTAATACAAAACATACCTCTAGATCTTCAATAAAATATGCTAACAATATATATATATATATACCTTCAAGAAAAAACAAAATCTGGTCATATCAAGGTTATAAATTTATTTCCATCCTCCTAAAAGCATTGATATGAATCAATAACTCCAAAAAGTTTAACAGGACTTCTTCAGATCTTCACGGAGATAATGGATACAGCCAGAATGGCGGTGGTCACAGGAAGGAAGGGGAGGGAAGGGAGGAAATCTCCTCCCATTAAAGATCACTTCCGGTCTCCTTTCGTTCCGGTTGAAACGTATATACGCCTCAGTTTACATGGTGAGATCTTTTTTTATTATTTTACATTATCTGTCCCAATTCAATAATATTTTCATAGTTAATTAATTATTATCTTAGATTTTCGCCAATAGTTTAAATTTATTTCTATGCCTACATTAGAATTAAATCACGTCTCTTATTTAACACTTTAAAAAGGAAAAAAAAAGGAAGGGGCGTAAATGACGTTAGGATATTTTGAAGTTTAAGATATGAAATTGTTTAAATAGTGATCTTTACTTTTATCTTCAGTTGAAATAATTTAGTTTTGTTGTAATCCTTATTTTATTGTTAAACCTAAACAGTTACTTTAAAATGAAGTTTAAATTATTGTAGAAATTAAATTAAAACTTACGTCTCCCTATTATTTTGTGATGGTCTCAACGAAAGGAGACCACAAGTGATCTTTAATGGGAGGTGACTCTTTCTCTTCCCTTCTCTCCTGTGACCACCCCTATACTGGCAGTATCCATCATCACCATGAAGAAGTCCTGTTAATTTATTTTTGACGTTATTAATCATATCAATGCTCTTATCAAGATGGAAATAAATTTATAATCCTAATTTAACCGAACTTTGGTTTTTCTTGAAGGAATATTTGCTCTGTTATATCATTTACATTGAGCCCTTTACCAGGAATATCTAAATATTTGAATTTTGAATAATTTAATTGTCCTGACGGAATTGTTCCCTACTCCGGATTTACTGGATTGAAGAATACCTTATATATATATATATATATATATATATATATATATAATGCAATTAGAAGAAAACTCAACCCTGGTTAAATTGTTATTATAAATTTATTCGGAGAACTAATTCATAATATCCCCGAAATTATAAACTCACAGCCTTTGTCCTAATGTGCCGAATTTATAAGTTCGCCGAAATAAATTCATTATGACAATTTAACGAGGTTTGAATATTCTTCTTATGGCATTGTATACGCTCGATATGTGAGTTTTATTATATAAACCTGGATAGAGAATATATAACAATAGACATACAGCGAGCGCTCTCATAGATTTATATGAAATTCATCATATATATATATATATATATATTATATATATATATATATACGTGGTGCATTCAATAAATTTCCACACTTTTTTTGTACAGGCAATTAAAATTGTTGTAGACTCTTGAAAATTAAGTATATTATTGCTAAACATCGTATAAGATAACTGACCAATTTTTATGATTTTAGCTTCACATGAACAGCTACAGCAGCAATTGGAATACATCCGTACTAAAGCCTGACTGACACAGCTGATGAATTTCAAAAATGCAATCTGGACGTAAGGACAGTTTAGAAGAATGATATGCAATAAAATTGTGTTTTAAACTTGGAAAAAATGCCACAGAAACGTATGGAATGCTTCAGACTGCTTTTCGACAATCTTGCATGAATCGAACATCAGTTTTTGAGTGCCATAAGAGATTCAAGGAAGGCAGGGAGTATGTGAGAGATGTTGAGAGATGTGGGAGGAGTAAGGAAGTCAATACACCACAGTTGATTGGCCGAAGGGTTAGGGTTACTATGTTGAGGTTTTAAGGGAGTTCAGGAAGAGATTCCAGCGAAAGAGGCCAGCACTCTTCAAATTCGGTCAGTGGTATTTCCACCAGGACAATTTATCAGTCCACAATTCCATCCTTGTCACAGACTATTTGACCAAGATGGGCATCAAGACAGTTCCTCAGCCTCCCTATAGTCCAGACCTTGCTCCTTGTGACTTTTGGTTATTCCCTAAGCTCAGAGGCTGTCGTTATGAGACAATTGAGGAGATGAAAGAGGCTGTGACGAAGGTCATTGACATGCTCACTCAAGAGGACTTCCATGGGGCCTTCCAGAAGTTGTTGGAAAGGTACAAGTGCATTGCAGCCGGAGGAGATTACTTCGAAGGGGACTAGAGTTTCATGTGTGTACTCTCAATAAAAGTTCCCACACGAAAAACGTCTGGAACTTATTTAACTTTGTTTTGTTTTAATGTCATATCAACCTTGGTGGTGTTTCTTCTTTCTCTACGTTTTGGCCAAATTTCACCTCTGGCCTTATTCAGGTGATTTACTGCGACTTCGGATAGGAATGCTGAGTCTTGTAACCGTATGCCCAGTAATTACCGCCTTCCTTAGTTGTTGTCTATCGCACCACGTTTTTGACCAAGTAAACCTCTGGCCGGCTTGGGTAGGATTTGAAACCGCTATCTACGTGGTGCGATAGACAACAACTATGGAAGGCAGTAATTACTGGGGATACGGTTACAAGACTCAGCATTCCTATCCGAGGTCGCGGTAAATCACCTGAAGAAGGTCAGAGGTGAAATTTGGCCGAAACGTAGTGAAAGAAGAAACAACAAAAACTACCAAGATGAGGACAAAAAAGTCCGCAATAAATAAAAATTAATTCTCAGATTAAGAAGCCTCATCTTAAAATGATTTCAATTAAAGATAAGTACAACCTTGGTGGGTTATTCAATGTCAAAACCATTATTGAAGAATTACAGTGGTAATATTTAGACCATTACTGGTTTCTAATATAATTTTATGTAATCTAGTTCTCAGAATTTTATGTCTAGTATTTTTATGAAGCCATACAGTCCTTCTGTTGTAAACAAATCTATATATGTATTTTATATTTCAAAATGTTGACTAATTAAATTTACTAAAGACACAACCAAATTATTTATCAAATCTATCGTAATTAAATTAAAATATCCTACCATTATATTTTCAATTTTATCTGACGTCAAAGCTACCTTACTCAGTTGCAACAGTATGTTCTCATTTTATTTACTTAAAATTGGAGATACACACACACACACACACACACACACACACACACATATATATATATATATATATATTATGTTATTATGTAGAATATTTGGACTATTGACTTAATCTTTATTGCGATATCCACAATATTTCCGCATTAAATAACCTACAAGAATTGGTATACCATAAATCCCAATCCAGCCAAAGCTCTGGGATTTGTTCGCACAACGTTAAAATGTTAAATGATTCTATTTGACCCATAAATAAGACCCTAACAGGTACTACTACACCAGATCATAGTGGACCTGGGAGTACTGGCAATGAAAGGATACTCAACATTCCCCAAAGGGCGAAGACTGGAGCCACACCATCAGTTGGTGAAGTGTCACATTGTTGTAACCTAACAAAAGGTTACTGTTTAAGAAATAACCAAAACCGAGGAAAAGAAATGGAAATCTTTGTAGTATTAACAAAATACAATACTCGCTAGCTGCGAGACAAAGATGGGTCAGTTGTAGTGTTTCGGCTCTGCAATCTGTGATCACTGGTTCGATCTCCAGTGGTGAAGACCATGGTATACACTGCTGATGAGACCTAATAAGGTCGAAACCACTTTTACATCTTTGTACCAATATCATATTTACCAACCCCTCCGCTCGGGCAGGCTTTGACACAAGGTCAATTTTTAAGCGGAGTTTAACAGGTTTGAATTTAGAGTTGCCTCACCAAGGCTGAATAACCCAGTCTGTCCTACTATTTGTACCAATATAAACTTTTTTATTTCGTTTCACCTTTTGCTGCATCATCAGTGAAAAATTCAACCGCCACCTTTTTTTCAATTTAATCATTCACTTAATCCTTTGTATTTAGTTTGGTCTGACTATATTTTATGGCATATCAACGCTTGTGGGTTATCTAATGCCAAATGCTATCTAACTAATAATTCTATTCAATATTTACCATTTCTTTGCGGACAGTTTAAAAGGTTTAAGTATTGCTGTCTAGGATTGATAATTTTTAAAATATTAATCATTTGTTTACTCACCGTTAAGTGGTTTCAAATATTCCAATCTAACACTAATGATTGGTTGGTTGGTTGGTTGGTTGGTTTCCTTTACGGCGTATCCATCCTTTCGAGTCATTTAATGCCGAATTAAATTTCTAACAATTCAGTTTAGTATAAGTATAGTTTTTGTTTACAAACAGTTAAAAACAGTCCTGTTAAATGTTAAAACAGTTCTATTTCAAACAATTCAGTTAAGTATAAGTACACTGTTTAGTTCTATCAGACTCATAGATAGGACCCTATTAGGTGCTACCACTCCGGGCCAGAGTGGACATGGGAGTGATGGCAATGAAAGGGTACTTCGTATTCCCCAAAGCTTCAGCATCACAGGGGCCATCATATTATTTATGGTCATAACAGGACACTCATTGAAGGAAGAGGTCTTACCCCTCTGCAGACAAGCAGCCCTGGTCGACTGGGAAACTTATGATTCTATTAAATATTAACACAGTTAAATAGTTTCAGGTATTATTATTATAATTATTATTTAACGCAATCTAATGCAAGCTAGTTACGAGGCCATTGGCCTCATGTGTAGAGCGTTCGCCAATTGTCTAGGAGACTGGGGTTCAATCCCAGGTCAAGTCATACCAAAAACTCAAAAATAGTACTTGATGCCGCCTTGTTTAGCACTCAGCACTATAAAATGAGGATCAAGGGTAATGTGGAGCAATCCTGAGAATAGAGTAGTGTTGTAGCTATTGAAAAGGGAGCCTTTGGGTCACTCTTGACTAAGGTCGCCAACTTTACTTACGAAGAAGTTGCAAACAGCTGTATGCTTTCAAACAACTAACAATATTTCTCCTTATAAAAGATTGAACTGTCCTATTTTACCCATAGATGAGACCCTTACGGTTACTACCACTTTGTTCATAGTGGGCAAGCGATTAATGATAAAGAAAGGAATTTCATATTCCACCATGCGGAACAGAGAATGGCTTCAAGTATTACTATCTTACACTAATAATTCTATTCATTATTATTCATTCATTAAATGGTTTTTATTTTAGTAAACGGTTAAATAATTCTATTTGAGTTATAGATGGACTGGACCTCACCATCAAGTGGCTCAGTGTCATATTCAAAACACTCATTGTGGGTAGAGGTTTCTTGCACTTCAGCTGAGGTGGATTCAGCATATTATACAGCTCTCACCGATAAGAAGGTACGTAAATTGTTTCATTTCCACTTCTTTCTTTTTAATTTATAATTTTTTATTTTCTTCTTCAGGGGCCAATTCTATTATTTCTGTCTGATTTTTATGCCTTTATCTTGTTATTTTATTCTCTTTCTATTTTCTTTTAAATCTCTTTTCAAGCTAAATATACCATTCTAATCAATCATTCTTAAAGATAGTCTCCTTTGACTGTTATTGGAGCGAATCAAATGTCTTGATGTCTCCATATTAACCTTAACATAATTATCATGGATGGTTTAGTTTCTTTGTTTAATGGCATATAAAGCTTCTGGGTTATTAAATGCAAAGCTAGCCTTATAGAACGACAACATTGCTTAAATAGTCATACATATTTACCAACAGCCCCGCTCGGGCAGGATATGACACAAGGTCAATTTTTAAGCGGAGTTTAACAGGTTTGAATTCACAGTTTTCCTTCTCCTAGACTAGTTGCCTCACCAAGACTGAAGAACCTAGTCTGCCCTACTATTTATCCATAGCTGGAGGGAGAATAATTGGATTCATACCTTTCCCAAGGGTATTAGAGCAATGTGAAATGCAGTCAGTTTCGTCCAGGATTTGAACTCGTGTCGCCGTGTCCATTTCATACGACGGCAGCCATTACACCACTGATGTCTCCATATTATCCTTAACATAATTATCATTGATGGTTTAGTTTCTTTGTTTAATGGCATATAAAGCTTCTGGGTTATTAAATGCAAAGCTAGGCTGATTAAAGGACAACATTGCTAAAATCGTCATACATATTTACCAACCCCTCCGCTCGGGCAGGATATGACACAAGGTCAATTTTTAAGGGGAGTTTAACTGGTTTTGAATTCAGAGTTTTCCTTCTCCGAGACTAGTTGCCTGTCCAAGGCTGAAGAACCCAGTCTGTCCTACTATTTACCCATTGCTGGAGGGAGAATAATTGGATTCATACCTTTCCCAAGGGTATTTGTGCAATGTGAAATGCAATCAGTCTCGTCCAGGATTTGAACTCGTGTCGCCGTGTCCATTTCCAAGAACGATAACCACTACACCATGTACACATTTCTTCAATAGTTATAGTTCACTTGGTTGGAATGAGGAAGTAATCACATAAGTATTAGAAAATATTTGTCAAAATCAAAGACAGCGTTTGACTTTGATTCATTTAAAATAAAGTAGAAAATATCAAAAAAATATCGAAAATATTAAAAAAACAACAACACGTGACCGAAGCTTGTCTAGTCGCATGGGGATGTAGAATACACCGACTGCTTCTCTGTAAAAGGGTAAGGCCTCCGCCCGCGACGGGTGTCCTGGTGGTCCAGACCGCTAGGGGTATAGAATACACCGACTGTTTCTCTGTAAAAGATTAAGACCCTCACCCGTGACGAGTGTCTTAAATGACACTAAACAATCTGATGGTGAGGTTCCAATAATGCTGGAGCTTTGGGGAATGCGGAGTACCGTTTCATTGCTATCGCACCCAGGTGTACTCTGGCCCGGAGTGGTAGCACCTGATAGGGTTCTATCTATTGGTCAAATAGAACAAAAATGTGTACTTATGGTCAACTAAATTGTTTGAAATAGTACTGTTTTGACATCTGATCAGCGTACTTATGTTAAATTGAATTGTTTGAGATGGAACTGTTTTGATATTTAACTGTGTAAACAAAAACAACTATACTAATACTAAACTGAATTGTTTGAAATAGAACTGTTTATTGTAACTATTTTATCTTTTAATTTTCAGCTTTTCTTTCGGTTTTCCGGAACTTCATGGTTCCAGGTCGGTGTGAGGATGTAAAATACGCCGACTGCATCTTTGTAGACTGATACCACCCCCAACCAACGAGTGGTTTCCTGAATATAACACTAAACTATCCAGGAGCTTTGAGGAATATTGAGTGCCCCTTCATTACCATTACTCCCAGGTCAACTCAGTTCCGGAGTGGTAGTACCTGCCAGGGTCACATCTATGGCTCAAATTGAAATATGTAATAATTTTTTGAAATTGAAATCATTTTACTGTGTACAGACAAAAGACTTATATTAAATTGAATTATTAGTATTACGCAGAAATAGTTGCAACTGTTTAACTACGTGAAAAGAAATTACTTATGTTAAATTTGATAATTAGAGCTACATAACGATACTTGGAACGATCTGTGTCTAGACAAATGAGCCCTGGCTCGTAAACCATATTTAATATATATGTATAAACAGGACTTAGCTTTAAATAGTCTATACTGGTTGATATACCATAAAACACAATCAGCAACCCAGCCAACCAACCGTATCTGTATCTAAGACATTGCCTGAGGGAAGTTAGGGATGACATGAATTCTATGTATTTATATTTCTGCTGTCTTTTTTTGGTGGGGTGGGGGATATTCTTTTGTTGTTCTCTCCTAATGTAACACTATATAGGTGGCCCGCCAAGCAGACGATTCCTTTGTCTGTTTTGGCGCGAAACCAGACAAAGGGTTTTTAGACCTGAAATCTCGCCGTATCCGGAAGTGGTAAGGGGACACGAAAGAGAGTTGGTTGGAGAAAGGAGCTGACAGGCAGTTGGCGTGGAACGACGGACAGATGCGGTCGACTCCGGAGACAGTAGCAGAGAAGATAGGGTCCAGCGAAGAAGATTGAGTCAAGATGAGTCGGCATTCCAGTTGCTTTGTGGAATTTTCGCTAGTAACCCACGCTAGCGTTAGTCCATATATGCTATCAGGAATGCAAAGTGTTGCATAACTCTCCTTCTGCTCGGAGTTAACCCCAAGCATTGTTCGTGTTTGTTCGTTTGTCCTTCTTTTTTCTCCGGCCACCTCGATCGTATTCTTGTAGTGGCAAGAAATGTGCGTTACCCCCCTCGGGGCCACTAGTTGATCACCGGCCGGCCAAGAAGTGAATGGTTAGAAGAATGAGCCAACGTATGTGGGGGCGAGGGGAGTATCGTTACACTAAGAGAAGGGCAGTTCTGCAAAGTTAAAGATTTTTTTTTTTTTTATATATAGCCTAGGACTGCTAGGTATCTTTTAAATGTGTTTAACTGTCTCTTTCTTGATCATATACAGGACTTCCACTGTTACTCGTAATGTGATAATTCGAAGGTACCACATTATTTTTATCATTATAAGTTTTGCCCAGTCGGCTGGGGCCGTAGAATACACTGACTGCACCTCTGCAGAGGGGTAAGACTCCGAGTGACAACGAGTGTCCTGGAATGACAACAAACAGTCTCATGGTGAGGTGCCAGTAATGCTGGGGCCTTGGGGAATACGGAACACCCCTTCATTGCCATTGCTCCCAGGTCCACTCTGGCCCGGCGTGGTGTGTAGCACTTGATAGGGCCCTCTCTATGGGTTAAATAGAACTAACGGCATACTTAAGCTAAACTGAATATCTTGAAATAGACCTGTTTTTTGACATTGAAACTGTATTTACACTATACTAAATTGTTTGACATAGAACTGTTCTGACATGTAACTGTGTGTAAACAAAATCTGTACTTTTACTAAACTGAATTAGCTGAAGTAGAATTGCTTGACTAAACTGAATAGCTCGAAATAGAAATGTTTTTTACAATTAAACTGTACTTACATTTAAACTGCGTGCTTTTGCTAAACTGAATTGTTTTAAATTGAATTATTTTTGACATTGAAACTGTACTTACACTAAACTGAATTGTTATATATAACTGCTTGAATAGTTTGAAATAGAAATGTTTTTGACAATTAAACTGTATACTCATGCTAAACTGAATTGTTTGAATTAGAACTGATTATTTACATAAAAATTGATTTGGCGTTAAATAACCTACAAAGGTTGATATGCCATAAAACCCAACAAACTAAACCAATCATTATAAATTTTTACTTATCCGAGAGTTTTTCACACTTGCGGTAGCTGACAGTTTCCCACAAGTCTCCCCAAGTCTCCAGAACTCTCCTCAGCATTCTGGCCGATCTTAACAATGCTGAAGTCCTCCAGCCCCAGTACAAAAACTTTGGCGAGTTTACTGAGCGCGCCAATTTACAGTTGGTATAACTGTCACTTTCACGCTCCATTTTTATTCCTTGCAAGTGTTTTACGACAGTTTTAATTGATGTTTTTTTTACTGGAGTTTGAGTGATAACAAGTCTACTCATATTTCCAGGACACTTCTCAGTATTCTAGTCGTTCGTAACATACCTGCTATCTGAATGGTGTCGATTCTACTTCTAACGTCTAATTACTCCAGGCTTTTTTCAGACTTTTGGTGACCGTTCCAAGCGCTCCTACAACAACTGGTTCCACTGTCACCATTATGTTCTCTGGCAAGATCTAAGTATTTGTCTATCTTTTCGTTTTCTTTTTTTTTTTTACATTGTGGTCAGCCGGAATGGCAAAATCCACAAGATGACAAATTAGTTCAGTGTGGTTTTTAACATGTTTGCTTTTGTGTTTTTTGTTTCTTTTTTTTTTTCTTCATGTACATTAAAAAGCCTGTCTGCGGTCGGCTTCTTCTGATCTACACCCAACATGGGTATTCAACAAAGACGAGCTTTTTGAGATAAGGTTAATTTTTACGCGTCTCGCCGACATTTCATTTAGTTTTCAAATAGCTTCATTTAATTCTTTCAGTTCATTTAGTTATTTAGTTATTTATTTTTCTTTATCTCTTTTTCTTTTCATGTCAAACGATCGTGTTTTTAAGACTTTATCTCCGACAGAAATGAAAAAGAAGAAAAAAAAAGATATTGTCGTCCATTTTGTAACACTATAGTTGCTTAATGCGCATGCGTTGTCATAAAAGCGAGGGAATTAATCGAATGAAAGTTGCGGATGGTTCGGTAGGTGGGTGAGTGGTGGGTTGGTCATTTGTTTTTTAACGGCTCGAATGTCGGATTTCTCGTAAAGGCATTTACTATCCGCGTCAGTATTGTCTGTGTGGCTTAAAATTCATTTTGTCATCAGCAGAGAACATTTTTAGCAGAAAGTTATTTAAATTCGTTCATGTTCCAGAAAGACAGATGGTTCCTAAATGACAACAACAAAAGCAACAACAACAACAACAACAGCAACTATTACTAATGGTTTATAGGCCATTAAGCAAAGAAACTGAAAACAATTCTCACTGAGTGAACCATCTTTGCGACTTTGTGACAAACTAACCTAAGTTTTGTAAATGACTAAGGTTGCGGAAGCAAAAATCGGAATATTCAAGTATATCAATAGACGACTCTAATACTAAAACAAGATTAATTTTAATTTTAAAAACTAAACATCAAAATAAGAAGATAGGCACAAAATAGTAAATTTACTCAAAATGGCCACCATTTTTTTTTCAGTTATTCTATCAACACGCCTTCGAAACGATTTCCATGCTTTCGAAATAAATTCTACAGACATTTTATTCCTTTTCTCTTTAACAGCAGTCTTACACGAACAAATATTGGCATAGAAAGTTTAATTTGATTTGTTTTCTAGAACGCTTCACATTGCGTAATCTAGGCGGGGGTAAGATCTGGTCTTAAATTTTTTTTAAATTGCTGTCCTCATAGTTTTCTCGTGGACTTTCAATTCATTAGCATGCTACCTTATTGAAGTTGCGGGGTCCTTCTTTATCACCGCAGCGAGAGCTGTTAAAAGGCCTTCTTTTCGTTTTTTGTTCAATTATTCACACCCACTTTTCCTTAAAAAGCTCTTTTACCGTAAAAAAAAAATTCTTTGCTTTGTATACGGTTGGTAAAGAAACTTTGGCTTAGTTTCGGCGTTAAGCAAATCATAGATCCTTTGTCGTTTCTTTTCTTGCACACTGACTTCTTTCTCAAGCGATTTTTATCAAAATTCAGCCCTAATAAAAGGCGCTTGAATAATGTAATTAATTATTTTATTTCATTGTACTGACTTATTTTAGAGGGCTATTGCAATGGGAAATAGTAATTATTTGAGTCGTCAATTTCGAAGTAAACACTTCATCGTCAGTAACTTTCTTTTAAATGAACACGATGTTGCATGTTCAATTTTTTTCGGACGTTGTAAACATGGTGTCACGGGGGAGGTGTTAGAATGCCATTTTCGGTGTTGTAACTATGGTGCCACGTGGGGTGTATAAACGCCATGCGGAATAGACGTGACTTCAGTTGTCGTAATCAGATTAATTTCGTTTTATTTTATTTTATTTTTATTCATTTATTTATTTTAAACTTAGATATGTATTTAAAATATGCATGTTGATTAATGATATATTCAGTATTTAATTTTAACCTACTGTTAATCTGAGGGTGTAGCTTCACTATTAATAAGTAAAATTGACGACCTTAGTCGAGGGTGACCCAAAGGCTCCCTTTTCAATAACTACTACACCAAGGTGTAGGGGAGGGCGCTGCTCTATTCGGTGGATTGCTTCACTTTACCCTTGATCCTTACTTTATAAAGCTGTGTGCGAAGCAAGGCGGCATCAAGTACCACATTTTGAGTCTCGACTTGGGATTAAACCCCGGTCTCCCGGATCATTGGCAAACACTCTCCTCATTAGGCCAATGTGAGATTACCAACATTATATACTATTGCTTCTATTTTAATTCAAAAAATTATAATGAAAATTTAGATTTATCGCATTTCTTTCAAAAATGGGACTAATCAGACAGAAAAAAACGTTTGAAAAAGTATTCCATATATTGCTTGTACACCCTGTACTCCGACAACTATTTTTACTCTGATCTCCACGACTACAAATGCTGCTGACCCTGGATTGCGACATTATAGTAAGCGAATTCGAACCCCAGTTGCACAATCACGTTCCCTTCTGGACTGATACCCTGGAGAAAAGTATAAACTCTCTTACTCCTCACAGGTATGGGTTAAATATCGCCACTACTGTTATTCTTCAAGGATGAATTCAGAATAACCCAAGAAGGTTGATATGCCATTAAACAAAGGAACCAGGCAGTCTCCAATTGGTACCACAAACACTATTATTAAATGCACCACTTTTACAATTGATACAACAATGGGGTCTGAAAAGGTTCGGTGGTTATTTATTCGTTCGTTTCTATGGTCGTTGCTTTTGAGTTTAAGTATTTGATTCTTTTGATCTTCTTACTCTATTTGATGCGTTGACTTTTTTTGTCTGGGGAAGGCTGCAAGAGAACACAAGGAAGGAAGGAAAGAATCGAAGATACCCTTTAACTTATAACTTTTTCCGGGGTCTGACGACTATTCTGAGGACAAATAAATTCTTCCTGAAACCAGCAGATATAGTCACATCTAGATAAGCCATTAAACATATTAGTCATTCTTGGTGAATGGTGAGATTAATGTCAGTGGTTATGTCCCGCAGGTGTTTTTCAGTGAGGTATATTCAGCAGTGCTGGCTTGCTAGCAGCAGACTCAGCCTGCAGTGAAGACCTGGTGCTTGGCAAACAGATCCGCTATCTTACTAGCAGCAGAGTGAATGAGAAACCTTTCAGTACTAACTGTGAAGGCTGAAATGAAAATGGGTTTCTCTTTGGTACTATTTACCAACCCCTCCGCTCGGGCAGGATATGACACAAGGTCAATTTGTAAGCGGAGTTTAACAGGTTTGAATTCACAGTTTTCCTTCTCCTAGACTAGTTGCCTAACCAAGGCTGAAGAACCTAGTCTGTCCTACTATTTACCCATAGCTGGAGGGAGAATAATTGGATTCATACCTTTCCCAAGGGTATTAGTGCTATGTGAAATGCTATCAGTCTTGTCCAGGATTTGAACTCGATTCGCCGTGTTCATTTCCTACGACGATAACGACTACACCACGGGCATGGGTTTCTCTTTGGTGCCAGTAAGTTTCTCTTTCAGAGTGAGCAGATTTCGCTTTCTGACAGAAGCTTCTGAGAACTGCTACTTTTTTTGAATTTATTTTATCTTATTTATTTTCTTATTATTAATCCACACACGACTACAATAACCAATACCGCCACCACTGCTTCTATAACTAGAATTTAAACAACACTCATCATGGTATTGATACATGACACAAGCTTAACGAGGGGTGCTCTATAAAAAACAAGACTCCCTTAGAGTGAGTGTAAAAATACTTTATGGTCAGTGTTGTATAGCCACATAATAAATATGCATATATACACAAATATCTGCAGAATACATGTTGACGCAATAATAAAGACGAGCGACACAGTTCTTAGAAAAATATCTCTCTCACTTTATTGCAAGGTTTGCGTGTGAGAGGGAGTTGGAGACCGAACAGAACTGTAATATATTGACCCCCACTCTTATGGCCATCAGCGTTGTGTCTTTCTTGTTCTCCAGTGCTGGTCAACCGGGGGCCTAGGGGCCCAGCCTCTCTGGGACATGTTCTCATTCCAGCATCTTCTCACCAACTGGTCTGGTGTCCAAACTAACTGGGGGGTCCCGACGGCCTCTTTTGCCGGGTGGTGGCTTTCTCTATCACATCTTGTCTCTAACTCATCTGATCTCCAACTAACTGACTTCCTGTTCTCACCGAGTTATATAATACTTCAATCGCCTAATCAATCTTTGGAATGGCATGTTTGATCGTCATCAAGCGCAGATAACTGTCATGCAGTTCACAGGTCACTCTCTTCCGGCGCATCAGTCTATGAGTGTACCATGGGATTTTACTTTGTCCCATATCGTCAGCCAGGTCCACCTACGCGATTTCTTCTCATAACTGCCATCGGAATGTATCACTTCCTTCCGGTGCATCACTTTGGAATGGCTTGTTTGGCCGGGTCGAAGGTCAATATACAACATCAGTTGGTATTGCTCTTATGGGTTTGCCCTCGGCAGGTACCTGGCAAAAAACCTTTTTTTAGGTAAAGAGGCTGGTGTTTCCTAGAGGAAAGGCACCCTGGGATCAATCACCGCAGTATCATTTACATCTCGCAACAAGAATTCATGGTGGGTTACAATGATAAACTATTATCTTGTTCGTTGAATTATCACCAATTGTTTGTAGAAATCTCTTAAATTCTGTTTAGACATTTTATTGTAATAGTAAATGTATGAAAAATTTAAGTTTTAAATAATTAAAGTGACCTCTTTGTTTGCCCAGTCTGCTGGGGCTGTAGAATACACCCACTGCACATCTACAGAGGAGTAAGATCCCACCAATGAGTGTCCTGTATATGACAGTAAACAATCGGATTGTGAGGTTCCAGTAATGTTGGAGCTTTGGGGAATGCGGAGCACCCTTTCATTGCCACTGTTCACCGGTCAACTCTGGCCTGGAATGGTAGCACCTGATAGGGCCCTATAGAACTAAACTGCATACTTATGCTAAACTGAATTGTTTGAATTAGAACTGTTCGACTAAACTGAATAGCTTGAAATAGAAATGTTTTTGACTATTAAACTCTCCTTACATTTAAACTGCGTGCTTATGCTAAACCGAATAGTTTGAAATGGAACTGTTTTTGATATTGAAATTGTACTTACACTAAACTGAATTTTTATATATAGAACTGTTTTGACATTTAACTGTGTGTAAACAAAATTAGCTGAATTAGAGTTGTTTGAATAAACTGAATAGCTTGAAATAGAAATGTTTTTGACAATTAAACTGAGTACTCGTGCTAAATTGAATTGTTTGAAAATGAACAATTTGCATAAAATGGATTTGGCGATAAATAACATAGAAAGGCTGATATGCCATAAAACCCAACTAACTAACTAACTGACCTTTTTGTTAATTTTCTATTATTTTTTCTGAGTGAAACCATCTGGAGGTTGAGGGTTCAATCCCAACGACAGGTAAGACTAACAAGCAATACTTATTATATCTTAACACCTGTACCCGGTCATGGTTAACAGAATTGGAACAGTCTACCTTAGTGGTTCAAATAAAGAGTTCAGTTTCAGATTCTGTGCGGACTTCCAAGTTCGACATGAAACAACTGAAGAAGGTCGAGGAACATATCATCCGAAACGTTAACATGAGGTCAATAGTTCGAATATTCTAAGTGATAACAATTATCAAGCTTAATCTCAGAAATTTAAAAAAATAACTTTACATTGTGTTTATATCTATCCACGAAGGCTGATTGGTGAATAGGCTTTCCGAGTTTCATGCAAGATGGATATATAGAGTACGTGTTTTAATCCTCGTCAACAGGGTCGATTACACAGACAAAATAGGCTTAAAAAACGTGTCTTAATGATTCGATGACAATGGACTAATGTTGCAACGAAGATCAGTCGTTGGCTGTCCCAGATTACGACTGAATGAAGCACGTATAGAGAAAAAACATCATGATATATATATATATATATATATATATATATATATATATATATAATTAACTTAAATCGCGAGATTTCCGACTCGCGATTTAAGTTAATCTTATAATTGGCTCCACTCGTGTTGAGCACTCTTGTAATTGTAGCATTGCAGCGTTTACGTAGGGTTTAAGTTTTCTTTTGACCAACTGCCCGCATATCTCTTGATTTTTTTCAACTGGTGTCACGGGGTTGGCCCTTTCTTTCTTTTTGTCCTATGATATTTTTTCTTTTTCCCCCGGGCGGCGATTCGAGATATTTTTATCTCTTGTTCCTAGCGGGTTTTTTTTCTTTTTTTCTGGTAACCGTGAATGCTGGTAGACATTAGATTAGTAAATATATATATATATATATATCTTTAAGAAAAAAACAAAGACCGGTTAATTCATGATTATAAATTTATTTCGGTCCCGTATTTTCAGTTTCTGGTGTGAACCAAAAAACATGAAGAAAAAAATTAATACAGGACTTCTTCAGACCCAATGGATAATTAATTAAATTCAAATTTAAATTTAAAAACCAGAATAAACACGTGGGGTGTAGGGGGGACGCAATATATATATATATATATATTTGGTCGTTCGGAAAATACAGCCCTATTTTGGTAAAAACGGTTTAAATTATGTTCTAAAATATTTTGGTCCAGTCGGCTAGGGCAGGAGAATACACCAACTGCATCTCTGCAGAGGGCTAAGATATTAAAAAAAATACAATATTCACCTGCGGCGCGAAGAAGATTAACTGCTGCTCGTGGTGATTACTTCGCATCTTCAGCTATTTGTCGTACGCCTAACAAAATAGGTGAGTGCGGCACACGGCCTTTTTTAAGGTGGGTCCGGGCACGAGGCTCTTGCCCAGACATGCCCAGCAGCTCCAAAAATGCCTAAAAAGGGCGCCAGGCGATAAACCTAGTCTCTCCGAGGAGGTTTAGAACCTAGGGGACGGACCCCTGAGGCTCGAGGAGAGTCGGCCTCGAGATGTGAATATTGTGTTTCCCGAGCACCCGCGTCAGGCAGCTTCGACTGAGTGACTGCCACCGTCATAGACAGTTAGCATATTCACTCCTCCCACGATAGTGTCCAACGTATTTATTGAGGAATGGGACATATCCATTAATATTTATTGGTAGGTTATATAATACTTAATCAGCCTCTGAACTTTTCTGCCGAGCCTCGTACGTTACTAGTTGCCTACTTTTTCTTGGATTGAACCAGCCACTATATGAACGCCGACTTGTCCAATTAGTAGCGATATCTTGAAGCTGAAAGAAGAACGGGGCTTTCAGGAATCTCTATCAAAGATAATTCTTGTGAAAAGAACTTGTTGAATGGAGAAAATCGTCAACGACGATGTTACTGTCAGCAATGACGTTTTGCTGGTCGGCCCAGATTTGGGGCGCCGGTTTCCTCATCACTAGAGTGGGAGGTATTGTTCGGACATGTCACACAAGAGGCGAACAGGTGCACGGTATTCTTGTCGACTGTCAGCACTGGGTTGTTTGTTGAAAAGAGAAAAAGGTGGAGGCAGGTAGAAATAAGAAAACAATCAAAAGATCTAGCGAATTAGCCGCATTGACAATTATTGAGGGAAATGCAATAATTAGGAGCATATGAGAATTTTATTTATTGTTGTTATAGTAGTAAAAGTATCTTCAAGGAATATGGGGCTAGGGAGTCTCTGTGGCGTAGTGGCTAACGTACTGGACAGTGATATCGTAGTGAGCGAGTTCGAATTCCAGTCAAGCTATTACGTTCACTTTCGGACTAATACCCCTGGGGAAAGGGTTTTGTATTTTCACAGCAGTTCTTCAACAAGGATTGTTTTGATATTAGATAACCCACGAAGGTTTATATGCCATTAAACAAATCATTTTTAATTAGCGTATTTACCGGCATATAACGTACATTGCTTACAAAGATATTTTGAAATCCCGTCGTATCGTGACTAACGTACTGGACTGTGATATCGTAGTGAGTGAATTCAACTTCCATGGGGGTGTCCTCGTGGTGTAATGTTTAAACCGATGGACTTCGGAATCGTAGTATGCAAGTTTAAACTCCTGTCGCGCTATTACGTTCACTTTCGGGCAAATACCCTTGGGAAAGGTATGAACCCCCTTATCCTCCCAGCTATGGGTTAAATAGCACCACTAATGTTCTTCTAGGAGAATGGCTTTGGCATTAAATAACCTACAAAGGTTGATATGTCATTAAACAAAGAAACCAAACCTTCAACTTCCAGTCATGCTATCTCATTCTCTTTTAAACTAATACGCTTGGTAAAGGTTTTAACCCCCTTATTCCCGGTTAATTAATACCACTAATGTTCTTTTACCGGGATGGTTTGACATTAAATAATCCATGAAGGTTGATTTGCCATTAGAAAATATCAGGAAAGCAAAATCGTTAAAAATAATTATAATCATCAGTTACTCATATAACAAGTGATTGCAACAAACTGTCAGTTGGGGCTGTAGAATATACCAACTGCTTCTCTTCAGAGGGGTGAGACCCCACCCCAACGAGTGTCCTAGATATGACATAAAACAATCTGATGGTGAGGTTCCATTTATGCTGGAGCTCTGGGAAATGCTGAGCACCGCTTCATTACCATCACTCTCAAGTTCACTCAGGCCCGGAGTGGTAGCACCAGATAGGGTCCTATCGATAGGTCAAATAGAACTAAACTGTGTACTTAAGCTAGAATGAATTGCTTGTAAAAGAACTGTTTTGACATTAAAACAGCATTATTATGCTAAACTGAATTGTTTGAAATGGAACTGT
Organism: Sepioteuthis lessoniana; assembly: GCA_963585895.1. Classification (NCBI taxonomy): domain Eukaryota; kingdom Metazoa; phylum Mollusca; class Cephalopoda; order Myopsida; family Loliginidae; genus Sepioteuthis; species Sepioteuthis lessoniana. Next base: position 14,699,857 of record OY757946.1, on the reverse strand, counting down.
TTTTGCATGCTAAACTGAATTGTTTGAAATAGAACTGTTTTTGATATTGAAACTGAACTTACGCTAAACTGGATTATTTGAAATAGAACTGTTTTGATGTTTAACTGTGTGTAAACAAAAACTATACTTATTCTAAACTAAATTGTTGTAAGAACTGTTTGACTAACCTGAATAGTTGAAAAAATTGCAATACTTGGAACCATTCAACTTTGTTAATAAAACTGAATAGTTTGAAATAGAACCGTTTTTGGCTTTTAAACTGTTAACTTACGCTAGATTGGATTGTTTGAAATAGAACTGTTTATATGTATAAAATGGATTTGGTATTAAATAACCTACAATGGCTAATATGCCATAAACCTAAATCAAACCATGTTTTTACAATAAACTGTGCCTTTAAACTGCGTACTTATGCTAAACGGAATTATTTGAAAGAGAACTATCTTGGCATTTAACTGTGTGTAAACACAATACTATACTTAATCTAAACTGAATTGTTTGAAATAGAACTGTTTTAACATTCAACTATGTGCAAACAAAAATTATACATATACTAAACTGAATTGTTTGAAACTTTTATGAAAATGACTTAAAGTAAAGTTGGTGGCCGTAGTCGAGGGTGACTCAAAGGCTCCCTTTTCAACAGCTACTACACCGAGGTGTAGGGGAGGGCGCTACTCCTTTTCCTGGATTGCTCCACTTTACCCTCGATACGTTCCTTATATTGTTGATTGTTAAGCAAGGAGTTATCAAGTACCATTTTAAAAGTCTTTGGTATGACACGACCTGGGATTGAACCCAGGTCTCCCGGACCATTGGCCAACACTCTACCCACTTTCGCCCTAACATGAACCGAAAAGGGTTGATACACCGGAAAACAAAATAACCAATCATGTAAATGCAAGTAAATTATTTGTATCAGATGGGAATATTCAAAACCATTTAACAACATAACGACAAGTGTTTGTTAATAATTACGAGGAGATATATCGTAGCAACTAGCCACTCAATTTGGCAATCTCTGGTATGCGCAAATTACGTCACCGATGACGTCAGCGAACAGAATTTTCTACTACAAACCGAAAACTATTTACAAGACAATTAATTCCGTGAATTGTTTCGGAGATATTTTCTGAATACTACATATAGCAAGTAATATTTACAATCTTCTCTATGTCGTATATTGAGCAGTTTCATTTACCAAAGAAATGAAAGAGACGTTTCTGGTCCAGAATTTGATGTATCCTAAGTTGGTATACCAGCGACCATTTTTACAATAAAATCAGAAATCACTGACGATCCAGACAAGTGGTATTCGTGTTGTATACCCAGCTGTGTCTTTATGAACAACGAGGAACACGTATATAAAGAAATATATCTCTCATTTTCTTCTCGAAAGGGGCCTGCAGTTTGTTGTTAGTTTGAGAGATAGATGGTGAGACATATACTCAGAGAGTGGACTTCTACTTGTCTTATATCTTCTTCCGGGAGCCAGGGGGTGCCAACGCTTGCACCCCCTTGCAAGCCGTATCGTCAGAGACGTCCGAGACGCCTCTGATCGGCTGCCTATCCCTGGCTCGACTCTCGATTCTCTGACTGGACTGACTATCTAAATCTGACCACGTGATTCTCTTATCACGTAGTCTCCTTTCGTTTGCACATCTGCTCGAGCGGCCTGCCCCGACGCACTGCCATCCCCCTGTTTACTAATCACAACGAGACAGCTTGTCAAAGCACACGGGGTCACGAGGAACGAACCGAAAATCCATGTAATATGTTAAATAACATTCCTACCGGGAGTGATTTGTTTACATACTATGACATCTTGGCCTAAGTGGAAGGGGGTGCTCCACTAGGTCTTTGCCCATTTGCAAGACTAAGTATATCGCTTGGTGCCTGAGGCATCCCATTAAGGGAATGCCGACTGGGTTAAGGATTTTTGCATCTCCCGCTGAATGCAGCAATACAGTAATTTTTTTTAAACAGTGCTTTCCTCCAACTGCCCAAATCATGGTACAAATAAAACTATTAGTGTTAGATAAGAATACTTAAAACCATTTAACTGGTAACTTAGTCATATTTAATTCAGTAATGTTTAGGAAAAGAAGACATGTCTATTGGAGAAGAATCAATTCTACTACGATCGATTAAAAGCATGTGTAAAAGTTAGATATAAAAAGTTGTAACTTTTGGCAATTTAATCAAATATCTTTAGATGTGTGTGTTGATGTTATTCATCAGAAAGAATCAATAGAAAATTTAAAATGAAAACTTAACCAAAATATGTGGACACAGACATGACAAATAATTACTTATTTGGTATCATAATAGTAAAGATAATTAATTATATGCGATTGTTATTAAAAGCATACAGTGGGAAATTTTATACAATATGAAGATGGTTTGTTTGGTTTGGTTGGGTTTTATGGCATATTAAACTTTTCTGGTTATTTAATGCCAAATCCAGTTTTAACATTAATATTATATATGATTCGGTTTAGTTTGGTTTTATGGCATATCGACCATTGCTGGTTATTTAATGCCAAATTCTGTTTTTATTTACATATTATATATGATCTGGTTTGTTTTGGTTTTATGGCCTATCAACCATTGCAGGTTATTTAATGCCAAATCCTCTTTATACATATATATTAAATATATATGATTTGGTTTGTTTGGGTTTCATGGCATATCAACCATTGCTGGTTATATAATGCCAAATTATATTTTTATTTACATATTATATATAATCTGGTTTGTTTTGGTTTTATGGCCTATCAACCATTGTAGGTTAATTAATGCCGAATCCTCTTTATACATATATTTCATATATGATTTGCTTTGATTTGGTTTTAAGGCATATCGACCTTTTTTGTTTATTTAATGCCAAATTCTGTTTTTATTTACATATTATTATATTGCCAAATCCTCTTTATACATATATATTAAATATATATGATTTGCTTTGGTTGGGTTTAATGGCATATCAAACATTGCTGGTTATATAATGCCAAATCCTGTTTTTACTTATATATCAAATATATGATTTCTAAATACGTTTTATAGATGCACACTGTTAAATGATAAAACAGTTCTATTTCTAACAATTCAGTGTAGCATAAGTATTAGTATTTTTATGCATCAATAACAATTCAATGAAAAAACAGTCATTTGTTTTCTGTGCAGCTAAATGAGCAAACAGTTCTATTTGACCAAAAGATGGGACCTTGTCAAGTGGACCTGGTAGCGTTGGTAATAAAGGGCACTCCACATTCCCCAAAGCTTCAGCATTTCTGGAGTTTCTCCATCAGATTGTTTAATGTCATATCCAGGACACTCATTGGCAGGCTGAATTTTTTTTTCATCATACAACGTGTGAAAGCACGTGCGATAACCTAGCCGCCAACCAGGGTGATAACACAGTTTCGGTAGCTCAAGACGGTACTGATCTTAGATATCTGCAGATACTGTTGTTGTATTCTACAGCTCCAGCGGACTGTTCCTCCTGTAATATGTTTAAGTACTGGTTGTAGTATAATGCCTGAAAAGAAAAATTTATAACCTTAGAATTACATTGTTAAGAATGTATGTAATTATCTGAATTATTCATATTTTGAAAGATAATACAAGCCGAACCCTTAGAAATCATGCAGTTTAATTGGAATATATAATAATATTATATATTTTATAATATCATATAATATTACATACAATATTTAGCAATAGAGGATATTACAATTAAAATCTATTTTCATAAAATAAAAGAAGACGATATGCAATTAGGATTTATAGAAAGGGATTAGATTTCGGCAATGTTGAATACTAAAAATAATAATACGAAAGCTCAAAATAATAATACTGTCGAGTATATATATATATATATATATATATATATGTAAACAAAATTATCCAGATATTAGTTTTACATATATTTTTCCTCCTTTATAATTTTATTTCATTTTATTTTCAGACATTATTTTCATCTTCCTCTTAAATAGGTTTAACAACGAGGAAATGACAATAAAAGTAAGTTGGAAATTCCACGTTGGTTGAAAGGAACTGTTTCAACGTCAAGTACAAATGTGTCCTATGAAGTCTCAATAGATGTTTGATTTGATTTGTTGGTTTTTATGGCATATCAACCTTTGTAGGTTAATTAACGCAAAATCCATTTTTATGTAAATAATCTGTTCTATTTAATACAATTCAGTTTAGCATAAGTACACAGTTTAATTGTCAAAAACATTTCTATTTCAAACTATACAAGCAGTTATATGTAACAATTCAGTTAAGTGTAAATACGGTTTTAATGTTGAAAACAGTTCTATTTCAAATAATTCAGGTTAGCATTAGCACGCAGTTTAAATGTAAGTACGGTTTAATTGTCAAAAACATTTCTATTTCAAGCTATTCAGTTTACTCAAACAATTCATTTTAGCATAAGTATGCTGTTAGTTCTATTTAACCCATAGATAGGGCCCTATCAGGTGCTACCATACCGGGCCAGAGTGGACCTGGGAGCGATGGCAATGAAGGAGTACTCCGCATCCACCAAAGCTCCAGCACTGCTGGAACCTCGCCATCAGATTGTTTAGTGTCATATCCAGGACCCTCATTAGTGGGAGTCTTACCCCTCTGCTAAGGTGCAGTCGGCGTATTCTACAGCCCCAGCCGACAGGTAAGTGTCCACGATAGCTTCGTTAAGTTTCTTTGGTTAATTAAAATAGGATCGGTGCATAGATATGTACTTAAACAAAAACATCTGCTATGAACAAGAGGTGAGAAAAGGTCAATTTTAAAGCGTAATAAAACTGGCCGGAATTAATTTTCTTCTCCTAGTCTGGTTGCCCAATCACGTCTAAAGAACCAAGCCTCCCTTGCTATTTACTTATTGCGAGAAAGGGAAAAGATAGATTTGTGTCCTTCTCTCGACCATTGCTGCGAAGTGAAACTCAGTCAATTTCATTCAGAATTTATACTCGGGTCACTTTTTTATCTTTCCTCCTCTGATAAGCATTACAATAGACGTACTTGCCTGATTATACACACACACACACACACACACATATATATATATAGTCTTCTTCAGACTGTTTCGTTGTATCACAACTCTTTAGTGTGGCTAGACCTGCGAGATGCTTCAAGCTGAGATTGACACCCGACTGATTTCACGTCAGTCGAATACCTTACCACGGGGCTATCTACATTCAAAGTGTAAGCGAAAGAATTTATTGCGTACTACATTTTCACATATACGTTATCGGCAACCTGTGTACTCAAACCATGAGAAAAGCTCTGAATTTCAGCATTAGTGGTTGCCAGTAACTTCTCCGCTCAAGTGCTTAAACTACGAGGTGGGGAAGACAGATTCTTCAGCGTGATGAGACTCGCGAAATGCTTCAGGCCGATATTGAAAACCGGCTAACTATACGTCATGAGAAGGGCTGTGCATTTCAGCGCAAATTTTAGCCGAATGCTTAAGTTCCACTGATTGATTATATATATATATATATATATCCGCATAAACAAATATAAAAAAATTTTGTAAATTCATTTTCCTAAGACAGACTGATTACATATATATACATTAAACCCTCCTGATTGATTTAATATATATATATATATATATATGTACACACACACAAACGCGCGTGCACACACGCACACACACACACACACACACATATATATATATATATATATAGACAGATACACATTTATATATATATATATATCGACATGAACAGATATATATATATATATATATATATATATATATATATATATAAATCTGATTACAATTATACATTCATGAAACGTACCTGATTGATTATATATATATATATATATATCGTGGGTAGAGTGTTCGCCAATGGTCCGGGAGACCGGGATTTAATACCAGGCCGAGTCATACCAAAGACTTAAGAAATGGTACTTGATACCTCCTTGGTTAATACTCAGCATTATAAGGTACGTATACTTTCCTTAAGTGTATTTGTCTGAAAGTGAACTTAATAGCGCGACTGGAGTTCGAACTCGTTGCACTACGGTTCCTCATTCCAGCCCTTTAACCATTAGATTACGAGGACACGTCCAGATTCTGTTAGTGTGGAAAAACCCTCATGATTTGCGAATAAAAAATATTACATGAACCTGAATCCGAGAAAAATTCCATAAGAAATTTACACACCACTTAAAAATAATTAACCAATAACTCGTGCCAAGTCAAAAGAAAAAAAAAAAAACACCAACACATAAGAGTGCTCAATACACTAAGAAGCAAAATATGAATGCCTGCAGAGTCAGAAAAAAATCTACTTAGGTTTCACCAAAACGGATCATCAGTTCATTTCAGAGTCAGAAACTGTTGGACACATAACTTAACGGTTATCATATTTACCAATCCCTCCGCTCGGGCAAGACATGACACAAAGTCAGTTTTTAAGCGGAATTTAACACGTTTGAATTCATAGTATTCCTTCTCTTAGACTAGTTAACTCATCAAGGCCAAAGAAGCTAGTCTGTCCTACTATTTACCCATAGCTGGAGGGAGAATAATTGGATTCATACCTTTCCCAAGAGTATTAGTGCTATGTGAAATGCAATCAGTCTCGTCTAGGATTTGAACTCGTGTCACCGTGCCCATTTCCTACGACGATAACCATAACACCAAGGGCACCTCCATAGCTTGACGTTTATAGGCGTTGGTTCCCTAAGCGTCTAAGGAGACAATCATCTGGAGGTTGCAGGTTCAATCCTGACTGCAAGCAAGTAACAATAAACGAATACTTAACACTTGTACCTAGTTGTCGTTAACAGAATCATAGCAAGTGATACACATGGATTAAATGAAGGATATTGTTCGAAGTTCAGTGTAGGCTCCCGAGTTCGAAAATCGCCTGAAGAAGGCCGGAGAACTCATCGCCGCGTGATGTTGGGTCAGATGGAACAGTCAGCATAGTAAAAATTGTGTCTCTCTTTCCTCGTGTCGAAAAAACTAAAAGTAAAAAAAAAAGTTAATAAACGTTTCGTACCTGAACCAAGAGAGTCGTCAGTATTTCTGGATTCCGATGCATATGAACATTTTACATATCTGTATATTTGTCTCGTTGTATCAGGGCTATACAACATCACCCTCAGATGGTTTAATGTCATATCTAGGACACTCGTTCGGGGGAGCCTTACTCCTCTACAGAGGAACAGCCTGTGTATTCTACAGCCCCAACCGATGGGACGTTCTAGTGAGTAAGTTAGAACTATACATCATGAGTCTTCGACTCAGGACATTGTATCCAACTTCAGCCAAGAAGAAATTTATGTGTGTTCGTGTATGTATTAATGGGTTGATTTCTTCGTTTAATGGTATATCAATTTTTGTGGGTTACTTAATTCCAATACCATTCCTGTAGAAGAGCTGTAATGATAATATTTAGTCTATACCTGGGGAGATAAGAAGGTCCATAGTTTTATATTAGTCCCAACGAGAACGTGATAGAAAGATTGAAGTTCGAACTCACAACAATGTCGCTGTCCAGTATTTGACGTTAACGTCACTGGCCGAGTGCACATGTGCGTGCATGCGTGTGTATATGTGTGTGCGCGCATATGTGTGTGTGTGTGTGTGCATATCTGCGTCTGCGCATGCGTCCGTGTGTGTATAAGTGTGTGCGTGTGCGTATGTGTGTGTGCATGTGTACGAGTGTGCGTGTTTGTATACGTGTGTTTGTGCGTGTGTATTATTGCGTGTGTGTTTGCGTGCGCGCATCCGTCAGCGCATGTGTTTGTGTGCTTATGTGTGTGTGTGTGCGCGCATATGTACGTGTGCGCATGCATCTGTGTGTGTGTATATGTGTGTGCGTATACGTATGTGTTATTGCGTGTGTGTATGAGTGCGTGCGCTCGTCAGCGTGTGTGTGTGCGTGCGTTTGCATGCACGTGTATCCGTACGTGTGCATGTGTCTTCATGTGGGAGTGTGTGTGTATGAGTGTGTTCTTATGTGTGTGTGTGTGTGTATTCTTATGTGTGTGTGTGTGTGTGTTTGCATGCACGTGTATCCGTACGTGTGCATGTGTGTTCATGTGTGTGTGTGTGTGAGTGTGTTCTTATGTGTGTGTGAGTGTGTTCTTATGTGTGTGTGTGTGTTCTTATGTGTGTGTGTGTGTGTGTGTTTGCATGCACGTGTATCCGTACGTGTGCATGTGTGTTCATGTGTGTGTGTGTGAGTGTGTTCTTATGTGTGTGTGTGTGTGTGTTCTTATGTGTGTGTGTATGTGTGTGTGTTTGCATGCACGTGTATCCGTACGTGTGCATGTGTGTTCATATGTGTTCATGTGTGTGTGAGTGTGTTCTTATGTGTGTGTGTGTGTGTGTGTGGTTGCATGCACGTGTATCCGTACGTGTGCATGTGTGTTCGTGTGTGTGTGTGTGTTCTTATGTGTGTGTGTGTGTGTGTGTTTGCATGCGCGTGTATCCGTACGTGTTCATGTGTGTGTGAGTGTGTTCTTATGTGTGTGTGTGTGTGTGTGTGTGTGTGTTTGCATGCGCGTGTATCCGTACGTGTGCATGTGTGTGTGTGTGTTCTTATGTGTGAGTGTTGTTATATGTGTGTGTGTGTGTGTGTGCGTTTGCGTGCGGGAGTATCCGTACGTGTGCATGTGTGTGTGTTGTTATATGTGTGTGTGTGTGTGTGTGTGTGTGTGTATTTGCATGCGCGTGTATCCGTACGTGTGCAAGTGTGTGTTGTTATGTAAGTGTGAGTGCGCATGCGTGTGTCTGTGTCCGCATGTATGCGTCTGTACGTGTGCGCATGCGTGTATGTGTGCGTGCGTGTGTGTATGTATATGTATATGCATGTTTGTGTATATGCATGCGTGTTTGCTTTTGCTCGCTTGTGTCGTTATGTGACTCAAAGGATCTCTACATGATGTGGAGAAGGCACTGCCAAGATCAAGCGTGTCAAAAGTGGTTTGCAGTGTTTGTTTTATCCAGCAGATTTCTCTACGAAAATAGGGAAGCCAACTCTAGTTCAAGGCCAGATTAGTGGATAATTTTTAGAGGAAATAACTCACCCGCTTAGGATTATCAGATGTCCATTTCTGTATGCCGTTGTCTCTGTTTAAATATAACGGTTAGAGCCCAAGATGGAGTGTATCTTGTCTCATATTGAGAGACATACAATAAGCAAAGGCGAGACGAACATGTAATTATCTTTCGATTCATACTTCAATTCCATTGTCAATTGTCCTGATTGTTTAGACGTCAGCGCATTGTCTAAGCCTGTCACAGTGAGAACCACTTTTTCCCGGCAAAAACAAGCTCCTCTGATCGCGATCGGTGGAAACATGGGTGAGTTCTTTTCAGTAAAAAGGTTTCGTGCGTCTTCCTGTCAGCGTTTCAGAAGAAAAATTTTTGAAGTAGTTTGAAAATTCAATTTTTCGCAACTTCTTCGAGAGTATTTTTTTTGTAGTTTTAATTATATTTTCTTAAAAAAAAAATTTCATTTGTTTTTGAATGTCATTTATTACAAATAGTTTCTTTCTTTTTTCTTTTTTTTCTTTTTTATTTTACGCAGATTATTTTTGGTTGAAGAGTTCTCCAGACAATCATGGCAAAACGTCTCAGAAAAAAAATCCTCATGCCACATCTCTTTGAGATTTATTCGTCTTCTTTTTTAAATATTCTTTATTGCCATCACACCTTGATGAAATCTGACCCGTAGTGGTAGTACCTGTCAGGGTCCCATCTATGGATCAAACAGAAATATGTAATTTTTATTTTGTTATTATACCAGTTATTTAAGATTGTGCAAAGAAATGATTAATATTAAAGTGAATTACTAGTATTAAACTGCAATGCTTAAAACCATTTAACTACGTGCAAACAAATGATTAATATCAAATAGAATTACTAGTATTAAACCGCAATACTTGAAACTATTTATCTGTGTGCAAACAAATGATTAATATCAAATAGAATAATAAGTGTTAAACAGCAACACGTGAAGTCACTTAACTGTGTGCAAAGAATGAATAGCAATACTTGTGGCTATATAACTATGTGCAACCAACAAATAACAATATTCGAAACCATTTAACTGTGTGCAAACAAATGTTTGATATCAAATAGAATTACTAGTATTAAACAGCAATGCTTAAAACTATTTCACTGTGTGCAAACAAATGATGAATATCAAATAGAATTATCAGTGATCATATTTACCCAACCCCTCCGCTCGGGTAGGATATGACACAAGGTCAATTCTTAAGCGGAGTTTAACAGGTTTGGATTCAGAGTTTTCCTTCTCCTAGACTAGTTGCCTAACCAAGGCTGAAGAACCCTGTCTGCCCTACTATTTACCCATAGCTGGAGGGAGAATAATTGGATTCATACCTTTCCCAAGGGTATTAGTGCTATGTGAAATGCAATCAGTCTCATCGAGGATTTGAACTCGTGTCGCCGAGTCCATTTCCGACGACGATAACCATAACACCACGGGCACTTCCCAAAATTATCAGTGATAGAAAGCAGTACTTAAAATCATTTATCAGTTCAAATAAATGATTAATATTGAATTGTATGATTATTGCCTTGTTAATAGTTTCTTCTTCGTTCTCTTTCCTTGGATCAGACGGCTGGGGCTGCAGAATACACCGACTGCTTCTCTGCAGAGGGGTAAGACTCCCCCTTATGAGTGTCTTGGATATGACACTAAGCAGTCTGACGGTGAGGCTTCAGTAATGCAGGAGCGTTGGGAAATGCGGAGTAACCCTTCATTATCATCGGTCCCAGGTTCACACAGGCCCGGAGTGGTAGCACCTGATAGGGTCCTATCTATAGATCAAATTGAAGTAAGCAGTGTAATTACGCTAAACTGAATTGTTTGAAATTAACTCTTTCGACATGTAAACGGCATCCATATGCTAAACTAAATTTGTTTGAAATAGAACTGTTTTTGACATTTAAACTGAGTGTAAACAAAAAACTATAATGATAGCAAACTGAATTGTTTGAAACTTTTATCAAAATGATTTAATTCGCTGTTATATGACCCAAAAAGGCTTGATACGCCATAAAACAAAATAACTAACGAATTAACCTCTATGAATTGAATTACCATGACCAGAAAATCCAGTGAACACATACGCATGAAATCCGGAAACGCTGGACAGCTACTTCGACCTAATAAGTTGAGTTCTTTTCAGTAATAAGGTCGAAACAGCTGTTCAGTGTTTCCGTATGTCATGCGTATGTGTTCACTGGATTTTCTGGTCATGGTAATTCAATTCCCAATATAATTCTTCCTGGTCTGAGGGATTATTTATTTCGAGCCGTCCAAGCCATAAGTTTGTTTTTGCGTAGGTGACTCAGAATTTGATCATCTATGAGAGGGTCGTTCTGGTGAGTGGAGTATGATGTTGCAAGACCCGAAACTCCCCAATAACCCAGAAGTTTAAACATCACTGCCGACACTTACTGGCGCCGGTTTAAGCGCGTAAATTCAAGGTCCTCTACTCCGGCCTTCTTCAGGTGTTTGTCGAACTCGGAAACCTTCACGGAACTTCGAACTACGTCCTTTATTGAATCCACGGGAGTCGCCTGTTCTGATCTCGTTATTCATAACCGGGCACAAGTGTTAAGTATTCATGTATTGTTACTCGCCTGCAGTCAGGATTGAACCTGCAACCTTCAGATGATTGTCTCTTTAGAAGCTTAAGGAACTAACGCCTATAACCATTATTGGAGGTGACCGTGGTGTAATGGTTATCGTCGCATGGTATGGACACGGCGACACGAGCTCAAACCAGGACCTGACTGATTGCATTTCACATAGCACTAATACCCTTAGGAAAGGTATGAATCCAATTATTCTCCCTCCAGCTATGGGTAAATAGTAGGGCAGACTAGGCTCTTCAGCCTTGGTGAGGCAACTAGTCTATGAGAAGGAAAACTGTGAATTCAAACGTGTTAAACTCCGCTTAAAAATTGACCTTGTGTCATATCCTGCCCGAGAGGAGGGGTTGGTTAATATGATAACCGTTTACGCTCTGTGTCGTCTCAGAAGTTTAGACAAAGAATAAAATCTTTAATTGGAATCATTTTGAGATGAGGCTTTTTTTAATCTGAGAAATAATTTTTATTTATTGCGGACTTTTCTATCCACTGCGCTTCGGGGCCCGTGGCGCAGCGGATAGAGGCGTTGAGTCTCTGTGTCGTCTCAGAAATTTAGACAAAGAATAAAATGTAACCAACCTTTGTCTTTCTTTCTGAATTTTTACCGGGACTCTCTCATTGATTGAGCTCAACATCAAAGGACACTTTAAACATACAGGCTTGAAATGATTAGAATTAAATTGAAAGATTCAATGTTTTCTATGATTGAAAATTATTCTATAGAAATATCAGACTCATTTACTTTTTTTTTGGCTTTTAAGACCGAGTGTCATTCAATAAAAAAAGTAGAATATTTTCTTAGGAGTGAACAATAGGAAGCAATGCATACAGTTCCATCTTTTTCAAGAAAATATGTAGTATCGGGTTCTTTCATGTCCCATAAGACTGTCAACATCACCTTCTTGACTGACCACAGAGGCCGTAATTTTTTGCTACCTGACAGTCAGTGTATTTCCACTCCATGCACTGTCTTTTCCACACATGTTCGTAGTAAGTAAAGTTGGCGACCTTAGTCGAGGGCGACCAGAAGGCTCCCTTTTCAATAGCTACTACACCAAGGTGTAGGGGAGGGCGCTACTCCTTTCCCTGAATTGCTCCACTTTACCCTTGATACCTACGTTATATTGCTCAGTGTTAAGCAAGGAGGTATCAAGTACCATTTTTAAAGTCTTTGGTATGACGCGACTATTGGTGAACACTCTACCCACTAGGTCAATAAGCCGGTTTGTAATAAACCCATATTTAAGCCTATTTGTAAATTATTTTTTCTTAACATTATTCTCGGTACACATCACACAATTCTTTAAATTTCAATTGGCTTGTATTTCTCAGTCATAAAAGATTTGATGACAGACCTCTATTCAAGCATAGGGTCTTCTATTTGCCTAGCCGCTGTTTTCAATAGCCTCAAAGCAAATATTAAGATAATTTGAGTTATAAACCAATTGAAAACAATACCCTGTCGGCTGGGGCTGTAGAATACACCCACTGCTTTGCTGCAGAGGAAGAATATCTCTCCCCAAGGTGTCCGTGGTGTAATGGTTATCGTCATAGGAAATGGACACGGCGACACGAGTTCAAATCCTCGACGAGACTGATTACATTTCACATAGCACTAATACCCTTGGGAAAAGGTATGAATCCGATTATTCTCCCTCCAGCTATGGGTAAATAGTAGGACAGACTGGGTTCTTCAGCCTTGGTGAGGCAACTAATCTAGGAGAAGGAAAATTCTGAATTGAAACCTGTTAAATTCCCCTTAAAAAATTGACCTTGTGTCATATCCTGCCCGAGCGGAGGGGTTGGTAAATAGGGTAAATAAGGTAAGATCTCTCCCCAACGAGAGTCCTGGATATGACACTAAGCGATCTGATGGTGAGGTTCAAGTAATGATAGAGCTTTGTGAAATGCGGAGTACTCCTCCATTACCATCACTCCCAGGTCTACTCTGGTCAGGGGTGGTAGAACTTGATTGGGTCCCATCTAAATATGAAATAGAACTAAAATCCCTACTTATGCTAAAATGAACTGCTTCAGATAAAACTGTTTGTCAAGTAAACTGCGTACTTATGCTAAACTGTTTGAAATAGAACAGTTTTTGCTTTTGAAACTGTAACTACACTATACTGAATTGCTTGAAATAGAACTGTTTTGACTTTTAACTGTCTGTGGACAAAATCTATACTTGTACAAAATTGAATTGTTTTAAATAGAACTGTTTGGCTAAACTGAATAGCTTGAAATAGAAATGTTTTTGACAATTAAACTACGTACTTGCGCTGAATTAAATTGTTTAAAATAGAACTGATCATTTGTATATAAAGGGATTTGGTATTAAATAACTTATAAAGGTTGATATGCCATAAAATACAAACAAACAATTCCAAACAATGCAGAGTGTATAATTCCGAAAATAATTACTTTGATGTTTCAATAAAAGACCCCTATCTTATTGAATGACCCTCATATATATAATAATTCCCTTCACATTTAAAAAGTCCCCTTATTAATTTAAAGGACACTTGTATATGTAATAGATCATCAAAAAAAAAAACCTTATGTATTGAATGACCCTCAAATATATAATAATTCTCTTCACACTCAAAAATGTCCCCTAATTAATTTAAAGGACCCTTGTCAAAAAATCCCCTTATCTATTAAATGATTCCTGTGTAGGTAATAGGTCCCTCCTCTCAAAATATTTCCCCTATTTCATTGAAATACCCCATATATATAGTAGGTCCCTCCTCAGTCAAAAATATCCCTTCATTTGTTGAATAACACTCGTATATATAATTGGTCCCATTTCAGTCAAAAACATTCTCCCTATTTATGGAATGACTCTAAAAAAATCCCTTTATTTATTGAATGACCCTTGTATATATAATGAGATGCCCCTCAATAAAAAAAATCCCTTTATTTATTTAATGACCCTTGGATATAAAATGGGATACTCCTCAATAAAAAAAAATCCCTTTTTTCATTGAATGACTCTTGTATAGATAATGGGATACTCCTGAATAAAAAAATCCCTTTATTTATTGAATGACCCTTGTATATAAAATGGGATACTCCTCAATAAAAAAAATTCCCTTTATTTATTGAATGACCCTTGTATATAAAATGGGATACTCCTCAATAAAAAAAATTCCCTTTATTTATTGAATGACCCTTGTATATAAAATGGGATACTCCTCAATAAAAAAAATTCCCTTTATTTATTGAATGACCCTTGTATATAAAATGGGATACTCCTCAATAAAAAAAATTCCCTTTATTTATTGAATGACCGTTGTATATATAATGGGATACTCCTCAATAAAAATGTCCTTTATTTATTGAATGACCCTTGTATAGATAATGGGATACTCCTCAATAAAAAAATCCCCTTATTTATTGAATAAACCACGTATTCTCCCAATTTTATTTGTATGTAAGATCTCAAGTGAAAAAACAAAACAAACCAAAACAAAAAAGAAAAAGAAGAAAAGAAAAAAAAAACAAGTAAAAATTATCAACTCCGCATGAAATATTAAAAGCTAAGTTATAATCCGAGATTAAAATGTAATCTGTGATTTTCAAAGTTTTCAATGTATGTAATCATACATTTTTTTTTTTTTTTGCAAAAAAACGCAAAACTTTTCCAAACGTTTGATAAGTTCTTATAAGTTTAAAAGCATACTTTCGTTCAATTTGCAAAAAATAGATATTTCTTTCTTTTTTTTTCTTTCTTTCTTTCAGCATTCGTGTTCTATATAGAATTAATAACAAGCTAATCAAATTTGTTGGGAACATTAATTAGACTGCATATGTTCCATTAGTTCCATTAGAAAAATTTCGAATCAAAAGTAGATAGAAAAAGAAAAACAGAAAGAAAAAGAAATAAAAAAGGAAGCCAGAGCAAAAAGAAAAACGGAAGAAATAAGAAGTAAGAGGAGAGGAAAAAGACAGGGGGAGAAGAAAAAAAAGGGGAGAAGAAGAAAAAAGGGCAGAGAATAAAACAAGTGAAATAAATATGAAGAACAGATTGATAAAATAATGGAACGTGTGAAGTCTATTTTAATATTCACAGCAAATCACTTAACGTAATTTTAAAAACAAATGTTGATTTATTGACCAAACAGCCAACTTTCTCAAAATATGTAGGTTTTCCCTAGGTTTTGTATGAATTTTTAAAACATCCGTCGTTGATTTAACATCACTAATATCGTCCCTCCCAGTCCTGATGATTGTTCATTAGAACCGACACGCTATTGTGTCGACTTTGCTTCTCAATAAATCCCACCTTGTAATAATTTTTTCCCTATATAAGTATTGCAAAGTAATACCAGTAATTCAATTTTTGTAGTCAGTATTTTTAAACATTCATCGTCTACTTAACATCACTAATATCGTCCTTCACTATCCTGATGATAGTTCATTAAAACCGAAACGTTATAGTATCGACTTTTTTTCTCAATAAATATCTCCTTCTGCCTTATCAAATCTCTCTCTCTCTCTCTCTCTCTCTCTCTCTTTCTCTCTCTCTCTCTCTCTCTGTGTATATATATATATATAGTTGTGGCTTACGTGCTGTAATGTGACACGGTAGTTATCGAGTTCGAACTCCAGTAGCGTTATTACGTTCAGTTTCGGACTAATACCCTTGGTTAACGTATGAACCCCCTTATACCCCCAGCTCTGGATTAAATAGTACCCCCACTGTTTGTAAACAAGGATGGCTTTGGCTTTAAATAATACCAAAAGGTTGGTATACCATTAAACCAAAGCAACTAAACCATATAACTATATAGCCGATAACGTATATGTAAAAAGAAATACGTAAGAAATTCCTTCACTTACGCCGAGAATGACGATGGCACTGGGTTAAAATGTCCAACTGATGTAAAGTCACTCAAGTTTCGAACTCAGCTTGAAGCATCTCACTGGTCTGAAGTGTTGTGATATAACGAAACAGTCTGTCTGTTGGTTGGTTGGTTGGTTGTCTCGTTGTACGACATATCATTTCTTATCAGGTCATTTAACGCTGAATTAAGTCATTTTGATAAAAGTTTCGAACAATTCAGCTTAGCAGAAAAACAATTTTTTTGTTGGAACAGTTTAGCATACAAAAACAGTTCCATTTCAAACAATTCAGTTTATCATAAATACGCAGTTTCAATATCAAAACAGCTCTATTTCAAGCAATTCAGTTTAGCATAAATACACAGTTTTGTTCTATTTGATCTACAGACAGGGCTCTATCAGGTGCTGCCTCTCAGGGCCAGAATGGACCTGAAGGCGATAGCAATGAAGAGTTACTCCGCATTTCCCAAAGCTCCAGCATAACTGGAACTTCAGCATCACATTGTTTAGTGTCATATCTTGGACCCTCATTAGGGGAGTCTTACCCCTCTGCAGAGAAGCAGTTGGTATATTTTACAGTCCCAGCCGACTGGTCAACTGTCTGTGGATGATTATATATATATACATATAAAAAAAGGGCCTAATGTTATGTTTATTATCGTACGAGAAGAAATCGGTGACTCGACTTCAAAATCTTGACAAAGATATCTATTTTTCACTTCGTGCTAATGCTCTTGCGAAAGGCATGAATCCATCTGTTCTCCCTCCAGCTATGAGTAAATTATAGAGCTGACTGGGATTTTTAGCTTCGCTAAGGCAACCAACCTAGAAGAAGGAAAACTCTGAATTCAAAATCAGCTGTGACCTGTTTAAGAATTGACCTTGTGTCGCATCCTGCAAGCGAAATAACAAGTGGGGAGTACTTGTGGTTTAGTGGTTAAGTTGCTTGACTGCGAAATCGTAGTTAGCGGGTTCGAACTCCAGTTGCGCTATTACGTTCACTTTCGGACAAATACCCTTGAGAGAGGCATGAACCCTTTATCCCTTTACTATGGCGTAAATAGTACCGCCACTGATTTTTCTATAAATAACTGGTATACGAGGATCTTTAAATAAGTTTCCAGACTTTTTCTTATGGGCACTTTTATTGATAGTACATACATGAAACTCTAGTCCTCTTCGAAGTAATCTCCTCCGACTTCAATGCACTTGTTGTACCGTTCCAACAATTTCTGGAAGGCCCCATGGAAGTCCTCTTGTGTGAGCGTGTCATTGACCCTCGTCACAGCCTCTTTCATCTCCTCAATTGTCTCATAACGACAGCCTCTGCACTTAGGGAATAACCAAAAGTCACAGGGAGCAAGGTCTTGACTATAATGAGGGTGAGGAAGTGTCTTGATGCCCATCTTGGTCAAATAGTCTGTGACAAGGATGGAGTTGTGGACTGGTGTATTGTCCTGGTGTAAATGCCACTGAGCCGATTTGAAGAGTGCTGGCTTCTTCCGACAGAATCTCTTTCTGAACTCCCTTAAAACCTCAACATAGTAACCCTAACCCTAACCCTTTGGCCAATCAACTCTGGTCTATTGACTTCCTTACTCCTCCCACATCTCTCATCATCCCTCACAGACTCCCCGCCTTCCTTGAATTTTTTATGCCACCCAAAAACTTATGCTCGATTAATGCAAGATGGCCAAAAAGCAGTCTGAAGCATTCCAAACGTTTCTGTGGCATCATTTTTTCCAAGTTTAAAACACAATTTTATTGCATATCGTTCTTCTAAAGTGTCAGATTGCATTTTTGAAATTCACCAGCGATGACAATCAGGCTTTAGTAGGGTGTATTCTAATTGCTGCTGTAGCTGTTCATTTGAAGCTGAAATCATAAAAACTGGTCAGTTATCTCATAAGATGTATAGCAATAATATACTGAATTTTCAACATTCTACAACAATTTTAAATGCCTGCCAAAAAAAGTCTGTAAAGTTAATGAATACACCAAGTACCATAAAAAAGAATGAAAGAAGGTCCTTAAGGTAGTACAAGTGACCCAATACATATGTTGGAAATTATTAATATTTATCTCAACCTGGAAAAACAAAGAAAAATAACGCAAAAATAACGCAAAAACAAAGCCTGAAAGATCGAAATGGGCCAGTTCTGAAAACTTCTGCCCACAAGATTAATATTTAGTGCGTTGGTTAGTTTTTATGGCATATCAACCCATGTTGGTTATTTAATGCCAAATCCTCTTCATGCATAACTGTATTGAACATCTATGATGTGTAAACGAATAATTTATTAGTAACATTAAGCAGATTGGAACTGATTTGTTTGCACATAGTTAAATGGTTTCAAGTATTGCTATTTAACACGAATTATTCAATTTAATTGTAATATTTGTTTGCACACAGTTAAAAGGTTTCAAGTATTCCTATCAAACACAAATAATTCAATTAAATATTAATCATCGCTTAAAAGGTTTCAAGTATTGCTATATAGCCCAAATAGTTTTATTGGCACACAGTCAAATGTTTTCAAGTATTTCTACGTAACACAGACAATTCAAATAAATATCTGTCATTTGTTTGCACTCATTTAAATGATTACACAGTTCTAGTTGTCCCACAGATGGGACCCTAGCAGATACTTACTTTTCTGGTCAGAGTGGACCCGGAAGTAAAAAAAATGAAAGGTTCATCAACATTCAAAAAAACCTCCTGGAGTGTAGCCTCGTTATCAGTTGTAGTTTAATGTCATACTCAAGGGCACTCAATTCTGCTTGAGCCATAGACAGGACCCTAAAAAGTACTCCCATTCCGAGCATGAATGGACCTGGGATCCTTTTTCAATTCCTTTTGGTTCGGTATTATTAATATTATTATACTCCTTGCAACGCTTCATACCAGCATTAGTTGATGGTCTTTCAGAGGGACAGAAAGTATCCTCAAAACTCCTGGAGACTTCTCAGTATTCTGGCTGATATTATGGCAATGAATAAGTACTGCACACTCCTCAAATCTCCAGGACACTTCTCAGTATTCAGGCTGATCTTATGGCAATGAAGGAGTACTGAACACTCCTCAAATCTCCAGGACACATCTCAGTATTCTTGCTGATCTTATGGCAATGAATAAGTACTGCACACTTCAAAATTGTAGCCTCACCAGCTGATGCAGTTTGTTATCATACGCAAGACATTCTTTGCGATGGTGGGGTTTGACCCCTCTGCAGAGATACCGTCGGTGTATTCTCAAGCCCCAGTTTATTGGGATAAACATTAGTGTTTAATGAGCTTCGAGTAAGCAAATCAAATATTTATCAACATTTTCTTGTGGTCGAACGACGGACCCATGGGGAGCAAATTAAATGAAACAATGTTTGAACGTCCTGTAAACTCGTCAGTACTTGTCTACAGACCAAATTCCGACAACCCACAAAAGTGACAAGGCAGGGCTCTATCCACAGAAACGTCTTCTGTTCTAATAAAAGCGGTTGTTATTCGTCATTGCGAAGATCTGATACATCCAAAACTAACATTGTCGTGTTCTCATTCTTCAATTACTGAAGACAATCGGATTGTTAGGGACATCGTCAGGATGTTGAAAGATGAGGATATTAGTCATGGGAAAGAAAATTCTTTCTTTCTTTCTTCCTTTCTTTCTTACATTTACATTTAGAGAGATCAGTTTCGGTTTTTTTGTTTAATGACGTATTAACCTTCGTGTCTCAGGCAAGAAAATCAATTTTCTTTCTTTCTTTCTTTCTTTCTTTCTTTCTTTCTTTCTTATTTGGAGATTCACATTTGGAGAGATGACTTTCGGATTTTTAAAGAATAAAATATCAATTTTTGGCGTGTTTGTTGTGTTTTATCGTGCATAAACACTGGTGTATTATTTAATGTCGAATAACTTTGCACACACACACATACACATCTGAAGAAATCCTGTTAATTTTTTTTTTTTTGAGTCATTGATTTATATCAATGCTTTTAACAGGATGGAAATAAATTTATAATCTTAATGTGACCGATTGTTGGGTGGGGGGTGAGAAAAAAGAATATGTATATATTGAAAACGTACAGTTTTTTAAGAGAAAGCTAATTTGTTTATTAAAAGATTTTAAACATTTCTATTTTACTAAATTGCCCAGTCGGCTGGGGCAGTAGAATACACTGACTGCATATCTGCAGAGGGCTAAGACCCCCCACAACGAGTGTCCTGCATATGACACTAAACAATCTGATGGTGAGGTTCCTGCAGTGCTGGAGCTCTCGGGAATGCGGAGTACCCCTTCATTGCCATCGCTCCCAGGTCCACTCTGACCCGGAGTGGTAGCACCTGATAAGGGTACTATCTATGGGTTAGATAGAACTAACAGTATACTTATGTTAAACTATGCACATAGATAGATCGATAGATAGATAGCAAGAGAAATATATAGATATAACTCAACAGACGGTCAGATAGATAGATAGATAGATAGGGAGAAACAAAGATAGCTAGAGAGAGATACATTGAAAGAAAGAGACTGTGAGATAAATAGAAAGAAAAAAAAGAAAGAAAGAGACTGTGAGATATGTAGATAGACAGACACACAGTGCACACACACACACACACACACACACACACACACACACACACACACACACATATATATATAGAAGGATAGGTCGAAAGAAAGAAATAGACTGTGAGATATGTAGATAGATAGACACACGCACACACGCACACACACACACACACACACACAAACAAAAACATGTTGATAGATAGATAGATAGATAGAAACAGACCGTGAGATATGTCAACAGACAGACACACACACACACACACACACACACTCACACACACACACACACAGATATATATATATATATATATATATATATATATATATATATATATATATATATATATTAATACAAATGTAAATGTTTGTTACAAACCAATAATCACCAGTTTTATACCACTAATTGGTTTAAAATTTTCTGACAGTATTTTGTTCGAATTCAGGAGTGTTTTTATATACTTATTATCCAAAATATTACAATAAGCCAAAAACATATTTTTAATAAGTTGTTTTTCTCCGAGAAAAGCCGAACGCGAATTGTGAAGGTAAACATTACTTCCGTTTTCCAAGAATTTTACTCGTGAATTTTTTTCTGTGTTCATCACTTTTCTTTCTTTTTTGGTTAACTTAAACAGAGACACTAAACTTTAAACCAAATTTCGTTGGTTCAGTAGTAAGTAAATTTCTTTTTATTCTAACGAATTGTTTACAAAATTTTTTCTTTTCTTTTTTCAACATTCTTCAACGAAAGACATTCATTAAAAAGTTTTCTTTCTTAAACCGTTTTCTAAGAATTTCACACGCGAATTTTTTTCTGCTTTCATCTCTTTTCTTTCTTTAATTGGTTTAAAATTTTGTGAGAGTATCTTATTCGAATACGGGCGTGTATTTATATACTTGATATCTAAAAATATTACAATAATCAAAAAAATATTTTTGAAGGTAAACATTACTCCCGTTTTCCAAGAATTTTACACGTGATGTTTTTCAGCTATATCACGTTTCTTTCTTTTTTGGTTAACTTAAACAGAGACTTTAAACTTTAAACCATATTTCGTTGGTTCAGTAGTAAGTAAATTTCTTTTTATTCTAAAAACTTATTCTTAAATTTTTTCGTCATTACTGATATCCCATTTATTTTGTTTTTTGATAAATATTTTATGGTGTGCCAATTATCATGTTACGAAATATCAACCAGCTCAAGCTTTGTAATGGCATACATCTTTCAGTAAAAAAATTAATGACCAACATCATACAAGCAAAAATTTCGACAGGGCCTTTCAAAGGTGAAGATGTCCTCATAACGCGAATTCCTATGATTCCAACAGATATGTCATTTCAATTTAAGAGATTGCAATTCTCAATTCGATTGGCATCTGCAATCACGATCAATAAAGCACAGCGACAATCTTTAGAATTGTGTGGCTTATATTTACACACTGATTGCTTCGCATGGGAAATTATATGTTGCCTGTTCCAGAGTCGGCAATCCAGACAATCTCTTTATCTACACGGAAACTGGAACTACCACTTGTATCCACAAGTATTGGAAAATTAAACATATTAGAAACATGCATTTTCTTTTTTTTCCCATTTAAACAAACTGAGCCACAGCAATCCGTGGTCGGGTACAGCTAGTATATATATAAGGGAAGTTTATCTATCTATCTAGATAGATAGATAGATTGATAGATAGATAAACTTCACTTCTATTTATCTCCTTTTCTTTCTCTCTCTTCTCCTCTATTATAATCAAACACTTAGAAATCAATCAAATCGATCAATCCTTATTCCCCCAGCAATGAATTAAATAGCATCACTACTGTTCTACAAGGATGGCTTTGGAATTAAATTACCTACAAAGGTTGATATGCCGAAAGATAAAAACAAAACAAAACATATATATATATATATATGTGTGTGTGTGTGTGTGTGTGATTTTTAAACGAATAGTTTGTAGGTAAGTTTATTTTCAAAAGATTTGTTAGAGCTCATTTGTGTGCACGCAGTTAAACTAATAACTATGTGCAAATAAATGTTTAATATTAAATAGAAATACTAGTGTTAGATAGGAATACGTACTTGAAACCATTTCATTGTGTGCAAACTGTTGGTTAATATTAAATAGCATTATTAGACAGCAATAATTGATACCATTTTTCTGTGTGCAGACAAAGGATTAATATCAAATAGAGATATTTGTGTTAGATAAGAATACTTGAAACAATTTATCTGTATGCACACATTTGATTAATATCAAATATAATTATTAGTATTAAATAGGAATACTAGCAAACATTTAACTGTGTGCAAACAAATAAATTCTGAATCGTTTAAAAATAAAATTAATAAGAAAAAAATTACTTACAAATCACAAATATATGTATGCATGAACAGGTTTGGTTTGGTTCGGTTTTATGGCATATCAACAATTTTAGGTTTTTTAATGCTAAATCTGGTTTATATATATCTACATTAGATATATATGAGATTTGTAAACCTAAGTCAACAAAGTTAAATAGTTTCAAGTTTTGCTATATATCACAAACAATTCAATTAAATATCAGTCATTTGTTTACACGCAGTTAAATGGTCAAACAGTTCTATTTCTAACGATTCAATTTAGTATAAGTCATTTATTTGCCGTCATTTTAAATGTCACATACCTATAAATAGAACTCTATCAGGTGCTACCTCTCTAGGCCAGAGTGGACTCGTGAGCGATGGCAATGAAGGGGAACTCTGCATTTCCAACGCTCCAGCATTACTGGAACCTCACCATCAGATTGTTTCGTGTCATATGCAGGACACTCATTGTGGGTGTCTTACCCCTCTGCAGAGGTGCAGTCATTGTATTCTACGGCCCTAGCCGACTGAGTCACAAGAGACTTGTTGGCGGGGTTGTTTTACCCCTCTGCAGAGGTGCAGTCCGTGTATTCTGTCACTAGTGCCTCACCATCAGATTGTTTATTGTCATATCCCGGACACTCGTTAGGGATGTCTTACTATTTTGATGAGATTAAACCGGTGTATTCTACAACCTCAGCCAACTGGGCTAGTGTAAACAGGATGTGGGGGTGTCCTCGTGGCGAAATGGTTAAAGCGATGGACTGCGGAATCGTAGTACGCGAGTTCGTACTCCAGTCGCGCTATTACGTTCACTTTCGGGCAAATACCATTGGGAAAGGTATGAACCCCCCTTATCCTCCCAGCAATGGGTTAAATAGTACCACTACTGTTCTTCTAGGAGAATGGCTTGGGCATTAAATAACCTACAAAGGTTGATATGCCATTAAACAAAGAAACCAAACCAAACCAAACCAAACAGGATGTGACATTAATTAACCTTTAAATGTTGAAATACCATTGGAGAAAATAACATAAAACCTCAAACCTTCATAAGTGCCTGAATAATTCTCTTTGATCCATTGATTGGATCATAACCAACTAATCAAGGTCAGATTAGATCTGGGAGTAAGTGAAATGAAGGGATCCTGCACATTCCTCAAAACTCCAGGACTGTAGCCCTACTATCAATTGCAGTTTGCAAATGACCTATAGTAAATTGAATCGTTAGAAATAGATACTTACCTGGTCTTTTGGCTGGGCCGTCTGGCATTCGTGTCGGATGGGGTATCGAAACCAATGGCAGATTCGAGGCCGAAAGGCCCCCAACTTCGGTTGGGCCACCCTCGGGTGAGCAAGCTGCCTTTTTGTCCCCTATGAACCCCTTGTATAGCACTAGTCTAGTTCAAGCTATATTCTGTCATACGTGCCCGGATCTAGATTTAGGTCCGTGATACTGCTTGACTCATTAGACCCACATTGCACTTAGTGGGTCAATGACTAGCAGGGTTCGAGTCTCGGCTCGTTCCCGACCTTCCCCTTCCCTTTATCCCCACTTTAATCGGCCCTCGGGCTTTTGACCTTGTTTCAAGTCCTGTCTGGTGGGTGGCAGCGACAAATATTAATTGTAGTTTAGTGTCGTGCCCAGGACACTTGTTTAAGGGGAGTGATTCCCCGTTGCAGAGGTACAGTTGGCATATTTTTCGGCCACAGCCGACTTGGTGGATCTTTGTTGGTCGTACAATACAGTTAAATCGACTATAAAATATCGATTTATCATCACGTCATTTTGATGACATACAGAAGCTGTTGAAATTGTATTGTCGATTTAACTCAGTTAATTTCTCTTTGGAAAAAAGTATCTTGCTATAGTTGCTATAGTCTCCCTGTGTAATTGCTTCATAAAGATGCTTATAACTTTGTTTATCGACTCAACACCGTGAAAAAAAAACAGTTGCCTCGTCGTCTTTGTCTACGCAGCGAGGATTGATAGGATTCAATGGGTTCACCATTCCCGCGTTCTCTCATTATTTTTTTTTTTTTTCTTCTTTTTGTTTCAGTTTCATTTTCTCTACCACACGTTGCTGCCACTTTTCTATATTCTTGTCAATGTTAAATGCTTTCAAAGTTATATATTGCTCAAAACAATTACACACCCTCCGCTAATATCTGGCTCCATGGCCAGACGCTAGTAAATCTTATAATAGCTAGACTCAAATACGCCAAGGTCAATCGGCTGGGGCTGTAGAATACGACGACTGCATATATGCTGAGGGGTAGATCCCACCAAACGAGTGTCCTGCTTTTGACACTAAACTGCATATGGAGAGGTTTCAGTCCTGGAAAAAACTTTGGGTAATGTAGAGCACCCCTCCATTGCCATTACTACGAGATCCACTCTGATCGGAAATGGTAGTACTTTTTTAGGTCCCATGTATAAGTCAAATAAAACTGTTAAAACATTTAACTGTGATCAAACAAATGATTAAACTGCCGTTGCAGAATATACAAACTGTATCTCTGCAGAGGAGTAAGGCTCCCCCAATGAGTGTCCTGGATCTGACACTAAACAATCTGATCGGGAGGCTCCAGTAATGCTGGAGCTTTGGGGAATACGGAATACTCCTTAATTACCATCACTCTCAGGTCCACTCTGGTCAAGAGTGGTAGCAACAGATAGTGTCCTATCTATGGGTTAAATATAAGTGTTTAAACTGTATACTTATGCTAAACGGAATACGGAATACTCCATCATTACCATTGCTTCCAGGTCCACTCCGACACGACTCGATGTCGTAGCACCTGAAAGAGGTCCAATCCCTATCATTATTATTTTCAAATTTTTAATAATCAACATGGTCCATCATGTTATATTCTTCTTCTTCTTCTTCTTCTTCTTCTTCTTCTTCTTCTTCTTCTTCTTCTTCTTCTTCTTCTTCTTCTTTCACATCATGGTATGTGAAGAACGCTGAAACGGCCAATCTCCATGATGGCAAGTTTTTCTTGTTAATTAAAACCATTTCTGGTCTTCTGGC
This sequence comes from Sepioteuthis lessoniana, assembly GCA_963585895.1. Taxonomy (NCBI): domain Eukaryota; kingdom Metazoa; phylum Mollusca; class Cephalopoda; order Myopsida; family Loliginidae; genus Sepioteuthis; species Sepioteuthis lessoniana. The sequence goes on along the minus strand of OY757946.1, from coordinate 14,673,389 downwards.
CGGGATCAGGGGATTTCTTCTTGTCTCATAGTCTGAGAGAATCTTACATATTTCATCATTGCTGTGGTCTGGACCGTCACAACTCTTCTACCATATCCATTTTCCTAATACTCTTTTCCAAGTCTTTCGGGATAGTTGGAAAAAGCTCCAACTAAAATACTATAAACATCATCTGCCTCTTCCATAATTTTTTAGCTCCGTAGAACGATCCAGGCATCTATTTAATTCTTCTTCTTCTTCTTCTTCTTCTTCTTCTTCTTCTTCTTCTTCTTCTTCTTCTTCTTCTTCTTCTTCTTCTTCTTCACTCATTCTAATCTTCTTCTTCTTCTTCACTCATTCTAATCTTCTTCTTCTTCTTCTTCTTCTTCTTCTTCTTCTTCTTCTTCTTCACTCATTCTAATCTTCTTCTTCTTCTTCTTCTTCACTCATTCTAATCTTCTTTTTCTTCTTCTTCTTCACTCATTCTAATCTTCTTCTTCTTCTTCTTCTTCTTCTTCTTCTTCTTCTTCTTCTTCTTCTTCTTCTTCTTCTTCTTCTTCTTCTTCACTCATTCTAATCGTCTTCTTCTTCTTCTTCTTCTTCACTCATTCTAATCTTCTTCTTCTTCACTCATTCTAATCTTCTTCTTCTTCTTCTTCTTCTTCTTCTTCTTCTTCTTCTTCTTCTTCTTCTTCTTCTTCTTTACGCCTTAATCTAGTACTTCTTCTTCTAAAATAATTAGGGTTGTAATTAATTAATTTAATTGATAATTAGTTATATTAATTATTTTATTATTTAGTTTAGTGAGGATGTCATCTCCTCAACTTGTCGTGTTATCAGCACGGAAAATCCCTGACCCTCTCTCGCCACTCCTCCCTATCGTTCATCGCTTCTGGCTGGTCCTCAGGGCTACATTCCGTATCCTCATGGATATGCTGTATGTAGGTTCGAGCTGGTCACCCTGCTTTTGCTTGGCCATGTGAGGGGGTCCATAGGAGAACTTCACTTATGAGCTCGTCCCTGCTTCTCCAGCAGTGTCCTGCATATCGGGTTCGTCTAACTTGGGTAGTTTTCGTGATGGGAGGCAGGTGGCCGTACAGCTGCTGCTTTCTCAGTTGTTGCCTCCATGGACTTGTCCAAAATTATTCGCAGCATTCTTGTACTGTTGTCCTCAAGCTTTTTCTCCATCCGTTTAGACAGCGTCCAAGGAGTGCATCCATATAGCAGTATCGACACGACCGCTGCTTGGAAGAAACTGCATTTCATTTTATCGGTTAGGTCTGACTTCCATATGACCAATATTCTATCGATAGCTGTCCGTGCCTTTGCTAGTCACGTGGTGATGTCTTTTTTGGTTGATGAGACACTGCTTTTTTTTGTAGGTGAACTTGTCAACTAGTTTCAGAGAGCTACCGCCGAGTGTGGAAATGTCGCCTGTTTGATTAGAGCACATATATTCCGTTTTGTGTACATTGACATGAAGGCCAGTGCCTGTGGCGGCTTGTTCCAGACTATGCAGAAGTGTTTCGGTTTGGGCGGGTGCATTTGCCAGAATCGCTATGTCATCGGCGTAATCGGAGTCAGTAATTGTTTGTGCAGGGTACCTTCGGCTTCTTTTCTTTGTCAGATCGAAGCCTTTTGCTTTAATTTTATCAACCGATGTTCTACGCACCTAGTCTAGACAGATGGTAAAAAGGTACGGGCCTTGTGTGTCCCCTTCTAGTACTCATGCTACAATGTCGAAGTATTCTGTGTCTCCATCCGGAGAATGTACTTTCACTTTGGTATTTCTATAGAGAATGACTGCGACAGTCTCTTTTGGTATGCCGTATGCTAGTAGGATTTGCTTCATCTTCCCTTTGTGAATGGAATCAAAGAAAAGATCATTTTGGATTTAAAGAGAGTTGAGATTTGAAACCCAAAGAGAGAATTTGGGTTAGACGTTGCTGCGAATCAGTCAGGTCGGGAGTGGTTGCTTCTTTTTAAATGCAAGCGAGATTCGCTCTTAAAACTTTAGAAGGTCTTTCTCTGTTCCCCGTGTTTGCATTGGACTGCTAGAATTGGAGATTCTGAATAAAGACTTTTTCGGATTCCGAATAACAGGATCTTCTTCTTCTTCTTCTTCTTCTTCTTCTTCTTCTTCTTCTTCTTCTTCTTCTTCTTCTTCTTCTTCTCTATTATTATCAAAACAAACATCTTAAAAGACAAACCGTTTGTATTTAATATTTTCAAACATTTCTTCCAATCTTTTTAGGACTCCGTTTTAGTCAGTTTTACTGAATTTCATTCAACTTCCCACCCACGCGTTTTTTACAGCAGAGTCAGTGAGGTCATCCACCCACCACGAAGGCCGAAATGTTTTGAGTAAAGAACGAACAGACGGAGAAAAATTGTCCGTCCAATACAAAATCAATTAAAAATTCTTTTTTTTTCTTGTATAGCAAATGACTTGTAATAATTTTATTCAAAACTCTCTCGTCGCCTTTTTGTCTCTTTGATGCTTATCGCATCTTTGATGCCTCGTTCTGAAAACATTAGTGTCTTGTCCAATCTGGCTTCATGGCGAATTTCTTTCAGATCTCTAATTTCCATACACATCGAATCATTAATTTTCTTAAGATCTTTTCGTAATTTTTGGGCGATTTGCATGCTACCAAGATGAGCTAATATATATATATATATATATATATATATATATATGTATATGTAACTGTGAAATTCTTTTATCGGGAAAGTGCTCAAGTACTCACCAGTAGAGCAGGATGAAAATCAAAATAAATAAATTTCTCTTCCGCTTCCTCATGAGGGTTTCATGTCAATAAGTTTCATTTTTTGTCTGTTTGTTTGTGTTTTATGGCATAACAACCATTGTAGGTTATTTAATGCCAAATTCATTTCTATATAAATAAATGTTCATATAATAATAATAATAATAATAATAATAATAATAATAATAATAATAAATGTTTAAATAAGTTCTATTTCAACTAATCCACTTTACAATGAGTACACTGTTTAATTGTCTAACACATTTCTTTTACTAAACTGAATGTTTAGTAAAAGTGTTCTAATTCAGTTATGTTTACTATCTTTTTTTCATCATAGAACGTGCGAAAGCACGTGCGATACCCTAGACTCATCAGCCGCCAACCAGGGCGATAACACAGTTTCGGTAGCTCAAGGCGGTATATGTATATATATATATATATATATGTGTATATATATGTGTGTGTGTGTGTATATATGTATATATATATGTGTGCGTGTGTATATATATATATATATGTATATATATATACATATATATATACATATATATATATACACACATATATATAGATATACATATACATATATACATATATATATATACATATATATATACATATATATACATACATATATATATACATATGTATATATACATATATATATATAGATATGTATATATATATATATAAGTATAGTTTTTCTTCACACACAGTTAAATATCAAAAAAGTTTTATTTCAAACTATTCAGTCTAGTGCAAAAACAGTTCCTCTTCAAACAATTCAGTTTATCATAAGTACGTATTTTAAATGTGAAAACATTTCTATTTCAAGCAATTCGGTTTAGGATAAGTAGGCAGTTTTGTTCTAATTGACTCATAGGAAGGACTCTCTCAGGTACTACCATTTCGGGCCAGAATGGACCAAGGAGCGATGGCACTGAAGGGGTGCTCCGCTTTCACCAAAGCTCCACCATTACTGAAACCCCACCATCAGATTGTTTAGTGTCATATTCAGGATACTCGTTGGTGGGGATTGGATGGGGGCTTACCCCTTTGCAGTAACGCAGTCAGTGTGTTCTACAGCCCCAGTCGACTGGGCAATATAAGTTTCATGTATTTACAAAAACCATTCAAATTTGAATGAAACTTGTCAATAAGATATATGATGAAAGGCATGTAAATTCTCAATATTCTTCGCAAAATATGATTGCATTGTATAAGAGAATATATAGAAGAAGAATACTATATATATATATATGGAAGTCAGACCTGACCGATAAAATGAAACGCAGTTTCTTCCAAGCTGCGGTCGTGTCGATACTGCTATTTGGATGCACAACTTGGACGCTAACAAAACGGCTGGAGAAAAAGCTAGACGGCAATTACACAAGAATGCTGCGAGAAATACTGAACAAGTCCTGGAGGCAATACCCAACAAAACACCAACTATACGGCCACCTATCTCCCATCACGAAAACTATCCAAGTTAAACGAACCAGACATGCAGGACACTGCTGGTGAAGCAGGGACAAGCTCATAAGTGATGTACTCCTATGGACCCCTACATATGGCCGAGCAAAAGCAGGACGACCAGCTCGAACATACATACAGCAGCTCTGTGAGGATACGGGATGTAGCCCTGAAGACCTGCCATAAGCGATGAACGATAGGGAGGAGTGGCGAGAGAGGGTCAGGGATATCCGTGCTGGCGGCACGACATGATGATGATGATGATATATATTTATATATATATATATATATATATATATATATATGTATAAAGAATTATTCAAAAACGTAATTGGTGTCAAAAACAACGCGTTAGTCCAACATAAGTTTCAAAGGAAATGCTTCTTGAAATTTAAAGATTTTAAAATATTAGTTAATATACAAATCAAAGATTGTTGTATCTTGCAGTTTTTCTAATGATAATTCTATTCAACAAAATATCGATTCTTTCATCTTATCTCCTCAGTTAAATTAGCGCTAAAAAGTTAAAATATCCCTTATTTAAATTAGTGTTCATAGATAGTTTTTAATTCACACTCACCTCCAACGGTTTTTCCATAACACTTCTGATCATAGTTCTTCCTAAATTTCAAGCGACACACACACACACACACATACACACACACACACATATATATATATATATATATTTCTTTAAGAAAAAAACCAAAGACCGGTTAATTTAGGATTATAAATTTATTTCCATCCTGTTTTTCAGTTTCTGGTGTAAACCAAAAACACGGGATCTGAAGGAGTCCTGTTATATTTTTCTTCGTGTTTTTGGTTTACACCAGAAACTGAAAAATAGGATGGAAATAAATTTATAATCCTAAATTAACCGGTCTTTGGTTTTTTCTTATAGAAATATTGCTCTGTAAAAAAATTACATTGAGCTCTCCACCAGGAAAATTTAAATGTTCTGCTCCTGAATGATTTTCTTGTCCTGAAGGCATTACTCCCAACCCTGATTTAACTGGACCGAATAATACACACACACACACACACACACACACACATATATATATATATATATATATATATATATATATATATATATATATATATATATATATATGCTGTATTCTTGCATATATGAATATACGAGGTGCATATGATAAGTTTCCAGACTTTTTTGGTATAGGCACTTTTATTGATAGTACACACATGAAACTCTAGTCCCCTTCGAAGTAATCTCCTCTGGCTGCAATGCACTTGTTGTACCGTTCCGACAACTTCTGTAAGGCCCTCTGGAAGTCCTCTTGTGTGAGCGTGTCAATGACCTTCGTTACAGCCTCATTCATCTCCTCAATTGTCTCATAACGACAACCTCTGAGCTTAGGGAATAAGCAAAAGTCACAGGGAGCAATGTCTGGACTATAGGGAGAGTGAGGAACTGTGTTCATGCCCATCTTGGTCAAATAGTCTGTGACAAGGATGGAGTTGTGGACTGGTGTATTGTCCTGGTGGAAATGCCACTGAGTCTATTTAAAGAGTGCTGGCCTCTTCCGACGGAATCTCTTCCTGAACTCCCTTAAAAGCTCAACATAGTAACCCTAACCCTAACCCTTTGGCCAATCAACTCTGGTCTATTGACTTCCTTACTCCTCCCACGCCTCTCATCATCCCTCACAGACTCCCTGCCTTCCTTGGCTCTCTTATGCCACTCAAAAACTGATGCTCGATTCATGCAAGATGGTCTAAAAGCAGGCTGAAGCATTCCATACGTTTCTGTGGCATTTTTTCCAAGCCTAAAACAGAATTTTAATGTATATCGTTCGTCTAAAGTGTCAGATTGCATTTTTGAAATTCACCAGCTATGACAATCAGGCTTTAATAGGGTGCATTCCAATTGCTGCTGTAGCTGTTCATTTGAACCTGAAATCATAAAAATTGGTCAGTCATCTCATAAGATGTATAGCAATAACAGTGAATTTTCAAGAGTCTATGACAATTTTAAATGCCCATACGAAAAAAGTCTGGAAACTTATCGAATGCACCTCGTATATGTATATATATCTGTTTGTCCCTAACTCTTTTTGATACTATCTACCAACCCAACCGCTCGGGTAGGATATGACACAAGGTCAATTTTTAAGCAGAGTTTAACACGTTTGAATTCAGAGTTTTCCTTCTCCTAGACTAGTTGCCTAACCAAGGCCGAAGAACCTAGTCTGTCCTACTATTTACCCATAGCTGGAGGGAGAATAATTGGTTTCATACCTTTCCCAAGGGTAATAGTGCTATGTGAAATGCAATCAGTCTCGTCCAGGATTTTGAACTCGTGTCGCCGTGTCCATTTCCTACGACGATAACGACTACACCACGGGCACCTCCTAACTCTTTTTGATAGAGTTTCACTTAAAATCCTTTTCAGTGAAACGCAAGCAATGAACTTCAGTTGATAATTCGAATCTCTTAAGTCGTTCTTCATACGTATTGAGCACTTTTTCATTATCTATTTTATTACAACTTCCTCTTTTTTTTTCTTTTTTCCATATATATATATATATATATATATATATATATATACGCGCCCTACCTGGTGGGTTGAATACTCTGGCGAAAGAATTAACGGCTGCCACCCACCTAATGCAAACCTCTGCATACGAATTGAGCACTCTGGTATCCGATAGCGCAAAATGTAAACAAACGAAAGCGAATACATATGCGCTATAATTCCTGAGTTGACGTATGTCGGCGAAATGGGTGAGTGGTTAGATACCATGCGTAAACTTGGGCGGGTTTCGATCTCAGCTTGAAGCATCCTCCATGTCGAGCCACACTGAAAAATTATGATAAAACGAAACAGTATGTCTGTGGATGACTATATATATATATATATATATATATATATGTATATATACTTATCAATCCGTCCTCTTGAGCAGGATCTGAAACTAAACACATTTTGAACTGGTTGCCAAGATTAAAAAGCCCAGTTTTCGACAATAAACACGAGCTCCTCTCTCTCTCTATATATATATATATATATATATATTTTACCCAGACCCTGAAAAATTATTAAATCAGAGATGTGAATTAATAGCTAGGTGTAGACATAGGGCTAAATTTAAACTATAGAAAAATTAGCATAAATAATGTTTAAAAAAACAACATAGGATTAAATTGAGAATTAATGTAAATGAATAAAAATAAAATAAAATAAAGGATAAAAAATGTGAAAAAACCATATCATATATACGTACTTATCATTAGACGTGTAACTGATTTAATAGGCTCAAAAATAAATTTGATTTTAGAAAAGTTAAATTTAATTAAATCTTGAAATTAATTTGATATAATTATTACTGTATCGTTACGTAAAGTTATTGAATTAAGTTAATTTTCTAATTTAGTATTAAATCTGTAGTTTTAAGTCGAAAAATAATTTGAATTTTTAAAATATAAATTTAAAAAAAAAATTAATTTACTATAATTCAAACCGACAATAAAATAAAAAACGGAAGTGGGCTAAATGAGGAGATAACTCTTCACCCCTCTTCTATCCCCTCCCACCCTTCTTTCCTGTGCCTATTCTGATTTATTTTATCCAAAGGATCTGAAGAAGTCCGGTTAATTTTTTTTTCGTGTTTTTTGATTTTATCAAAACACATAACAGGATGGAAATAAATTTATAATCCTAATGTGACCGGTTTGTGTTTTTTCTTAATGAAATTATTGCTCTGTAATGTCTGTCACATTGAGCTCTTTACCAGGAAAATTTAAATGTTCACTTTTGAATAGTTTTCTTGTCCTGATGGAATTACTCCCAACTCCGGTTTGACTGGATCAAATAATACTTATATATATATATATATAAACTGAACTGTTTCAAGTAAAGCTGAAAGTACTCCATCAGATAAGTAAAATTAAATCTGTTCAGCACTTAAATAACAGCAGAAACAGCAAGTAACCAAAAGCCTGTATACCAGATAAAGCAAAATTTATGGTTGCATTTCCCTTATTCGACGGTTCGATGTATATTTATATGACCTTACTCAACGTTCGGTTAGCTCCTATCTCCTCCCTTCGCTTCTCTTCTGGTCGATCACCATGTTGCGTCGGCTACACAGATGTTTTCTTCATGCTGCCATCTTTGTTCTCATTAGTTGATGAGGCTAACTATTGAGACAACTGTTTCTCTGACTTGAACAAAGCTTGGTCTAAACAACATCTTTCTTTTTAGAGGGTATTGCTATTTCGCTATGTTACCCTACCTTGTGTGGGCAGAGAAGACAATTTGACATCCTTTCTCTATTTGGGCAATTGGGTGAGAATCGTAGGAGTTGAGTTCGTTTATTTAATTGCACCTACCACTGTGACTTAATATTCTTATCTTTTAAATTATTCCAGTGTATTTCGTTCAAAACACGCCGAACGAAATAGTCGCTCCAATTTGCTTTTTAGGATTTTAATACATCTATAAATATGATTCCCATATTTTTCTTCTTATACATATATATATATATATATATATATATGTATACGGCATACCTAAAGAAACCGTAGCGGCAATAACGATTCTCTATAGAAACACTAAAGTAAAAGTACGATCACCAGATGGAGACACAGAATACTTCGACATTGTAGCAGGAGTACTACAAGGGGACACGCTAGCTCCATACCTCTTTATCATTTGTCTAGACTACGTACTTTGAACATCGATTGACAAAATCAGAGAGAACGGCTTCGAGCTGACAAAGAAAAGAAGCCGAAGGTACCCCGAAAAAGCAATTACCGACGCCGACTACGCCGATGACATTGCGATACTGGCAAATACACCCAACCAAGCCAAAACACTACTGCATAGTTTGGAACGAGCAGCCGCAAGCATAGGTCTCTATGTCAATGCACACAAAACGGAATATATGTGCTATAATCAAACGGGTGACATCTCCACTCTAGACGGAACCCCTCTTAAACTAGTAGACAAATTCACTTACCTGGGAAGCAGCGTCGCATCAACCGAAAAGGACATCGACACGAGGTTAACGAAAGCATGGACAGCTATCAATAGGCTATCGATTATAGAGAAATCAGACCTAACCGATACAATGAAACGCAGTTTCTTCCAGGCAGCGGTCGGATCGATACTGCTATATGGATGCACTACATGGACTCTAACAAAACGGCTGGAGAAGAAGCTAGGCGGCAATTACACAAGAATGCTGCGAGCAATCTTGAACAAGTCCTGGCGGCAACACCCCACAAGACACCAACTGTACGGCCACCTATCTCCTATCACGAAAACTATTCAAGTTAGACGAACCAGACATGCAGGACACTGCTGGAGAAGCAGGGATGAGCTCATAAGTGATGTACTCCTATGGATCCCCACATTTGGCCGAGCAAAAGCAGGACGACCAGCACGAACATACATTCAGCAACTATGTGAGGATACGGGATGTTGTCCAGAAGACCTACCTGAGGCGATGAACGATAGGGAGGAGTGGCGAGAGAGGGTCATGGATATCCGTGCTACCAGCACGACATGATGATATACATATATATATATATATATATTTCTTTGGGAAATGCAACATTTCCAAATATTTTTCAACGTGCCAGACACGTTCTTATGACTTTTGAATTATGAACGTTATGTGCACGTTTGTCTGTCTTTTCGTTGTATATTTCTCATTTGCTCTTGTCATCTCAGCAAGCATCCATCGCTAATGTGAACTATTTTGATATCCAAGTCCTGATGATGGTTACTGAAACCGTAACGTTGACGTCGACTTTACATCATAATATATTCACCTATTTGGATTATGTTTTTTCTGCTACCTTCACACACACACAACATATATATATATATATAATATTATTGAATTGGGACAGATGGGGAAAAAGAATTAAAAGATCTCACCATGTAAGGGTGAGACGTATTTACGTTTCAAAAAATAAAAAGAAGGTAAGTAAATAGACGTTAGGATTATTTGGAGCTTAATATAGATATTACGATAATTTATTAAATTGTAGCCTTTGCTAATATTCAACAGCAATTTTTGTTTTGTTATAATTCCTTAAATTATTGTTAAACCTGAAGAGTTACTTTAAAATGAAGTTTAAACTATTGTAATGTAATGGCCGAGGGATTTCGGTTTCATGCCTTTGGGTTTAGTTTGGCTGAGAACCTTTCGGCTTAGTGCATGGGTAACTTAGGTGCAACATTAACGCAGGTGTTCACGCGCGCGGGGAAGCGGAGCGAAAGTGTCACTCAGAGATGTCACAATAGCCCCAGATGGGAAACGGGGCTAGCAAGTGCGAATGACGGAAGCGCGCGGAGGATTTTGGGAATTTTGAAGAAAGTTAGTTGAATTGAGACCTGCCTCGGGAGAAGACGGTTGGCTTTCGCTTGCTCGCCGAAGCCTGGCCAGTGGCCTTTGTGGCGGGTGCCACACGTGTTGGTTGGGAGGAGGGGTGCAGATGAAAAAGCCAGAATAGAAAGAATGTGTATCTCTCCTTATGTCGAAGAACCTTTAAACTCAAAAGTAATAAAAGGTTTCGTACCTGAACTAAGAAGTCGTATGTGTTTTTCGTGTTTCGAGATTCTTATGTTCTATGTATATATATATGAACATCCCATGTACATTTCGCATATCCGTATCATGGGTATGGTACACAATTGTAGAAAGAGAATTAAAACTTACGTCTAATTATTTTGTTATGGTCTCAACCGGTTAAAGAAAAAAAGGGAAGTAATCTTAAATGCGAGGAAACTTTTCCCCACTTCCCTCCAGAGACCACCCCCATTCTGGCAGTATTCATTACCTCCAAGTTGTATCTGAATATGTCCGGTTAATTTTTGGGGGGGAGTTATTGATTCATATCAATACTCTTAGCAGGATGGAAATAAATTTACGATCCTAAAATGACCGAATTTTGGTTTTTCTTGAAGGTATATATATATATATATATATATGCATACGAAATCCGACTGTATGAAGAAAATCATAAATGACTGGTAAAGAGCGCCTAAACTTTTTTTAATTGTCTGAAATTGAGTTTTTCTTTTGAGAGTTTCGATGTCCGTTCATCTCTTTATTTGACATTTTCACTTTCAGGGGTGTCCTCGTGGTGTTATGGTTAAAGCGATGAACTGCGGAATCGTAGTACGCGAGTTCGTACTCCAGTCGCGCTATTACGTTCACATTCGGGCAAATACCCTTGGGAAATGTATGAACCCCCTTATTCTCCCTCCAGCTATGGGTAAATAGTAGGACGGACTAGGTTCTTTAGCCTTGGTGAGGCAACTAGTCTAGGAGAAGGAAAACTCTGAATTAAAACCTGTTAAACTCCGCTTAAAAATTGACCTTGTGTCATATCCTGCCCGAGCGGAGGGGTCGGTAAATAGTATCTTCTTCTTCTTTCTCTGTTTTCTACTTTTTCCTTTTTGAAGTTTTTCTTTCATTAATATTTTTTCTGCACATTATTTTTCTGTCCATTATTTTTCGCGATTTTTCAAAAAAAAAATATTTTAAGCATTAAGCTTCTTTCATTGGATATCTTTTTTTTATCTGCTCCATTACAAAAAAACAACATCCCCCCCCAAAAAAAACGAATTAACAAATATTAAAAAAAATATATATAAATAAACATAAAATAAAAAATGAACATAAATGTCTGTCTTAAAACAAATTCGTTGGAGCAGACGATATTAAAACTTGATGTAAAACATTGTAATTCATAACTGAAGTAGACATACAAACTTTAAAAAAAATATAGACCTCTTCCAATTGAGATTTGCCGATGTGGATAAACAGTCCCATGGATTAATAAACAAACTATCTAACCACTTTTTTACTATTTTCTACTTTTTCTTCCATTATCCTCTTTTTTTTTTAAATCCTCGGTTGAATGATCATGGAACGCCTGGGCAGCCGCCTAGTTGCGTGTCGACTGACGTCATTAAATCAACTGAAGAAAAAGTGACTCAATCAATATCTTCCTATATTATTTGTAATTGTTTGCCGGAGAAGTGAATATCACGACAGTCGTCTGTATTCTGTGTTGCATGAGAGAAAGCTTACAGGCGTCTTGGAACAAAACCGCGGCCACTTAAAGCTCTCTGGTGATTTCTTGCCTGTCAATATGTTATTATTAATTCCTCCAACCTCTTTCTTTTCTTCAATTCTTACAGGACCATTGTTATTCTTTTTTTTTTCGCCTTCTTTGTTCTGTTTTTCCTAATTACGTCGCCATTATTATTTTCTTGTTTCTTATCCGATTCCACACAATTGCGTTTTGATCAAAGTATTATTATTCGTGTGTCTAGAAGATTCTAATAGATGCCTTGTGGTTTTCGTGGTAGATTGAAAGAAAGCAAGTCTCCTCCTATATTCAGGACTTTCCTAAGCATCATCTCGTGTCTTTATTCTGCAATTGTTGGAAACTCCGGCTCATTTTTTATGTTAAAGTTTTCTAATTATTAATAGCTGCACTTATTCATATAATAAACGGGTAGTAAGATCATTATTTGTAAGACTATTAATATTGTGAGGGGATTATTTAAGATATGGTCAAGTGATTATTAAAATATTGTAGGGTCATTATTAAGATTATTATTTTGAAGGTGCCCGTGGTGTAATGGTTATCGTCGTAGGAAATGGACACGGCGACATGAGTTCAAATCCTGGACGAGACTGATTGCATTTCACGTAGCACTAATACCCTTGGGAAAGGTATGAATCCAATTATTCTCCCTCCAGCTATGGGTAAATAGTTGGGCAGACTAGGTTCTTCAGCCTTAGTGAGGTAACTAGTCTAGGGGAAGGAAAACTCTAAATTCAAACGTGTTAAACTTCGCTTAAAAATTGACCTTGTGTCATATCCTGCCCGAGAGGAGGGGTTGGGTAAATATGATTATTTGGAGTATTATTAAGAATTAAGGATGCTTTTATTAATCATCATCATCATCATCATCATATCGCGCTGGTAGCACGGATATCCCTGACCCACTCTCGCCACTCCTCCCTATCGTTCATCGCCCTAGGTAGGGCTTCAGGACAACATCTCGCATCCTCACATAGCTGCTGGATGTATGTTCGTGCTGGTCGTCCTGCTTTTGCACGGCCACGTGTGGGGGTCCATAAGAGTACATCTCTTATGAGTTCGTCCCTGCTTCTCCAGCAGTGTCCTGCATGTCTGGTTCGTCTAACTTGAATAGTTTTCGTGATAGGGGGCAGGTGGCCGTACACTTGGTGTCTTGTGGGATGTTGCCGCCAGGACTTATTCAAGATTGCACGTAGCATTCTTGTGTAATTGCCGTCTAGCTTCTTCTCCAGCCGTTTTGTTAGCGTCCATGTAGTGCAGCCATATAACAGTATCGATGTGACCGCTGCCTGGAAGAAACTGCGTTTCATTTTATCGGTTAGGTCTGATTTCCAAATAATCGATAGCCTATTGATAGCTGTCCATGCTTTCGTTAACCTCGTTTTGATGTCCTTTTCGGTTGATTCGACGCTGCTTCCTAGGTAAGTGAATTTGTCTACTAGTTTAAGAGGGGTTAATAATTATTCATAAGTAGTACTTTGCCATATTTCATACGGTTTGTAAGATAGTCATTATTAAAAATAAACGATGTAGAGTCGCTTTTAGTAAATTTTGCAGCAATCAAGCCAAATTCTATACGATTTTTAAGATAGTCATTATCAAAATGAAGGATCTAGATTCACTTTTAGTAAATTTTTGGATAATTTTTTTGCAAGTAATACTTAGCCATCTTACATACATGTTGTAAGCTGGTCATTATTAAAAATAAAGGACGTTGAGTCATTTTTATTAAAGTCTTGGATAATTATTTGTAAGCAAATTCCAATAGAAAAAATGACATGGCTAGTTAAATCAAACCAAAGAAAACAAACCCTAAAAACAAATGAAATCCTTCTAATCACATGATCTAGACGAATTGATTTCAGTTTAAAATAACATTTTTTAAAAATCCAAATATATTTTAATCTTTGTTTTTCAAAGAGCTATTTTTGTTTCTACTTAAGTGCTATATTCTAACTCGGAGTATTTTTTCTGTTTGGTAGTGTATCATACGAGGAAAATATAAGAATATGAGATCGGGCCGAAAATATTGGCACCTTATTTAAGATATGTGGGTACTTCTATGGGTTTTTGTGTCTCTGTGTATGTAAGTGGGTCTGTGATTTGTTCCACTGCCCCAGACTTTGGACGGTTGTCATCAAAAACTCTTGTGGCGACTGATACAGGTATTTAACCTGTGTTAATGACATTTGTTCTGAAAAATACAAAAGATAAAGAGAAATTATCGTTTTGCTTTTTGTAAAATGGTCAGTTGTCAAGTATCAACGGTGCAAACCAGCTTAGGCATAGAGATTTGCACCAGATGGGACACAGAATACTTGGACATTGTAGCAGGAGTACTACGAGGAGATAAGCTAGCTCCATACCTCTTTATCATCTGTCTAGATTACGTGCTTAGAACATCGATTGATAAAATCAAAGAAAACGGCTTCGAGCTGACAAAGAAAAGAAGCAGAAGGTACCCCGAAAAAACAATTACCGACGCCGACTACGCCGATGACATTGCGACACTGGCAAATACACCCAACCAAGCCGAAACACTACTGCATAGTTTGGAACGAGCCGCCGCAGACATAGGCCTCCATGTCAATGCACACAAAACGGAATATATGTACTATAATCAAACAGGTGACATTCCCACACTAGACGGAACCCCTCTTAAACTAGTAGACAAATTCACATACCTGGGAAGCAGCGTCTCATCAACCGAAAAGGACATCGACACGTAGCTAACGAAGGCATGGACAGCTATCCATAGGCTATCGATCATATGGAAATCAAACCTGACCGATAAAATGAAACGTAGTTTCTTTCAGGCAGCTATCGTATCGATACTACTGCATGGATGCACTACATGGATGTTAACAAAACGGCTGGAGAAAAAGCTAGACGGCAATTACACAAGAATGCTGCGAGCAATCTTGACCAAGTCCTGGCGGCAACACCCCACAAGACACCAACTATACGACCACCTACCTCCCATCACGAAAACTATCCAAGCTAGACGGACCAGACATGCAGGACACTGCTGGAGAAGCAGGGACGAGCTCATAAGTGATGTACTCCTATGGACCCCCACATTTGGCCGGGCAAAAGCAGGACGACCAGCACGAACATACATTCAGCAGCTATCTGAGAATACGGGATGTAGCCCTGAAGTCCTACCTAGGGCGATGAACGATAGAGAGAAGTGGCGAGTGAGGGTCAGGGATATCCGTTCTAGTGGCACGACACGATGATGATGATAATGATTTAGAAAAAATGATGTTGGATACGAAAATCCTTTTGATATACTAAATTATACATATATTACGTGAACTTGTCAATTAGTTTTAGAGGATCACCATAAATAATTGAGATGGTTCGTTCTCGATTAAAACGCAGGTACTACGTTTTGTTTGCGTTCACATGGAGGGCAATGCCGAAGCCTATGCAGCAGGAATTTGAATAGACTCTTGGCCTTAATGATAGAAATGATATTTAAAATTTTCAATATTACTCTCCGTTTTTCAAAAAGGACTTTTTGTTTCAAATTAACATCTTGTCGGAGTAATATTGTATTTAGGCGAGGGTTTTAGTTACGTGTTTTTAGCGAGGAAATGTTGTAACGTGTTTGTGTTTAGGTTGAGTTGTTTCCTCGCTAAGAGTGTAATTGTTAATAAATTAAGGATAAAGAAGTAAGATGCCGATAGTCGAAATGTGTTTTTAGGAATAGTTTTTATTTGCAGTATGGAATATTGGGTTTGCTTTTTGTGCTGCAAGTCTCGTAGGAAAGATTGTTTACGGAGACGAAATGGAGATATGATAGAGTTGAGAAGGCAGCGCGTGTCGTGGGACGTGCTAGGGATTGTGTTCGCCATAGTTTAGCGAAAGCCATGTTTGCCGTTGGAGGAAATGAACTTTGGAGTCACCGTGAGTTTTGTGTGTCTGGTGATTCGGGAAGAGGTGTGCGTTGTCTCCATTAAAGTGGCCCAGAGGTGAATTGAGAGCTAGGTGCCGAGAGCGGAAATAAGGCATCGCATCGACATAGCCAATTTTGGGGGTGGCATAAAGTTGTTCCTGTGGTGGCGTATTGAATGTATCTAATTCATATTCAACTGGGATTCCTTGATCTAAACGAAATAGACGCAAGGAATCCATAAATTAGATAGGTTCCCTCATTTGTCCATGCTGCTGCTGCTGCTATTGAAGAACGGCCTATGGGACGTCTGCACTGGACGGCGTTCTTCAGCCAAATTCTGCTGCCCGTAAAGGAGACCGGGTTGAATAGGATAGGTCATCCTGATTGGGTGAAATTTTACGGCGAATTAAATTGCGCGCTAAACCAAAATATCTTCTGCTACAACCAATATTTTGATTGTAAATCTTTTTTTAAATTAGTATATAAGATTAGAGAATTATAAGAATAGGACATCGGGTCGAAAAGATTCGAGCCTCATGTAAGTTCTGTTATTTCCGCTTGACGACGATCCAACATGCGATTCCAAAGATCGAGTAGACGACTGTGTGGACGTTGGACTATTATATAACTCAGTCAAGACAGAAGTCAGACAGTTCCAGTTAAAGTTGGAGGTGGAGTGATAGACGAGATGTGGTAGGGAAAGCCACGCCACGCCACGCCCCCGATTGAGTTGGGGTCCAGAGAAGTTGCTGATAAGATGCAGTAAAGAAAGCCATCACCAAGAAGAGTGGGTCATGGGCCTCCGGTTGAGCAGCCCTGGAGAACGAGAAAGATACAACGTTGACGACCATAAGAGTGGGGGTCAAAATATTGCAGTTATGTTCGCACCCTCTCACAGTAAAACCCCACACAACCCTTTCGAACCCTTACAAATAAAGTGAGAGGTGCAGATATTTTTCTAAAGAAGTCTTCAAGTGTCTTTATTATTGTGTCGTTATGATACTGCATATGACCATATAACACACTGATGCTACATTCTGCATCGAGGTAGAAATACTACGGAGTGACGCTTAGATCCTAACCAGGGTACACAGATGCTACACTCTGCTCCTTGGGTAGAAATGCTCTACATTGACAGTCTATCGTTTTAACTATTATACCATGAGGACGCAGCATTATAATTTTGGAGGAAATATAAGAATAAGACATTTGACAGAAAAGATTGGCACTTCATCTAAGATCTGTGCGTACTTCTGTGTGCTTCTGAGTATGCGTGTGTCTGTCGGTCTGTGTTCTGTTTCACTAACCCAGACATTGAGCAGTTAACCTAAAAAATTCTAGTGGTGACTGAGACAGGCATTTGAATAGGGTCATTTATATTTGTTTTAAAAACAAATAATAGATAA
The DNA here is from genome assembly GCA_963585895.1 of Sepioteuthis lessoniana. Classification (NCBI taxonomy): domain Eukaryota; kingdom Metazoa; phylum Mollusca; class Cephalopoda; order Myopsida; family Loliginidae; genus Sepioteuthis; species Sepioteuthis lessoniana. The sequence goes on along the minus strand of OY757946.1, from coordinate 14,655,768 downwards.
AGAGAAAATCTCGCTTTGCTTTTTGTAGAATAGTCAGTTGTCAAATACCAGCCGTGTAAATGCGCACAGAAATAGAAAATTTATCATACAAATAAATGTTTTTACAAATATAATTCCTCAATCTTCTGTGACTTTATGTTATATAATCGGGGAGGTTTTTTTTATAGCACCATTTTTCGTTTTATATATCTTGCCTTTCGGTTTTGTTAGGCTGAGAACCTTTCGCTTTGTGCATGGGTTATTTAGGTGCACACATTGAGCGCAGGTGTTCACGTGCGTGCTGGGCGGATGTGACAATCAGAGATGTCACAATAAAAAAACCCAGATAGGAAATAGGACCGGGGACGTGAATGACGTCATGCCCGGAAGCGGGCTGAGGATTTTGAGACTTGAAAAAAAAGCAGGCAGTTGAGATTCAAGTCTAGAGGAAGGTAGACGATTTTCGGAGCTCGCCGAGGCTAGACCAGTAGTTTGCGGCGGGTGCAGCACGTGGTGGGGTTCAGATGGAAAAGTCAGCATAGAAAGAAATTGTGTGTCTCTCTCCTCATGTCGAAAAACCTTAAACTCAAAAAGGTAAATAAAAGTTTCGTACCTGAACTAATTTTGTGTTTTTCGGATTCCTATATATATATATATATATGAACATTATGAATATTCTATGACCATATGTACATTTCATGGCAATGTTATATGTACAGGTTTGCACAACTGATACTTGAAAACTGATCATTCTACAAAACCCAAAACCATATTTTTTCTGTTGTATTTTACAAAAGAAATTTAATAGGAAAAGAATATTTCTGAATGCTAAACGTATTCTTATATTTTAACTTATACATGTAGTAAATTATGTAAATAAAAACCAGAGTAACAATGATGACCTAGTCACCAGTGATATATATATATATATATATATATATATATATATATATATATATATATATTTACTAATCTAATATCTACCAGTATTCACGATACCAGAAAAAAACAAAAAAAAAAAACCCTGGCCAGGAACAAGAGATAAAAATATCTCGAATCACCGCCCAGAGGAAAAAGAAAAAAGTTTTTTGGGGTAAAAAAGAAAGAAAAGACCAACCTCGTCCGACTCCTTGAAAAAAATCAAGGGGTACTCAGTCAGTGGTCAAAAGAAAACCAAAAAACCCTCCGTGAATGCTGCAATGCTACAATTACTAAAGTGCTCAACACAAAACAATGGAGCCAATTATAGAATTAACTTAAATCGCTAGTCGAAAATTTTCTACTAAAGTTTCACCTTAACGGATCATCAGGAAGTTTACGCTCGACTATATATATATATATATAGTATTATTCAGTCCAGTTAAACCAGAGTCGGGAGTAATTCCTTCAGGACAAGAAAATCATTCAAGAGCTGAACATTTAAATTTTCCTGGTAGAGAGCTCAATGTAACTAATATTACAGAGCAATACTTTCTTTAAAGAAAAAAACCAAAGACCGGTTATTTTAGGATTATAAATTTATTTCCATCCTGTTTTGGGTTTCTGATGTAAACCAAAAACACGAAGAAAAATATAACAGGACTTCTTCAGATCTTATGGATAAAATAAAACAGAATAGACACGTGGGGGGTGGGAAGAGGAAGAGAGGTGAAGAGTTACCCCCTCGTTTTATTAAACTTCGGTTTTTTTATTTACTTATTTATTTTATTTATTTTTCTAATTTTACCGTCGGTTGGAATTATGGTAATTTAACTTTTTTATTTATTTTATTTATTTTCTTTTTTTGTTAAGTTCGATAATTAACTTTTATGTGTTATGTTTATATAATAAATTTTTGTAAGGGAAATATTAATACTTATATTAATTTCGTGTCTCTTTCCTCAGTTACCTATTTTTTCCATGTACGTATATTGGATACGTTTTTTTCCCTTGTTTCACAATTTATTTCTATGTTTTTTTTTAAAACACTAAACAGGATGGAAATAAATTTATAATCCTAAAATAACCGGTCTTTGGTTTTCTCTTTAAAGAAATATATATATATATATATATATAAAATTAACTTAAATCGCGAGTCGGAAATCTCCTACTAAAGTTTCACCTTAACGGATCATCGGGAAGTCTCATACTATATATATATATATATATAAGTTATTTCTATTTTAGGTTAATACCTATCTTTAACTCTGGCAGAGTGGAAAAAACCCAAATGATCAAACTTGGGTATAAACAAATACACAAATTGATATTTGTGAAAAAAATTCTATTAAAAAAAGAAAAAAGACTAAAAACATATGTAATGGCTGATAAAAAAATAAAACAATACCGTAAAAAGAAAAAAAAAGCCAAAAGAAAAAAACTTTGACAGAGGACTAATAAAACGAAGGAAGTGCTCAATGCAAAGTAGAGCTAATATTAACATAAGTATTTAATGGGTCAGAAGAAATCTACCTAGTTTTCACCTTTCCGGATTATCAGGATAAAACTGACTCTTTATATATGTTGTGGTCTTCAGATAAGACCGGTGGAAGAACAACTCAAACAACGGGTGATAGGTGAAACGTTATTGTATTAGTAGAAAAAAGGAAGTCATACAAAAAGGAAGTCATATATATATATATATATATATATATATATGGAGGTGCCCGTGGTGTAATGGTTATCGTCGTAGGAAATGGACGCGGCGACACGAGTTCAAATCCTGGACCAGGCTAATTGCATTTCACATAGCACTAATACCCTTGGGAAAGGTATGAATCCAATCATTCTCCCTCCAGCTATGGTAAATTGTAGGACAGACTTGGTTCTTCAGCCTTGGGGAGGAAACTAGTCTAGGAAAATTCTAAATTCAAACCTGTTAAACTCCACCTAAAAAGTGACCTTGTGTCATCTCCTGCCCGAGCGGAGGGGTTGGTAAATAGGATATATATATATATATATATATATATATATATATATATATATATATATATGTGTGTGTGTGTGTGTGTGTGTGTGTGTATGCGTGTATTTATGAATAAGTTTGAAAGCATATATTTGTTCAATTTCTTCGCTTTCTTTCTTTCTTTCGTTCTTTGTTTAAACATTCTAATTCTCTCTCTCTCTATATATATATATATAGCTGTGGCTTACGTTCTGTAATGGGACATGTTAGTTTTCGAGTTCGAACCCCAGTAGCGCTATTACGTTCACTTTCGGACGAATACTATTGGGAAAGTTATGAATACATTTATAACCCCAGCTATGGATTAAATAGTTGCCCCACTGTTTGTCTACACGGATAGCTTTGGCATTGGATAATTCTCGATAGTTGATATGCCATTAAAGCAAAGAAACTAAGCTTTATATATAGTGGTGTAAAATGAATATTCGTACATATGAAATAAATGCACTATACTAGTACGTATGAAAATGAATAAATGACATTAATTTCTGTAAAATTAATTGTAACCTAAGTTTATATACTCATATTAGTTGAATATATCCTAATACAGTAAATATATATATAAATTTTGTTCAGGCCACGCTTGAAAGATAAAAAAGGAAAATTTTCATATGTATGAATATTTATTTCACCCCACTGTATATATGTATCATGTTCTCTCGGCTGGTTGTCCGTTCTCTTCACGATCTTGTCTTCTCGGCCGGTTGTCTGAAAATAATGTAAATATTTTGAAATGGCCAAATCAGTCGCTGGATTTGAATCCAATTGGGAAATTGTGGCGATTTTTGAAAATTCAAATCCGTAAAAGAACACGAGCAAACATCAATAACACTGGTTTACAAAGAAATTGAGGCAAGCACAAAAATACCCGTTTTTACCTAATTTGAGGGTGCTGAATTCAAATTTGAAATCCGTTTTTACTCATCACCTCTATTTTTTTCGATATGCATAGTGTGCATTTTGTGCATATACATAGAGGCGTATATGAATTCAGGGTTAATTCTAATATTGTGAGACATATGGCTTATTTTTTAGTTATTAAGCACTAAATGTAAGTGATAGCATTGCATTATATATATATATATATATATATATATATAGTTATATATCAAGAGGGATTTTGACAGTTAAGGCAGCAGGTCTCAATCCACACTCTGGCAGTCATTGGAAATGGTTGTCTCGCAGGCGGCGCAAGTGGTTGGTGTTCGTCAACTATCGTGTTACACATCTTTTGGGTTACTTAATATTAGTATTACCTTTTCAAATGCACATTTAGTTTTACTTTGTAATATTTTCAGATTCTCCAATGGCTTCAAGCACGTCAAAATGTCGTGGATGCCTCAACAAGGCTAATTCTTTCTCCTACGTGTGTGGGGATTTCCCAACATTTGCACAGCGTCGAACCATCACTTCCCTCCTCAGAACCGCCTACTTTCACTATTTTGACTGTAAAATTGGTGATCAGGACAAGTCTTGGGCTCCACTCATCTGTTGTAAATCCTGCTACAAAGGACTAACTGCATGGTTTAATGACAAGAAAGCGGCTTTCAACTTTGCAGTCCCGATGGTTTGGAGAGAGCCGCGAAACCACGCAGATGATTGTTATTTTTGTTTAACTAATATAACTGGTTTCAATGCATCTTCTAGGAAAAAGATCAAATATCCCAACCTTCGATCTGCTATGAGACCCGTTCCCCATTCAGATGATCTTCCTGTACCCACACCTCCAATAAATAAGGATCTTCTTTCCTCATCAGATGAAGAAATGCCTTCAAGGGAGGATTCTGCCTCGTCAATATCTTTGGAAGATATTGAGTCTACATATTCAGGAACAAATGGCAATGAGCCACATTGGATCACGCAAGAAGACCTGAATGATCTTGCTCGTGATTTGTATCTGTCAAAACAGCAGTCAGAGCTCTTGGCTTCTCGGCTTAAACAGTGGAACCTAGTCCAGGAAGATGTAAGGATCACCAGTTTCAGGAATCGGAATAAATAAGGTCATTGGTCTTCTTATGCGTATGCAAGCGGGCTTCACAAAGTACTGTTGTTTTCTCTGTCTCTGGGATAGTCGAGCTGTATCTCAGCATTACAAGCAGAAAGACTGGGGGTCTAGAAGCACTTTTGTTCCAGGCGAACACAGTCTCAAGGAGAATCCTCTGGTGGACATGAACAAGGTGCTTCTTCCTCCTCTTCACATCAAGCTTGGTTTGATGAGGAATTTCGTGAAGGCGTTGCACAAAAATGGTGCTGCCTTCCAACACTTGTCTACTGTGTTCCCAGGTCTTAGTGCTGGTAAGCTCAAAGAGGGCATCTTTGTCGGACCTCAGATCTGAGAAGTGCAGAAGGATACTGATTTTGAGGAGCTTCTTAACTTAAAGGAACTGAGAGCATGGGAAGCATTCAAGTCAGTCTGTAGTGGCTTCCTTGGTAACAGACGCGTACCAGATTACCAAGCCTGTATTGAGAAGTTGCTAAAGTTTTATAAAAATATGGGGTGCCGAATGTCACTCAAGATTCATTTTCTCCATTCCCACCTCAACCTCTTCCCGCCAAACCTTGGAGCAGTGAGTGATGAGCATGGAGAAAGATTCCACCAAGATATTACGAAGATGGGGAGCAACTATCAAGGCAAATGGAACCCCGGCATGATGGGAGACTTCTGCTGGATGCTCTTGCGTGACATCCCGGAGGCAAAATACACCAGATCTTTTAAGAAAACACACTTTTAACTGTCTGTAGTACTATGAATTGTGTAATTGTGTCATCCAAGTATATTGATTCAATCAGTGTTCTTTATCTATCCTATTTTATCTGTTATAAGCTGCTGCATCTCTTGAAATATGCACATATATTCTCTGTTTATACTAAAATGAGACTATTTAAAAGCCAGAAAACTAGAGGTGATAAAGCAAAACTATTTATAAATTTGAATTCAGCACACCCAAATAAACAAAAAAACACCTATTCCCATTCTTGCCTCAGACCAAAAATTTATTTTTGTAAACCAGTGTATTCAGAGAATGTATTAATTTCTATATGATAATATCCTTACGCTTAACGTTCCGGATTTTTTTGATCAAACCATCTTCAAGGCGATGTCAGTATGTGGTGTTATAATGCGACGCCCGAAAATTATTTTCGAAAGAAAAAAATGAAACGAAAAAAATTAGAAAAATCTAAAAGTTCTGTTATCATCAATAGCGTTTTGTTTCAAAATGTACGACGTAATTAAAGTTCAAAAATATTTTCGTAGTTTAAAATTATTTTTTCTTTTAATTTTTGTTTTTCGTTTCTCAAAAAAGATTTTTTAAAAATACGATATTCTGTTTAACATAGAATAAAAAGAAATTATTTAAGAGGAAAATAAAAATAGAAATGATAATTGATTTTTTCGATTCAGAATTTTATTAAATTTTCTAAACGAAAAACAGACCTTATTTTTGAGAATTAAAAAAAAACATTCTTCATTCATTGGCAGGTTTAGAAACTTTGAATCTATTAGTAAATACGTTATTCTTAGCTTGCATATATATATATATATATAATCATAGGCATGAGAGTTAGAGTTTCTCTCCCTTCCTCTCTCTCCCTCCCTCTCTCTCTCCCTCTCTCTCTCTCTCTCTCTCTCACACACACACTCATACACACACCCTCATTTAAATTTACATCTACCTATCTATCGATCAATCGATCTCAGTCTATCTCATGTATCTATTTATTTGTTTATGGAGAGCAACCATTTTCGAGCATTGACGAACTTATAAACATACACACACACACACATTGGGTGCCCCTTTCATATGGCCTTGTGCCACATCTAAGCAAAAAGAAGAATGGTACAAAATACCAACGAATCATTGCAAGAAATTAATTGAGAACTACAGGAAAAGATTAGGGGCTGTTGAAGTGAATAAAGAGTATTCTACAAAGTATTAAATAAATATAATGCGTCATTTTTTTTTATAGTATGATTACTTTTTTAGCTCATGAAAATGAATAAATGGCATTAATTTCTGTAAAATTAATTGTAACCTAAGTTAATATACACATTTTTTTTTCATCATACAACGTGTGAAAGCACGTGTGATACCATGTCCTCATCAGCCGCCAACCAGGGGTGATAACACAGTTTCGGTAGCTCAAGGTGGTACTGCCACCCCTGGCGCTACCAAGCAGCTTTTGCCACCGGACAGGGTATTAGGAGAATCATATATATATATATATACGCCAGATAAATTAAATGCAGAGACTATATTGGACGTTAATCTTTATTTTCTGAGTGCAGTTTGTGATTTAAAAAAACGCGTTTACTTTCGGCGGTTGATGTTATTACGCGTTTACAGTAACCGTTTCTTACGTAATCACACGGGAAAGGTGGTTCCGCGTGTATTACCTTCATGCTGAAAACTTTCTCGCTTTCGACCAATATTAGTAGAACATATTAGTAGAATGTATCCTGTATTCAGGAAATGTATATACAAAATTTGTTCAGGCTGTTTGAAAGATAATAAAGAAAAATTTTCATATGTAGGAATATTTATTTCCCTCAATGTATATTAAATATATATGATTTGGTTTGGTTGGGTTTTATGGCATATCAACCATCGTAGGTTATTTAATGCCAAATCCTCTTTATACATATATACTGAATATACATGATTTTGTTTGGTTGGGTTTTGTGGCTTATCAACCATTGTAGGTTTTTTAATGCCAAATCCTCTTTATACATATATACTGAATATATATGATTTTGTTTGGTTGGGTTTTATGGCATATCAACCATCGTAGGTTTTTTAATGCCAAATCCTCTTTATACATATATACTGAATATATATGATTTTGTTTGGTTGGGTTTTATGGCATATCAACCGTCGTAGGTTATTTAATGCCAAATCCTCTTTATACATATATACTGAATATATATGATTTTGTTTGGTTGGGTTTTGTGGCTTATCAACCATTGTAGGTTATTTAATGCCAAATCGTTTTCATATATATATATATATATATATATATAGAGAGAGAGAGAGATAAAAATATATGTATAAAATTCCTTCACTTACGCAGAGAATGGCGATGACTCTGGTGTAAGAAGTCCGAAAGATCTTAAGTCAGCCGGTTTCGATTTCAGCTACAAGAGTTGTCTGTGGATGATGATATATACAGGGTGGAACGATGAAGTTGTCGTCCGAAAGAAAACAACACTACCGCTTTATTTTAAAACTTTTATTGAAAAAATCAATTCAGGTAACTTGATTATGTAGTAGAGCTGACATCTATTCAATGTAGCCGCCTTCAGCCTCAATCACCGCCTCGATACGGACCTGGAACTGGGAGTATGCCTTTTCCACAAGCGCTGGCGGGAGCTTGGTCAATTCTCGGCGGATGGCAGCGATCAGGCTGGCTTTGGTGTTGTGGGAGGTCATGTTGTTGATGTTCTCGACGTATGACCAAACGAAGTAGTCCAGTGGGTTAAGGTCGGGGGAGGAGGGGGCAGTGAGCGAAGGGTACAAAGTCGTAGCACTCCTTCTGAAGCCAAGCCTGGGTCTATTTGGACTTGTGAGCCGGCGCCGAGCCCTGTTGCCACTTCCAGGGTCTGCCACCGGCCACCTGATTGCACCAGGGGATCACCACACTCTTCAGCACATCCAGATACACTTTGGTGTTGACTTTTCAGATCCTGGACTAGGCTGTTTGCATTTGACATAGCGCTAATACCCTTTGGAAAGGTAAGCATCCAACTATTCTCAATCAAGATGTCTGTAAATAGTAGGGCAGACACAACTCTATAACTTCGTTTTAACAACTGCTCCAGGAGAAGGAAAACACTGAATTTAAACCAGTAAAACTCCGTTAAAAAATAACCTTGTATCACATCCTGCTCGTGCAAAGGGTTGATATATATATATATATATATATATATATATATATATATATATATATTGTCATCCACAGGCAGACTGCTTCGTTGTATCATAGCCCTTCTTTAAGGCTAGACATGTGAGATGCTTCGAGCCATATATATATATATATATATTATTGTACTATTCCCCTTTATGTTATCCAGCGTAATTGGTAAGGAAGTAATCTCTCCCCACCGACAACTCAGTGTGGTGGCAGACAGACTCCTTGATAACCTGGGGAAGAAAATCCACCAATTTGACATCTTTTAGTTGCCTCAGCCCGTGGCAACGCAATGGCTATCCTGACCGCAGGTGCTCACTATAACTTAACAGTGTCCTGCAAAAAAAATAATGGTTTTAATTCATTTATACGCTGTTGTATAAGAAAAAAATATCTTTGCCGGGTAGAGATTAGAAGACCGTATGAAATCAATCCATACGCAGATTGAAAAGATATGTGTAACAGAACAAAAACGGTGTGTCGATTGCAGAATCGAAGTAAGCGACTTCGATCTCCAGTCGCGCTATTACGTTCAAAAATATGGGGGTGCCCGCGGTGTAATTGTTATCGTCGTAGGAAATGGACACGGTGACACGAGTTCAAATCCTGGACGAGACTGATTGCTTTGCACATAGCACTAATACCGTTGAGAAAGGTATGAATCCAATTATTCTCCCCCTAGCTATGGGCAAATAGTAGTGTAGACTAGGTTCTTCAGCCTTGGTGAGGCAACAAGTCTAGGAGAAGGACAACTCTGAATTCAAACCTGTTAAACTCCGCCTAAAAATTGACCTTGTGTCTTATCCAGCCCGAGCGGAGGGGTTGGTAAATAGGATTACGTTCAAAAATATCCTTGAGACCCTTCCAGCTATGGGTTAAATAGTATCACAACTGTTCTTCTCGGTGAATGGCTTTGGCAATAAGTAACTGACAAAGGTTGATGTGCCATTAAACAAGGGACCCAAACCGAAACAGAATACAAATATGGTAAACTGACAGGAATTAAAATCATTAAACACGTAGTAATGTCCTATTTTCTCTGTAATATCGAAGATTGCACTTTTCAATGAAAACATTTGGATTACCTGGAATCATCATCATCATGTCGTGCCACTAGCACGGATATCCCTGACCTTCTCTCGCCACTTCTCCCTATCGTTCATCGCCTCTGGCAGGTCTTCAGGGCTATATCCCGTATCCTCACAGAGCTGCTGTATGTATGTTCGAGCAGGTCGTTCTCTTTTTTCTCGGCCATATGTAGGGTTCCATAGGAGTACATCACTTATGAGCTCGCCTAGCTTCTCTAGCAGTATCCTGCATGTCTAGTTCGTCTAACTTAGATAGTTTTCGTGGTGGGAGGCAGGTGGCCGTATAGTTGGTGCCTTGTGGGGTGTTGCCGCCAGAACTTGTTCAATATTGCTCGCAAGATTCTTGTGTAATTGCCGTCTAGCTTCTTCTCCAGCCGTTTTGTTAGCGTCCATGTAGTGCAGCCATATAGCAGTATCGACACGACCGCTGCCTGGAAAAAACTGCGTTTCATTTTATCGGTCAGCTCTGATTTCCATATGATCGATAGATTAAAAAAACCCCAAAAAACAAGAATATGATAGATCAATGAGTCATTTCAACTTTTTTCAAACGCTTTCGGGGTTAAATACACACATTCTCTCTCTCTCTCTCTCTCTCTCTCTCTCTCTCTCTCTTGTTCTCGTTTTTGCTCAGCATATATCCCTGTTTTTGTACAGAAAGCCACGAAAAGCTATCAATTTCTCAAAAAAAAACTTTGTCGCTAAATCAATGATATTTCTCGCCCTCTCGGATTGAGTGTCTCGGATATAATACTAAACTGCATCTGATGTTGAGACTCTAGTCCCACAGCTATGGGATATAAGGTGCACTTCTTTATTCCCAGGTCCACTCTGATCCGAAGCGATAGTTCCCGTTAAGGTCCCATCTATTAGTCAAATAGAACTTTTTAATCATTTTAAGCAAATAAATGACTGATGTTAATCTTATTTGAAAAATATTTAACTGTATGCAAATAAAACTATGTGTGTTAGACAGCAATACGTGAAACGATTTAAATGCGTGTAAAATATGCTTAATACTAAATAGAATTATTTGTATTAGATAGGAATAATTGAAATCTTTTGATATTAATCTAGTCTCGTAACAGACGGGATTAAATCCTTGGAGACATTTGACTATGTACAAAATTGATATAGCTGTACTTTGAACCATTTGACTGTCTGCAAGTGAACGAATATTATAAATTGAAATTACTAAGACCAGAGGCATACGGAACTACTATACAGCTGTTTCAACCTTTTTAGGTCTTATCAGCTGCGCAAACTATTATCTTCCCCACTTGAGATCGAACCAGCGACCATAGAATGCAGAGCCGAAACTCTACCACTGAGCTTCTGATCCTCGTCGCACCTGAGTGATGCCAAATCAACTAATCACAGCAAATGAGCGGCTAATTAACCTGATGTGTCTTGTAGTTAGATCCGTACTCTTACAGCTTATACGGTCACCTCCAGGGCTACGTCTTCCCCAGAGGATTAGAGATTCGCATCTGCGTAATCATAACCACACGGGCTAGGAAATAGATATACATTTTTAAATATTTTTTAGATATAGGAATTATATTATAAATTGACTTACCATGACCAGAAAACGCGTGATATACGGAGCCACTAGACAGCTGTTTCGACCTTATTAGACCTCATCAGCAGTGATCTCCCCCACTGGAGATCGAACCAGTGACCACAGAATGCAAAGCCGATACTCTACCACTGAGCAACTGGTCCCCATCTAAAATAACTAATCATGGTAAATTCGAGGCTAATTAATTTTTAAAAAAAGTATATTTCAACGAATACTGTTTAACACAATTTTCACCAATGGCCCAGGAGACCAGATTTCAATCCCTGTTCGAGTCATACCAAAGACTCAAAAAATGGTACTTGATGCTTCCTTGCATTATAAGGTACGAATCAAGGATAAAGTGGAGCAATCCAGGGAAATGAGCAGCGCTATCCCCTACACTTCTGTGTTGTAGCAATAGAAAAGGAAGCCTTCGGGTCGCCCTAGAGTACGGTTACTGACTTTAATTTATATTAATGTTAAATACTTGAAATTTCTTCGGTCCAGTTGGCTGGAACTGTAGAACACACTGACAACATCTCTGTAGAGGAGTATAACCAACCTTTTGTGTGTTTTGGATATGACACTAAACTGCATATTAGGATGAAGCTTGACTCCTGGAAAAACATTGGGGAATGTTGGAGTTACTCCTGGGTTTACTATGACGCGAAATGATAGTACCTGTTAGGGTCCCATTAATGGGCCAAAGAGAACTGTTTGTTGATTTAACTGTGCAAACAAATGACGGATGTTAAATTGAATTGTTCGTGTGATTTAACCGTATCTAAAACCGTTTAACTGTGTGCAAACAAAAGATAAATATCTAATAGAATTTTTATATGTCTTGAATAGCAATACTTGGAACAATTTAAACGTGTGCTAATGAAACTTTTAATCTTATCTGTACTTGAAACCATTTCACTGTAAACGAACAAATGATAAATATTAAATATAATTATTAGTGTTAGATTACAATACTTGAAACCGTTCAATTGTGTGCAAAGGAATTAACTTTAACTCGTTTAAAAATGAAATTACCCATAAAATAATCATTTACAAATTATATAAATAGAATCATTTAACTGTGTGCAAATAAATAAACTTTGTCTTGTTTAAATAGAATCATTTAAATGTGTGCAAATAAATAACTTTGTCTTGTTTAAATAGAATCATTTAAATGTGTGTAAATAAACTTTGTCTTGTTTAAATAGAATCATTTAACTGTGTGCAAATAAATAACTTTGTCTTGTTTAAATAGAATCATTTAACTGTGTGCAAATAAATAAACTTTGTCTCGTTTAAATATAATCATTTAACTGTGTGCAAATAAATAAACTTTGTCTCGTTTAAATAGAATCATTTAACTGTGTGCAAATAAATAAACTTTGTCTTGTTTAAATAGAATCATTCAAATGTGTGCAAATAAATAAACTTTGTCTTCTTTAAATTGTTTCCAACAAATTATTATTAAAATTCAGCCCAATATGAGTAAGCAAGAAAAGAAACGACAAAGAATCTATGATTTACTTAACGCCGAGACCAAGCCAAAATTTCTTTGTCAATCAAAGCGAAGAAAAAATATTTTGGAGAAAAAGAGCTTTTTAAGGAAAAGATGGAGTGGTGGACAATTTCGACAGTTCTTGAAATTTTATTTAAAAAATCAAACAAGTCTCTATACAAGGCTCATTAAATAAGTTTCCTGACTTTTTTCGTATGGGCAATTTTATTGATAGTACACACATGAAACTCTAGTCCTCTTCGAAGTAATCTTCTCCGGATGCAATAAACTTGTTGTACCGTTCCAACAATTACTGGAAGGCTCTCTGGAAGTCCTCTTGTGTGAGCGTGTCAATTACCTTCGACACAGCCTCTTTCATATCCTCAATTGTCTCATAACGACAGCCTCTGAGCTTAGGGAATAACCAAAAGTCACTGGGAGCAAGGTCTTAATGCTTATCTTGGTCAAATAGTCTGTGACAAGGATGGAGTTGTGGACTGGTGCATTGTCCTGGTGAAAATCCTACTGACCCGATTTGAAGAGTGCTGGCCTCTTCTGACGGAATCTCTTCCTGATCTCCCTTAAAACCTCAATATAGTATTCCTTGTTGACTGTCTGTCTAGTGGGAACCAAGTGCATATAGATCATGCCAGTGCTGTAAAAAAAAAAAAAGAAGGGGATCATGAAAAATTTGTGGGTGGATTTACTCTGTCTGGCCTTCTTGGGTCTGGGAGAGCGAGCATGCTTCCACTGGGAACTCTGTCTCTTGGTCTCTGGATCATAGCAGTAGATCAAGCTTTCATCGCAGGTACCAGAGCATCAAGAACTGTGGGATCTGAATTGATCAGCCCGACCATCTCCCTGTTGTCATGACAATGGCTTTCTTTCTGATCTTCTCTGAGCACCCGTGGGACAATCTTCAGTTCCTCGTGAATAATTGTGTGTACAGTTCCCACACAGACATGAAACTGTGCACTTATTGTCTCTATAGACACACGACGGTCCTTATCCATGAAGTCCTTTATTTGGCCAATCAACTCTGGTGTTCTGACTTCCTTACTCCTCCCACACCACTCATCATCCCTCACAGACTCGCTGCCTTCCTTGAATCTCTTATGCTCAATTCATGCAAGATGCTCCAAAAGCAGTCTGAAGCATTACATACGTTTCTGTGGCATCATCTTTTCCAAATTTAAAACAGAATTTTATTGCATATCGTTTTTCTAAAGTGTCAGATTGCATTTTTGAAATTCACCAGCTGTGACAATCAGGATTTAGTAGGGTGTATTCCATTTGCTGCTGTAGCTGTTCATTTGGAGCTGAAATCATAAGAATTGGTTAGTTATCTTATAAGATGTACAGGAATAACATACTGTATTTTCAAGAGTCTACGACAATTTTAAATGCCAGTACAGAAAAAGTCTGGAAACTTATTGAAGGCCCATCGTATATCTGAATTATCACAGACAGCAACATCGAAATAAGAGAAAAGTGCTAAATCTTAATATAGAAGTTTTAAAAAAATCTCTTAAGCAAATTACCGAATTTTAATTAATGTATGTGAATGTAGTTTTTAAGTGATTTTCTCATCGACAGGTTGATATAAAGTGTATAACATTGTCATACTCCAAAAAAAAAATAAAAGTTACAGCAATACTAAAATTCATGGCCACATCTCAAATATCATTCAACCACAAAAAATATTCAATCTTGCAAGACACAATGAATCATCAAATCATAGCAGAAACAGAAAATCTTGCAGACCAAAAAAATCAACCTCGTTTTCATTCTGAGATACAGACAATGACATTCCATTTCCTTTCGTTACATAATCCGGAAAGAACATGGCCATAGGCATATTCAGAACATAATTTCATAATAACATTGATTTTACAAGATATACAGCATTTCCGTCAGACAAAAATGATACAAGATGGAAAAAAATGGACCGTATTTCCAACGAAATCAGTTCTACAAAATTAGTTGAAAACACGTGGATACATTCAGCCCATTCGGGCAACATCTTTGTAAGACTCCCCGCTCACCAACAAGTATGCTGGATATGACTCAAAAGTCACAGGGAGCAAGGTCTGGACTATAGGGAGGCTGAGGAACTGTCTTGATGCCCATCTTGGTCAAATAGTCTGTGACAAGGATGGAGTTGTGGACTGGTGCATTGTCCTGCTGGAAATGCTACTGAGCCGATGGTTGATTAGAAGAATAAATACACAGAGTCACGTTATATCCAAATGAACGTACAATGATGTCGGCTTATTTGAGTTAGACTGAAACAAATCACAGATTCATTATATCATTTGCTGTAGACTTCAGGTAAGATCTTGCAAATGCCAATAAACTGCTTCCGGAGATGAAATCTAACAATTATGGAATCATCATTTCGTAGCCATTACTCTTATGTGCACTATCACTTAAAGTTTATATGCCTGTTAAGGATCCATCTATGGATCAAAGAGATCTCAGCAGTGATTGGGTTTTATGGCATATCAACCATTCTAGGTTATGTAATGCCAAATCCTCTTTTCCATATAAATAAAATATGTATGTTTTAGTTTGGTTGGGTTTCATGGCATACCAAACATTATTGGTTATATAATGCCAAATCCTCTTTATACATATGTAATAAATATATATGATTGGTTTGGTTGGGTTTTATGGCATATCAAAAATTGTAGGTAATTTAATCCTCTTTATACATATATATTAAATATATATAATTTGTTTGGTTGGGTTTTATGGCATATCAACTATTGCAGGTTATTTAAAACTATTATATACAGATTCATGCATAAAGAATCATACCGACACGATAATAATAAAGACGAGGGAAGATTTCTTTAAAAAAATATATATCTCACTTTATTTGTAACGTTTGCGTGTGCGAGGGAGTTGGAGACTGAACAGAACTTCAAT
The DNA here is from genome assembly GCA_963585895.1 of Sepioteuthis lessoniana. Taxonomy (NCBI): domain Eukaryota; kingdom Metazoa; phylum Mollusca; class Cephalopoda; order Myopsida; family Loliginidae; genus Sepioteuthis; species Sepioteuthis lessoniana. The sequence continues at coordinate 14,639,860 of OY757946.1, read as the reverse complement.
ATATTGACCCCCACTCTTATGGCCATCAACGTTGTGTCGTTCTCGTTCTCCTGATGCTCAACCGGAGGCCCACATCTTGTCACCAACGGGTCTCCAAAACTACTGCGGGCCCCGAGGGCCCCTTCTGCTGGGTGGTGGCTTTCCCTACCACATCTTGTCTCCGACTTCTCTGATCTCCAACTCCCTGACCCCCTCTCCTCACCGAGTTATATAATAATTCAATCGCCCACTTAATCTTTGGAATGGCATGTTTGATCATCATCAAGCGGAAATAACTGTCATGCAGTTCACAGGTCACTCTCTTCCAGTGCATCAGTCTATGAGTGTATCATGGGCTTTTACCTTGCCCCATTTCGTCAGTCAACGCGATTTCTTTCGATTACTGGCCATTGGAATGTGTCACTTCCTTCCGGTGCATCACTTTGGAATGGCATGTTTGGACGGGCCGAAGGTCAATATATAACAATACCAAATCCTCTTTATACATATATATCAAATATATATGATTTGGTTTGAGTGGGTTTTATGGCATATCAACCCTTGTAGGTTATTAATGCCAAATCCTCTACATACATATATTCTAAATATATAGGATTTGATTTGGTTGGTAAATCAACCATTGAAGCTTATTTATTGCTAAATCCTCTTCATACATATATATATAAAATATATATAATAAAATCCATTTTTATACATATATATGAGACATATCTGGTTTGTAAACATAAGTCAACAAAGTTAAATGGTTTCAAGTATCACTTTGTATTACAAGCAATTCAATTAAACATCAGTCATTTGTTTACACAGTTAAATGATTAAACAGTTCAGTTTTCAAGCAATTCAATTTAATATCAGTCATTTGTTTGTACACAGTTTAAATTTCAAGCAGTTCTATTTGATTCATAGATCGGACCCTACCAGGTGCTTCCACTCTGCGTTAGAGTGGATCTAAGGTCAATGGCACTGGAGGGGTACTCTGTGTTCCCCAGTGCTCAAACATTACTGAAGCCTCACCATCAGACTGTTTAGTGTCATAACAGGACACTCATTGGGACGGGGTTTTACTCCTCTGCAGAGATGCAGTCAGTGTATTCTTCAGCCCTCCACGGGTCTCCGGAACTCTTCTCAGTATTATAGCCGAGATCTCAACAATGCCGTATTCTGTGCAGTCTTAGCTCGTCCGGCTATTTCCAAATCTTCCAGCTCCCTTTCGGAGCCTTTATAGATTCTTCTAAGTGCGTCAATCACAACTAACGTCACTGCCACCGTCAGGTTTTGCAGGTTTTTTTTTTTTTCGCATTCTTTCCTTTTAAATTAGTTGTCTGACGTTGTGGTTAAATCCATTTGAGGACAAGCTCTCTTTTTTGTTGTTAATTAAATCTAGGTCAGTTCTTCTGGCTGAGATTAGAGGATCTGTTTGTATTTCAAATTTGCAGAGAACTATATGCGTTTCATTCTCAAGGACGGATTCTGGTTCGTGCATCTGTGGTCAAATTTCCATTTCTTGCCCAATTCCCAGGGAATCACCTTCCCCAACCAATTATACTCCATTCTGGTAGACTAGTTCACCTACCTACCTAGGAAGCAGTGTCTCACCAACCGAAAAAAGACATCGACACGCGGCTAACGAAGGCATGGACAGCTATCGATAGGCTATCGATCATATGGAAATCAGACCTGACCGATAAAATGAAACGTAGTTTCTTCCAGGCAGCGGTTGTGCCGATACTGCTGAATGGATGCACTACTTGGACTCTAACAAAACGGCTGGAGAAGAAGCTAGACGGCAATTACACAATAATGCTGCGAGCAATATTGAAAAAGTCCTGGAGGCAACACTCCACAAAGCACCAACTATACGGCCACCTCACTCCCATCACGAAAACTAACCAAGTTAGACGAACCAGACATGCAGGACACTGCTGGAGAAGCAGGGACGAGCTCATAAGTGATGTACTCCTATGGACCCCCACATATGGCCGAGCAAAAGCTGGATGACCATCCCGAACATACATTCAGCAGCTATGTGAGGATACGGGATGTAGCCCTGAAGACCTGCCTGAGGCGATGAACGATAGGGAGAAGTGGCGAGAGAGTGTCAGGGATATCCATGCTGGCGACACGACATTATTATTATTATTATTATTATCAAATAAAATTACTAATGTTAGATGAGAGTACTTGAATCCATTTCACTGTATACAAATTATTTGTATTAAAAACAGTTAATTGATCCTACATCGTTTACAAAGTTTTATGTTACTTCAGACCACATAACTGTCAGCAAGCAAATACTATGAAATATGAATACAGAAGCCATGGGAAGCAGCATAGTAGATGTGAAGTAAGGTGGATGAATTCAAAGACGGGTCAGCGACGCGTTTCACAAGATGCTGGCAGGAAGAACCTCATACGTCAATGACAAGGATCAAATTTTTCAGTCAAGAAACTGCAGCTACTCATCTATAAGGATGGCGCCTATTGATGAGGACAGAAAAGCCAACGATAGATTACCATTAATCCGCACAGTCAGTGTGACTTACGGATGATGGTGATGATGACATTAAATTACGCATAAATAGTTGGTATGCAGTTAAAAAACAAATCGAATCAAACCGAATCTTTCTCATTCCTTTTCTCGTCTTTCATTCCTTTTCTCGTCTTTCATTCCTTTTCTCGTCTTTCTTTTTCGTATCTATTTCTTTATTTCTTCTTCTCTATATTATTCAAGAAGAAGAAGAAAAGAGAGAAACAAAGAAGAAGAAAAAGAGGGGAGAGAGAAGGGGGAAATGACGAGAAGAAGAAGAAGAAGAAGAAGAAGAAGAAGAAGAAGAAGAAGAAGAAGGAGAAGAAGAAGAAGAAGGGAGAGAGGACGGGGGAAAATGATGACGATAGTGAAATAAAGAAGAAGAAATTTACAATGGCCAAATGATGGTTTCTTGTGTTATTTCGCTTATATATATATATATATATATATGTATGTGTGTGTATGTGTGTGTATGTGTGTGTATGTGTGTGTATGTGTGTATGCATATTACTCTTAATAATCTTTGTTTATATTAAGTATATTCGGTTACGTTTGTTTTGAAATATCGTTCGATTCTTGAGGGAGCAGTTGTGAATCTGTGACAGTTCAGCTCAGAGCACCAGTATGCAGGAGCCATATTATATAGAACATTTTTGGTGTTCTTTTCGCATAATGTCGTTCTTCTGATCTTAGTGGTGATAAGAGCAGATCATGATAAGTCTTGGAATGGTTCTTACCATTCAGAGTCGATGATTTAATAAGTGCGAAATCTTATGGGTTATGAAATGCCTTGATTTGATTCATGAGTAAATGTTTGTTTATAACAGAGAAGAAGTAGAAGAAAAAGAAGAGGAAGAAGGAGAAGCGGGAGAGAAACAAAGAGGGAGAAAAAGAGGGGAGAGAAGACGGGGGAAAATGAAGATAGAGAAACAAAGAAGAAGAAGAAGTGTTCGGAAAAAAAAACAACATTTATACAGAAAATCAGAAAGAATATGAAGAAAAGGGAGGAGGAGGAAGTGCAGCGGAGAAGGAGGAGATGTGACATGAATAAAGAAAGTGTAAAGATCGCATGAACTGACATCGTGAAAGAAGAAGAAGAAGAAGAAGAAGAAGAAGAAGAAGAAGAAGAAGAAGAAGAAGAAGAAGAAGAAGAAAAGAGAGAAACAGAGAAGAAAAATAGAAGACAAAGGACGGAGGACAATGATGAAGATAGTGAAATAAAGAAGAAGAAGAAGAAGAAGAAGAAGAAGAAGAAGAAGAAGAAGAAGAAGAAGAAGAAGAATCCTGGAAAGTATAAGAAATTAATTTTAAAAAAAATAATATAAAACAAAAATACTTCCTACTTTGACTCCTTTTGCAGAACTCTTTTGTGTAATTTTATACAATAACAACAACAATAAGATTAATGAAGTCAACAAGAGGAGATTTCGAACGAAACGCGTGCCTTTGAAGCCGTGACAGATTTCTCATTTTCCTTTGCGATTTTCAAAACGAGGCTAAGCGGATGTCATCGCGTGAACACTTCGTGTCAATTTAACGTGAATCGACGAGACTGCGAGAATTTGGCTTTAATGAATATCCTCTAAGCCTTGAATACGAACAACTGCTCGTAATTTGTACAATTACAAGACTTGTTGAAATCATTCATTATCGATTACTTCCCCTTCCATTTCCACTGCGCCTTTCCAGCCCAACCTACTCCATTTCTCCTCATTCTTGGTTGTATTACTAAAATTAATATTTAACCGACGACAGGGAAAATCAGGTTGGTTGGTTGGTTGATTGGGTTGTATGGCATATCAACCGTTGTGTCTTATTCAATACCAAATCCTGTTTATACGAGGGTGAGTCAAAAAGTAATGACTTTTTCTTTTGTACAGGAATGATTAATGATACAGGAACATGGTTCATACATCAAAATGAATCTGGTCCTCGGTGGATCACATCCCTGCTTCTCAACATAGTCACTGTTTCTTTCAATTGCTTCACCTTTTGATGAGAGCATGTATCTCTGCCTTATAAAATTCTGTTGATTGTTTTTAGAGCCACTTCATCATTGTAGTTTTTACTTCTCAGTCACTGGCATAATGTTTGCCTCGTAAACTCTCTTTCATGGGACCTAAAAATGATAGCCTGTGGGTGCTAAATTTACTGAGTATGGAGGATGTGGTAAAGTAGTCCACCCGAATGAGCCCTTAGAATAAGCTCCCCCAAATATCCATATTTACCAACCCCTCCGCTCGGGCAGGATATGACACAAGGTCAATTTTTAAGCGGAGTTTAACAGGTTTGAATTCAGAGTTTTCCTTCTCCTAGACTAGTTGCCTCACCAAGGCTGAAGAACCCAGTCTGTCCTACTATTTACCCATAGCTGGAGGGAGAATAATTGGATTCATACCTTTCCTAAGGGTATTAGTGCTATGTGAAATGCAATCAGTCTCATCCAGGATTTGAACTCGTGTCGCCGTGTCCATTTCCCACGACGATAACCATTACACCACGGGCTCCCCCAAATATCTATAAGAAGAATTTGAACATATACATAATTCTTTTTTGCAGACTACAATATCCCGAATCTTTTCATTCACCGTGCCAAATCAATTTGAATAAAGATAAACCTTACTGAAATAACAACCCTGTAAAGAAAACCATAATTTTACCTCAAAATTCCACTACCATTCTAATTGAAAAAAAAAAATTACATTACTTAGGGGGGATGTCCTCGTGGTGTAATGGTTAACGAGATGGCACTACGGAATCGTAGTAAGCGAGTTCGAATTCCAGTCATGCTATTACGTCCACTTTCGGACTAATACCCTCTGGAAAGGTGTGAACCCTCCTAGATATGGGTTAAATAGCACCCCTACTGTTTTTCTTAAAGGATGGATTTGGAATTAAATAACCTCCAAAGGTTGATGTGCCATTAAACAAAGAAACCAAAACCGAAACATCCCTTAGGCATTAAAACCACTACCCACACAACAAAAACAAACAAAAAAAATTATAAAGAATGACTCCAAAAACACTGATTCCCTGTCCAACGCAGGCGTTTACGAAATCCGCTGCTAAAATTGCAATAAGTTTGACATAGTGTGACACTATGTAGGTGGTCCGCCAAGCAGACGATCCCTTTGTCTGTTTTGGCGCGAAATCAAACAAAGAGTTTGGACTCGAGATCTCGACGTAACTGGAAGTCGGTAAGGGAACGCGAGTCAGAGGAGTTGGACAAAGGAACCCAGAGAAGGAGTTGGCGACGGGAGACGCAGAAGGACAATTGGCAGTCAACACTGGACAGCAGAAGAGACCAGTCGGCATGAGTCCAGCAGTCAAGATGAGTCAGCACTCTTCGATCTTTGTAGAAATTTCGCTAGAAATACACGTTAGCGATAGTCTACATATGCACAAGGAATGCAGAATGTCACAACTTAACCTACTTGCACTTGAGTTAACCCAAGCCCTCATTTGTTCTTTGTTCTTTTTCTCCCACTCCCTTGATTATATTTCTGTAGCCTGGAAGAAATGTGTGATACCCCTATCGGAACCACTAGATGATCACCGGCCAAGATTTAAAGGGTTTAAAGAAGTTGATGTATTCGGGGGGCCGAGTGGGTATGGTCACAATAGGGGAAACGAGCAGAAATTTAAATAAAAGATTCTATGAACATAAAAAAAGCCTTTAAAACTTGTAACACAACGAACTCTTTAGTTTCTTATAACATTTTAAGTAACCACACTTTTGATTTTCAAAATTCTGCTATATTTGTCTTTATTAATGTTGCGTTCTGGTTAGTGAACGCATGTAGTAGTAATAAAAAGACAAACCACGATATGTGAGGAAATAAAGTTATATTTACAGGAAATAGTATTTACAATAGAGAGACTGTTAGTAACAAAACATAGGATTAGTGAATAGAATAAGGGTATAGTTCAACAATAGTATTGGCTTCCGTTATAAGGAACGGCTGTTCACCTAGAGCTTTTAGACTGCTGGTATTTGAAACTACTGCTATATATGGCAGATGGACTAGCTCATTGTGCCGAAAAGGTAGGTGATCCTATTTACCAACCCCTCCGCTCGGGCAGGATATGACACAAGGTCAATTTTTAAGCGGAGTTTAACAGGTTTGAATTCAGAGTTTTCCTTCTCCTAGACTAGTTGCCTAGCCAAGGCTGAAGAACCCAGTCTGTCCTACTATTTACCCATAGCTGGAGGGAGAATAACTGGATTCATACCTTTCCCAAGGGTATTAGTGCTATGTGAAATGCAATCAGTCTCGTCCAGGATTTGAACTCGTGTCGCCGTATTCATTTCCTACGGCGATAACAATTACACCACGGCACCTCCATATTACACCACGGGCACCTCCATCATTAAAAAAGGTAGGTGATACCCAACAATTTATGACAAAAATAAAAGAATAATAATTGAAGCATGTTCCATAGCACACCACAACACTATACCACTACACAAGGTTTTTTCAAAATTTCACCATCTTTTGGAAAAATAATATTAAAGAATTCAATATTCACCCGATAGATTAGCTCTCCTTTCGCGAAGCATTCAAAGCTATAAAACGTCACGAATCCGTTTCTCCAACCACAAAACGTCATTTACTTTTAAAAAATATCCTTCGTATGGCAAGATGCAATTTGAACATATCAACTTGGATTAATCCGTTTTTTTCACATTGCAAGATTTACAAGACCTGATGAAGACTTCTAATTGAATCAAAGTTTATCTATTAATAATTATTTCTCACTCTAAAATAATTTCGGTAAATCATTTTTGCATTCCCCAAAAGAATGAAGTCTAAACGCGGTGACAAATAAACAAATCATCAAATATATTTTTCTTCCGTTTTACCTTTTCTACGTACATTCTGTCAGATTCAACTCATTTCTTCCAACAAATGTGTGTGTGTATGTGTGTATGAGTATGTATATATATATATATATATATATATATGTATATATATGTATGTGTGTATGGATGTGTGTGTGCGTATATATATATATATATATATATATGCGCTTGTTAAAGATGGATGTACTAATATTGACGACAACGAAGACCTACTTACTTCAGCTCTGTGTGGACACTATATGCCGCCTAGAACATGTATCTTGAGTGATAGATGATAGGAGTGGATATATATATATATAGAGAGAGACAGACAGACAGACAGAAAGAAAGAGAGAGTCTGGAAATTTTGTCAATTAAGAAAAATTATTAACATGAAATACTTGAAATTAGATAGCTGGGCAATTATGATGTCTTAGATGCAATATTGATTCCATATAACTAAGTTAGCGGTATTTTTTCGCGCAGTGAGAAAGGGTTGTAACCAAACAAAGGGTTACTGAATGAGAAATAGCCAAAACGGAAGTTGGAAATGAAATGGAAATCTTTATGACATTAGCAAAATACAATACTCACCAGTGGCGCGAAGAAGGTAAACCACAGTTGGTGATGACTACTTAGTCAGCAAGGATACTCCCTTCACAATAGTGTCCAACATCCCGTATCCTAACATAGTTGCTGAATGTATGTTCGTGCTGGTCGTCCTGCTTTTGCTCGGCCATGTGTAGGGGTCCACAAGAGTACATCACTTATGAGTTCGTCCCTGCTTCTCCAGCAGTGTCCTGCATGTCTGGTTCGTCTAACTGGAATAGTTTTCGAGATAGGAGGCAGGTGGCCGTACAGTTGGTGTGTCTTGTGGGGTGTTGCCGCCAGGACTTGTTCAAGATTGCTCGCAGCATTCTTGTGTAATTGCCGTCTAGCTTCTTCTCCACCCGGAATGGGACTCATTAATGTTCATTGGCTGGGTATACAACAGAAAGTCAGATTAAAATGCATCTACTTTCTATAAACGTTTGTTATATTCATAACGTTGCGAGGGGTGGGAGGTAGTACCCGTGGGGTACTCGCTAACGTGTTTGACTGCGAGATTGAAATAAGCAAATTCGAAATTTAGTCACGCTATTTCGTCCGCTTTCGGACAAATATCCCCGGGAAAAATGTGAAATCCCTAATTTTCCCACCTATGAGGTAAATAGTACCACTGCTTATACAAGGATGGCTTTGGAATTAAATAACCCAGGAATGTTGATTTACTATTAGATAAAGAAAACCAAACTACTGTCACATTATATATATATATAGGCCTCCATGTCAATGCTACTTTATTCTGATCGTACTTTTACTTTGGTGTTTTTATAGAGAATCGTTATTGCTGCTACGGTTTCTTTAGGTATGCCGTATGCGAGTAGGATTTGTTCCATCTTTCCTATGTGAATGGAATCGAAGGCCTTGGTAAAGTCGACAATAGTAATGTCGCTTGTAGGTTTTTTGCTCGTACACCTTCAAGGATTCTACGGATGGTTAATATTTGTGAGGTCATGAAGTAAAAATACGATCACCAGATGGAGACACAGAATACTTCGACACTATAGCAGGAGTACTACAAGGGGACACGCTAGCTCCATACCTCTTTATCATTTGTCTAGACTACGTACTTAGAACATCGATTGACAAAATCAGAGAGAACGGCTTCGAGCTGACAAAGAAAAGAAGCAGAAGGTACCCCACAAAAACAATTACCGACGCCGACGACGCCGATGACATTGCGATACTGGCAAATACACCCAACCAAGCCGAAACACTACTGCATAGTTTGGAACGAGCAGCTGCAGGCATTGGCCTCTATGTCAATGCACACAAATAGGAATATATGTACTATAATCAAACGGGGGACATCTCCACTCTAGACGGAACCCCTCTTAAACTAGTAGACAAATTCACTTACCTAGGAAGCAGCGTCGAATCAACCGAAAAGGACATCGATACGAGGTTAACGAAAGCATGGACAGCTATCAATAGGCTATCGATTATATGGAAATCAGACCTAACCGATAAAATGAAACGCAGTTTCTTCCAGGCAGCGGTCGTATCGATAATGCTATATGGATGCACTACATGGACTCTAACAAAACGGCTGGAGAAGAAGCTAGACAGCAATTACACAAAAATGCTGCGAGCAATCTTGAACAAGTCCTGGCGGCAACACCCCACAAGACACCAACTGTACGACCACCTGCCTCCTTTCACGAAAACTATTCAAGTTACACGAACCAGACATGCAGGACACTGCTGGAGAAGCAGGGACAAACTCATAAGTGATGTACTCTTGTGGACCCCCACACATGGCCGAGCAAAAGCAGGACGACCAGCACGAACATGCATTCAGCAACTATGTTAGGATACGGGATGTTGTCCAGAAGACCTGCCTGGGCGATGAACGATAGGGAAAAGTGGCGAGAGAGGGTCAGGGATATCCGTGCAACCAGCACGACATGATGATGATGATGATATATATATATATATATATATGTATATATATATAATGGAGGCGTATGTATACAATATATATATAGGATAAAGGTTTTAATGTATATACGTGGAATAAATGGTTTAATGTATATATATAAGGGATAAAGGTTTTAATGTATATATATATATATGGGATAAAAGTTTCAACTTGGGCTTCTCTTCCCAGCATCTACACCCTCTTGATGCAATCTCAGCTTCGTGGGGAGGAACGAAAGATCATCACCTCCCAATGAAATTGTTCAGTGGCAAACAGTCTCTGGGCAAGCGCTCCCATTGAGTCCAGAAAAAGCGCTTCCCAGACACACAGAAGCTATCCATGAAATCTTCCGGTAACATTCCTAATAGTCTAGAATATCTGGCACAGGACAGAGACAAGTAGCGTGAAGTTTTCAAACGTGGAGTAAAAGTCTGTGAAGCTAGAAGGAATACCAGCATCTAAACAGCGCTGGAAGATTAGAAAATGAATTGCCACATCAGCCTCTGTCGACACGATTCCTTATACGCACTATCCAAGACTTTCGCGCACAGATTGGCCTTATTAGCCACCTGCGTACTCATGGAATCCGTCCTCAATCATAGGTTGAACAGAGAAGGGGCCCATGGTGTAATGGTTATCGTCGTAGGAAATGGACACGGCGACACGAGTTCAAAATCCTGAACGAGGCTGATTGCGTTTCCCAAAGGTATGAATCCAATTATTCTCCCTCCAGCTATGGGCAAATAGTAGGACAGATTGGGTTCTTCAGCCTTGGTGAGGCAACTAGTCTAGGAGAAGGAAAACTCTGAATTCAAACCTTTTAAACTTCGCTTAAGAATTGACCTTGTGTCATATCCTGCCCGAGCGGAGGGGTTGGGTAAATTGGATCATCGGTTGAACAGATGGTCCTCACCGACTAGGATGGACAAAGAAGAAATATATTCTGTTTAGGCTCATGATTTAATTGTCACCTTGGTAGAAAATAGTCATGGTGATTTGAGTTCAAAACCCGGACGGGACTGTTTGAATTTTACATAGCGCTAATACAGTTGCGAAAGGTATGCATCCAGGTATTCTTCATCCAGCAATGAGTAAATAGTAGAGCAGACTGAGCTCTTTAACCTTGCTATGGCAACTGATCTAGGAGAAGGAAAACACTGAATTCAAACCTATTAAACTCCAATTAAAAATTAACCTTGTATCGCACACTGCCCGAGTAGAAGAGTCGATATATATATATATATATATATAATATCCAAAGAAGATGAGTTGCGAATATATAAGCGCATTCTTTTAAATCTCCAGAAGTGCTCAATGTATAATAATTAATGTATAAATTTCTTACCGATAACACCAAAGAGTTACATGTCACCCGTTTTTGACCCTAACTTCTAGCCCATGTCTTTTGTACTCTTTTTTAAAATAATTTTTTAAAAATAAATATTTCTCTGCAATGTGTGATGGCTTTCTGAAGAAGTTTGTCTCTTTTTCAGGTTTGGTCTGGTTTCTTTGTTTCCTGGCATATCAACCTTTGTAGGTTATTTAAAGGCCAAAGCTATTCTCTTTGAAGAACAGTAGTGGTAATATTAAACCCATAGCTGGGAGGATAAGGGGCTTCATACCTTTCCCTAGAGTATTTGTTCGAAAGTGAACGTAATAGCGCAACTGGAGTTCGAACTCGCTTACAGCGATTCTGCAGTGCCATCGCTTAAACCATTACCCTACGAGGACACCCTCCCTCTCTTTTGTAGTTGCCAATTGAAATAAATTTACAATGGCCAAATGACGGGTTGTTGTCTTATTTCACTTATATATATATAGTCATCCACAGACCGATCTGTTTCGTTCTATCAGTACTCATCAGTGTGGCTAGACATTAGCTTCCCGTAGCTGGGATCGAAACCCGGTTGACTCAAACGCCAAGCCAAGCTTCTAACCATTCAGCCACAAAGAGCCATTAGCTGCGAAGTAAATTTTAAACGGTTATGAATCACAATTACTATTGTTTACATACATCCGTTCAACGGCTACCGAGACCTCAATTCATATATGAAGAGGCTTGCAATAAACGCTAATATATATATATATATATGTGTGTGTGTGTGTGTGTGTGCGTGTGTGCATATTAGTCGTAATAAACTTAATTTATATTAAGTATATTTGGTTATGTTTGTTTTGAAATATTGTTTGATTCTTGAGGGAGCACTTGTGAATCTGTGACAGTTCAGCTCAGAGCACCAATATGCAGGAGCCATATTATATAGAACATTTTTGGCGTTCTTTTCACATCATGTCGTTCTTCTGATCTTAGTGGTGATAAGAGCAGATCATGATAAGTCTTGGAATGGTTCTTACCATTCAGAGTCGATGATTTAAGAAGTGCGAAATCTTATGGGTTATGAAATGCCTTGATTTGATTCATGAGTAAATGTTTGTTTATAACAAAGAAGAAGAAGAAGAAGAAGAAGAAGAAGAAGAAGAAGAAGAGGAGAGAGAGAATGGGGGAAATTATCAAGGTAGTGAAATAATAAAAAGAAGAAGAAGAAGAAGAAGAAAAGGGAGAAACAAAGAAGAAGAAGAAGAAGAAGAAGAAGAAGAAGAAGAAGAAGAAGAAGAAGAAGAAGAAGAAGAAGAAGAAGAAGAAAAGAGAGAAACAGAGAAGAAAAAGAGAGGACAGAGGACGGAGGACAATGATGAAGATAGTGAAATAAAGAAGAAGAAGAAGAAGAAGAAGAAGAAGAAGAAGAAGAAGAAGAAGAAGAAGAATAGATGCGAAGAGAGAAAAATTGAGCGGAAGAAGAAGAGAAAGAAATTGAAGAGAAGAAGAGAGATAAATCCAGAAGAAGAAGAACAAGAACAAGAGGAGAAAGAGGGGGATAAAGAGAAGAGAAGAATAAAGGAGAAGAAGGGAGAAAATTTGAGTAGAAGAAGAGGAGAAAGAAATTGAAGAGAAAAGGTGAGAGAAACAAAGAAGAAGAAAAAAGAAAGAAGAAAAAAAAGAAGAAGAGATAAATAGCGGAGAAAGAGAAGAGAAAAACTGAACAGAAGAAGAAAAGAAAGAAACTGACGACAAGAAGAGAAAGAATTCAAGAAGAAGAAGAAGAAGAAGAGAAACAAAGAAGTAGGAAAGAGAGAAACAAAGAAGAAGAAGGAGAAGAAGAAATAGAGGAGAAGGAGGGAAAGAAAGAGAAGAAAAGAGAAGAAGAGAGAAAAATTGAATAGAAGAAAAAGAGAAAGAAACTGAAGAGAAGATGAGAGAGGGAAATCAAGAAGAAGAAGAAGAAGAAGAAGAAGAAGAACAGCAACAATAACAACAAAGAAGTTAGAAATAGAGAAAGAGGGAAAGGTAGAAAAAAGGAGAATAGAAGAGGAGAAGAAGAGAGAAAAACTGAGTTGAAGAAGAAGAAGAAGAAGAAGAAGAAGAAGAAGAAGAAGAAGAAGAAGAAGAAGAAGAAGAAGAATAGATGCGAAGAGAGAAAAATTGAGCGGAAGAAGAAGAGAAAGAAATTGAAGAGAAGAAGAGAGATAAATCAAGAAGAAGAAGAAGAAGAAGAAGAAGAAGAAGAAATTAAAGAGATGGAGCGAGAGAAATGAAGAAGAAAAAGAAATAGGGAAGGAGGGAAAGGTAGAAAAAAGGAGAATAGAAGAGGAGAAGAAGAGAGAAAAACTGAGTTGAAGAAGAAGAAGAAGAAGAAGAAGAAGAAGAAGAAGAAGAAGAAGAAGAAGAAATTAAAGAGATGGAGCGAGAGAAATGAAGAAGAAAAAGAAATAGAGAAGGAAAGTCAGAAATGGACGAGAGAGAGAGAGAGAAAGAGGGGGGGGATAGAGAAGTAGAAAGAGTGTCAATTGTTATAATGAAGTCGAAAAATATCTTGTCTTGATCAGCTGGGCTATATCGGCAGTGGAATGCTTTCTTTATTCGTTGTTTTAAAAGATCTTCGTTTAAGAAGTCAAAGACATCTACAAGCCTTATATAATGCGAAGACAATAATATTCCAAAATACAAAACATCTTTAAACAATCGTTAATTGGATTTTCTTCAAATAACCCTCCGGCCATGTTAAATAAATATACAGAATCCTGTCGTGCAAACAGCTTGTTTTCAGTGTGAAAAACATTTTACTTCATTGTAAATATTCTTCCGGTAATATATATATATACACACACACATATATATATATATATATATATATATTCTGTGACTGTTTACTAAAGTTTTTCTTAGTTTAGTATGATGCTAAAAGTATGGTGCATTCATTAAAAATCAAATTTAGAATTTAAAGAGATGATTGGAATTAAGCAGATACGGAGGACAATTGACATGTCCGTCGTATTGAATGGAGAGGGCTGTAATAACCGACACCGTCTGGGTAGTGACTGGTTAAATGGACAAATGTCCTGCCAATAATATGATCTTCAGGGTGGACAAAAAGTGAAAGTTGTTCAATAGGAGTTGATTAACCTGTAAAAGAAAACATAAAGTAAAAATAAAAAACTTCGTGGGAGAGTTTGTGGGAATGAACGATTTACTTTAGAAATTTAAAGATTTTAGAACATTTTAGAAAATCATAATCTAAAGCTGCCTTCATTATGATCATACAGTTCGTTTCAGAACTTTTGAAATGGAAGTCCAGTTCTTTTCCACATTCCATGCTTTCAACTTATATTTATATATATTTTTGTTGTCCCACTTTTCTTATCCCAGCCGACTTGGACAGTACAATACACCAACTGCATCTCTGCAGGTAATGTTGTATAGCCACTTAATATATATACATCTGCATGCAGAACACAACGACACAATAAAGACGAGCGACACAGTTCTTAGAAAAATATACCTCTCACTTTATTTGAAAGGGTTTTGGAGATCAGAGGAGTTGGAGATAAGACACGGTAGAGAAAACCAGCACCCAGAGTGGCTAGGCCCCCAGGCTCCCGGTTGAGCAGCCCAGGAGAACGGGAAAGAAACGCGGTTATGGCCAATAGAATGGGGGTCAATATGTTTCAGTTCTGTTTGGTCTCCAACTCCCTCTCACACTCAACCCTTTCAAATAAAGTGAGAGGTATATTTTTCTAAGAACTGTGTCGCTTATCTTTATTGTGTCGTTGTGTTCTGCATACAGATCTGCATGCATATGTAGATGTATATGTATCTTGTATTTGTATAGATGGTCATGGCTATACAAGACCTGTAGCCTCACTTTAGTGAGTGATATATCTCGCCTTTGTATATTCTACCACAATTGCTTGGGATGGAGAAGACGCAATTCTTGGCCATGTATTCTGTTAAGGGTTTGACTCTGCAGTCAGGTATGGCTGACCATATATCAAAGTAAAATGGAAAATATCTGCCCTTATGAGGTCAAGCTAAAGTAATTCACAAGGAAGAAAACTGGAAGGTAAATTCGTTTTGAAGAAGGGACGCACATGTTGGGTTGAGTAGACCAAGTATGAAGATGAATACGTTTTGGGAACCATTAATCAAAAAGGCTCCATAAAAATTCCAATAAAAGCTATGGTACAAAAAAAAAAACCCAACTGATATGATAGTGGACAGGAGTATCACATGAGTTAATGAAACATTATTTTTATAAGTCCCAAGAATTCACTCAGAATTGTCCGGCGAGGATATATGGAGCAGTGACTAAGGTGTTTGGTTGGAAGGTGCTTCGGAGCGAAATTATCTGGAGTTTGCAGGTTCAATCCTAACAACAGTTAAGACTAACAAGAAACACTTTCTTTAACTTAATTATACACGGTCATGGTTAACAGAACTGGAACACTCAACCCCTGTGGTTTAAATAAAAGGTTCAGTTCAAGATTTTCCGTGGACTCTCGAGTTTGACAGGAAAAACCTGAAGAAGGCTGAAGAACATATCGACCGAAACGTTATTAATATAATAATGAAGTCAATAGCCCGCAGTAATAATAGTTATCAAGTTTCATTCCAGAAATTTAGGCAAATAACTGATTAGAAATATTAATCAAAGATATTGTTTTAATTCTGTGTCAGACTTGCCGGACAGAAATTATATATCTGATTGGAATTAATTCTATGTCTGACTTTTTAAATGAAAAATTTTGATAATGTTACTCAAAGTATTATCTCTTGTTATCATTTAGGAAGAATAAAGTAAAGTAAAGTTGGCGACCGTAGTCGAGGGTGACCCAAAGGCTCACTTTTCGTGGTAGGGGAGGGCGCTACACCTTTCCCTGAACTGCCCCACTTTACCCTCGATCCTTACCTTATAATGCTGAGTGTTAAGCAAGGTAGCATCAAGTACCATTTTTGAGTCTTTGGTATGACTCGACCTGGGATTGAACCAGGGTCTCTCGGGCCACTGGTGAGCACTCTAACCATTAGGCCAATGGCTCGGTTTATGACTTGGTTTGGTAGGATTTAAGGCATATCAACCAGTGCGGGCTATTTAATACCAGATTCTCTTCATACATATATATTCAATATATATGATTTCGTTGGGTTGGGTTTTATGGCATATCAACCATTTTAGGTTATTTAATGCCGAATCTTTTTTATACATATATATTAGATATATAGAACTTGGTTTTGTTTGGGTTTAAGGCATATCAACCATTGTTGGTTATTTAATGCCAAATCCATTTTTATACATTTAAACAGTTCTTTTTCAAACAAATCAGTTTAGCATAATTACACGGTTGAAATTTCGAAAACAATTCTATTTCAAACAGTTCAGTTTAGCATAAATACACTGTTTACTTCTATTCAACCCATAGGTATCAGGTGCTACCATTCTGGGTAAAAGTGGACCTTGGAGCAAAGGCAATAAAAGGATACTCCGCAGTCCCCAAAGCTCCAGCATTACTGAAACCTCACCACCAGATTGTTTAGCGTCATATCAGGACAATCGATGCTGGAGTCTTACCCCATCTTCCGAGATGCAGTCGGTGTATTCTGTACTCTTAGTCGGCTGGGCCATCGGTTGGTCGTAGGTTGACTTCGAGAGAAATGTTTGAACACAAGTTAATCTCTTATTTTTTTTTATTAAAACCTGAATGATTTTGCAAGTATGGCATCGATAAGCAGGTTGACAGTAATGCAGGTTATGTTACTGATTGAATATATCTATTAGCTTAAGTTTTCTCATTTATGATATAAACTCAAGAATCTGATATTACATTCGTTCCTACCATATATATATATATATATATATAAATTTTTGTTGTAGGACCGAAGAGAGAATAAAAATATTTTTGAATTGGTAGTTCCACGAAGAGATTTGTATTTTTCAATGTTCTAATTTATTTATTTTGTTCTTACATATGTGTATGTTTCCAGTAAGTTGCTTTCGTCAGAGAACATATATGGCACAAGGCTTTGTTAATAGGGTAATCAGTGAGACTTGAACTCACTCGTGTTTGCAGTTTGTATGATTTTCAGTTGCTCATGGTCTTATATATAAAGGTCTTTTTCTCTTTTTATTAGAATGTTAACACAGAGACTGACGATGGCTCTGGGGTAAAATACCCGACTGACTAAAGTCAGACGGGTTTCGACCCCTGTATCACGCGTATCCAGCCACACTGAAGAGTCGTGATACAACGGAACAGTCCCTCTGTAGATGACAATGTATATATATATATATGTGTGTTAGTTTTGTTTAGGAAAAGGCTAGAGTATGTGACATCCTGAGAGAATAGAAGTCACATAAAATATTTGCTGACATAGCTCGCTAACCATTGCTCAACGTGTGACACTTCCAGGTGTCAATTGAGAGAGAGAGAGAGAGAGAGGGGGGGGGGTGAGAGATGGGAAGGAGAATGAGAGAAAAAGAAAAAGATAGATATACTGATAGCGAGAGAGACAGAGAGAGAGCGAAAGCTGAGTGATAATGATACACACATACACACACACACACATATATATATATATATATAGAGAGAGAGAGAGAGAGAAAGTGATGATATATATATATATATATATATATATATATATATATATATATATATCATTATCACACACACACACACCTGCTACTATGTCTAAGTAGTCTGTATCTCCATCCGGGGAGCGGACTTTTACTTTCATGTTTCTATATAGAATCATTATGGCTGCGACGGTTTCTTTGGGTAACCCGTAGGCGAGTAGTATTTGCTCTATCTTCCCTCTGTGTATGGAGTCAGAGACCTTGGCGAAGTCGACAAATAATATTGTTGCCTCAAGGTTTTCAGGATCGATTTCTCCGGAAGCCATTTTGGTTCTTCTAAATTTTGGATTCTATGCGGTTGCGTAGTAGAGCATTCTGTATCTTGGCTGCTATAGATGTAGGGATTATATCTCGGTAATTCTTGGCTAATACGAGGTCATCCTTCTTAGAGAAAGGGAGGATGCATTACCTTTGTCCATCTGTCTTTTGTGTTTTGATTATATACGGCATTTCAGTGTCGGAGCAGTATGTCGTCGAATTCCCTGGTCTTCCATACTTCTGTGGGTATTTCAACAAGCCCTGCTGCTTTTATATATTTAATTTTTCTTAGTACTGAGTAGAGTTCTTCTTGCGGAAACTGTCCTAGTTTGATGTATAATTGTTTACAAATAATTTTCGTGATTGGTTCTTTTGTAACTTTCGTAGGGTTTCCGATTAAATTCTCGAAAAGTTGTTTCAATAATTGTATTCGTTCTTGTTGGCTGTTAGCTTTCAGTTTAGATTTCGTAGTGCTCTTCCTTCTGCTCACTTCGTTTACCGTTTCCTATGCTATAATAGATATTCTATCTTCAACCGAGTCTCTAATCTTATCGATCTGATTTTGTATGTATTCTCTTTGTTCTTTAAGGTATATGTTAGTTAATTTATTTAGTGCCTTTTTAAGTTTCAGGGCATATAGGCCTCCATGTCAACGCAGACAAGACAGAATACATAATCAAAGAGGCGACATCTCCACACTAAACGGTAGCTCTCTGAAACTAGTGGACAATTTCACCTATATTGGAAGCAGTGTCTCATCAACCGAGACAGACATCAACACAAGGCATGGACTGCTATCGATAGGCTATCGGTCATATAATATAACAAATAAAACAAAACGCAGTTTTTTCCAAGCAGCGGTCGTGTCGATACTGCTGTATGGATGCACTACATGGACGCTAATTAAACTTGTGGAGAAAAAGCTAGACGGTAATTACATAAGAATGCCGCGAGCAATATTAAACAAGTCCTGGAGACAGCACCCCACAAAGCAGCAACTATACGGCCACTTACCACATCTCACGAACCAAACATGCAGGACACTGCTGGAAAAGTAAGAACGAACTCATAAGTGACATACACCTGTGAACCACTTCACATGAACGTGCAAAGGCAGGACGACCAGCTAGAACCTATATACAACAGCTCTGTGCCAATACAGGATGTAGATTTAAATACCTACTGGGAGCGATGGACGATAGAGATGGGTGGCAGGAGAGGGTCAGGGAGATTCATGCTGATGGCGTGACATGATGATGATGATGATGATATCATTGTCATTGTATCACTTTCGGTCTGTCTTTCTCTTTGAAATATACCGGGGTTGGACAAAATAATGGAAACATCTAGAATCTTAGTATCATAATTTTGAAACTCTTATAAAACCTCCAAACGTTTGTAAGTTCTATGTTTTTTTATTTTTTATTAATTTTTCTCGTCTTATTTTACTAAAATTGTTGTTTGTTTACAGATATCATCAGAAGAGATTAATCAAAATTCATTAAAATGGCAGATCTATCAGACTTTAAAAGAGGTCATATTGTTGGTGCCCTTATGGCAGGCGCTAGTGTAAGAAAAATCACTGGATTATTTAGTGTAGCAATGGGTACTGTCTTGAAAGTAATGACAGCATTTGAGAAAGAAAGAAAAACCTCCTCACTGAAGCAAAAATGAAAGCTGTCTGATAAGGACCGTCGGATTCTTACGTGGATGGTTAAGAAGGATCACAAAAATACAGTAAGAAAAGAACTGCAAAAAGTCGCATATATATATATATATATATATATATATATATATATATATAAAGGTTGTTCAACACCATATTGAAATAAATTTGTTTGAAATTTCTAGGTGTTTCCATTATGTTGTCCAGCCCCGTATATATATATATATATATATATATTAGAAAAACGAAAATAAAATCGATGGTATGTAAATGAACATATATGAAAAAAAACAGGGTATTCAACTATAAATAAAATTATCCTGTTTTTTTTTTTTTGCATATTTACACACACACACACACACATATATATATATATATATATATATATATATATATATAATTCTTTTGTAACATTAACTCTAATATAGCGTTATCGAAGATGATTAAAATAACAAATCGGCAAAGAGTCAATTCTAAGGGAACATTTAATTAAAGAAAAAGTAGAAGCGAAAAAAAAATACAAGTCAATAATCAATATTTGTATCTTCCCCCAAACTTCCAATTTTTCTTGATCCCAAATTTATTAAAAAAAATTATTTTTCCTTTTTCCTGCGTTTTTCTTTTTACCGTACTTTTTTAGTTCCTTTCCCGCTTTTTTCTTCTTTTTCCCGCTTTTCGATTTTTTTTGTTCTCACCTTTCGATGACGCCATTGACTATTGATCTGACATTCGTTTTTTCTATAACGTCCTTTCGAATAATTAACACCAACGTCGATGCCATCGACACTGAAGATGACATTCTTGAGATAATTAACCCTTTAAAAACCGATATTATTAATTCTGTAAACGTTTTTTTACCCTTTATTGATGGGAAGGATTCAAGGTATTATGAGAGAAAAAATAGAACGGGTAAATTTGTTTTTTTTTTGCCGTAAAGTGCGGATGGGAAATTGAAACAAATTTTTGTATGATGTTTTAATTATATGTATATAAATATATATATATTGAAGATCTATAGGGAGCGATGGACGATAGAGACGGATGGTGAGAGAGGGCCAGGGAGATCTGTGCTGTCGGCGCGACATGATGATGATATATAAATGTATACATGATTATATATATATATATATATATTGATGTTTTGATTAATAGATTTTGTTTTTGCTGTTATCCAAAGAAATTGATCTGTTTTCCTGGCTTTAAAGGTTTTTTTTTCACTAACTGAAATTTTGTAAAAAAAAAAATGTTCGTTCATATTTGCAAATTATTTCATTAACTTTTTTTTAATCAAAAAATCGTGATTGGCCAGTGGAAGTCGGTGGCTAACTTTTCTTTCTTTCTTTCTTTCTTTCTTTCTTTCTCTTCCCCCTTTATTTATTTATTTACTTATTCTTTCTTTATTTTTTCCTTTCTTTCTTTCTTTTTTTCTTTCTTTATTTACAGATTCTTTCTTTCTTTCTTTCTTTCCTTTAACTTTTTACTTATTTATTTACACATTCTTTCTTTTTTTTTCTTTATTTCTTTATTTCTTACTTTATTTATTTACTTATTCTTTCTTTCTTTCTTTCTTTCTTTCTTTCTTTCTTTGATAACGGACTCTTTCTTTCTTTCTTTCTTTCTTTCTTTCTCTCATTGATAACAGACTCTTTCTTTCTTTCTTTCTTTCTTTCTTTGATAACAGACTCTTTTTTTCTTTCTTTCTTTCTTTCTTTCTTTCTTTCTTTCTATCTTTGATAACACAAACTTTCTTTCTTCACCCTTATTTTACCCATTACTTTCTTTTATTTGTTCTTCATTCTTTCCTTCATTTCTTCCTTTCCTCTTTACTTTTTTTCTTTTGAAATGCAAGTACATGCATATCTATAGATCTATTTATTCATCTATGGGAGTCTCTGTAGCTAAAGTGTTGGACAATGGCCTCGATGTGAGTGAGTTCAAATTCCAATCGCTCCATTACATACGCTTTCGGACGAATACTCTTGGGAAAGGTACGAACTCCCAACTAAAGGTGGCGTAGTATTACTGATGTTCTTTTTCTTGGATGGCTTTGGCATTAAATAACAAGAGAAAGTTGAAATGCCATTAAACAAAGAAACCTTATCTAAACTATCTATGTTTGTCCGTACTTGTCCATCTATCTTCGTCTGTTCTTATATCTATCTATCTATCTATCTATCTATCTGTTCATATGTATGTATGTATGTATGCATGTATGTATGTATCTATCTATCTTATTCATAAAGATTACCTGCAACATTTGCTATCTATCTATCTATCTGTTCATATCTATCTATCTATCTGTTCATAATTATCTATCTATCTATCTATCTATCTGTTTATAATTATCTATCTATCTATCTATCTATCTATCTATCTATCTATCTATCTGTTCATATCTATCTATCTATCTGTTCATATCTATCTATCTATCTATCTATCTATCTATCTATCTGTTTATAATTATCTATCTATCTATCTATCTATCTGTTCATATCTATCTATCTATCTGTTCATATCTATCTATCTATCTATCTATCTATCTGTTCATATCTATCTATCTATCTATCTATCTATCTATCTATCTATCTATCTATCTATCTATCTATCTATCTATCTATCTATCTGTTCATAATTATCTATCTATCTATCTATCTGTTCATATCTATCTATCTATCTATCTATGTTATCTTATTCATAAAGATTACCTGCAACATTTGCTATCTATCTATCTATCTATCTGTTCATATCTATCTATCTATCTGTTCATAATTATCTATCTATCTATCTATCTATCTATCTATCTATCTGTTTATAATTATCTATCTATCTATCTATCTATCTATCTGTTCATATCTATCTATCTATCTGTTCATATCTATCTATCTATCTATCTATCTATCTATCTATCTATCTATCTATCTGTTCATAATTATCTATCTATCTATCTATCTGTTCATATCTATCTATCTATCTGTTCATATCTATCTATCTATCTATCTATCTATCTGTTCATAATTATCTATCTATCTATCTATCTATCTATCTATCTGTTCATATCTATCTATCTATCTATCTATCTGTTCATAATTATCTATCTATCTATCTATCTGTTCATATCTATCTATCTATCTATGTTATCTTATTCATAAAGATTACCTGCAACATTTGCTATCTATCTATCTATCTATCTATCTATCTATCTATCTATCTGTTCATATCTATCTATCAATCTGTTCATAATTGTCTATCTATCTATCTGTTCATAATTATCTATCTATCTATCTGTTCATAATTATCTATCTATCTATCTATCTGTTCATATCTATCTATCTATCTATCTATGTTATCTTATTCATAAAGATTACCTGCAACATTTGCTATCTTTCTATCTATTTATCTATCTGTTCATATCTATCTATCTATCTATCTGTTCATAATTATCTATCTATCTATCTGTTCATAATTATCTATCTATCTATCTATCTATCTATCTATCTATCTATCTATCTGTTCATATCTATCTATCTATCTATCTATGTTATCTTATTCATAAAGATTACCTGCAACATTTGCTTGCTATCCATCAATCTACCTGTTCATATATATCAACCTATCTATCTATGAAAGTCCGTTGTTATCTATCTTCCTATCTAGTTATTTATCTCTCTGTTCAATTTGATTAAGCTGCACTCCACACCCGCACCTCAGCTTTTCTTATTTTCATCTCACAAAAGATTTATTTTTCCCTTATCTGCAAGGCTCGAAAGCCGATTAGCCGAGGAAAAGGTTTGGTCCTCGTCTCAGAGCCAAATTAAATCTATCCCTGCCGCTGATCCGTGTCCAGGAATCGAAACACGTCATGGAATTACATTGGTCTCCTATGAAAGAAACAACGAATCTTTGGTCTGGAGAATGTCAGTGAGCGAAAAAGATGGTTGCGACCGGCCGGCAATGCGTTCTCGCGTCAACAGCAACAGTGTTTTGTCATCAGTTCCTTTGTGAGTAAGATATTAGATTAATCTCTTCTTCTGACACAGACAATAAACCGGCAATGATTAAATAATAATAATGATGATGATAATAATAAGAGAGCTTAACAAATTGTGGGCTTTGCCGTCCTGGTGAACCATAAGGTAAAATTTTTAAAAAGTGAAACGAGAGGCAAGAACTTAAACCTTGCTAGAGAACTAAAAAAAATATGCAACATGAAGGCGACGGTGATCCCAATTGTAATTGATGCGTTCGGAACAATACCCAAAGGATTGGTACAGAGAATGGAGGGCTTGGAAATAAGAGGACCAGTTGAGACCATCCAGACAAGAGCGTTTTTAAGATTGACCAGAATACTGAGACAAGTCCTGGAAACTTGAGGAGACTTGCTGTCACTCACACTCCAGTTGAAGACCATCAGCTAGAGCTGATGTGAAAACTCTAGGAGTAAAATAATAATAATGATAATAATAATAATGAAAAAACTGTGGAACATGCAGGTGACAGTTATACCAATTGGAATTGGTGCGTAATTAGAACAGTAACTAAAGGATTACTAAAAGGACTAGAGGACTTGGAAGTTGGCGGACGAGTAGAGACCATCCAAACAACAGCATTATTGAGAACGGCCAGAATACTAAGAAGAGTCCGGGAGACTTGAGGAGACTTGCTGTCACTCAGATTCATGTGAAAAACCATCGGCTAACGCTGATGTGAAAAGCTCTAATGAGTGAATAATAATAATAATAATAATAATAATAATAATAATAATAATAAGAAGAAGAAGAAGAAGAAGAAGAAGAAGGACGTAGACATTGCTCGAGAACTAAAAAAACTATGGAACTCGAAGGTGACGGTGATACCAGTTGTAACTGGTGCACTTGGAACGATCCCCTAAAGGAGTGGTAAAGGAACTGGAAGACTTTGAAGTAAGAGGGCCACCCATACTACTGTATTTTTGAAATCAACCAGAATACTGAGAGGAGTCCCGGGGGATTTGGGAAGACTTGCGATCTCGCAGACTCCAGTGAAAGGCCATCAGCCAACGCTGGTGTTAAAAACTCTCAAGGTATAATAATAATAATAATAATAATAATAATAATAATAATAATAATAATATAGTTACTGGCAGAACACTATGTTCTTCAGGCCAGAATTCGGTGAACTGTTTGTATCTCGAAATCCCTGAGATTTTTATTCGTCAAGGGCGGATTCTGGTTTATACTGGGTGTCTCAAAATAGATGGAAGCCTGAATTAATATGATAATTCATATTGTATCAAGTCATCTTTTATCTGAGTCTTAAAAAGCAATTATATCACTTCAGAAAAGTCAAACAAGATGACAAGGGCAGAAATTGATTGACTTTATCCCACAGTGCACGTGAAAGACTGCGTTCTTGAGAACGTCTTCGGTGGGACTTTTTTTGGTTTCATTCCGAATCTCTCACTGCATTCACATTGTCGGGACATCTTGTAGGAAACTATCAATTATAGTTGATGGTTTGAGTGACAGGAAATTTCCCCAACCTTCCAGGACTCTTCTCAGTATTCCGGCCGATCTTAATAATGCCCTAATTTGGATGATCTCTACACGTCCTCTTATTTTCATGGGACTGAAGGAGTTGGAAATTATTATTATTATTTTACTCTTTTAAGAGTTTTTCACACCAGCGTTAGATGATGGTTTTTCACTGGAGTCTAAGTGACAGAAAGTCTCCTCAAGTCTCCAGAACTCTGCTCAGTATTCTGACCGATCTCAATGATGCAGTAGTTTAGAGGGTCTCCACTCATCCTCTTATTTCCAAGTCCTCCTGTCTTTATACTAATACTTTGAATACTTGTACCAAGTGTTCCATTGACAGTTGGCATCACCGTCACCTTCATGTTCGTCAGCTTTTTCAATTTTTACTCTTTGCGGGTCTGAGTGAGAGAAAATTCAGTTCATGTGACCAGTAATCTTCTGAGTACTCCAGCTGATCTCAATAATACTGTGTTCTGGACTGTCTCGATTCTTCGTTAGCTTTCAAGGAATTTAGGGGCTATTCCAAGTGCGTCCTTACTTTTCACAGTTTTTTGTTCTCTAGCAAGGTCGAAGTATTTGTTTATCTTTTCGTTGTCTTTTTATTTTCAGTCTGTGGTCCGCCACGAAGGCCGCATTTACAAAATGATAAGTTCTTTTATTATTAGAATACACCCGTCAATAATGACGGTTGAATTTTACATAATCTAAAAAAAAATGGAGACTCTCTCACTTTCTATCTCTTTCTCTCTCTTCCTTGTGGCTGTCAACGCTGATTCAAAAGAAACCATTCTAACTAAACTAAACTAAAGAAACCATTCTGCTGTGACGTTAGCCTGCTTTCCCGACAACTTGTCTGCTTTCTTTTCTTTTCTCTTTCGATTCGGCAAACAACAAATCACATGATTCTTTCTTTCTTTCTTTCTCATTTAAATTTTTTCTTTCTTTAATGATGATTACAAGAAATGGTAAAAGATATCACCTCCCCTTCTTTCTTTCTTTCTTTCTTTCTTTCTTTAAAGATTACAACAAAAATGTCAGAGAACTCCTTTTCCATTCTTTCTTTCTTTCTTTCTTTCTTTCTTTAAAGATTACAACAAAAATGTCAGAGAACTCCTTTTCCATTCTTTCTTTCTTTCTTTCTTTCTTTCTTTCTTTCTTTCTTTTAGCTTTCCAGTCAGCCTTCTGTTACGACTGCTGACTTGATAACTTGTCTGCTTTCCTTTCTTTTCCCTTTCGATGTAGCAAGCCAGAAATCACATGATTCGTTTTTCTTTCTTTCTTTCTTTCTTTCTTTCTTTCTTTCTTTCTTTCTTTCTATAATTTTTTTTCTTTCTTTAAAGATCACAAAAAAACAAACAAAAAAAAAAAACGGCTGAAGATCTCACCTTTCTTTCTTTCTTTCTTTCTTTTCTTTTCTTTTCTTTTCACTTTCCATTTTTTCTATTCTTTCTTTCTCATTTTTTTTAGTTTTAAAGTCAGCCTGCAGTTACGACGGCTGACTTATCTGCTTTCCTTTTTTTCTCTTTTGATGTGACAAGCCACGAATCACATGATTCTTTCTTTCTTTCATTCTTTCTTTCTTTCTTTCTTTCTTTCTTTCTTTCTTTCTCACTTTAATTTTTTCTTTCTTTAAAGATTACTACAAAATGTTAGAGATCTTTCCTTACGTTCTTTCTTTCTTTCTTTTGTTTCGTTCTTTTTAGATATAGTGTATACATACACACGGATGTACACAGAAATGTACACACATAACGCTACACATAGGAGATGTCCTTGTGGTGTAATGGTTAATGCACATGACTGCAATATCGTAGTAAGCGAATTCGAACTCTAATACCCTTGGGAAAGGCATGAACCCTCTTATCCCCCAATCTATGGGTTAAATAGTAATACTACTGTCCTTCTAAAAATAGGATGGATTTGGCATTAAATTACCCGTGAAGGTTGAT
Source organism: Sepioteuthis lessoniana (assembly GCA_963585895.1). Classification (NCBI taxonomy): domain Eukaryota; kingdom Metazoa; phylum Mollusca; class Cephalopoda; order Myopsida; family Loliginidae; genus Sepioteuthis; species Sepioteuthis lessoniana. Next base: position 14,612,613 of record OY757946.1, on the reverse strand, counting down.
ATGACATTAAACAAACAAACAAACAGCGCAACTCTTGTGTTTTATATCATAAGGAGATTCTGCGAGATTTTCACGTGAGCATTAGCTTGTGGTCTTTCACTGGAGTTTGAGTGGTGGCTAGTCTCTTTGGGTCTCAGGACTATTCTCAGTATTCTAGCCGATCTGAAATATGCTGTAGTTTGGGTGGTCTCTATATTTCGTTTTTCTCGAAAGTTTTCTCCAAACGCTTCGGGCCGTTTCAAACGCCTCAGCTATAATTGAAATCACTTTCATTTTCATGTTCCGTATTTAAAAAAAAAATTCCAGCAAGGTTCAAGTAAGAGGTGTTTTAATATACATAGGACCCATGTGACTGTTAATCACTCTACTATTATTAATGTTGTGTTCTTTTTTGTTTCAGATTTGAAAATAGTATACTATAACAGCAACTAATCCTCAATCACAATCTCTTGGACAAGAAAGGAAAACTATTTTGCCTCATTATTTATTTTGAGATCAAATCTTTCAAAACTCTCTCTAAGTAGATGCCGCCCATTTATTACTGAGACTAGAAACCAAAAAAAGACCGCATGTCCTTGTTGGTTAGTTGGTTTATTGGGCTTTATGGCATGTCAACCTTTATTGGTTATTTAACGCCAAATCCATTTTTAGATAAATCACTTCTATTTAAAACAATTCAGTTTACGATGAGTACATAGTTAAATTGTCAAAAATAATTCTATTTCAAACTATCAAAGCAGTTATATATAACAATTCAGTTTAGTGTAAGTACAGTTTCAATGTCAAAACCAGTTCAATTTAAAACAATTCAGTTTAGCATAAGCACGCAGTTTAAATGTAAGTACAGTTTAATTGTAAAAAAAATTCTATTTCGAGCTATTCAGTTTATTCAAGTAATTCTAATTCAGCTACTTCAGTTTAGTATAAGTACAGATTTTGTTTACACACAGTTACATGTCAACACAGTTCTATGTTAAACAATTCAGTTTAGTGTCAATACAGTTTCAATGTCAAAAAACAGTTCTATTTGAAATAATTCAGTTTAGCATAAGCACACATTTCAAATGTAAGCACAGTTCAATTGTCAAAAAACATTTCTATTTCAAACTATTCAATTTAATCAAACAATTCAGTTTAGCATAAGTTGCTGTTAGTTCTATTTAACCCATAGATAGGGCCCTATCAGGTGCAACCACCCCGCACCAGAGTGGACCTGGGAGTGATGGCAATGAAGGAGTGCTCCGTATTCCCAGCATTACTTGGACCTCACCATCAGATTGTTTAGTGTCATATGCAGGACACTCGTTGGCAGGGGTCTTACCCCTCTCCAGAGAAGCAGTCGGTGTATTCTACAGCCCCAGCCGACTGGGCAAGCATGTCCTTGAAGCTGATATAATAACAGTTGAAAAAAAAACATTGATTTCATGTCTTTCGCTCAAAGATAAATTTTTATACTGGACATGTTCCAAATGGCCGGCATTGGGCTTGTATCAGTTATAAATCATTATCATATGAATGAGTTGCCTCTATTTTGGGACACCCTGTACTTGTCTTTTTTTTTTTTTTTTTCGCTTTCTTTTATTTTCACTCCGTGTTCACCAGTTCTGTTTTCTTGTTATTTAACTTTGTGTCTATTCGTCAACCCGAGATTAAGAAATCTGTTTTTATCTCAAAACCCAGAGAATTTTGCGCATCTCATTATTTAGGACGAATTCTGCTTTGTGCATATATCATTTGGTACTTTAGTCAAATTTCAATTTTTTGCACAATTCCCAGTGGATCATCTTTCCCACTCATTCTTGTCCCGTCTTATTTAGCTAGTTCGCTGCATTCACTTATTATTAGTAGTATTATTATTGGTGGTGGTGGTGTTGCTGTTGTTGTTTTTGTAATTTGAAGACATTCGAAATGCCAGTCACTTTCTCACAATGTAAAATTTCAAGGCGTTGAATCGATCCTACGAGTCAGGCATTAAAAATTTTTGAATGTCATTAAAATGAAGGCAGACAAAGGTAGACATGTTTTTTTTTTGTTTTTTTTTTTTGACAAATTTTATAGCTCTTGTTTGTTTGTTTTTTTTAAGCATTACTTTTTAAGGAAACCAAGAAATGAATAGTGTCGCTTTATATTCTTTTCAGTTTTATGTGAAAGTTTTAAATAATGGTTTATGCATCGGTATATATATATATATATATATATATAAAAGCACGGGATAGATAAAAGTAATAGACGAAAAAAGCAAAAGATAGATAGATAGAAGCATAAAAATATTTTTCGTGTGTGTGGTCTCATTATATATATACATATATATATATAGAGAGAGAGAGAGAGAGAGAAAGAGAGAGAGAGTGTGTGTGTTTAATAGAGACAGAGATAAAACCACTCGTATATTTTTCTCTCTCATGTGGATGTTTAAATATATAAGCATCGGACAGTTAAAAGCGATAGATAGATAGATAGATAGAAGCGTGAGATAAATCCACAGACAAACAGACACATAGATAGATAGATAGATAGAAGCGTGAGATAGATCCACAGACAAACAGACACATAGATAGATAGATAGATAGATAGATAGAAGCGTGAGATAGATCCACAGACAAACAGACACATAGATTGATAGATAGATAGATAGATAGATAGATAGATAGATAGATAGATAGATAGATAGATAGATAGAAGCGTGAGATAGATCCACAGACAAACAGACACATAGATAGATAGATAGATAGAAGCGTGAGATAGATCCACAGACAAACAGACACATAGATAGATAGATAGATAGATAGATAGATAGATAGATAGAAGCGTGAGATAGATCCACAGACAAACAGACACATAGATAGATAGATAGATAGACAGAAGCGTGAGATAGATCCACAGACAAACAGACACATAGATAGATAGATAGATAGATAGAAGCGTGAGATAGATCCACAGACAAACAGACACATAGATAGATAGATAGATAGATAGATAGATAGAAGCGTGAGATAGATCCACAGACAAACAGACACATAGATAGATAGATAGATAGATAGATAGAAGCACGTGATAGATTAATGGAAAAGCGCAAGATTGATAGATTGATACATAAGTAGACGAAAGCACAAGAATATTTGTACGTGTGCAGTCTCATTATATATATATATACACACACACACACACACACACACACTCACATATATATATACATATATATATATATATAGAGAGAGAGAGAAAGGTAGACAGACCGAGTGCGACAGAGTCAGAGAAAAAATTTCATGGATATATTTCTCTCTTCTATATATATATATATATATATATATGGGGAAATAGAATATAGTCCTGTAATATAATGGCCGAGGGATTTCGTTTTATGCTTTTGGGTTTTGTTAGGCTGAGAACCTTTCAGTTACTTAGGTGCAACATTAATGCAGGTGTTCACGCGCGCCCGAAGAGCGGACGTGTCACTCAGAGATGTCACAATAGCCCAGATGGGAAACGGGGCAAGCAAGTGCGAATGACGTCACGCACCGGAAGCCCGTGGAGGATTTGGGGAATTTTGAAGAAAGTTGAGTTGAGAACTGGACAAAGAACGAGAAGAGTTGATTTTTGCTTGCGGAGGCCTTGGGCAGGTGTCGCTCAAGATGGTGGTGGTGGGGGGGCAGATGAAAAAGCCAGAATAGAAAGAATGTGTATATCTCTCCTTATGTCGAAGAACCTTTAAACTCAAAGGTAATAAAAAGTTTCGTACCTGAACTGAGAAGTCGTTACGTGTTTTTCGAATTTCAAGATTCCTATGTTCTATCTTTATGGACATTCGATGTACGTTTCACACATAGCCATATCATGATATGGCTATGGTACATGTCGGTTTGAAATGTAGCAAAATCCAAAAACAAAGAACTTAGAAATTGTCTTTTAATTGGAATCATTTTGAGATAAGGCTTCTTAATCTGAGAATAAATTTTTATTTATTGCGGACTTTTTGTCCTCATCTTGGTAGTTTTTTTTGTGTTGTTTCTTCTTTCACTACGTTTCGGCCAAATTTCACCTTTGGCCTTCTTCAGGTGATTTTTACCGCGACCTCGGATAGGAATGATGAGTCTTGTAACCGTCTCCCCAATAATTACTGCCTTCCATAGTTGTTGTCTATCGCACCACGTTTTGGCCGAAACCTTGTGAAAGAAGAAACAACACACAAAAAAAAAAAATCTACCAAGAGGAGGACAAAAAGTCCGCAATAAATAAAAATTAATTCTCAAATGAACTTAGAGTATGGTTTTCTTTATTACTGAATTATTTGCCACGTTATACGTCTCGGTTTTGATATTAAACCATCACCAGGTTATTTAATACGTGATATGGTAGGTTTTGAATGACGTAAAAAATGGCACTTGATGCCGCCTTGCTTGACACTCAGCAATATAAGGTTAGGATCAAGGGTAAAGTGGAGTAATTCAGGGAATGGAGAAATAGTGCCCTCCCCTACACCTTGGTGTGGTAGCTATCGAAAAGGGATCCTTCGGGTCACCCTCGACTATGGTTTATTAATTTCTGTAAAATGAAACGAAAAAGTTTTTAACATTTTATCTACGGTGTTGGCGTTCAGTAATTAGCGATCGAAAATTATCTTGAAAGCGTAAAGCATTTCATTATATGTATATATATATATATATATATTCTACCTCTCTGTTACTTTTCTTTTTCTTCAAGTACTTTATCTTTTCTCTAATCATATTTACCAACACCTCCGCTCGGACAGGATATGACACAAGGTCAATTTTTAAGCGGAGTTTAACAGGTTTGAATTCAGAGTTGTCCTTCTCCTAGACTAGCTGCCTCACCAAGGCTGAAGAACCAAGTCTGCTCTGCTATTTACCCATAGCTGGAGGGAGAATAATTGGATTCATCCCTTTCCCAAGGATATTAATGCTATGTGAAATGCAATCAGTCTCGTCCAGGATTTGAACTCGTGTAGCCGTGCCCATTTCTTTCGGCGATAACCATTACACCACGTGCACCTCCTCTGTAATTCATTATATAGCTGTTTGTAATCTTGGAAGATGGCTTGGGTTAGGTTCTTTTATTGATGGCTTATAAACTTTAGTGGGTTATTTAATGCCAAATCTATTCTTCTTGAAGAACGGTAGTGGGACTCTTTGTTGTACTCCCCTATATAATGGACTCGCCCTCGTCCATAGATACACGTCAACGAGAGCGTCAGACGGTGAGTTCACCAATCAGCGTGACACAATCGCGTGTGACACTGTACCATATTCACAATTAACGCCATGTGCGAAATAGACACGTAATGTTCATAACGATAGAACATTTAAAGAACATTTAAAACGAATAATTCAATTAAATATTAATCATTTGTTTGCACAGTGAAGTGGTTATAAGTATTGTTATTTAACATTACTTATTCATATTCAACACTATTCGTTTATTTACTCATGTTACATAGCCATATACACGAATATGGCCACGTGCGAAATGGGTGAAATGGACATCGAATGTTCATTACGATAGAACATATAAAGAACATAGGAATCTCGGAATTCGAAAACACAATAACGAGTTCTTGTTCAGGTACGAAACCTTTTTATTAACTTTGAGTTAAAAGTTCCGACGTAAGGAGGAGAGACACAATCTTCTATGCTGTCTTATTCATTTGGCCCCCGTCTCGTGCGGCCCCAATAGGGCGCAAGCTCGCCTCGTGTCTGCGAGCTCCAAAAGTTGATCCTTCTCGTTTGGTGTCTAATTCTCAACTCCGACTTTTTTCAGATTCTCACACAAACCTCCCCGCGCTTCCGGTGCGTGACGTCACTCGCACTCCGTCACCCGTTTTGTCTCGGAGTTTTGTGACTTTTGAGTGACACCTCCATCCGCCCGTGCGCGCCCGCGTAAACACCTGCCTCAATGTTGCACCCAACTAACCCATGCGCTGAGCCGAAAGGTTCTCAGCCTAACTAAACTCAAAGGCATGAACCGAAATCCCTCGACTATTATATAACAATACCACTTGTGTAGTTGACGGATAGTCGCTACCCCACTGGACTCACAGCTTCCTATCAATTAACTACTGTTTAACCAGTTTCACTTGTATCTTGTTATTGTTACTTGAATATATATGTTTTTCTATCAACCGTTTTGTGTTCCCAATTCGTCTTTATTTTGTCTGCATCACAACACTATTTAAGGCCGAGATACTATTTTGCCCATAACGAGTAGGATAGGTCGGGTTCATATTAGTCAAAAATTGAACGTAATAGCGTGATTGGAATTCCAAGTTGCTTATATCGAGGCTTCGGTTCATCACTTTACCCATTAGGTCAAGGGAACCCGTCCAATGTTGGAAGAATTATGCCAAGAAGAGTTGCTAAATTAAAAGTACGTATAAATAGTTCTATTTCAAATAATTCAGTTTAGAATAAGTACGCAGGTTAAATGTAAGTACAGTTTAATTGTGAAAACATTTCTATTTCAAGCAATTCAGTTTAGTTAAGCAGTTCTAATTCAGCTAATTCAGTTTATTATAAGTACAGGTTTTGTTTGCACATAGTTAAATGTCAAAACAGTTCTACATTAAACAATTCCGTTTAGTGTAAGTACAGTTTCAATGTCAAAAAACAGTTTCATTTCAAATAATTCAATTTAGCATAAGCACGTAGTTTAAATGTAATTGCACAGTTTATTTTTTAGTCAAACAGTTCTAATTCTGATAATTCAGTTTAGTATAAGTACAGTTGTTTTTTACACACAGATAAATGTCAAAACAGTTCTATGTTAAACAAATAAGTTTAGTGTAAGTACATTTTCAGTGTCAAAAACAGTTTCATTTCAAACAATTCAGTTTATCATAAGCACGCATTTAAAATGTAAGTATGATTTAATTGTCAAAAACATTTCTATTTCAAGCTATTCAGTTTAGTCAAACAGTTCTAATTCAAACAATTCAGTTTAACAGGTGCTACCACTCCGAGCCAGAAAGGACCAGGGAGCGATGTCCCTGAAGGTGTACTCCGCATTCCCTAAAGCTACAGTATTACTGGAACCTCACCATCAGATTGTTTAGTGTCATATCCAGGACATTCGTTGCAGGGGTTGCCCCTCTGCGGAAGTGCAGTCGGTCTACAGCTCCAGTCCACTGGGCAAGTAATTATTTCGTAGATATCATCATCATCATCATATCGTGCTGGCAGCACGGATATCCCTGACCCTCTCTCGCCACTCCTCCCTATCGTTCATCGCCCTAGGTAGGTCTTCAGGACAACATCCTGTATCCTCACATAGCTGCTGAATGTACGTTCGAGCTGGTCGTCCTACTTTTGTGCGGCCATGTGTGGGGATCCATAAGAGTACATCTCTTATGAGTTCATCTCTGCTTCTCCAGCAGTGTCCTGCATGTCTGGTTCGTCTAACTTGAATAGTTTTCGTGATAGGGGGCAGGTAGCCGTACAGTTGGTGTCTTGTGGGGTGCTGCTGCCAGGACTTGTTCAGGATTGCACGCAGCATTCTTGTGTAATTGCCATCTAGTTTCTTCTCCAGCCGTTTTGTTAGCGTCCATGTAGTGCATCCATATAGCAGTATCGATATGACCGCTGCCTGGAAGAAACTGCGTTTCATTTTATCGGTTAGGTCTGATTTCCATATAATCGATAGCCTATTGATAGCTGTCCATGCTTTCGTTAACCTCGTTTCGATGTCCTTTTCGGTTGATTCGACGCTGCTTCCTAGGTACGTATAACAGAAATAGTTAGAATCGTTAGTATCATATATTTCAAGGGATCACATTCAAGAAATTCAAGAAAAAATTATGCAAGGACCTTACTTAGAGGCAACCCTATGGGTAAACCAAATTTTTGTTTTTAAAGCAATGTTTCCTACTTAATACACAAATTTTGACTTTTTTTTGTAACCTGGTAAAACTAATGTAAAGTTTGTTTTCTTGCGGTGATTCTCTCAACGTTTGATACATTTGTTAATAGGAATATTGCTGTATAAGCTACCGAAAGGTTTCTTTGTAATATAATGGACGGGCGCAGTTGTTGAGTTGCGGGGGCCTCAAGGTTGGAGAACGCGCGAGCACATCAGCTGTCATCAATCATTGGATACATGGGGCTGACGATCAAAAATGTCACGAACCTCGCTCGTGCAGGCAGAATGACCTGTAGAGTTAAGGCGTGATTTTAATATAATCATGCGTGAACTTTCACGTGCTACACTTTTTTTTTCACTGGTGATCATCGAGCCTTTTGGAAACTTCGAATTGATCCATCAAATCGCGATATAAGAAATCAAGTAACGAGATTTTGGCAGTTCAAGGCAGGTTTCTAAACAGGTTCAACAGAGGTCCATGACACCCCGACCCATGCCATACCCAGCCTGTTAGCAATACGACTTATATGAAAGTATCAACAAGCCAGCTATAACGACGCCGCCATCATCGCCAAGAAGAAGAGGGAGGAGAACTCTATCGAACAAACTTTTTTTAACTACAGCCTGCTGTAGTCCCCATGAATAAAAGCGACCTCTATTTTCTTCCTTAAAATTCGAGTGTTGAGTGTTTCTTTTCTGCGAACTCCTTTCTTTCAGACACAACGTATTTTGGTCCTATTCTTCATTTTTTTGCATTATTGATTTTTCGGAGGAAATCTCCAGAACTCTTAATTTGCCAATTGCTAATCGTGTCTAAAAGAGGTAATAACGATTTGGCTAATGATTTTGGCCCAGTCGCCTTGGGGCTGTAAAATGTACCGACTGCATCTCTTCAGAGGGGTAAAACTATACCAACGAGTGTCTTGGATATGACACTAAACAATCTGATTGTAACGTAATGGCCGAGGGATTTCGGTTCATGCCTTTGAGTTTAGTTAGGCTGAGAACCTTTCGGCTCAGCACACGGGTTAGTTAGGTACAAACATTGATGCAAGTGTTAACGCAGGCGGGCACGGGCGGACGAAGGTGTCACTCAGATGTCAAAATAGTCCGAGACGAAGTGGATGACGGAATGCGAGTGACGTCACGCAGAGGAAGTTTGTGGAGAATTGAAAGAAAGTTGGGAGTGGAATACTTGACGCCAAACGAGGAGGATCGACTTTTAGAGCTCGCAGACGTGAGGCGAACTTGCGCCCTATAGGGGCCGCTCGAGATTGGGGCCAAATGAATAAGACAGCATAGAAGATTGTGTCTCTCCTCGTTATGTCGAAACCTTTAACTCAAAGTTGATAAAAAGGTTTCGTACCCGAACGAGAAGTCGTTACGTGATTTCGAATTTTGAGATTCCTATGTTCTTTATATGTTCTATCGTTATGAACATTATATGTCTATTTCGCACATAGCGTTAATTGTGGCTATGGAACATGATGATAAGGCTCCAATAATGCTGGATCTTTGCGGAATGCACAGTGCTCTTTTATTCCCATCGCTCCCTGGTCGAATTTATCCCGGAGTGGTAGTACCTGAAAGGGACCTATCTATAGATCAAATAGAACTAAACTCTATGCTAATGCTAAATAGAATTGTTTGAAATAGAATTGTTTTACCTTTAATCGTGTAATTATTTAATTGAATTTTCAGTGATACATAGCAATAATAGGCACCATCTAACTTGGTTGAATAAACTGAATAGCTTGAAAAAGAAATGCTTTTGACCTTTATACTATACTTATGCTAAACTGAATTGTTTGAAATAGAAATATTGATATGTATAAAATGGGTGTGAGATTAAATAACCTACAATGGTTGATATTTCATAAAACCGAACCCAAACAAATCCTATATTCAATATATACGTATAAAGAGGATTTGGCATTAAATAACCTACAATGGTTGATATGCCATGAAACCCATCCCAACCAAATCCTATATATTTAATATATATGTATAAAGAAGATTTAGCTATTAATTACCCACAATGGTTGATATGCCGTAAAACCCAATCAAAGCAAATCATATATATCTAATATACATGTATAAAGAGAAATCGGCATTAAATACCCTACAATGGTTGATATGCTATAAAACCCAACCAAACTTAATCATATATATTTAATATATATGTATAAATAGGATTAGGCATTAAATAACCGACAATGGTTGATATACCATAAAATCCAACCAAAATAAATCATATAAATTTAATATACATGTATAAAAAAGATTTGGGATTAAATAACCTACAATGGTTGATATGCCATAAAACCTAACCCAACCAAACCCTATATATTTAATATATCTGTATAAAGTGGGTTTCGCGTTAAATAACCTACAATGGTTGATATGCCATCAAACCAAATCAGCCCAAATCATATGTATTTAGAATATGTGTATAAAGAAGATTTGGCATTAAATAACCTACAATGGTTGATATGCCATAAAATCCAACCCAAACCAAATCATATATTTAACACATATGTGTAAACGGGATTAGGTATTAAATAACCTCCAAGGTTTGATATGCCATAAAACCCCAGCAAAACCATTCTTTTTGTTCATTTCATTTTATTTCTTTAAAATTTTTCTTCTTCTTCTTCTTCTTCTTCTTCTTCTTCTTCTTCTCTGAAACCATGGAATAAAGAATAAATAAAAATATCACCCCTATCTATCTATCTATCTATCTCCCCATATTTGGAATTACATACCTACTTAACTTTACGCCTATCGTTCGGGTGCTTCATAACTTTAGTCATTGATAAACGCCCATAAATAGTCATTTTCTTTTGAAACATCTCTCTATTTCCACGTTCACAAAAACAAAGAAAAACTCTCTCTTTTTTCCACCCTTAACAGAAGACCACTTCTTCGCCGACTCCTAATTTTTCCCGCCAACACCGATTGTCCTGGATGATCGGAATATCACGCAACAGCTTATATCACCTTTTAATAATGCGATTAATTGTCGAATAAAACGAGAGATTAACAGCGATTTGTACGTTTTGAGTCCGTCAACGGCGAATATAACTTCAATAGTGACAATATGGCGGACAAAAGCTAGATGCATTGGCCTATCCAAAGAAAACGTTAGATTATCGCTTTGCCTATGCGAAGAACAAGATTGAAATTAATTGTCAAAGACAGCCGGATACGAGCAAATCCAACTTATTATTACAAGGGCGTACAAAATAGTTGATAATATCAGCACATTATCTCTCTCTATAAATATATATATATATATATATATATATATATATATATATATATATATGTATAGTGCAAAGTTACATGGATCATTAAATAAGTTTCCAGACTTTTTTCGTATGAGCACTTTCATTGATAGTACACATATGAAACTCTAGTCCCCTTCGAAGTAATCTCCTCCGGTTGCAATGCACTTGTTGTACCGTTCCAACAACTTTTGGAAGGCCCCAAGGAAGTCCTCTTGAGTGAGCGTGTCAATGACCTTCGTCACATCCTCTTTCATCTCCTCAATTATCTCATAATGACAGCCTCTGAGCTTAGGGAATAACCAAAAGTCACAGGGAGCAAGGTCTGGACTATAGGGAGGGTGAGTAAGGTTTGGACTATAGTGAGGATGAGTAAGGTTTGGACTATAGGGGGGGTGAGGAACTGTCTTGATGCCCATCTTGGTCAAATAGTCTGTGACAAGGATGGAGTTGTGGGCTGGTGCATTGCCCTGCTGGAAATACCACTGACCCGATTTGAACAGTGCTGGCCTCTTCGCTAGGAATCTCTTCCTGAACTCCCTTAAAACCTCAACATAGTAACCCTAACCCTAACCCTTTGGCCAATCAATTCTGGTGTATTGACTTCCACACCTCTCATTATCCCTCACAGATTCCCTGCCTTCCTTGAAACTCTTATGCCACTCAAAAACTGATGCTCGATTCATACAAGATGGTCGAAAAGCAGTCTGAAGCATTCCATACGTTTCTGTGGCATTTTTTTCCAAATTTAAAACAGAATTCTATTGCATATCGTTCTTTTAAAATGTCATGACGTCCAGATTGTATTTTTGAAATTCACCAGTAGTGACAATCAGGCTTTAATAGGGTGTATTCCAATTGCTGTTGTAGCGGTTTATTTGAAGCTGAAATCATAAAGATTGATCAGTCATCTTATAAGATGTATAGCAATAAATATACTGAATTTTCAAGAGTCTACGCCAATTTTAAATGCCTGCACAAAAAAAGTCTGGAAACTTATTGAAGTTACCACGTATATATATAGTGCGAAGTTATCTCATTGCAAGACCCCGGCGACCATGTTGAAGAGCGGGTTGGTTAGTTTTATTTTACAGCATATCATTTTCTTTCTATGTATATCGTATGTAAATAATTTGTAAATGAATACTTTATAGATAACAAATTTTAAAAGAGCCAGCGATCATTTGTTTGCACATAGCTAAATAATTTCAAGTATTGTCATCATCATCATCATCATGTCACGCCATCAGCACAGATATCCCTGACCCTCTCTCGCCACCCTTCCCTATCGTCCATCGCTTCCGGCAGGTCCTCAGGGCAACATCCTGTATCTACCTAGAGCTGCTGTATGTAGGTTCGAGTTAGTCACCCTGCCTTTGCTCAGCCATTTTAAGGGGTCCACAAAAGAACATCTCTAATGAGCTCGTCCCTACTTCTCCAGCAGTGTCCCGCATGTCTGGTTCGTCTAATTTTTATAGGTTTTGTGATGGGTGGTAGGGGGCTGTACACCTGCTGCCATGTGGTGTGCTGCCTCCAGAATTTGTTCAATATTGCTCACAACATTCTTGTGTATTTGCCGTCAAGCTTTTTCTCCATATGTTTGTTAGCGTCCATGTAGTGCATCCATATGGCAGTATCGACACGACCGCTGCTTGGAAGAAACTGCGTTTCATTTTATTGGTAAGGTCTGACTTCCATATGACTAATAGTCTATCGATAGCCGCCCCTGCCTTTGCTAGTCGCGTGTTGATGTCTGTCTCGGTTGATGAGACACTGCTTCCTAGGTAAGGGAATTTGTCAACTAATTTCAGATCTACTGTTTAGTGTGGAGGTGTCGCCTGTTTAATTAAAGTACATATGTTCCGTTGTGTGCAGTGCATGCAGCAGGGTTTTGAAGTTTTATTCACTTAATTGGTTACAAGTATCGCTTAATTTCATTAACATTTTTTTTTGTTGTTGTTTGTGTTGTATATGGACTTACGACCCGGCCGGGCTGTCAAAATAGGAAATGCACCTATGTAAACAACAGGTGCATCCGGTCGATCAGGATATTATAACCTTGACCGTAGATGGGTTGAATGAGTGCAATTTGTGACGCCTACAAGAAGAAGATGGGGGGTGGAACTATTATAAGACTCGGTGAAGACAGGAAGTCAGTTAATTTGGAGACCGGACCAGTTGCAGACAAGATACGGTAGAGAAAGCCAGCACCCAGCAGAATGGGGCCTCAGGCTCCCGATTGAGCAGTTTGGGATCAGATCAGTTAGAGATAAGATGCGGTAGAGAAAGCCAGCACACAGAGAGGCTCCCGATTGAGCAGCCCAGGAGAACGGAAAAGAAACGCAGTTATGGCCAATAGAGTGGGGGTCAATATGTTGCAGTTCTGTTCGGTCTCCAACTCCCTCTCACACACAACCCTTTCAAATAAAGTGAGAGGTATATTTTTCTAAGAACTGTGTCGCTCATCTATTATTGTGTCGTCGTTATGATTCTTTATGCATTCATGAATCTGCACATGAGTATGCAACATTTGCACACACGTAAATCTAATACAGGGTGGAACGATAAAATTGTCGCCCTAGAAAAGACAACATGATTCCATTTCCGTTTAATGAAAACCGGTTTTCTTTTTTTGTTGCAGACCATCTACTAGTTGTGTTTGAAGAAGAATAAATTTGGCATTAAATAACCCATTAAAGTTTATATGTCATCAAAAAAAGAACCTAACCCAATCCATCTTCCAAGATTACAAACAGCTATATAATAAATTAGAGAAAAGATAAAGTATGTGAAGAAAAAGAAAAGAAACAGAGTGGTAGAATATATATATATATATATATATATATATATATATATATATATATACGTACTAATAATTACTTTTTAATTCTGTGGTTTCAAATAACTATATAATTATTTAATAACAATATTATTTATTTGGACAGGTTTATGTGGTTTCAAGTATTCTAATCTAATACAATTAATTCTTATTCAATTTATATTCAATTCAGTCGTTTTAAGCAACTCTTCCTATTTGATAATAATAATAATAATAATAATAATAATAATTTATTTGCACAGGGTTAAAGGACTTTCTAAAGTATTTAACCTTAATTTCAACAACGATGTTGTATGGAAAGTATAAGTTCTTCTCCAGTTTTTCAGTCATCCCAATTTTTTTAGTCTACGTTCTTCACAATATTTCCGAGTGCTCCAATTAGGATTGGTATCACTGTCACCTTCATGTTCCACAGATTTTTAATTCTAAAACTTGGTTCTAATGTTTATCAATTTTTTTCTTTCCGTTATTTTCACTCTGTGATCTGACGGAAAAGTGAAATCTACTAGTTGACATATTCGTTCCTTTTTTTTTTTTTTTTTTTACTATTAGGGCCATAATGGGGCTGGGATATCCGATTTTTTTTTCTTAAAGTGACAGAGGATTTGTCGGTATTATCAGCAGGAATAGTTTCTGGCTTGCACATGTATCGATTGTTAGCAAGATAAAAGTTCGTTTGCATAGTTCCCTGTGGATCACCTTTCCCACCCACTTGGCTTGCGCTTTTTACTCTATTTGGACAAGTTTGCTGCATTCATTTCTTATGTGGTTTACTGTTTCATCTCCCTCACTGTCTCGTCTTTCAGTTTGTCTGTCTGTCTGTCTTTTGGTTCTTATCTGTTCTAAGATTTGCATTATTCTTATGGAGTTATTTTACGCTCCAATGGTTCTTCTTCTTCTTCTTCTTCTTCTTCTTATTATTATTATTATTATTATTATTATTATTATTATTATTATTATAATATTACTCCTTTCAAGTTTTTCACACCAGCGTTAGCTGATGGTCTTTCACTGGAGTCTGAGTGACAGCATGTCTCCTCAGGTCTCCAGGACTCTTCTCAGCTACTTGTCCGACCACGATATATACTGTAGTTTGAATGTTCCTGGCTCGTCTTCCAATTTCTAACTTCAACCCCCACCTTATTAAGCCTTTGGGAATCGTTCCAAGCTCTCCAATTCCAATTGCTATCACTGTCAACTTCATATTCCATATATATATATATATATTTAGTTTTCTGGCAATATCTTGTCTCTCTTTTCGATTGTTTCCATTTTCACAGTGTTTCCCCGGGACGGCTAAATCAACTATTCAGCAGTTTCTCTCTCTCTCTCTCTCTCTCTCTCTCTCTCTCTTTTTAAAAACTATTCCTAGAACTTTTGCCCAGTCAGCTGGGGATGTTGAATACACCGACTGCACCTCTACAGAGAGTTAAGACCTCCCACCAACGAATGTCCAAGATCTGACGCTAATAAATCTGATGGTGAGGTTCCAGTTGTGCTGGAGCTTTGGGAAATGCAGAGTACCACTTCAATGCCATCGCTCCTACGTCCACTCTAGCCCGGAATAGTAGCACCTATGGGGGAAATAGAACTAAACCGTGGTTTCTTGACTTTACCGGTTTTTTTTTTTTTTTGCATTTAAAAAGCGTACTTATGCAAAACTGAAACGCTCGAAATAGAACTGTTTTGATCTCTAAACTGTGTACTTATGCTAAACTAAATTATCTGAAAAAAAAAAAATGTTTTGAAATTAACTCTGTGTATTGCCCAGTCGGATGGGGCTGTAGAATACACCGGTTGTTTCTCTGCAGAGGGGTAAGACCCCCGCCAACGAGTGTCCTGGATAGGCCACTTAACAATCTGATCGTGAGGGTCCAGTGATGCTGGATCTTTGGGGAATGCACAGCACCCCTTCATTGCCATTGCTCCCAGGTTTACTCTTGCCGGAATGGTAGTACCTGATAGGGCCCTATTTATGGGTTAAGTAGAACTAACTGCATACTTATGCTAAACTGAATTGTTTGAATTAGAACTGTTTGACTAAGATGATTAGCTTGAAATAGAAATGTTTTTTGGCTATTAAACCGTGTACTCATGCTAAACTGAATTGTTTGAAATAGAACTGATTATTTGTATAAAAATGGATTTGGCGTTAAATAACCAACAAAGGTTGATATGCCATAAAACCCATCCAACCAACCAACCAACCATTACTAGGTCTTGTCTTCTGGCTCAGAGTAGGTGACCTGTTTGTATCTCAAAATCCCTGAAAATGTTATGGATCTCATTCTTGGTGTAATATGATAGCCAAGGGATTTCGGTTCATGCCTTTGGGTTTAGTTAGGCTGAGAACCTTTCGGCTCAGCACATGGGTTAGTTAGGTGTAAACATTGATACAGGTGGGAGCGCGTGGGCGGATGAAGGTGTCACAATAGTCCGAGACGAACCGGGTGACGGAGTGCGAGTGACGTCACCCACCGGAAGCGCGCAGAGGTTTGTGGAGAATTGAAAGAAAGTTAGAAGAGTTGAAAACTAGACGCCGAACGAAGAGGTTCGACTTTTGGGGCTCGCTGAGGCGAGACGAATTTGCGCGCCGTGGGTGCCGCTCGAGATGGGGACCAAATGAATAAGACGGCATTGCGAGATGTTGTCTCTCCTCCTTATGTCGAAACCTTTAAATCAAAGTTAATAAAAGGTTTCGTACCTGAACAAGAAGTCGTTACGTGTTTTCGAATTTCGAGATTCCTATGTTCTTTATATGTTCTATCGTTATGAACATTATATGTCTATTTCGCACATGGCATTAATTGTGGCTATGTAACATTGGTTCGTGCATATAATATTTAGTCGAATGGTCAAAGTTTAATCTATTGTACAATTTTCCGTGAATCACCTGAATCCAGTCGTGCATAGTCGTATTCTCCCTTTGAGCTACTTTGCTGTATTCATTTATCATATTTACCCAACCCCTCCGCTCGGGCAGGATATGACACAAGGTCAATTTTTTAAGCGGAATTTAACAGGTTTGAATTCAGAGTTTTCATTCTAATTGCCTCACCAAGGCTGAAGAACCTAGTCTGCCCTACTATTTACCCATAGCTGGAGGGAGAATAATTGGAGTCATACGTTTCCCAATGTGAATATATGTGAAATGCAATCAGTCCGGGATTTGAACTCGTGTCGCCGTGTCCATTTCCTACGACGATAACCACGGGCACTTCCTTTGCTGTATTCATTTATTAACCATTTCATCTCCAATTCTGTTGTATATTATTGATTTTTCGCTTTAATATCATTGGTCTTAATGGCAATACTTTGTGTAGCTATTAAAAGAGATTCTGTCTTTATGTGGTACTATAGCTTGTTTAAATATATTTTCATCAAACCCGCGAACTGAGGGTGAAAGTAGTTCACTGGAGGAGTCTTAACTGCAATTAGGCAGTGTCAAAATGGCGAATGCAATGGCAACGGAGTTGGTTCAGGAATTCGCCGCTTAAAGAACCAAATCCATTGCCATTGCATTCGCCATTTTGACACTGCCTAATTGCAGTTAAGACTCCGCCAGTCAACTACTTTCACCTCCAGTTCGCGGTGTTTGATGAAAATATATTTAAACGACTGTGTAAATAAACGTTTGTTACTGTTTATAACAAACGCTTTTTTTTCGACATTTTTCTAAATTAGTTTGGCAACTTTTCTTCTCTCCAACACGAATTCCAACCTTCATCGACTGGACCACATCCATCTTCTCTTTCCTCGGATCTTAAAGCAACGTGGGCGTGGAAAGAAACAGAGAAAGACCAGCCGACACATGTGGTAATCACGAGACCAGCGGCCAACTAGCTGTCGTGAAGCTATAGTACCACATTTAGATTTCCCATTCTTAGCCATGCTCTGGTCTTTTCGCATACTATCTGGCCAGTTTGTCTTTTGAAGAATCCATAATGTAATTTTTCTTCCCATTTCTGTATTCTAGTCTTTGTTATTTTTTCTGTTTGTTATAATGTTACCATTATTATTATTATTATTATTATTATTATTTACTCCTTTAGAGTTTTTCATATCAGTGTTAGCTGATGGTTTTTCACTGGAGTCTGAGTGACACCAAGTCTTCTCAAGTCTCCAGGACTCGTCTCAGGATTTTGGCTGTTCCCAGCAATACTGTCGTTTTCATAGTCTCTACCCGTCCGCCAACTTCCAAGTCCTCCAGGCCTTTTAATAATCCTTTAGTTATTGTGCCTAACGCACCAATCACAATTGGCACAATCGTTACTTTCATGTTCCACAGCTTTTTCAATTCTCTAGCAAGGTCGAGGTACTTATCTTTCTTTTCACTTTCCTTCAGAATTATTGTGTGGTCCGCCGGGACAGCAAAGTCGTCAATTTTACAAATTTTCTTTTTTTTTTTTGGTTGATTATTATGAGGTCTGGTCTTCTGGCCGGGATCAAGGGATCCGTTTGTATGTTAAAGTCCCATAGGTGTTTATGCGTGGCATTTTCTAGGACAGGTGCTGGGTTGTGCATATACCATTTCTTTGTTATTATTATTATTATCATTTGGGAGTTTTTCATATCAGCGTTAGCTGATGGTTTTTCGCTGGAGTTTGAGTGACAGCAAGTCTCCTCAAGTCTCCAGAACTCTTCTCAGTATTCTGGCCATTCTCAATAATGTAGCAGCTTGGATGGTTTCCACTCGTCTGCGAACTTCCAAGTCCTTCAGTCCCTTTAATAATCCTTTAGTTACTGTACCAATTGCACCAATCATAACTGGTATAATTGTCACCTTCATATTCCATAGTTTTTTTTCAGTTCTCGAGCAAGGTCAAGGTACTTTTCCTTTATTTCACATCCTTTCAGTTTTATTCTGTGGTCAGCCAGGACAGCAAAGTCCACAATTTTGTAAGTTCTCTTTTTTTTGTTGATTATTATTAAGTCTGGTCTTCTGGCCAAGATTAGGTGATCCGTGTGTATGTCAAAGTCCCATAGGAGTTTATGTGTTATTTTCTAGGACAGGTGCTGGGTTGTGCATATACCATTTGTTGGTATGTTCAAATTTCAATTTCTTGCACATTTCCCAGTGGATCACCTTTCCCACCCAGCCATGTCTAGTCTTATATTCCTTCTGCGCTAATTTACTGCATTCGATTATTATATGATTGGTGGTTTCGTCTATGTCACCGCATAGCCTACATTTGCTATTTTGTTGCGTCTTATCTATTCTGGCTTTGATATGATTGGTTCTTACGGCGTAGTTTTGTGCTGCTATTAGGAGAGAATCCGTTTCTCTTAAAATTTCCTTTTCTTAACTATGTCCTGGTTTTGTCGTGTGAGATGTTGTTTATTCGTCGTTTAAAAAGCCCATTGAGTTGTTTATTATTATTATTATTAACATCATTATTATTATTATTATTATTTACTCCTTTAGAGTTTCTCACATCAGTATTGGCTGATGGTCTTTCACTGGAGTTTGAGTGACAGCAAGTCTCCTCAAGTCTCCAGAACTCCACTCAGTATTCTGGCCGTTCTCAGTAATGCTGTCGTTTGGATAGTCTCTACCCCTCCGCCAACTTCCAAGTCCTCCAAGCCTTTTAATAATCCTTTACTTATTGTGCCAAAACCACTAATCAGAATTGGTACAATCGTCGCTTTGATGTTCCACAGCTTTTTTAATTCTCTAGCAATATCGCGGTACTTATCCTTCATTTCACATTCTTTTACTTTTATTCTGTGGTCAGCTGAGACAGCAAAGTCGACAATTTTGCAAATTCTCGTTTTTTGTTAATAATTATAAGTTCTGGTCTTCTGGCCGAGATTAGGTGATCCGTGTCTATGTCAAAATCCCATAGGAATTTATGTGCGTCATTTTCTAGGACAGCTGCTTGGTTGTTATTATTATTTACACCTTGAGAGTTTTTCACATCACCATTAGCTGATAGTCTTTTATTGAAGTTTGAGTGACAGCAACTCCCCTCAAGTCTCCAGGACTCTTCGTAGTATTCTGGCCATTCTCAATAATGCTATAGTATGAATGGTCTCCACTCGTCCTCCAGCCTCCAAGTCCTCCAGTCTCTTTAGTAATCCTTTAGTTACTGTACCAAAACCACCAATCACGGTTGATATATTTGTCACCTTCATGTTCCAAAGTTTTTCAACTCTCTAGCAAGGTCCAGGTACTTATCATTCTTTTCATTTTTTTCAGTTTTATTCACTGGTCAGCTCGGACAGCAGGGAGACTGTACCAAAAGCTCCAATCACGATTGGTATGATCGTCACCTTCATGTTCCATAGTTTTTTTTTATTCCCTCCATTATTATTATCACTCATTAGAGTTTTTCCCGGATCATTGGCAAACATTCTACTTATCCGGTTAATGGTACCATAACAGTAGCAAATAGACGTTTGTAATGTTACCGCACCAAACAGATTTTTGTACCGCTATATGCGAACGTATTAATGGCTGTATCGCTACATCATAAGTAGTTGTCGGACCCTGTTGTAACCTATCTGTGAGAAAAGTGACGTACACATAAAACTCTGTCTTTGTTCATTAACACAAAAGTTTATTCGCAACTACGTTTTTCAAGTAGTCACCAGGAGAAAGAAACAGAGTATGAAAACTGAGTCACCTGCGTTAGCCGGTCAAAGGGAAACAAAATTTTATGAGGAGAAAGAGAGAGAGAGCAGAAAAAGACCTTGAATTTCCTTTCTCCATTTTCTTGTTGTTTTAACGTGCTTGTTCCCTAGTTTCTTCTTTTAAGACTCGCGTCTACAGTGAGACCTCTTTTTGGAGCTTTTTCAAAAACGGGGGCCGTAATTTCCGCTTGTTCTTACATTGTCTCTGGCTAGGGCTCATCTGTCGTTTCTGTCTCGTCACGTTTCCGAGCCGACTAACTTTCAAAACTTGGTGGTCCCTTTACTTCCGCCTGGTGTCGGAGTGAGGATAAATCGATTTCTTGTGGTTGCACAACCGCGTGGAAGATTTAGGACCTCTGTCTCTTTTTTTCCTAGTTATTTTAAATTACCGTAGTTACTCACCTGTGACCAGCTGACCTACAACGAGTACTTTGGCATGACTCACCGTAGTCCCTCTGTCCGCTTTTTCTTCTTATTTTTTCTTCTCTTTCTCACCTTCCCCAGAAATTAACCTGCCATTCTCTTTATAACTTGGACCTACTATATCACGTTACAATTTGTCTGTTTGGTAAAATTTTAATCACTAACTCTAATGTGAAAGGCTCTGGAAAGAGTAAACAACAACAACAACACTAATAATAATAATAATGATCACTTGATCCCGGCCAGAAGACCAGACCTCATAATAATCAACAAAAAAAAAAAAGAAAATTTGTAAAATTGTCGACTTTGCTGTCCCGGCGGACCACACAATAATTCTGAAGGAAAGTGAAAAGATAGACCTTGCTAGAGAATTAAAAAAGCTGTGGAACATGAAAGTAACGATTGTGCCAATTGTGATTGGTGCGTTAGGCACAATAACTAAAGGATTATTAAAAGGCCTGGAGGACTTGGAAGTTGACGAACGGGTAGAGACTATCCAAATGACAGCATTGCTAAGAACGGATAGAATCCTGAGACGAGTCCTGGAGACTTGAGGAGACTTGCTGTCACCCAAACTCCAGTGTAAAACCATCAGTTAACACTGATGTGAAAAACTCTAACAGAGTATATAATAATAATAATAATAATAATAATAATAATAATAATAAGAAGAAGAAGAAGAAGAAGAAGAAGAAGAAGTAATCTAAAGATACGATTCTCACTGGATCATTCTGTCTACGTAAAGACCGTTCTTGTATTATTTTTTTACATCAGTTTCCACGTTCTCTTCCTGGGGCAGTGTATTTTGTTCTGCTATTAAAAACTATCTCCTTTGGATTTCTTCCTATTCTTCTTTTTATTTTTATCATTATTTACTCATTAGATCTTTTCACATCAGCGTTTGCTTATGGTCTTTCACTGAAGTTTGAGTAACAGCAAGTCTCCTCAAGTCTCCAGGACTCTTCTCAGTATTCTTGCCGTTTTCAATAATGCTGTAGTTTGGATGATCTCCACTCGTCCGCTAATTTCAAAGTCCTCCAGTCCCTTTAATAATCCTTTAGTTACTGTACCAAAAGCACCAATCACAATCGGTATAACTGTCAACTTCATGTTCCATAGTTTTTTCAATTCCTTAGCAAGGTAAAAGTATTTATCCTTCTTTTCACATTCTTTCAGTTTTATTCTATGGTCAGCCGAGACAGCAAAATCCACAATTTCCCTTTTTTTTTGCTGATTATTATTAGGTCTGGTCTTCTGGCCGAGATTAGGAGACCCACCTGTATGTCATAGTACCATAAGATTTTATGTGTGTCATTTTCTGGGATAGATGCTGGGTTGTGCATATACCATTTGTTAATATGGTCAAATTTCAATTTCTTGCACATTTCCCAGTGGATCACCTTGCCCACCCAGTCGTGTCTACTTTTATACTCCATCTTTGCTATTTTGGTTCATTCGCTTATTATGTGATTGATGGTTTGGTCTATGTAACCGCATAGCCTAGGGGGTGTCCTCGTGGTGTAATGGTTAAAGCGATGGACTGCGGAATCGTAGTACGCGAGTTCGTACTCCAGTCGCGCTATTGCGTTCACTTTCGGGCAAATACCCTTGGGAAAGGTATGAACCCCCTTATCCTGTCAGCTATGGGTTAAATAGTACCACTACTGTTCTTCTAGGAGAATGGCTTTGGCATTAAATAACCTAAAAAGAGTTGATATGCCATTAAACAAAGAAACCAAACCGCATAGCCTACATTTGCTATTTTGTTGCGTCTTATCTATTCTCGCTTTTATTTGATTGGTTCTTATGCCGTTGTTTTGTGCTGTTATTAGTACAGATTTAGTTTCTCTCTTAAAATTTTCTTTTCTGAGCCACGTCCAGCTTTTCTCGCATGAGATGTTGTTTATTAGTCGTTTAAAACGCACATATAGTTGTTTTTCTCCCTATTTTTGTTTTCTAGTTATTGTTATTCTGTTGTCCATCGTGCTGTCAGAATCGTTTCTGACAGCTGTTATCTGTCCTCCTTCGTGTTCTTCTATGTAGTCTTCGAGTCGTTGTATCGATGCGTCAATGTTGTTTTCAATGCTGTCACGTTTTTATTGTAATATTGTCATCATTTTTATTATTCTTTGTCTGTTTTTCCCCTTTAAGCGTCAGCTGACGGTCTTTCACTGAAGTAAGAATGACAACAAGTCTCTTGTGGTCTCCAGGACTTTTCTTAGTATTCTGCCCTAACTCAACACTGCTGTTGTTGGGATTCTCTCAGTACATCTTTTTATCTTTAGATTTCTTCATCTTCTTTACTCTTTCGAGAGCTTTTCAGACTAGCGTTACCTGGTGGTTTCTTACTGGGGTCTGAGTTATAGCAAGTCTGCTCAAGACTCCATGACTCTTCTCAGTATTATGGCCGATTTTAATAATGTTGTAGTTTGGATGGTCTCTACACGTCCTCTCATTTCTAAGTCATCCATTTCCTATGCCAATCATTTAGGGACTGTACCGAGCGCACCAATTACAATTGATATTTTTTCTTTTATTATATTACTCTTTATGAGTTTTTTTACTTCAGCAATAGCTGATGATCCTTCACTGACGTCAGAGTGACAGTCAATCTCCTCGAGTCTCCAGGACTCTCCTTAGTATTCTGTCCTACCTCACCAATGTTCCGATTTCTTACTGATCTAGCCCCCTTAAAAGCTCTTGTGTATCGTTCCAAATGCAGTAATTACAATTATAATTATCGTCCCATTTGGAAGTGCCCGTGGTGTAATGGTTATCGTCATAGGAAATGGACACGGCGACACGAGTTCAAATCCTGGACGAGACTGATTGCATTTCACATAGCACTAATACCCTTGGGAAAGGTATGAATCCAATTATTCTCCCTCCAGCTATGCGTAAATAGTAGGGCAGACTAGGTTCTTCAGCCTTGGCGAGGCAACTAGTCTGGGAGAAGGAAAACTCTGAATTCAAACCTATTAAACTCCACTTTAAAAATTGACCTTGTGTCATATCCTGCCCGAGTGGAGGGATTGGGTAAATATCACATTAATTTTTCATAGCTTTTTTTTAGTTCTCTAGCAAGATCTAAGTATTTGTCCATTTTTTTCCGTTTTCTTCTATTTTTACTTTGCGGTCTGCAGGAACGACAAAGTCCACAATTCGAAAGATTCTCTTTTTTTTTTTGACAATCATCAAGTCTAATCTTGGCGATATTAGGTAAATTGTTTAAATCTTGGAATTCAAGAAAATATTTGCACATCATTCTCTGCTACGGATTCTGGTTTGTGCATATACCATCTGCTATATTTTCACTACAGTTTTAATTACTGGTCTATCACTGAGAGATTGCTACGTCTCTTCTAGTCTCTAAGTCTCTTCTGAGTATTCTAACCAATCTTCATAATACTGTGGTCCTAATCCTTCTTCTAATCTACAGTATCCCCAAATCTTTTTTTCTAAGCCTTTGGGTACTGTTCCAAGTGATCCGGCAACAAATTGTATCACCGTCATCTTCATTCTCTACATCTTTTTCAGCTCTCTGGCAAGGTCCAAGTATATCCATCTTTTTGCTTTCTTTTATTTTTGCTCTGTGGTCAGTTGGAATCACAAAACCCACCAGATTCATGACCGATTCTTTTTTTTTTTTTTTTTTGTTAATTTAGGTTTGGTCATCTGGCCGGGATTAGTTGATCTGTTTGTATCCCAAAGGCTCGGATAATTTTATTTGCTTCATTTTCTTTGACAGGTTCTGGTTTGTTTACATTAAATATCTTGCATAGTTCTCTGTGGATCACTTTTCCCACTCTGTCGTGTCATGTTTTGAACTCTTTTTAAGCTAGTTTGCCGCATTCGCTTAAGGAGGAAAAGTTATTGACTGACTTTGGTATTACATTTCCCAAAAGGAATTTTCTGGGACAATTTTCTGGTTTGCACATGTACTATTTGTTGTACTGACCAGCAGGCACATCCCGTTCGTTGTAGAGGTATTGGGTAAATGCACAGAAAAAATTCTTAAAAATAGGGAAAAGAAATAAGACACGATACCTAATTTGTCTAAATATTATACGTTTCATTCCTAAATTATCTTGCCCAGTCGGCTGTGGCTGTAGAATACACTGACTGCTTCTCTGCAGAAGGGTAAGACCCCACCCCAACGAGTATCCTGGATATGACACTAAACAATCTGATGGTGAGGTTCCAGCAATGCTGGAGCTTTGGGGAATGCGGAGTACCCCTTCATTGCCATCGCTCCCAGGTCCACTCTGGCCCGGAGTGGTAGCACCTGATAAGGGTCCTATAAGGGTTAAATAGAACAAAACCGTGCTTCTTTCACTATACTGATTTTTGCATTTAAACTGCGTATTTATGCTAAACTGAATTGTTTAGAATAGAACTGTTTTGACATTGGAACTGCGTACCAGTGCTGAACTGAATTGCTCGAAATTGAACTGTTTTTGACGTCTAAACTGTGTACTTATGCTGAACTGAATTATCTGAAATAAAACTGTCTGACATTAAAATCTGTGTATTGCCCAGTCAGCTGGGGCTGTAGAATACACTGACTGCACCTCTGCAGAGGGGTAAGACACCCCCTAACGAGTGTCCTGGATATGACACTAAACAATCTGATTGTGAGGTTCCAGTGGTGCTGGAGCTTTTGGGAATGCGGAGTACCCCTTCATTGCCATTGCTCCCAGGTCTACTCTGGCCCGGAGTGGTAGCACCTATCTGTGGGTTAAATAGAACTAACAGCATGCTTATGCTAAAATGAATTGAGTAAACTGAATAGCTTGAAATAGAAACGTTTTTGACAATTAAACCGTACTTACACTTAAACTGCGTGCTTATGCTTAACTGAACTATTTCAAATGGAACTGTTTTTCGACATTAAAACTGTATTTACACTTAACTGAATTGTTACATATAACTGCTTGAATAGTTTGAAATGGAAATGTTTTTGACAATTAAACTGTACTTATGCTAAACTGAACTGTTTTCAATTGAACAGATTATTTACATAAAAATGGATTTGGCGTTAAATAACCTACAAAGGTTGATATGCCATCATCATCATCATCATATCGCGCTGGTAGCACGGATATCCCTGACCCTCTCTCGCCACTCCTCCCTATCGTTCATCGCCCTAGGTAGGTCTTCAGGACAACATCCCGTATCCTCACATAGCTGCTGAATGTACGTTCGAGCTGGTCGTCCTGCTTTTGCGCGGCCATGTGTGGGGATCCATAAGAGTACATCTCTTATGAGTTCATCTCTGCTTCTCCAGCAGTGTCCTGCATGTCTGGTTCGTCTAACTTGGATAGTTTTCGTGATAGGGGGTAGGTGGCCGTACAGTTGGTGTCTTGTGGGGTGTTGCTGCCAGGACTTGTTCAGGATTGCTCGCAGCATTCTTGTGTAATTGCCATCTAGCTTCTTCTCCAGTCGTTTTGTTAGCGTCCATGTAGTGCATCCATATAGCAGTATCGATGTGACCGCTGCCTGGAAGAAACTGCGTTTCATTTTATCGGTCTGGTCTGATGCCATAAAACCAAACAAACCAAACCAAACCAAAATTATCGTCTTTTCAACTAAGTCAGTATTCATGATTTCTAAGCTCTGCCTAACACAGAGTTTGAACTCACGACTAACAGATAACAAGATATAATTTAAGTAATGCTGTATACTTTTGGTTTATTTCAAAATGTTTAAGCTGCACCCCTGATGCAGAACCGGAAGTAAACAGCAAGCGGCATTGCCCTTTCGCTGAACTAAAATAAAACATCCATGGTGCCATTTCCACAGTTCCACAGTTCCTATACCTCGGCAGCAATATCTCATCAACTGAAAGTGATGTTAACGTACACTTAGAAAAGACATGAACTGTTTTTGATAGGCTGTTGATCATATAGAAATATGATCCCTGAAAAAAGAAAACGTGATTTCTCCCCAGCTGTAGCTGTGCTAGTACTACTGTATGGACGCAGCACATGGCTGCTTGCAAAACACATGAAGAAAAAGTTCGATAGGAGCTACACAAGAATACTGCATTCTATTTTGAACTTATTTTGGAAGCAACACTCCACGAAACAGGAGCTTTACGGCCACTTACCTTCTATCTCATAAACCATCAAAGTTAGACAAATAAGACATCCGGGACTCCGCTGGAGAAGCAAGTATAATCTGAACTCATAAGTGACGTTCTCCTATGGACTCCTACGCAGGGACGTACAAATATTGACAAACCAGCAAACTGTGCGGACACTGGATGCAGTCTGAAGGACCTGCTAGGATAATTGGGATTGAAAGAAAGAGAGAGGGGGGATGAGTTTATGATGACGATAATTTCACAAAAAATTGTCAGAAAAACAACTAAAACAAAACAAAACAAAACACCTCAGAAACAAAAACAGTAAAAAAACAACGCACATATTTTTACACCAACCTGATAGAATTTAATTTGTTTTCTTTTACATTAACACCGTTCTTAGTGGTGATTTAAAACGGAAATATTTGATTTGAAAAGAAAACTTCAAATATATATAATTCCGTTTTGGACTATTTACGAAAACGGAGCATTTCCGGAGCTGACGACGTCATAGCGTTAGGGGCGACCTCTGTCGGTAGATTAAGTGTACTGCCCGCAGCGATCCAATTCAAAACTTTCACGCCAAATCAAAGGACGAAGATCACAAAGTGTTCAGAGTCTAATGAATGTATTAATATTGCTATGAAGGAAACGAATGACTGGCACGAAAGAAAGACAGACTAATAATTGAAAAATGAATTGATGTGTAAAACTGTCTCTACAGGACATAGATACATCAATATTGGGATGCTCAACCAAGTGTCCTTTTGTATACACAAGAGAAAGCTCTCAAAATAAAAGAAATCATGCGAACGTTATCTTCAACTTATTCTTTCAGGTGCTAAAATCCTAAAAGTTTCGAAGGTAACTCTTTTACGTCGGCCGAGAAACCTCTGAATATGCGGTGGTCCAATTTTCATCTCCTGTGCGACTGACTCCCCGGGTTCGAACCGCATAATGTGCGTAAAAAGGGCTGAATTAATAGAGTTTTGCGTTCGTCATTTATACCAGGTGTTGAGAATTTGGTTCTGGATGAAACGGAAAGAAGCAACGACCAACCGAGCAAACAAGATGGCGGTAAGAAGCGACGAACGGATGAGAGAAAAAGATGACTCATATACGAGGATCATTAAATAAGTTTCCAGACTTTTTTCGTATGGGCACTTTTATTGATAATACACACATGAAACTCTTATCCCCTTCGAAGCAATCTCCGGCTGTAATGCTCTTGTACCGCTCCAACAACTTTTGGAAGGCTCCATGGAAGTCCTCTTGTGTGAGCGTGTCAATGACTTTCGTCACAGCCTCTTTCATCTCCACAGTTGTCTCATAACGACAGCCTGTGAGCTTAGAGAATAACCAAAAGTCACAGGGAGCAAGGTCTCGACTATAGGGAGGGTGACGAACTGTCTTGATGCCCATCTTGGTCAAATAGTCTGTGACAAGGACGGAGTTGTGGACTGGTGCATTGTCCTGGTGGAAATGCTAGTGAGCTGATTTGAAGAGTGCTGGTATCTTCCGACGGAATCTCTTCCTGAACTCCCTTAAAACCTCAACAGAGTAACCCTAACCCTAACCCTTTTGCCAATCGACTCTGGTATATTGACTTCCTTACTCCTCGCACACCTCTCATCATCCCTCACAGACTCCATGCAAGATGCTCCAAAAGCAGTCTGAAGCATTCCATACGTTTCTGTGGGCTTTCTTCCAAGTTTAAAACAGAATTTTATTGCATATCATTCTTCTAAAGTGTCCTGACGTCCAGATTGCATTTTTGAAATTCACCGACTGTGACAATTAGGCTTTAGTACTGAATTTTCAAACGTCTACGACAATTTTAAATTACCTGTACAAAAAAATGTCTGGAAACGTATTGAATGCACCACGTATATCTAATCGGTGATGTTAATTAGCTGTTAGAACTACTTTTTCCTATTACATACGGGTTTTAAGATAGCCACTAATGTTCCTAAAGAAGGTAATATGACTTATGTGTAACAATCGGGATGAAAGCAGAAGTTGGCTTTTTTCCTGTCTTCATCAGAATGACAGGTGTTTTTTTTTTCATGATACCTCAAATGAATCTACATTTAAAAGAATATCTCAATGATTGATTCTCAAGTTTAAATGTATCATTATGGAAAGAGATTCAGTCAATTATATTTTACTTATGGGATACAAATTTCTTCTAGTCTTAAAATAAGCAATAAAAACATACTTAAGAACATTCTAGAAATTTAGGATCAAACCCGCATTAGCATTTAAATTACATTTTTATATTTTTCAACCAATCAGCTAAAAACAGGGAATAGAACATTCTAGAAAATTAGGATCGGAAGTGAACTAACAGAAAATATTTAGGCTCGAAAATGAAATAGTAAAATACAAATCTGATTGGTTAATAAATGTCTACGCGCAAAAGTTTTAGGACGATTCTTTGATCCACCTGTAGGATATAAATAACACAGAGTTAGGAAGCCAGACACACAAGACACAAGCTCACACACAAACGAAGACACAGACGAACACAAGCCACTAAGCCAGTAGCCAATATTATGTCCAACCAATTCCTTTCCTTCCTCAACTAAAGTTCATGACCTCTTTTCAAATGGCCGAGAATTATATTCAAAAGGAAAACCCGACAAACTTTCTTTCATCAACGAGACACGCTGTCGCCACAATCATAAAACCCGCTATAAACTTAATATAAGTAAGAACGACTTATTTACGGACTCTGATAACATGAACATACACACATCTCTCAACAAATTTATTCTCTTCTTCAAACTTTATTTTCCAAAAGGCCATTTACACATCATATATTTTGTTTTTCATATTAAATTGTATGTTATTTAATGTTCGTTGTGTTCTATTTCATTTCTTTTGCGCGATTGTAATATTTTGTGTTGTATTTGTGGTGGGAATAATTTAGAGAGCAATCTACAGAAATAACCAAATTACATACTTCCCCCACAAACTAACTTAACTTTACAGAATTATATAAGCGTTTTAGAATAGCCATTGATGTTCATAAAGTCATGTTGATTAAACTCTTTTATTTATAACAAGAAGGAGAGCACAATCTTCGACATCAATTTCGTAATAAATCTGTGGAATTAGATTTAGCAAAGTCGTTTATCCAAGAAATTATCCACGAGAAGTTTGGATATCGGAAAGTATCATTGCATTGGACCATTCTGTTCCTATCTATCTATCTATCTATCTATCTATCTATCTATACTCCTCCACTCGGGCAGGATATGACGCAAGGTCAATTTTTAAGCGGGGTTTAACAGGTTTGAATTCAGAATTTTCCTTCTCCTAGACTAGTTGTCTCACCAAGGGGGAAGAACCTAGTCTGCCCTACTATTTACCCATAGCTGTAGGGAGAATAATTGGATTCATACCTTTCCCAAGGGTTTTAGTGCTATGTGAAATGCAATCAGTCACGTCCAGGATTTGAACTCGAGTCGCCGTGTCCATTTCCTACAACGATAACTATTACACATCTATCTATCTATCTATCTATCTTCTCAGCGGGAACATATCAATCAAACAATCAATCGTCGACCGTGCAATGAAAGATTCAATAATCATAAAGCCTCAGTTACAAGTTAACGGTACTTAAAGAATACGAAGCAGTTTAAATATATTTAAGAGTATAACATACCCATGATACGGATATGTGAAACGTACATAGAATGTTCATAACATATATACAGTAGCTTCCAAAACTAAGGGACAAAATCTTAAAACCTAATATTTGTTAGAAATAACAACTGTGAAAAGCTGAAATTTTGACAACTGGTAGTCGTTATCATCCATAATAACATACTAAAATCTGAATCACTTGCAAAGGATAGAAAAAGAATTATAACAATTATTTATTTATTTTCAAAATAGGATCGTCCAAAAGTAGGGGACAAAATTGAGAAAAACAATGTAAACAGCCAAAAAACAATAAAAATACATGTACAATCAATATTTAGTAAATGAGTCCTTGCTCTCAATGACAGCTGCAATCTTCGACTACAAGAACGAATCAGTTCTTGACAATCCTCGATACTAATTATTCTTGAAGCTTCACCCACAAATCCTCCGTGTTAGTGGGATTTCTTTCCATAACTTTCACTCCTAAGGTCTTCCAAAGACTTTCTATTGGATTTAAGTCAGGACTTTGCAGTGGCCAATCCATCATTTCGAAATCTTGCTCGCTAAGGTAACTCATTACCACCTTTGCCTTGTGACATGGGGCATTATCTTGCATAAAGGTAGCCCTATCGAAACCTGAATTCTGTATGATTGGCACAACATGATCATGAACAATGTTTTTATAGATCTGCGCGTCTACACGAGTTTGTAACCGGACAAAGGGCGTTGTACCTTGGCTAGAAAACATTCCAAATACCATGACGCTTCCGCCGCCAAACTTGAGAGTTTTCTTAGTACACTTTGCACTTAATCTTTCACCAAGACATTGTTTTTTTTCCATCATTTCCAAATAAATTAAACTTGCTTTCATTACTGAAAAATACTTTTGCCCAATTTTCATACGTCCAAATTACATACCAGTTTGCAAACTCTAATCTCTTCTTATTCTTCGAACTAACAAGTGGTTTCTTCCTTGGGGTTCGATAAAATAGCCCTATTTCTTGCAATCGTCTAGAAACAGTCTGTCTTGACACATTAACACATGAGGTACTATTCATAACCCTTTTAATTTCTGTGCAAGACTTAAAATGGTCCTTTAATGACATACGCTGCATTATTCGATCTTCTCTTGCCGAAGTTTTGCGGGGTTTGCCGGTTTTAAAAGCACTAACTATTTTGCCAGTATCAATGTAGGATTTAACAACCCTGCCTACAGCACTCTTGGAACGTTTCACTTTCTCTGAAATCTCTCTAATGGTGTGCTTTTCCTTGTGTAGCTTCACAATAGCTTGTCTCACAGAGTAATCAAGTTTTTGGCGTTTCGCCATGGTGCCGGCTGATGCAACGTTTACAAATGATAAGTAAGACTTATTCTTTAGAGGAAATCAAAAATTTTGAATATTGCATACTGTTTACATTGTTTTTCTCAATTTTGTCCCCTACTTTTGGACGATCCTATTTTGAAAATAAATAAATAATTGTTATAATTCTTTTTCTATCCTTTGCAAATGAATCAGATTTTAGTATGTTATTATGGATAATAACGACTACCAGTTGTCAAAATTTCAGCTTTTCACAGTTGTTATTTCTAACAAATATTAGGTTTTATAATTTGTCCCTTAGTTTTGGACGCTACTGTACATAAAACATAGGAACCCGAAACACTAAAAGCGCATAACGACTTCTTAGTTCAAGTACGAAACTTTTTATTACCTTTGAGTCAAAGGTTTCGACATTAGAAAGAGAGATGCACAATCTTTCTATGATGTCTTTTCCATCTGCGCCCCACCATACGTGTGGCGCCCGTAGCGCACCAATTCGTCTGGCCTCAGCGAGCCCTGAAAGTCGACCCTTCCCGTTCGGAGTCTAGTTCTCAACTACTGACCTTTTCAAATCTCCCAGAATCCTCCGCGCAAACTTCCGGTGCATAACTTCATTCACATCCCTGGTCACTTCCCTCTGGGATTTTTATTTTGACATCTGTGAATGACACATCCTCCCCGCGCGTGCGTCAACACCTCTGCTCAAGTTTGCACCTAACTAACCCACGTGTTGAGCCGAAAGGTTCTCAGCCTAACTAAACCCAAAGGCAAGATATATAAAACGAAATCCCTCGGTCATTATATCACAGGAGTATAAAGAATAATATGCAAAAAACCCTGAAATCAAATTGTCTATTTTAAAGGGATTTAAATTGTCTATTTTAAATGTTTATAGTAAAGGATCCAAACAATGTCGATTCTGCTGTGTAGAAAAACATCTTGTATAATTAAGTTTCTCATTGTTGGGAATGCTTTAGATAAAAAAATCTGAATCGTCGCCCAGAAGCCAGAATATTGCAGGAACAAATAAACAAAAAAACCAAAAAGCAAACGAACAAACAAACAAAAAATACAACAAACAAGCAAGAATCATTATCAATACAGCTTCATGGGGCTGTAGAATACACCTACTGCACCTCTGAAGTGGGGGGTAAGACCCCCCCAATGAGTGTCCTGATATGACACTAAACAATCTGATGCTGATGTTCCAGTAGTGCTGGAGCTTTGGGGAGCTTCATTGCCATTGCTCCCAGGTCCACTCTGGCCTGGAATGGTAGCACCTGATAAGGTCCTATCAATGGGTTTAATAGAACTACTGCATACTTATGCTCAGCTGAATTGTTTGAATTTGAACTGTCTGACTAAACTGAATAGGTTTAAATAGAAATGTTTTTGACAATTAAACTGTACTTACATCTAAACTTCGTGCTTATGCAAAACTGAATTGTTTGAAATGATACTGATTTTGACATTGAAACGGTACTTACACTAAACTGAATAGTTTAATATAGAACTGTTTTGACATTTAACTGTGTGTAAACAAAACCTGTTTTTATACTAAACTGAATTAGCTGAATTACTGAATTAAAATTGTTTCAATAAACTGAATAGCTAGAAATGTTTTTGACAATTAAACTGTGTACTCATGTTAAATTGAATGGGTTGAAATAGAACTGATTATTTGCATAAAAATCGATTTAGTGTTAAATGACCTACAAAGGTTGATATGCCATAAAACCCAACCAACCAACCAATCCACTGGAGTGTTAGTGAGAGCACTTCTCCTCATGTTTCCAAGACCCTTCTGGCAGAACGAAACGATGCCATATTTGGAATGGTCTTAACTCGTTCTCTTATTTCCAAGTCCCCCAGTCTCTAAACCAATCCTTTGGTGACTGTGCCGAGTGCACCAGTAACAATTGGTATCACCGTTACCTTCATGTTCGACAGTTTTTTTTAGTTATCTTGCAAGGTTTACGTACTTATCTTCTTTATCATTTTCTTTTAATTCTAGTCTGTGATCTGCCGGGATGGCAAAGTCCATGATTCGACAAGTTTTCTTTGTTTTATTATTTTGTTGAATATGACTATGTCTGGTCGTCTTGTCGAGAATAGATGAATTGATGAATCGCAACGAAATTGCAAATATTGATTATATTTTATTTGAGACGAAATGATTTATCAGAGGCTAAACTGAATTATTTTTGACATTGAAACTGTACTTAAACTAGAATAAATTATTTAAGATTGAACTGTTTTGACATTTAACTGCGTGTAAACAAAATCCATACTTATTCTAAACTGAATTAGCTGAATTAGAACTTTGAATAAAATGAACAGCTTGAAATAGAAATGTTTTTAAAATTAACCTGTGCACTCATGCTAATGTTATACATTGAACCTCGAGTGAGCCGTCAATCAAGAGATCCACCAATGTAAATAAGCGGAAGAACAGCGGAAGCAAGTGGACGATAGACAATTATATAACCAGGTCACAGACGGTTCGAGACAGTTGGAGAGGGGATGCCAGCGTGAGAATCAGCTCGCAGACCGAAGGTTTGCGGTCCTCAGTGACCCACAATTGAGCAACCCCAGCCAAGATGAGAAAGAAGTGCTGCTATGGTCAGTAGAACTTTGGGTCAATATAGCAGTCTGTTCCTGTCTCCAGCTCATCTCTTACACATAACCAACCTCATCCTTTCAAGAATAAAGTGTGAGAGATTATATTTTTATAAAGAAGTGTATTCGTTCGTTCATTAAAGTTCGTTCATTACCGGTTTATTGTTTTGGCATATGTTTGTATATGTATGTACCTATACAACATATTCATATTTGGTGCCGTAACCAGGATCTAGAACCAGAGTATGATCCTTTTATAGTTTTGAGATTCTTCAAGGAGTTGCAGAAAGCCCTATTTTGATTGGGAGGATGAAAGATGCATTTGTATTGTACTTTGATTCCCGCATGTCAGGATAGCCAACCGCGCAAAGAATAGCATGAAATAAATTTATATAATAATTAGCCTGGGCAAGTGTTACATAGAGAGGAGGTCGCCTTCTAATTAAGATTTTTTTTTGTATTTTTACTGTTATGTCCTTGAGCATTATTTGTAAAATGTGTGTGAGGGGGTTGGGGAGGGACGCGAAGAAAAATTCCACATGTGGAATGTGGAAAAAGAAGAATGGGATGATTGTTATATATTGACCCTCGACCGAGCCGTCAATCAAGAGATGCACTTGTGTAAATAAGAGGAAGAACAACGGAAGCAGGTGCATGTTAAGCAATAATATAACCAGGGCACAGACGGCTTGGGTCAGTTGGAGACAAGATGCCGAATTGAGAGTCAGCGACAGACAGAGGGCTTTGGGCCTTCAGTGATCCACGGTTAAGCAACCCAGCTAAGATGAGAAAGAAGAACTGCTGGGTCAATATAGCAGTCTGTCTCCGCCTCTAGCTCATCTATCACACACAACTAACATCAGCCCTTTCGAGAATAAAGTGTTAGAGATATATTTTTATAAAGAAGTGTGTTCGTTCGTTCATTGAAGTTCGTCATTATTGTTGATTATGTTTCCGCATATATTTGTATGTGTATGTGGCTATACAACAATAAACTGAATTTTTTGTAATATAACCATTTGCATAAAAATGGATTTGGCGTTAAATAACCCACAAAGTTTGACATGCCATAAACCCAACCATCCAACCGACCAATCATGTGAGTGAGAGGGGTGAAAAAGTTACCAAAATGTCGATAGATTTAAAATCAGGTCAAATATTTTTCCCACATGAAATTAATAGAAAATATATAAATATACTGGAGTTGGACAAAATAATGGAAACACCTGAAAATTTTAAACCTATTTTGATATGGTTTTCTGATTGAAGCTCCCCACCACTTTGAAATCCGGCTTTGTGTAGTTCCCTTCTTACAGTTAAGAAGTGTGTTCGTTCGTTCATTTAAGTTTGTCATTATGTTTGATTATGTTTCTGCTTATATTTGTATTTGTATACGTATAGTTGTATGTGGCAATACAACACATCTAGTTGTGTGTAAACAAATTACTGTAAGATTGAATTGTGATAAATAGCCATGCTTGGATTCATATGACTGCGTGCAAAGGAATGAATAATTTTGAATTGAATTATTAGTGTTAATTGGTAATACTTGAAACTTTTTAACTGATTGCCTAAATTGAATCACTGGTATTATGAAGCAATACCTGGAATCATTTGACTGTGTGCAAATGATTGGAGTTGAATCGAATAATTAGTGTTAAATAGCAATACTTGAAACCACTTTACTGTGAGCAAACAAAGGATTAATGTTAAATTGAAATATTTGTGTTAGATCGTAGTAATTGAAACCATCTGTTTGGTTTGGTTTGGTTTCTTCGTTTAATGGCATCTCAACCTTTATAGGTTATTTAATGCCTAAGCTATTCTCTAAGAAGAATAGTAGTGGTACTATTTAACCCATAGGTTTCCCGACGGTATTTGCCAAAAAGTGAACGTAATAGCGCGACTGGAGTACGAATGTATGTATGTGGCTATACAACACCATAAGAAAGCGGAGATAATGAATTGGAGGTCCACAAAAAAACTGTGAGGACAGCAATTAAAACTAGATTTAAAACTGAGATCAAACAGAGACTCCCCGACATTTTTTGAGCGCGAAGATGAAACAAAAAATGCTCAAGAGGTTCCAAAAAAACACAAACATTTTGTCAGGGAAAATTTTCTCTATTTTGGCCTTTAAATTTATGGCCTCCATTAAGCCCTGACCTTAAACCCCTTAATTACGCTAGATGGGGTATTTTAGAAAAAAAAAAAAACTTCTCGTCCAAATATTGTTTCGCTTAAGACTGCTATTGAGGAGGAATGGAATAAAATGTCTGAAGAATTTATTTTGAAAGCATGCAAATCGTTTCTAAGGCGTATTGATACAATAATTGAAAAAAATAAAATGGCGATCATATTGAGTAAACTTCCTGTTCTGCGTTTTTCTTCTTATTTTGCGTTTTGTTCTTTAAAATTAAAATTAATCTCGTTTTATAATGTAATAGCAGAGGGATTTAGATTCATGTCTTTGGGTTTAGTTAGGCTGAGAAACTTTCGACTCAGCACATGGGTTAGTTAGGTGCAAACATTGATGCAGGTGTTAACGCTGGCGCGCGCGGCGGACAAAGGTGTCGCTCAGAGATGTCACAAAGTCCGCGACGAAACGGGTGACGGAGTGCGAGTGACGTCACGCGACGGAAGCGCGCAGAGGTTTGTGGAGAATTGAAAGAAAGTTAGAAGAGTTGAAAACTAGACGCCGAACGAAGAGGTTCGACTTTTGGGGCTCGCTGAGGCGAGACGAATTTGCGCGCCGTGGGCACGAGATAGGGGCCTAAAGAATAAGACAGCATAGCGAGATTATGTCTCTCCTCCTTATGTCGAAACCTTTAACTCAAAGTTAATAAAAAGGTTTCGTACCTGAACAAGAAGTCGTTACGAGTTTTGGAATTTCGAGATTACTATGTTCTTTATATGTTTTATCGTTATGAACATTATATGTCTATTTCGCACATGGCGTTAATTATGCTTTGGTTTCTTTGTTTAATGGCATATCAACTAATTTTAGGTTATTTAATGCCAAAGCCATTCTCCTAGTAGTGGTACTATTTAACCCATAGCTGGGAGGATAAGTGGCTTCATAGCTTTCCCAAGGGTATTTGCCCGAAAGTGAACGTAATGGCGCGACTGGAGTACGAACTCGCGTACTACGATTCCGTAGTCCATCGCTTTAACCATTACACCACGAGGACACACCCGTTAATGATGGTTATGGAACAAAAAAGAGTCGTTTATTATCATACTAGAATGTTCTTGATTTTGCTTCCGCACCATATATATATATATATATATATATATGTGTGTGTGTGTGTGTGTGTGTGATTTATAAGTATATACTTTACTCGTTTTTAAAGAAGCCAGAGTTCTTTTGTTTCTACACCGTTAAAATCTATCTATCTATCTATCTATCTATCTCAGTCTTTTTCTATCTGTCTATCTATCTATCTATCTATCTATCTATCTATCTATGTTTTTTTCTTTTTCTATCCCTCTCTGTTCCCTATCTATCTATCTATCTATCTGTTTCTCCCAGAATCCACATCCCGCTTCATATTCCACTTTTATCGAATCAAATACACCGTTAGTATTGTAGGAAATTCTAAAAATTCTATTTAATATTACTTACAGGGTAGAACGATAAAATTATCGCCCTAGAAAAGACGACATGATTCCATTTCCGTTTAATGAAAACTGGTGTTATTTTTTTTATTTTTATTGCAGACCATCTACTAGTTGGCCAGTTGTGTACAAATCCCAAGAGCGATAGGAGCCTTCTATCATGTCTGAAAGTGATACAATGTTCAACGAGCGAGATCAGAGATGCGCCGCTGTACAACCCATGCTCTCAACCGATCTAAGTTATAACAACAGGACCATTGCCACCACCCTCAAAATGCAAATCCGGATGGTCCAACGCTTGAGGGCACAGCTCAACGCATCGGACGACCCTTTGGAGGTGGTGGAGCGGAAGCCCAAGGCTGAGAACACCGCCAGGAAGACCCGGACCAAGGAGTTCATCGAAAAGGTCCAGGCAATCATTGATGAAACTCCCCAGCGGTGTGGTGAATCCCTGGTGCAATCCGGTAGCCGGTGGCAGACCCTGGGTGTGGCAACAGGACTCGTCGCCGGCTTACAAGTTCAAAGAGACCCAGGTTAGGCTTCAGAAGGAATGCTACGACTTTGTACCCTTCTCTCACTGCCCCCCTCCTCCCCGACCTGAACCCGCTGGACTACTTCGTTTGGTCATACGTCGAGAACATCACCAACATGACCTCCTACAACACCAAAGCAAGCCTAATCGCTGCCATCCGCCGAGTATTCGCCGAGCTCCCGCCGGCGCTTGTGGAAAAGACATGCTCCCAGTTCCAGATCCGTATCGAGGCGGTGATTGAGGGTGAAGGCAACTACATTGAATAGATGTCAGCTCTACTACATACTCAAGGTACCTGAATTGATTTTTTCAATAAAAGTTTTAAAATAAAGCTATGTTGTTTTCTTTCGGACAACAATTTTAGCGTTCCACCCTGTATTTGTTTGCACACAAATTAATGGATTAAGTAAATTATTAGATAAGTTACAATCACCCCGGGCCAGAGTGGACCTGGGAGTAATAGCAATGAAGATGTAGTACACATTAACCAAGCTCCATGACTGGATGCAGTTTAGTGACATATCCAGGGCACTCCTCAGCAGGGATTCAGTTGGCGTATTCTATAATTCTAGTCGACTGGGGTTTTTTTTTGTGTGTAAAATAATATATATATATATATATATATCATACTGCTAGGACGGATTTTCCAGATTCTCTTTCTTGCAAATTGCCTCTATCATCCATCCCTTTAATCCGGTCTTTTAGACTATATCCTGTGTCCGTAAAGAGCTGTTGTAGTTGATAAGGTCCTGTTGGTCGTCTACCACTGTGTGAATGGTTTATAGGAAAACGTGGCTAATGTGTTTGTTCTGACTTCACCAGCAGTATTACACATGTTTTGTCAGTCTTGTTTGGATGCTTTTTGAGATTGGGGGTAGGTGGCCGTACCACTGCTGTTTTGTTGGATATATATATATATATATATATATATATAGGTAATTCGTGTCAACTTATATAAGACCTTTCATATTTATACCATCAGTCTACATATACGTCTGTTTCTATCTATCTATCTATCTATCTATCTATCTATGTTATTCTATTCATAGAATAATGGCTGCAATATTGGTTGGGTAGTTACATATGTATGTATGTATCTATCTATCTATCTATCCATCAATCTCTGCCGGTTCCTATGTATGTATGTATGTATGTATGTATCTATCTATCTATCTATCTATCTATCTATCTATGTTTTTTTTTCATTTTCTATCCCTCTC
This sequence comes from Sepioteuthis lessoniana, assembly GCA_963585895.1. Taxonomy (NCBI): domain Eukaryota; kingdom Metazoa; phylum Mollusca; class Cephalopoda; order Myopsida; family Loliginidae; genus Sepioteuthis; species Sepioteuthis lessoniana. Next base: position 14,572,515 of record OY757946.1, on the reverse strand, counting down.
TGTTCCTTATCTATCTATCTATCTATCTGTTTCTCCCAGAATCCGTATCACGCTTTATATTCTAATTTTATCTATTCAAATTTTTCTCTCCCACTCTCTTTCAGTATCTTAGTCTATCTATGATTCCATTGCATATCTGTAATCTCTCTCTCTCTCTGTATATATTATATATATATATATATGTACATATATCACGCATGGTTTAGGTCGTTGTCTCACCGTGTCTATCAGCCTGTCAGTCTGTCTGTCTGTCTGTCTGTAATCTGGTTTTTTCTAACATGTTTAATTCCTCTTCCCCCTCCTTCTCTTTTTCTTTCTGTCTTTCTGCCTCTGATTTTCTCCCCATTCCCTACGTTTACCTGTTTATCTATTTCCTTTTCACTCTCTTTCTTTCTTTTTGTACTTCCTGTCTCCATTATTCCCAATATAGTTTGGCTGCCATGTTTTTTTTAGCTTATCGCGTTTGTATTTATACATCATAGTTCTTTGTTTTTCTCTTACTGTTATTCCATTACATACTGCGCATGCGTATATTAGCTCTTGTCTCACAGCATGTATATAAACGACTACTACGCAAACGAACTAATTGCTTTCGTAGCCGATAGGGGGCGCTGTACAAACAAAAAGTTAGAAGACAGAGGAGCTTATATACTTATATCCGAGCCCCGTCGTTGCACAATGAGGGAGAAATAATGACTTTTCCCCATCGATTTTAAAATAAGAAGGGTAATTAACGTATCTTCTAAGGTGAAGAGTCTGTTGTCAGTTTTGTCAAAGAGTTATGATTTAATGTCATCTGAGGGTTCAGTGTTTTGTTTTTATAGAAGCATATTATGTTGTTAAAATAATGGCTGTAACATTGGCTGGTTATCTATCTATCTATCTATCTATCTATCTATCTATCTATCTATCTATCTATCTCGACCCGTTCATATCTATCTATCTATCTATCTATCTATCAGTCTGTGTTTTTATATCTATCAATTCTGTCCGTATCTTGTATGTATGTATGTATGTATGTATGTGTGTCAGCCTATTCGTATCTATCTATCTATCTATCTATCTATCTATCTCGACCCGTTCATATCTATCTATCTATCTATCTATCTATCTATCTATCAGTCTGTGTTTTTATATCTATCAATTCTGTCCGTATCTTGTATGTATGTATGTATGTATGTATGTATGTATGTATGTATGTATGTCAGCCTATTCGTATCTATCTATCTATCTATCTATCTATCTATCTATCAGTCTGTGTTTTTATATCTATCAATTCTGTCCGTATCTTGTATGTATGTATGTATGTATGTATGTATGTATGTATGTATGTATGTGTGTCAGCCTATTCGTATCTATCTATCTATCTATCTATCTATCTATCTATCTATCTATCTACCTATCTATCTAAGATATTCTCTTCACAGAATAATGGCTGCAATATTGGTTGGCTATCTATCTATCTATCTATCTATCTATCTATCTATCTAAGATATTCTCTTCACAGAATAATGGCTGCAATATTGGTTGGCTATCTATCTATCTATCTATCTATCTATCTATCTATCTATCTATCTATCTATCTTATTCTGTTCATATCTATCTTACCCACTAACCTATTAACCTATCAAAATATCTATGTCATATCTATGTTATTTTATTTGTATCTATCTCCCTATCTTTTTATCATGTCAATGTATTCATATCTATCCATCTATTTACCTATCCATACATCTATCTCTATCTCAGTGTATTCATATCTATCTATCTATCTATCTATCTATCTACTAAGAAATCATAAACATACCTTTTTGCAGAATTGCAGACAAAGAGATCACAGAGATGTGATTTAATTGAAACTGACTCGAATTTACTCATCTTTTTTCCCCCCATTATCCGAAATAAACAAGTTTGTCTATTCAAATTAACAACTGTATCGTTGCAGACACACCAATGGGAAAATGGAAATTGCAAACTGCATTAGTCAAAGTTGAAGGCCTGGCTGAGCACATTTCTCGTGACAAATAAATTTGGTTCTCAATCTTTGGTGGGGGTGGTGGTAGAAAATAGCCACCTCTTGTCAACTGTTATCTAAGGGAACCTGAAACTAAGTGGCTGCGAGTGTAGAAGAGTTGTAAAAATTATTCATACGAATGTGAGACAACGGCATGAATCCAAATCACCGTCTAAAATCAAATAAAAAGGGCCAATAAATTTTTATAACCGGGAAAATAGAGACACCTAGTCTGTTCTCAGGATTTACAATCTCTCTTTGATAGCGTCGCATTTTCGTAGTCATCTGTCAGGGAAGTTACTTAAACTGGTTATTATCAATTTTTTCTCAAATTCTTAAAGAAATGGTTCCAGATATGTTTTGCATCTGTTAATGTGTGAGTAGAGAGCCATCTTACATGACCTTTTTTTTGCTTGAGTAAGGGGATTATCAAGCTGTGTTATAAGAAAAACCAGGAAGATTATCTTCTTATATTTTGAATCCTTTAGTGTGTCATCAGAAAGCCTCTTTATGTGGTCTTTTTGCATGAGCAAGGGGATTATCAAGTTTTGTTGTTACAAAAACAAGGGGAAGTATCTTTTTATATTTTGAATCCCATGGTGTGTCATCAGAGGGGCTTCGTATATGTTTTTTTTTTCTTGAGAATCAGGATTATCAAGTTTTGTTGTTACAAAAACAAGGGGAAGTATCTTTTTATATTTTGAATCCCATGGTGTGTCATCAGAGGGGCTTCGTATATGTTTTTTTTTTCTTGAGAATCAGGATTATCAAGTTTTGTTGTTACAAAAACAAGGGGAAGTATCTTTTTATATTTTGAATCCCATGGTGTGTCATCAGAGGGGCTTCGTATATGGTCTTTTTTTTTCTTGAGCATCAGGATTATCAAGTTTTGTTGTTACAAAAACAAGGGGAAGTATCTTTTTATATTTTGAATCCCTTGGTGTGTCATCAGAGGGGCTTCGTATATGTTTTTTTTTTCTTGAGAATCAGGATTATCAAGTTTTGTTGTTACAAAAACAAGGGGAAGTATCTTTTTATATTTTGAATCCCTTGGTGTGTCATCAGAGGGGCTTCGTATATGTTTTTTTTCTTGAGAATCAGGATTATCAAGTTTTGTTGTTACAAAAACAAGGGGAAGTATCTTTTTATATTTTGAATCCCTTGGTGTGTCATCAGAGGGGCTTCGTATATGGTCTTTTTTTTTTCTTGAGAATCAGGATTATCAAGTTTTGTTGTTACAAAAACAAGGGGAAGTACCTTTTTATATTTTGAATCCCTTGGTGTGTCATCAGAGAGGCTCCTCATATGATCTTTTTTTTTTACTTTGGTAAGGGGATTATCAAGGTTTTTTGTTAGAAAAACAAGAATAAGTATGATATTTGTCGCTGCCTCCCACCAGACAGGACTTGACACAAGGTCAAAAGCCCAAAGGCCGATTAAAGTGGGGATAAAGGGGAGGGAAAGGTCGGGAACGAGCCGAGACTCGAACCCTCCTGGTCTGTGCTACTCATTGACCCACTAAGTGCAATGTGGGTCTAATGAGCCAAGCAGTTTCACGAATCCAAATTTGGATCCGGGCACGTATGCCGGGTTATAGCTTAAACTAGACAGCAAGGTCTAGTGCGATACATACTGGACAAAGGTTGCAGCTCGCTAACGTGAAGGTGGCCCCAACCGAAGTTGGGGGCCTTTCGGCCTCGAATATGCCATTGATTTCGATACCCCATCCGACACGAATGCCAGATGGCCCAGCAAAGGACGGGGAAGTATTAAGGAAAAAAACAAAAATAAGTATCTAGTTATATTTTGAATCCATTGGTGTGTCATCAGGAAGTTTTCTAATACGATCCTTTTTTGCTTGAGTTAGGGGATTATCAAGGTTTGTTGTTAAATAGAAAAAGAAAAGTATCTTAATATTTTAATCTTTTGATATAAGAACAGAGAGCCTTTGGGTATATTTTTGCACAGGGAAAAGCATTATCAAGATTTGTTATTAAAAATTTTGCGGTAGTTTGGACAAATCCTCTCATTAAAAAAAGATTTTTGCTTGTAATTTGATGCGTTAGTATACAAATAAACAACGGTCTGATTTTTATTTTGGTATTTCTTAGTGTTACATATTGACCTTTGACAAGCAATGTAGTTCGTGGTTGCACCTGTGTTTTTAGGTCAACTAAAGAGAGCGGGAACGCTACGGGAATTGCGTGGGTTGGATGCCGGAGGAAGAGTAACCACAACATGCGTGGACGTCAGAAAATATATAAGGACGGAAGTTTTTAACCCAAGCAGTGGGCAGAGAGCAGAGCAGAAGAGACACTAGACGTCATGCCATTCTGGGCACTGGCCCGGCAGGATGCCATACGGCCTCAAGTGAAAATGTACAAGACTCACTAATGTTTAAAGTGAGTATGATCTCAGAAGAAAATTGGAGATCCGAGCGGAAGCCTCTGCAATGAAGTGACCTATACCAGCCCCAGAGAGGCAGAACAAAGGAGAAACAAAGATTATTAAATATTTTAAGCCGGCTCTGTGCCAACCTTGTGGAGGCAGGCCGAAGAAGTAAGATTCTCTGAAGATACCGCAACACAACGTGTTGTAAATATTAGCAGTTCCTGACTCTCTCTTGACACAACCATTTCGTACTTTGCGTAATAAAGAAGAGATGAATATTTTTTTATAAATAAGTGTTGTTCTGTCTGGGTTATCCTAAGTTTCTGTTGATTGGCATCTGTTGGGTGGCTTTTATAAAGTTTTATAATGTTCGTTCAGGAGTAATCTTCACCAACACCTTATAATCTCTTCATTATCGTACAATGTCGAATACCGAGTAGAATATTGACTGCTATGCTATGCTTCCAGACTTGAAATTATTTATATATTTATTATTCCTAGTCACGTGACCATCAGGAGCACAATCCATTTCAACACGGGTCGGTATCGACATATTCTTCTTACCTAACATTAAGTAAGGATGCTTTTTTTTTAAAAAATTATCTCGTTTTTCTCTAACCATTATTGACACCCAGGGAAGTCTATACACGGCCCTTTGTTTGATTATTATACACTATGTGGCTGCATCTATATGGGTGGTAACAAAATTTTTATATTTGGCTTGCTTTCAGATGTCTACCTAAAGAGTTTCTTATAGGTATAATATATTTATTGCATATATCTCTGTTTTTAAGTGAGGACATTTACCTGTTTATTTCTTATATGTGCGCGTGTGTCCCCGTGGCGTAAGAGTTAAATTGGAGGATTTTAGCGTCGAAGTGAGCAAGTTCGAACACCAGTCATGCTATTTATGTTCACTTTCAGACTAATATCCAGGAGAAAGGAATGAACCCACTTTTACTCTCAGGTATGGGTTAAAAAGTATCATTGCTGTTCTTCTACAAGGATGGCTCATGCAGTAAATAACCCACGAAGGTTTATATGCCATTAGGGAAGAAAACCAAATAAAACCATTGTATACTCTAAGACTCAGGTCAACGTTGCAGAGAAGATTCTTTGAATGGAAGATATATATATATATATATATATATACGAGGATCATTAAATAAGTTTCCAGACTTTTTCGTGTGGGCACTTTTATTGATAGTATACACATGAAACTCTAGTCTCCTTCGAAGTAATCTCCTCCAGCAGCAATGCAATTGTTATACTGTTCCAACAACTTCTGGAAGGCCTCATAGAAGTCCTCTTGTGTGAGCGTGTCGATGACCTTTGACACAGCCTCTTTCATCTCCTCAATTGTCTCATAACCACAGCCTCTGAGCTTTGGGAATAACAAAAAGTTACAGGGAGCAAGGTCTGGACTATTGGGAGGGTGAGGAACTGTCTTGATGCCCATCTTGGTCAAATAGGCTGTGACAATAATGGAGTTGGTGGAAATGCCACTGACCCGATTTGAAGATTGTTGGCATCTTCCGACGGAATCTCTTCCTGAACTCTCATAAAACCTCAACATAGTAAACCCTAACCCATACCTTTTGGCCAATCAACTCTGGTGTATTAACTTCCTTACTCCTCCCACACCTCTCATCATCCCTCACAGACTCCCTGCCTTCCTTGAATCTCTCAAAAACTGATGCTCGATTCATGCAAGATGGCCCAAAAGCAATCTGAAGCATTCGATACGTTTCTGTGACATTTTTTCCAAGTTTAAAACAGAATTCTATTGTATATCATTCTTCTAAAGTGTCCTGACGTCCAGATTGCATTTTTGAAATTCAGCAGCAGTGACAGTTCCTGCTGTAGCTGTTCATTTGAACCAAAAATCATAAAGATTAGTCAGTCATCCCATAAGACGTATAGCAATAACATACTGAATTTCCAAGAGTCTACGGCAATTTTAAATGCCAGTACAAAAGAAGTCTGGAAACTTATTGAAGGCACGACGTATATATATATATATATATATAATTATTTTTTATATCGACCAATGTAGGTTATTCAATGCCAAATCCTCTTTATACATATATATCATATATAATTTTGTTTAGTTGGGTTTTATGGCATATCAACCATTGTGGGTTATATAATGCCAAATCCTCTTTATGCATATATATTAAATATATATGATTTGGCTTGGTTGGTTTTATGGCATATCAACCATTGTAGGTTATTTAAGGCCAAATACTCTTCATACATATATATTAAATACATAGGATTTGGTTTGGTTGGTTTTATGGCATATCAACCATTGTAGGTTATTTAATGCCAAATACTTTTTATAAATATATACTAAATATAAATGATTTGGTTTGGTTTGGCTTGGTTTTATGGCATATTAACCATTGTAGGTTATTTAATGCCAAAACTTGTTTATACATATCTATAAAATATATATGATTTTTAAAACACATTTTGTTGATAACATTTTTAAACGAGCCTGGGTTCATTATTTTTTGCACACAGTCAAATGTTTTCCAGTATTTCTTTATAACACTCACGATGTCACATCAGTCATTTACTTGGTGTGAATTTCTAGCACCCAGTAACGTAACATCGTCCGTTGAAATGGCCTCCCTCGTTCTATCAGTGTACTTGATATCGTGTTTCTCTGTAATATAATTGCGGAGGGATTTCGTTTTATATATATTGCCTTTCGGTTTACTTAGGATGAGAACCATTCGCTTAGTTCATGGGTTAGTTAGGTGCAACATTAACGCAGGTGTGCACGCGCGTGCGGACAGGATGTGTCATTCAGAGATGTCAAAATAAAAATCCCAGATAGAAATTGTGACCAGGGGATGGGAGTGACATCACTCACCTGAAGTGTCGGCTGAGGATTTGTGGATTTGAGAAAAAGCAGGGAGTTGAGTTTCTGCCTCGGAAGAAGGTTGATTTTTGGGGCTCGTCGAGGCTAGACGAATTTGTGCACTACGGGCGCTGGGCGTTGGTTAGGTTGAGAGCTGACGATGTAAAAGCAGTCAGCATAGAAAGATTGTGTGTCTCTCTCTCCTCTTGTTGAAAAACGTTTAAACTCAAAAAGGGGAATAAAGGTTTCGTAACTGAACCAATTTCGTGTTTTCGGATTCCTTTATATGTTTCTGAATATTTTATGAACATTATGTCTATTTCACATATCCGTATCATGGTTATGTTACATCTCCATCCCAGTTTAAAGACAGAAATGTCCTGATTTAGCCCAGAGCTCACCATCCTTCCTTGACCCACGCACCAACTTACCAATCTATCAACTGCTTCTCAATAGAACTATAATGATAATTAAGTTTTTTTTTAACGGAACGATGCAGAATGTAATAAGATGTTTGCATTTGATTTTATTTGGTTTCGTTTTTTTTTTTTTTTTTTGTATTTTTTTTTTAATTGCATATCAACCTTTAGGAGTTATCTAATGCCAAGTGAAGGGGAGATTGAATCAGACTGGCTATCACAGCATACTGCAGTATCACGTGATCCCGTTGGGAACGCGGGTTATCGATGAAGGTTAATGACCCGAAACATACTGGTAAACTCTACCAGAGGTACATTAAAAGCAAAGAGGGACAGCACATAAGTTTGGTGAATGAAAAGTTTTAAGAATTTTTAATGTTTTTTGGCTTAATGTATTTTGTATAAATAAGAACATTGTGCCGCTAAACACTTTGAGATGAGAAATGAAAATTTTTGTGGTTTTCCTAATACTTTTTACTGGTTGTATATATACATATATATATATATTATTTAAAATTTTAATTTAAAATTTTGAATTTAATTTGAGATAAGTATTACTGTAATTTAAATCAAGGTAAGTATTACTGTAACCTTTTCGTAAAGTTAAAAAGAAATGTTGTAATTCCCTAAATTATTATTAAATCTGGAGGTTTATGTTGAAATGTATTTAGATTTTAAAAATTCTAAATTGATTAGCTGAAGAAAGTGAGTTTAGAATATACATCGAGTTAATTAATCGTGATTCCATCCGGTAATAAAAAGACAAATCGGAATTGGACAAATGGGGGAGGGGATTCTTCAACCCGCTTCCCTCCTGTGTTTATTTTGACTGTAGTTATCTTATCCATTAGATCTGAAGAAGTCCTTTTATTTTTGGTGTTATTGATTCATATCAATACCCACAGTGGGGGTGTCCTCGTGGTGTAATGGTTAAAGTGATGAACTGCAGAATCGTAGTACGCGAGTTCGTATTCCAGTCGCGCTATTACGTTCACTTTCAGGCAAATAACCTTGGGAAAGGTATGAACCCCCTTATCCTCCCAGCTGTGGGTTAAATAGTACCACTACTGTTCTTCTATGAGAATGCCTTTGGCATTAAATAACCTACAAAGGTTGATATGCCATTAAACAAAGAAACCAAACCAATACCCATAACAGGATGGAAATAAATTTGTAATCCTAATGTGACCGGTTTTTGTTTTTCTTAAAGGTATATATATATATATATATATATATAGTAATAATTTGAGAAACGTTGTACGAAATAAACGTTAAACAATTAGTAAAAGTGCTCAAATGCCAGCATGCAGAGCAATATCAAACCTAAAAGGCGCTTGTGGTTTAAAGGAAGGGACACAGTGACTCGAGAAGAGAGTGTTTGCATTTAGCCCAGTGCTAATACTCCTAGAAAAGCTATAAATCAAACTATTTTCCCTATTTTAGCTCTGGGTAATTGGGTAGACTGGTCTCTTTCATTTGGTATGCAACCAGTCTTGAAGAAGAAAAACTCAATTCAAATCTAGTGTACAAGAACACAATTTTCAGATGAGAAGTTGCTAACCCTGCCGAAGATGATAAGGATTTTAAAACCCTACTCTTATAAAAATAAGGTTCCTTGGATATGAAACTAAACTGAATTCTTGCGAGTGTGGAGTAATCTTTTATTGTCCTTATTCCCAGGTCGCTTCTAACGGCATTTATTTATTGCCCTTGCTCTCAGGTCCCCTTTGACAGCATCAATTAGCTATTGGCTTTGACGCTAGCGAGCACTGTCCAACAAAGGTAGACTTGAGGCCATATAGCTCCCAGTTTCGGTTGGACCACCTTCGGGTGGACGAACTGTATCACTGACACCTTTGTCTCCCTTGTATACACTGGGCCTTGCTGTCCGGTTTAACCCAGATTACGGACCATGTCCAGCAAGGCTCATCAGGCTCACATTGCACGAAGTGGGCTGATGACTAGCATAGCCAAGCAGGGGTCGAGCCTCGGCTTGTGCCCGACCTTCCACTCCCATTTAAGGGAGTGGAAGGTCGGGCACAAGCCGAGGCAAGCTCCCGGCGAGCGCCCCGGGGCCTGTTCTGGACTTCGGTCCGGAGCGTGGCTCTGGAAAAGGAACAATGGCAGACTTGGGGCCTTTAATTAGGCACCTAGTTTCGACTAGGCTACCTTCGGGTGGGCGAGCTGCATTTTTGTTTCCTTTGTCCCCCTTGTACGGCACTAGACCATGCGTCTAGTTTAAGCCGCAAACTGGCATACGTGCCCGGACCCACATTTGGGTTCGTGAAACTGCTTGCCTCACCAGGCTCACATTGCACTAAGTGAGCCGATGAGCAGCACAGACAAGTAGGGTTCGAGTCTCAGCTCGTTCCCGACCTTCCCCTCCCCTTTATCCCCACTTTAATTGGCCTTCGGGCTTTTGACCTTGTGTCAAGTCGTGTCTGGTGGGAGGCAGCGACAAATACCACCCCTGCTTGGCTATAATCGACCTTTGATTGCATTTCACATAGCTCTAATACCCTTGGGAAAAGTATGAATCCAATTATTCTCCCTCCAGCTATGGGTAAATAGCAGGACAGACTAGGTTCTTCAGCCTTGGTGAGGCAACTAGTCTAGGAGAAGGAAAACTCTGAATTCAAACCTGTTAAACTCTGCTTAAAAACTGACATTGTGTCATATCCTGCCCGAGCGGAGGGGTTGGTAAATAGTATAATCGACCTTTGGGTCATTGAAATTGTGTCAAGACCGGTCTGGTGGGAGGCAGAGACAAATAAAACCCCTCTGACCCAGAGAATGGTTATTGTTAAGGTCCCATCAATGGGTCCAATAGATATGTTTAAAGATTAAAGAGGAATACGTGAAAGCCTGTGTACAATTGAACGATTTTAATCGTTCAATTGTACACATTTTAATATTTCTATTTAATAATAATTATTATTAAATGGAAATAATAAAATGAGAAAAGAATCCTTTATACAATATAACTGTGTGGAAACAAATAATAATTATTAAAAAGAATTATCAATGTCAGAGAGGAACATTGGAAACTATAGCTGCATATTTTCTCAGGTTCAGTGGTTCATAGTCGTACGATGAATGCTATACTGCTGCCAACAGAGTTCAACGACGATATCAACTGAACACAGTGAACACGTTCGTTCGAAATATTCATTGATCAGGTACAACCGATTATAACCAAAGTGGCCGTCACTCCGACATACTCTAACTAACTAAGATCGTAAGAACATTTAGGTGCCCGTGGTGTAATGGTTATCGTCGAAGGAAATGGACACGGCGACACGAGTTCAAATCCTTGACGAGACTGATTGCATTTCACATAGCACTAATACCCTTGGGAAAGGTATGAATCCAATTATTCTCCCTCCAGCTATGGGTAAATAGTAGGGCAGACTAGGTTCTTCAGCCTTGGTGAGACAACTAGTCTAGGAGAAGGAAAACTCTGAATTCAAACCTGTTAAACTCCGCTTAAAAATTGACCTTGTGTCATATCCTGCCCGAGCGGAGGGGTTGGGTAAATAGGATCGTAAGAACATCTCCACGGGCCGTAACACCGGAGATTTCGGACAATTATTAATCAGTCTTTATTCTCATTTTTAACTTCTCACTGCCGAACAAGAAAAGACTGTTAAAAAACTCAATTTCATATACTATCCTCTCATTGGTAATAAAACGCTTCAAAAACATATATATATATATATATATATATAATTAGATATGTGTGTGTGTGTGTGTGTGTGTGGACCTGCTAATATATATGAACTACAAGTCACAGTATCTCAGGCTGTAGAATACACCGACTGCATCTCGGAAGAGGGGTAAAACTACCTCAACATGTGTCCTGAGATAAAAAAATACTTTATACGATATAACTGTGTGCAAACAAATGATTATTATCAAATTGAATCATCAATGTTAGAGAGGAACAATTGAAACTATGGCCCAGTCGGTTGGGGTGGCAGAGGGGTAAGACTTCCCCCAGTGAGTGTCCTGTGGCCCAGTGGGTTGCTGCTGCAGAATTCACTGATTACATCTCTGCAGAGGGGTAAGACTCCTCCAACGAGTGTTCTGGATATGACATTAAACAATTTGATGGTGAGGTTCCTGTAATGCTGGAGCTTTGGAGAATGGGATGTACCTCTTTATTGCCATCGCTTCCAGGTCCACTTGGAGCCGGAGTGGTAGCACCTGGTAGAGACCTATTTATGGTTGACTAAATTTCTGAGACGAAACTTGATTATTTTTATCATTAAGGGTTTTCGGACTATTGTCTTCAGCTGTATTGTCATTTCTACAACATTTCGGCCGATATGTCCCCCGGCCTTCTTCAGGTGTTTGTCAAACTCAGGAACCTTCAAGGAACTTCGAACTACATCCTTTATTGAATCCACGAGGGTCACCTGTTCTTATTCCGTTAGCCGTAACCGAGTATTCCTGTATTGTTACTCACCAGCAGCCAGGAGTGAACCTGCAACCTCCAGATGATGGCGTAACGGTTATAAGGGTTAATTCCCGAGGCTTCTAAGGAGACAATCAGGTTAAATAGAACTAAGCTGTGTACTTATACTAAACTAAATTGTTTGAAATAGAAATGTTTCTGACATTTAAACTGCGTGCCTATGTTAAATTGTTTGAAACTTTTTATATCTATAAAAATGGATTTGGCATGCATTACGTAGTGCCTTCAAAGAGTCTCCAGACTTGTTTCGTACAGGCATTTGAAATTGTCGTAGACTCTTAAAAATTCACTATGTTATTGCTATACATCTTATGAGATGACTGACCAATTTTTATGAATTCACGTTCAAATGAACAGCTACAGCAGCAATACATCCTACTAAAGCCTGATTATCACAGCTGGTGAATTTCAAAAATGCAATCTGGACGTGAGGACTCTTTAGAAGAATGATATGCTATAAAATTCTTTTTTAAACTTGGAAAAAATGCCACAGAAACGTATGGAATGCTTTTGGAGCATCTTGCATGAATCAAGCATCAGTTTTTGAGTGGCATAAGAGATTCAAGGAAGGCAGGGAGTCTGAGAGGGATGAGAAGAGGTGTGGGCGAAGGAAGGAAGTCAGAACACCAGAGTTGATTGGTTAAAGGGTTAAGGTTAGGGTTACAATGTTGAAGTTTTAGGAGAGTTCAGGAAGAGATTCCGTCGGAAGAGGCCAGCACTCTTCAAATCGGGTCAGTGGCATTTCCACCGGGACAATGCACCAGTCCACAACTCCATTCTTGTCACAAACTATTTGACCCAGATTGGCATCAAGATAGTTCCTCAGCATCCCTATAGTTCAGACCTTGCTCCCTGTGACTTTTCGTTATTCCCTAAGTTGTCGTTATGAGACAATTGAGGAAATGAAAGAGGCTGTAACGAAGTTCATCGTCATGCTCACACAAGAGGACTTATATGGGGCCTTCCATATCAACATTTGTAGGTTATTTATCGCCGAATCCATTTTAATACAAATAGTCAGTTCTATTTCAAACAATTCAGTTTAGCATGAGTGCACAGTTTAATTGTCAAAAACATTTCTATTTCAAGTTATTCAGTTTATTCAAACAGTTCTAATTCAGCTAATTTAGTTTAGTATAAGTACATATTTAGTTTACACAGGTAAATGTCAAAACTTTTCTATATTAAACAATTCAGTTTAGCATAAGCATGCAGTTAGTTCTATTTAACCCATAGATTAGGCCCTATCAGGTGTTACCATTCCGGGCCAGAGTGAACCTGGAAGCAATGGCAATGAAGGGGTGCTCCACATTCCACAAAGCTCCAACATCACTGGAACTTCACCATCTGATTGTTTAGTGTCATATCCAGGACACTCATTTGGGGGGTCTTACCTCTCTGCAGTCGGTGTATTCTACAGCCACAACCGACAGGGCAATACAAAGAGTTAATGTCAAAACAGTTTTATTTCAGATAATTCAGTTTAGCATAAGTACACTGTTTAAATGTCAAAACAGTTCTATTTCGACGAGTTCAGTTTAGCATAAGTGTGCAGTTTAAATGTCAAAACAGTTCTATTTTAAACAATTTAGTTCAGCACAAATACGCAGTTTAAATCCAAAAAAAAAACAAAAAAAAACAGTAAAGTCAAGAAACCCCGGTTTAGTTCTATTTAACCCATAGATTGGACCCTTATCAGGTGCTACCACTCTGGACCAGAGTGGACCTGGAAGCGATGACAATGAAGGGGTACTCCGCATTCCCCAAAATTCCAGGATTACTGGAACCTCACCATGTTTTATGTGATATCCAGGAAAATCGTTGGAGCGGGGGTCTTACCCCTCGACAGAGAAGCAGTTGGTGTATTCTACAGCCCTAGTCTACTGGGCAATTGCTTACTTTGATCTAACAGTCCAACATGTAAGCCGCAACAGAGTCTCCTCTGTTATAATGGATTACTTGAAACCATGAAACTCTGTGCCAATAAACGATTCTTATTAAATAGAAATAGTTACCCTGAACTATATAAGTAAGTTGGCGACCATAGTTGAGGGTGACCCGAAGGCTCCCTTTTCCATAGCTACTACACCAAGGTGTAGGGAAGGAAGCTACTCTATTCCCTGGTTTGCTCCACTTTACCCTTACCTTATAATGCTGAGTGTTAAGCAAGAAGGGATCCAATACCATTTTTTGAGTCTTTGGTATGATTTGACCTGAGACTGAACCTAACCATTGGTGAACACTCTTACCGTATGCCAATGTCCGTTTGTATATAGTTGTGTATAAATTATTGGAAATACGTAGGAATACTTGATAATTGATATAATTGTTTGGTTTTGTTTGGTATTAAGGCATATTAATTATGGCATTTAATTCCAAATCCTGTTTTTACATGTATATTGAATAAGTGATTTGTAAGCACATTTTGCAGAAAGACAGCTACCTTATAAAACAGTTCTATTTCTAACAATTCAATTTAGCATAAGACAAAGTTAAATGGTTCTGAGTATTGCTAAATATCAATAAAAATTTAATTAAACATCAGTCATTTGTTTACACACAGTTCAATTTTCAAATAGTTCTTTTTCGGACAATTCAATTTAGCATCAGTCATTTGTTTTTACAGTTAACAGTCAGTTCTATTTTATCCATAGATAGGACCATTTCAGGGGTTACCACTTTGGGCCAGAGTGAACTTGGAAGCAACGGCAATGAAGGCGTACTCCGCATTTCCCAAAGCTCCAGCATAACTGACGCCTAACCAACAAATTGTTTAATGTCATATCCAGGATATTCATTGGTGGAGACTTATCCCTCTGCAGAGATGCAGTCGTTATATTCTACAGACCCAGCCGATTGGGCTGGCTATGATTGTGCATTAGTTATTAGTGTTAGAAAAGAAAGCTTGAAATAATTCAACTGTGCGCAAACAAACGAGTCGAAGCAAATAAGATAGTACAATTATCAAGGTTTCAAATACTAATGAAATATTTTCTCAAAGACAGACACTTCGAAGACTAAAGCAACATTAACTTCCGAATGGATAAAATAAAACGCAGTTTTTTTTCCAAGCAACGGTCGTGTCGATACTGCTACATGGATGCACTACATTGACGCTAACTAAACGTATGGAGCAAAAGCTTGACGGCAATTACATAAGAATACTGTGAGCAATACTGATCAAGTCCTGAAGGCAGCATGTCACAAAGCAGCAGGTATACGGCCACTTACCACACATCACGAAAACTATCCAAGTTAAACGAACCAGACATACGGGACCTGTTGGAGAAGTAAGGACGAACTCATAAGCGACATACTGCTGTGGACTCCTTCATATGGACGAGCAAAGGTAGGACGAGCAAAGGCAGGTCGACCATCTAGAACCTATATATACCTTTTCCAGTTCAAAATGGGAGTAGTTCAGTTCAAAATGGGAATAGTTCAGTTCAAAATGTGCCGATACAGGATATAGCCTTGAAGACCTCATGGGAGCGATGGATGATAGAGACGGAGGGTGAGAGAGGGTCAGGGAGACCCGTGCTGGCAGCGTGACATGATAGTGATGATGACTGACCTTGTGCCTAAGTAATCTAAACCATGTAAATAAACATTTATATAAAGTGAAAACTTCGATGAATCTTTCTGTGAGAACTCATAATCAACAGACCTTTTACCAGATTAATCTCAGCTCATTTTACATCTAACTGAAAACGTCTCTGGCTCTGTGTGTCTGAAAGTGATCTGGCATTTTTACCATAGAAAAATAACAGTTTGAAGAAGCTTCTAAAACGAAGAAATCTCAACAGACTTCGAAAAACTAGTGCAGAAATGTCACAATAATTATCTTTGGATTTGCTAAGAAGCCGTAAAAATCGGAAAAATCAAAATGTTGGCATAAAACAGAAAATGTCAAGACAAGCGAATGGAACGAGACTTTGTCCGCATGTCTTGTATACAATGAGACTATTGTTCGACCATGTTTTACAAAAATAGTGGAGAGGTTTTTTCTTGTTTTGTTTCTTCTTCTTTTTTTTAAAATTTCATTTGGAGTAATCAGAACGTGCGAATAGTTCGCAATAATTTGTGGAAATATTTTGTGATGGAATCAAAGTCAAGCCATTTTGAAAGAGAAGAAGACAATGACAAATATAGGAGTAGAGAAAAAGAAAGAGAGAAAGAAATAAAAGGAGAAAGAAGAAATGAATAAATGTATGAATGAAGAGAAAGAAAGAAAGAAAGAAAGAGTGTTACAAAGAAAAAGAGAATGAATAAATGAAATAAATAAATGAAAAATGAAAGAAAGAAAGAAAGAAAGAGAGAAAGAAAGAAGAGGAGAAAATATGTAAAAAAATGAAGATAAAGAAAGAATAAATGAAACAGAGGGCGGGGAGTGAAAAAATGATAGATAGATAGATAGATAGATAGATAGATAGCGAAAAGAAAAAAGAAATGGAGACAGAGTGTATGATTCGTGAAAGATTGACTGAACAAATTAAAGAAAAAAAAAAAAAAAAAAGAAAGAAAGAAAGAAAGAATGGAACAGAAAAAAAATGAAAAAATCACTGAAGGAAAGAAAGAATGAATAAATGAATGAATGAATAAGTGAATGAAACAGAAAAAAATCACGAAAAGAAAGGAACAAAGAAAGAAAGGAAAAGAAAAGAAAAGAAATTGAAATAAGGGAATGAAAAATTCACTGAAAGAAAGAAAGAAAGAAAGAAAGAATGAATAAATGAATGAAACAGGAAAAAAAATGAAAAATTCACTAAAAGAAAGAAAGAGAGAAAGAAAGAGAGAAAGAAAGAAAGAAAGAACGAAAGAAATAAATAAAGCATGGATCAAGAAAAAGAATGAAAAATTCACTAAGAGAAAGAAAGGAAGAAAGAAAGAAAGAAATAGGAAAAGTAAGAAAAGAAAAGAATGAAAAATTCACTGAAAGAAAGAAAGAAAGAAAGAAAGAAAGAAAGAAAGAAAGAAAAGAAAAAATAAATAAAGCATGGATCAGAAAATGAATGAAAAATTCAATAAGAGAAAGAAAGGAAGAAAGAAAAAAATAAGAAAACTAAGAAAAGAAAAGAATGAAATATTCAACGAAAGAAAGAAAGAATGAAAAAAAGAAAAGAAAAAAGAAATAATGCAGAGATAAAAAAAAAATGAAAAATTCACTGAGAGAAAGAAAGAAAGAAAGAAAGAAAGAATACAAACGAAAAGAAAAGAAAAGAAAAACGAATGAAAAATTCATTGAAAGAAAGAAAAAAAGAAAAAAAGAAAGTTTCGAGAAGAGGAAAAAATAAATCGAAAAGGACTGAAGGATCAATAAAATGCAAAGAAGGAAAAAATAAAATGAGAAAGAAAAAAAGAAAGAAAGAAAGAATAAATAAGTAAATAAATAGTGAGGGGAAGGAAAGAAAGAAAGAATAAATAAACAAAGAATGAAGGGAAAGAAAGAAAGAAAGAAAGAAAGAAAGAATAAAAAAGTAAATAAATTGTGAAAGAAAGAAAGAAAGAAAGAATAAATAAGTGAATAAATAGTGAGAGGAAAGAAAGAAAGAAAGAAAGAAAGAAAGAAAGGAAGGAAGGAAGAAAGAAATAAAGAAAGAATAAATAAATAAAGAGTGCAGGGAAAGAAAGAAAGAAAGAAAAAAGAAAGAAAGAATTAAAAAGTAAATAAATAGTGAAAGAAAGAAAGAAAGAAAAAAAGAATAAATAAATAAATAAATGAATAAAGAGTGAAGGGAAAGAAAGAAAGAAAGAAATAAAGAAAGAGAGAATAAAAAGTAAATAAATAATGAAAGAAAGAAAGAAAGAAAGAATAAATAAATAAAGAGTGAAGGGAAAGAAGAAAGAAAGAAAGAGAGAATAAAAAAGTAAATAAATAGTAAAAGAAAGAAAGAAAGAAAGAATAGATAATGGAATAAATAGTGAGGGGAAAGAAAGAAAGAAAGAAAGAAAGAAAGAATAAATAAATAAAGAGTGAAGGGAAAGAAAGAAAGAAAGAATAAAAAAGTAAATAAATAGTGAATGAAAGAAATAAAGAAAGAAAGAAAGAAAGAAAGAATAAACAAATGAATAGATAAAGAGTGAAGGGAAAGAAAAAAAGAAAGAGAGAATAAAAAAGTAAATAAATAGTGAAAGAAAGAAAGAAAGAAAGAAAGAAAGAATAAATAAATAAAGAGTGAAGGGAAAGAAAGAAAGAAAGAATAAAAAAGTAAATAAATAGTGAATGAAAGAAATAAAGAAAGAAAGAAAGAAAGAAAGAATAAACAAATGAATAAATAAAGAGTGAAGGGAAAGAAAAAAAGAAAGAGAGAATAAAAAAGTAAATAAATAGTGAAAGAAAGAAAGAAAGAAAGAAAGAAAGAATAAATAAATAAAGAGTGAAGGGAAAGAAAGAAAGAAAGAATAAAAAAGTAAATAAATAGTGAATGAAAGAAATAAAGAAAGAAAGAAAGAAAGAAAGAATAAACAAATGAATAAATAAAGAGTGAAGGGAAAGAAAAAAAGAAAGAGAGAATAAAAAAGTAAATAAATAGTGAAAGAAAGAAAGAAAGAAAGAAAGAAAGAATAAATAAATAAAGAGTGAAGGGAAAGAAAGAAAGAAAGAAAGAAAGTAAATAAATAGTGAAAGAAAGAAAGAAAGAAGGAGATAATATAATAAATTGATAGATATAAAGCAAGAGGAAAACATTTAAATGAAAATTAAATTAGATAGATAGATCGGTAGAAATTCAGATCGATAGACAGAAAAGATATGAATCGTGATAGATTGATAGATAAATAGAAAATATTTTCACTGTGGCAATACACTACCCTTTCTAATAAAACTAGAAAAACTAATTCCGGTTTCTATCTTAATTTCTGTGTAGGTGAGGCCCATATAAAAGAGAAAGTTGTGCGACGAAACGGGTTTTTCAAGTTTTACAAGTTATAGATTGATACATAGGAATTCAGATAGATAGATAGATACATAGATAGGAACGAACTGACAAAGAAAGAAAGAAAGAAAGAAAGAAAATCACACACACACACACACACACACACACACACATATATATATATATATATTATGAATAGATGAAAGAAAGAAAGAAAGAAAGAATCAACATAAGTTGAAAATTCTATCCGAAAAGCATCATTTTGACTTGACATGAAATGCCAGACGCCATTTTATCAGACTAAAAAAAATTAGCTTTAGGCCATATAAAAAAAAGTTTCAGAGAGGTTTCGGCCAATCGAAAACTCACTGGAGTTAGTCTGCCGCAAATATCGTAGAAAATTAAAGTTTTCTTGAATGTTTATGACCCATTCGACCAGAGCTGATGAATACGCCGACTGCATCACTGCAAGATCCACCATGTAACAATTCTAATTTGATATGACACTAAACAATCTAATGCTGAGGTTCTACTCCTGGAAATTAGCGAAATGTGAAGTAATACTTTATTGCCATTACTCCCAGGTCCACTCTGACCCAGATTGTTCGTACCTGTTAGGATCTACTCAACTGAACTGCTTAACCAGTTAACTATGCAGAAACAAATGATTGATATCAAACATAATTGTTAATAGCAGATGAAAATACTTGAAAGCATTTAACTACATGAAAACAAATGATCAATATGGTATAGAATTATTTGTGTTTGATTGGAATACTTGAAACCATATTAGGGTTCTATCTAAGAGTCAAAGAAAACTGTTAAATCATTTACTATACTTGAAGACGTTTAACTGTGTTAAAAAATGAGCACTGGCTTTTTTAAAAACCGTTACCTAGATATATATTTAATATATATGTATAAAGAGGATTTAGGATTAAATAACCTACAAGAGTTGACATGGCACAAACCCAACTAAACCAAATCCTATATATTTGATATATATGCATAAAGAGGATTTGGCATTAAATAACATACAATGGTTGATATGCCATAAAACACAACCAAACCAAGTCATATATATTTAATATATATGTATAAAGAGGATTTGGCATTAAATAACATACAATGGTTGATATGCCATAAAACACAACCAAACCAAGTCATATATATTTAATATATATGTATAAAGAGGATTTGGCATTAAATAACATACAACTGTTGATATGCCATAAAACACAGCCAAACCAAGTCATATATATTTAATATATATGCATAAAGAGGATTTGGCATTAAATAACATACAATGGTTGATATGCCATAAAACACAACCAAACCAACTCATATATATTTAATATATATGCATAAAGAGGATTTGGCATTAAATAACCTTCAAAGATTGATATGCCGTAAAACCCAACCTAACTAACGAACTAGTGAACCAACTTTGAATATTTAAATATTTATAGGCGATTTTGATAGACTCTTTGTCGTTCTTTTCTTGCTCACTCATATTGGGCTGAATTTTAATAAGAAAATGGTTTTTAAAAATTGGACAAATAAGGCTAAAAAACGTTTTAAAAATTATTCCATCTTCAGTACTCTGTAATGTAGACAAGAATACAAGACGTGAAACATTTTTCGTGCTGACTATTCAGGCATCATAAATTATTTCTTAAACAAGATAAAATTATTCAAATTAAGGATATAATTTTCTTCAAATTATGCATCGATACAACGACTCGAAGACTACATAGGAAAACACGAACGGAGACTGATTACAGCCATCAGAAACAATACTGACAACACGAGAGACAACAGAATGACAATAACTAGGAAACAAAATGGGAAGAAAAACAACTCTATGGGCGTTTTAAACGACTAATAAACAATCTCTTACACGACAAAACCTGAACCTGGTTAAGAAAAGGAAACTTTAAGAGAGAAACAGAATCTATTCTAATAGCAGCACAAGACAGCGCCATAAGAACCAATCATTTAAAGCGAGGATAATTAAGACTCAACAAAATAGCAAATGTAGGCTATGTGGTGCCAGAGACGAAACGATCAATCCCATAATAAGCGAATGCAGCAAATTATCACAGAAAGAGTACAAAACTCGACACAATTGGATGGGCAAGGTAATCCACAGCGAAATGTGCAAGAAATTGAAATTTGACCGTACAAACAAATGATATACGCACAACGCAGCACCTGTCCTGGAAAATGACACACATTAACTCCAATGGGACTTTGACATACACACGGATCACCTAATCTCAGCCAGAAGACAAGACCTAATAATAATCGAAAAAAAAAAAAAAAGAATATGCAAAATTGTCGAATTTGCTGTTCCTGCTGACCACAGAATAAAACTGAAAGAATGTGAAAAGAAGGATAAGTACCTCGACCTTGCTTGAGAATTGAAAAACTGTGGAACATGAGGGTGACGCTTGTACCAATCGTAAGTGGTGCTTTTTGGCACAGTAACTAAAGGATTATTAAAGGGCCTGGAGGAGTTGGAAGTTGGCGGACGGGTGGAGACCATCCAAACGACAGCAATATTGAGAACGGCCAGAATCCTGAGAAGAGTCCAAGAGACTTGAGGAGACACGCTGTCACTCAAACTCCAGTGAAAAACCAACAGCTAACGCTGATGTGAAAAACTCTAAAGGAATAATAATAATAATAATAATGATAAAATCACACTGCTATCAGTGATTTCCACGAAGCTCTCTCTCCATCTATCCCTAGTATTCATCACTTCTGGAAGGTGTTCTAGACAACATCCAGTGTCCGCACAGAAGAGTTGTAGGTATGTTCTTGCTGGTCAGCCAACACTTGTGTGTCCCTATGAAGGGGTCTTTTGTAGAACATCATTTATGAGTTCATCCTTACGTCGCCTGCAATGTCCTGCATATCTTGGTCACAACCAAGAATTCCCATTTTATCTTATAGGATAAATCAAACTTACGAGAATATTTAAAAAAAGGTTAATTTAAGTTAATTCAAAATTAGAATTTATTCAATTAGAATCTAAGGAACATCTGAGTATGTTAATTTAATAATTTTGTTAGCAGTCGTTGGTTGGTTGGTTGGTTGGTTGGATTTTATGGCATATAAACATTTGTTGGTTATTTAAAGTCAAACACATTTTTATAAAAATAGGTCTATTTCGAACAATTCAGTTCCGCATAAGCACGCAGTTTATATGTAAGTACAGTTTGATTGTGAAAAACATTTCTATTTCTAGCTATTCAGTTTAGTCAAGCAGTTCTAATTCAACTAATTCAGTTGATTCAAAAACAGATTTTTGATTCAAAAACAGATTTTGTTTACACATAGTTAAATCTCAAAACTGATCTATATTAAGCCATTCAGTTTAGTGTGAGTACAGTTTCAATGTCAAAAACAGTTCCATTTCAAACAATTCAGTTTAGCATAAGCACGCAGTTTAATTGTAAGTACGGCTTAATTGTCAAAAACATTTCTATTTCAAACTATTCAGTTTAGTCAAACAATTCAGTTTAACATAAGTATGCCGTTAGTTCTATTTAACTCATAGATAGGGCTCTATCAGGTGCTTTCACGCTGGGCCAGAGTGGACCTGGGCGCAATGGCAATGAAGGGGTGCTGTGCATTCCCCAAAGTCCCAGCATCACTGGAACCTCACCATCAGATTGTTTAGTGTCATATCTAGGACACTCATTGGTTGCGGGGAGGGTCTTAGCCCTATGCAGAGGTGCAGTCAGTGTATTCTACAGCCCCAGCCGACTGGGCAAGTTAGGAGTATATAAAAAAGAAAAAAAAGGTGAGAGTTATTCATGGGAACAGTGCAATTCTGTCGGGCAGTATATTAAAACGGGAACAATTACTTTCAGACTGATTCTCTAAAGAGTGGATAATGAAAGTTCCAATTTATATGTTACGAAAACGCATAGCAAATGATGGACCAAGTAATATCCGGTAGTTAAAACCTTGCTCTATCAAACAGCGTTATTGTGATCCCTCTACCTATTTCAGAATTGTTATCTACGAGCATGGCATTCAGGCTCTCATTTGTAGCTCACGTAAATCCTTAGCAAATTGAATTTTCTAGCTGAAAAGCTGCTCTATCTAGTGTGGTTGTTGTGTTGCCTCTGTCTGTTGTAGTTTACAAGGAAATGAACAGGAAGCATTACTTTCGGAGAAGTTTGCGTGACTTAGTGATTTTTTGTTCATAACTGACAAATAATGCATATCCATTTTAAGTACTATGTTATTGATTTTTAAATGCTGTTAATAACGTTTCATTTTTGTAAAATAAAATTTTCAGCAGGTATATTTCCATTTTGTATCAGATAATTCGGTGTATAATTTAATTGAGTGACTAATTCGCAAACAAAGTCATGGTTTAACAATTATTCTTATTATGT
Source organism: Sepioteuthis lessoniana (assembly GCA_963585895.1). Taxonomy (NCBI): domain Eukaryota; kingdom Metazoa; phylum Mollusca; class Cephalopoda; order Myopsida; family Loliginidae; genus Sepioteuthis; species Sepioteuthis lessoniana. The sequence continues at coordinate 14,549,055 of OY757946.1, read as the reverse complement.
CAGTTTTCACACCAGTAAAAATTAGTTGCTTTCACTGAGGTCGCATCCCAGTCGGATGGGGCTACAGAATCAACCGATTGCATCTATGCAGAGGGGTAAGACTCTAAACCCAACGAGTGTCCCGTTGCCCAGTCATCTGGTTATAGAAAATACCGATTGCATCTCTGCAGAGGGGTAAGGCCTCCAACCCAACGATTGTCCCTTGGCCCAGTCGGTTGAGGTTGTAAAATACACCGATTGCATCTCTAAAGAGGGGTAAGACACCGAGTGTCCAGTCGATTGCATCTCTAAAGAGGGGTAAGACACCGAGTGTCCAGTCGACTAAGTGCCCAATCGACTAAGATTGTAAAATATACCGATTGCATCTCTGCAAAGGGGTAAGAATCCAACCCAACGAGTGTCCTGTGGCCCAGTCGACTGAGGTAATAAAATACACCGATTGCATCTCTGCAGAGGGGTAAGGCACCCAACCCAATGAGTGTCTTGTGGCCCAGTCGACTGAGGTAATAAAATACACTGATTGCATCTCTGCAGAGGGTAAGACCCCCCAAACCAACGAGTGTCCTGGATATGGCTCTAAACAACCTTTGGTGATGCTTCAATAACGCTAAAGCTTTGAGGAATACGATGTACCTCTTCAATGCTATTACTCCCAGGTTCACTCGGGCCCGGATTGGTAGTACATGACAGGGTCTTATTTATGGGTCAAATAGAACTGTTCGATATTCAAACTGAGAGAATAAAAATAACTCATGCAAAATTGAATTGTTTGAAATAGAACTGTTTGATCATTTCACGGTGTGTAAAAAATTACTGATATTTAATTGAATTGTTAGTGATATATAGCAATACTTGAAACCATTTAAGTTTGTTGACTCATGTTAAATTGAATTGCTAGAAATAGAAATGCTTGATCATTTAACTGTGTATATCTATAGAATATATTTACAAATCATATATATTTAGTAGATATATAAAAACAGGATCTGGCACTAAATAACCAACAGCAGTTGATATGTCATTAACCAAACCAAACCAAACCAAACCAATTTCACCGTAGTCAAAAGACAGCCAGTCACCTCTGTTCTCCAGGACTCTACGCAGTATTCTTCGGATCTTTGTTTTTTTCATTTCGTTTCTAAGTTATTGGAGATTATTTCTGATCCGAGATATCCATGCCTGAAATGATTAAGGGTATCACAAAAAACTACAGCAGAGTCTACTAAAAATTAATTATTATTTTCTCAGCATTAGTAAAGTTGGCAACGACAGTCGAGGGCGACCCGAAGGTTTCCTTTTCAATAGCTACTACACCCAGGTGTAGGGGAAGGCGCTACTCCTTACCTTGGATTGCTCCACTTTACGAACCTTATATCGCTGAATTTTAAGCAAGGAGGTATTAAATACCATTTTTAAAAGCTTTGGTATGACGCGACCTGGGATTGAACCGTGATCTCCCAGACCATTGGCAAACACTCTACCCACTAGACCACTTCTCAATATTGAACTTTTCCATAATATTTCCCTTAGAAAAAAATTACATTCAATTTAAATAATTTTATCTAGTTTTTTTAAGGTGTCGTTATGTTCTCTAAAATTAAAAATATTTGGCTTTTTATTTGTTTTTAGTTTTAGTGCTAAAAAAAAAAGAAAAAAATACAAGTGTGTTTATTCAGTAATTCTTACCAGAGGTTAGAAAAAAAGGAGACTATTTGTAAAAGTGAAGATACGTTTATATTCATGTGGACGTATTGAAATAAAGTCAGCTGGTTTGAAATTTAAGCAACAGGGATTATTAGAACGGTTGTATTCGAAAGGAGATTTAATATGAAGGCAGCAGACGATTTTTAAAAATATCTTCCTAACATAAGGCTGTCTATTTGTAAACAAACAAACAAACACCCTTCAATCCTTTGGCTGTATAAACAGTGAAGACAATTCTGAAACTTAAATATTCAGTATTAACAAGATTTTTTTATTGTTTATTTAATACAGAAGTAATGGATTTTTTTTCAGTTAATCCAATTTATTGAACGTTATCACAGCTATATTACATTATCAAACCTAGAAAACATGCAACTGCATTCGTTATTTTTTTCTAGATACGTTGCATTATTTTCGAGGCGCGTTTTAAATATGAAATTATATTCCATGATATATTATTCATGCAAGTTTGGTTAAAGACGGCGAGACTCTCATGTTTTGAGATCTTCTTATGTAATTTTGTGGGGTACAAGAAGTGTAGGTCGTTGGTGTCGGTGAATTTTTAGGTTCTATTGGGATGATTCTGAGTTTCGTATCTTTTTGCTTTTTTGGGGGGGGGGTTGTTTTTTACTCCATTCACTTTTTGTCTTTTCTGTCTGTAGAAAACTGTAAGAGAATTAAGGACTTAAGGGAAGAGACAAGGATAATTTTATCATCATCTCATCATCTTATCGTGTCATCAGCACGGATATCCCTGACCCTCTCTCGCCACTCCTCCCTATCATTCATTACTTCCGTATCCTCACTCCGTATCCTCACAGAGCTACTGTACGCAGGTTCGAGCTAGTCGCCCTGCTTTTTCTCAGCCATGTGAATGGGTCCATAGGAGTACATCACTTAAGGGATCCTCCCTACTTCTCTAGCAGTGTCCTGCATGTCTGGTTCGTCTAACTTTGGTAGTTTTTGTGATGGGTGGTAGTTGGCCGTACACTTGCTGCTTTGTCGGGTGTAGCCTCCAGGACTTGTTCAATATTGCTCGCAGCATTCTTGTGTAGTTGCCGTCAAGCTTTTTCTCCATCCGTTTAGTAAGCGTCCATGAAGTGCATCCACATAGCAGTATCGACACGACCGCTGCTTGGAAGAAGCTACGTTTCATTTTATCGGTCACGTCTGACTTCCATATACTTTAAGTCCATTTATTCAGTAATTCTTACCATACCGATACTTTTATAATCAAACTTTATTATGGGGTTCACTTCTATTTTGTGGTGAAATGTTTTCCTGAACCGCTAGAAATAATCGCGGCTCCGAGACAAGGCTTTGAAATATATCAGAATCATTTTCGGTCACTCCTGCGTTTGAAGTGTGTCGGGTAGGTAAGGTCCAGCATAGGCTGCTGCTAGCGGGAGAGCCAGCGTGCTACTAAGTCGTGACTCAGCTGACACGTGCTCTTCCCCACCAGCAGCTAAGAGAAGTGGGTCATTCCATTTGAAATGGTCACTGCTTACTGAGAGAGAATTTCCCTTTGGTGCCAGCAACCCCATCTCAGTTTGCTTCCTGTCAGAGGCCTCCGAGGAAACTGGTTCTTTTGAATTTTCTTCTTTTTTAATCCCCACATTTTCTCTTGTTTTCTTGCGAGTTTTTTTTGGTGGCGGGCATCAGGGACTAATCGATAGAGAAGTTGCCCTAAGTTTTGCTCCCTAACTTTATATCATGTCGATTCAGTGGAATTATTTTTCAATGTATTTATCGATTTTTTTTAAATTATTGTTTTTTAATAGTTTGAGTGCAATATCTATCTATCTATCTATCTATCTATCTATCTATCTATCTAAGTTAGCCGATTATAGTCGAATGTGACCCGAAGGCTCCCTTTTCAATAGCTACTACACTGAGGTGTTAGGGAGGTCGCTACTTCTTTCACTGGATTGCTCCACCTTACCCTTGATCTTTTTTTCTTATAACGTTGAGTGTTAAGCAGGGGGTGGGTAAAATACCATTTTTTAAGTTTTTAGTATGACTTGACCTAGGATTGAACCTGGGTCTCCCGGACTAGTGGCAAACACTCTGTCGACTATACCAATAGGCCGGTCTTCCTCTCTCTCTCTCTCTCTCTCTCTCTCTCTCTCTCTCTCTCTGTATATATATATATATAGAGAGAGAGAGAAAGAAAGAAAAACGATGTAGGTAAAACTAACGTTTGAATAATAACAATTAATAAATCATAAAATAGTGCTCGAACGCTAGTATGCAGTGCTCTATAAAAAAACTTAGTTAACTTCCTATCCTTTAAGATTCTTTACTTGTAAAAGCCCTTGATAATGTTAAAATTCCTTATCGATATTTGTGATTAATACGAAACGCAACGGAGGCTTTGATCGAGATTCGCAAATAAACGACAAATAATTTTAAAAAATCCCGAAATTATCTCCCCTTACAGATTGGATCCTCAATCAAGTAACTGTTAGAAGACGTTGTTTCAGTCAGATAAACATTAAAGTGATCCTATCTTGCGTTGGTTTAAATTTTTTTTTCTTTTCTTTTATTTCTTTTATTTTTGGAAAACACATTTTTTAAAATTTTTTTAATAAAAACGTTAATTGTTTCTGCATAAATATTAAAAAATTTTTTTAATTTTTTCGTCGTAATTAATCGTCATTTTCATTTGAAATGTATGATTTCTTAATTAGCCTCATCTTGATTGTTTTTCATCAGAAACGGCGTCATGTCTAAAACAAAAGGTAATGGTTAGGTGACAATATGACAGCGTGATACAAGAGTTATCTGCCCTTGCAATCATTTGCCCCCCTGGTGTCAAAATAAAATTTCAAAAACAGCTTCTTGAATGATCTCTTCAATAAATTACTTTCAACCAATTTTGAGATATTCACCAGCATTTTTTTTTCTTTTAATCCATGGGAGTCGTTTGTTGAAAGATTTTACGGCAAACTCTTCATCCTTTCTCAAGAAGTTGATATTTTTTCAATTTTTGTAGAATTTGCAAATTATTTTTAGAAAAATTTCAAAAAGGTGTTTATGTTCAAATAAGTCAATTAATCTCTCTCTCTCTCTCTCTATATATATATATATATATATATATATGTAAATAAAATATAAATGAATAAATATACACATATATATATATAAACCATCAAACATATATTTCGTTTTAACTTTTTCTATATATTCTGTCAGATTCAACTCGTTTCTTCTCTCTCTCTCTCTCTCTCTCTCTCACACACACACACACACACATATATATATGTTGGGTGAGCAGTATAATACTAAATCTTGCGTAAAGTTGGGCGGGTTTCGATCCCAGCTTCAAGCGTTCTACACGTCTAGCTACCCTGAAGAGTTGTGATACAACGAAACAGTCTGTCTGTGGATGACAGTATACGCTCACCCATAAGGGTTGAATACTCTGGCGAAGGAATTTACGGCTGCCGCTTGCATAATGCAAAGCTCTTTAAACGAATTGAGCACTCTGGTATCCGGTAAGGTATAAAATGTAAACAAACGAACGCTACTACTTAATACCTTATAATTCCCTAGCTGACGTGGTACGCTTGTTTGATGATGTAACATAGCCATACATGAATACTTGAAACGTATATAGAATATTCATAACGCACATAGGAATCCCGAAACAAAAAACACTTACGACTTCTTAGTTCAGGTACGAAACTTTTTATTATCTTTGAGTTTAAAGGTTTTTCGACATAAGGAGAGAGGCACAATCTTTCTATGCTGACTTTTCCATCTGCATCAAACCACGTGTGGCACCCGCCACAAGGCCACGGCGAGCAAGCAAAAGTCAACCTTCTTCTTTCGAGGCAGGACTCAACTAACTGACTTTTCTCAAATCCCCCCAAATCCTCCGCGCACACTTCCGGTGCACGACGTCATTCACATCCCCCGGTCATATATTTTACTATCTGGGATTTTTATTTTGGCATCTGTGAATGACACATCCTCCCCGCGTGCGCGTCAACACCTGCGCTCAAGTTTGCACCTAACTAACCCATGCACTGAGCCGAAATGTTCTCAGCCTAACTTAACCCAAAAGCAAGATATATAAAATGAAATCCCTCGGCCATTATATTACAATGATACTAAGCCTAACGTAAAGTGTTGGGGGGTTTCGATCGTAGCTTCAAGCGTCCAACGCGTGTAGCCACACTGAAAAGTTGTAATACAACAAAACAGCCTGTCTGTGGATGACAACATATATATATGTGTGTGTGTGTGTGTGTATGTGTGTGTATTATATATATTTATTTATTATTATATATACACATATATATGATATACATATATATAATGTATATTTTATATACATATTATATATGACTGGCTCATTGGCCTAATGGGTAGAATGTTCGCCAATGGCCGAGTCAAGTCATACCAAAGACTCAAAAAATGGTACTTGATACCTCCTTGCTTAAGACTCAACATTAAAAGGTACGTATCGAGGGTAAAGTTGAGCAAACCAGGGAAAGGAGTAGCGCCCTCTACTACACCTTGGTGTTGTAGCTCTTAAAAAGGGAACCTGGGGGTCGCTAACTTTATTTTTTTGTATATATATTATGTATATTATATGAATTATGATATATACATATATGTACGTGTGTGTGTGTGTGTGTATATATATATATATATATATATACCGATACCTAAAGAGTCGGCTGGGGCTGTAGAATGCATTGACTGCATCTCTGCAGAGGGGTAAGACCCTCCCCTAAATGAGTGTCCTGTATATGACACTAAACAATCTGATGGTGAGGTTCAAGTGATGCTCGAGCTTTGGGGAATGCAGAGCACCTCTTCATTCCCATCACTCCCAGGTCCACTCTAGCCCGGAATGGTAGACCCTGATAAGGCCCTATCTATAGGTTAAATAAAATTAACTGCTTACTTATGCTGAACTGAATTGTTTGAATTAGAACTGTTTGACTAACCTGAATAGCTAGAAATAGAACTTTTTTTTTGACAATTAAATTCTTCTTACATTTAAACTGCATGCTTATGCTAAACTGGATTTTTGAAATGGAACTGTTTTGACATTGAAACTTACACTAAACTGATTTGTTTAATATTGAACTGTTTTGACATTTAACTGTGTGTAAACTGAAAAGTTTGGGATAGAAATATTTTTGACAATTATACTGTGTACTCATGCTAAACTGAATTGTTTGAAATGGATCAGCTTCTGTGCTTCTGTTGATGTGTTTTTTTTTTGTCTTTTGACTAGGCATTGCGATGATGCTTGATTATTTTAAAGCAGTACAAATATTTTTTGTCTCTTCTTTTTTTATTGAATTTTTTCCCAGATATCAGTTTGTGCAATTTTTTTTATTTACAAATCGGATCATCTGTGTTTTTTTTTCATGCCGTCCAAATTATAGAATAGGTATAAAAATAAAAATAATATATACATAACAAAACATGATGAATGATAATTAACTGCGTGTCATAGTGCATCAGCATAAAAACCATAAAACACTCACTTGTGATTTATATTTTGCCAAACAACCTGTGGAGGAGCGTAGTGGCTCACGTGCTGAAATACCGTCTTAAAGTAATCAAGTTCGAACCCTAGTCCCACTTTTACGTCCACATTCGCACAAATACGTTTGGAAAATATTACATGATGACTGTTGATATGGATTTTGGGTTCGTTCCTAGTGACCACGTGTGCTTTGACAAGCTGTCACGTTGTGATTAGTAAACAGGCGGATTGCAGTGGGTCGGGGTAGCCCGGTCGAGCTGGTGTGTAACTGGAAGGGGGCTACGTGATATGAGAACCACGCAGTCAGATTTAGACAGTCAGTCCAGTGAGAATCGAGAGTCGAGCCAAGGATACTCAGCGATCAGAGTCGTCTTGGACGTCACTGACGATACGGCTTGCAAGAGAGTGCAAGCGTTGGCACCCCCTGGCTCCCGGAAGAAGATATGGGGCAAGAAAAAGTATATATCTCTCCATCTATCTCATAACTTACAACAAACTGAGTGCGCCTTTTGAGAATAAAATGGGAGATATATTTTTATAAAGAAATGTGTTTCGTTCGTTCATTGAATTTCGTAAATCATGTTTGATTACTATACAACAAAAAGCTGTGAACCCTTTTTTCCTCCCAGTCCTTCAACAAAGATAGCTTTGGCATTGAATCACCCGCGAAAGATGACATACCATTATACAAAGAAATCAAACCAGACTATATTTTATTAGAGGTGACAGACAAGGATTTGATGATTCTTTTTTTTTTTCTACATTTGCGGGGATTTAAAAAAAAGGAAAAAAAATACAACAAATAAATTCAAAAGTAACGGTTTCCTAAGAGGCTTCTCAGAGGAAGCGAAATCTATGCACGCCTAAAAGGATGGGTACAAAAGAGAAATTCTTTGCCAGTAATCTGTTATCACTTATAGTGAGAGGACCTGTTTCTCTCGGTTACTGGCAGGTAGCATACATGCTCACCAAGCCCCGGGCTTAGTGGTAGGTTGTGTCTCTTGTTAGTAGCCGCTTCTGCTAGATATACTTCACTAGACACACCTGTTGAACACACGGCGAATTTCAAAGGTAAAACTTAGCGAAAATGGCTAATATATTTCAACGTTTTTTCTGGGAGACGTTACTACTTCTGCTGGTTCAATAAAACGTTCTACATCATAGAATTGTCATTTAACCCCCAAATAAAGTTTGAGTTTTAAAAATTCCTTGTCTTTTCCTTCCGTTCTAAATTTTCTTATAGCTTCCCACAGACAAAAGAAGGCGATGAGTGAATGGAGCAAGAAGAAAAAGAAGTCAGATAAGGAATTCATAATTATCCTAACAGAACATAAAAGTTCATCGACAACCTCTACCTTCACGAAGAATTAATAAAACCTTCTTGTTCCACGTATATTTTCATGTGGATAACGGCAGTTTTGAAATTGTCCGGAACCCAAGTACAAATTATTTTCAATCATTATTGGTCCTTGTGTGTACCACTGCATTGTGGGATTTATGATATTTTTTAACAATTTTTTAAACTTTCATCATCCACAGTTGCGACATCTTGTTCGTCAACCTTAAAAGCTAATAAAAAAACACGACACTTAATTTTTGTCAGTAACCTTTGATAAAATCTAAAATTTCTACTGAGCCACCTGAAATCTAAGTACTCAAAAGTGTAATTAAATAAATAAATGAATAAAAATAAGACGGCAATTACACAAGAATGTTGCAAGCAATATTGAACAAGTCCTGGCGGCAACACCCAACAAGACACCAACTCTACAGCCACCTGTCTCCCATCACGAAAACTATCCAAGTTAGACGAACCAGACACGCAGGATACTGCTGCAGAAGCAGGGACGAGCTCATAAGTGAAGTACTCCTATGGACCCCCACATATGGCCAAGCAAAAGCACGACGACCAGCTCGAACTTACATACTGCAGCTATGTGAGGATACGGGATATAGCCCTGAAGACCTGCCAGAGGCGATGACCGATAAGGAGAAGTGGCGAGAGAGGGTCAGGGATATCCGTGCAAGCGGCACGACATGATGATGATGATGAAACAAAAATGAATAATTTCTTGCTTGTCAAATGCCATATAAGACTTCGAGGGTTTTAAATATCTATCTTGAAAAACAGCTACGATACTATTTAACACATTGCTGAAGGAGAAAGCGGGGTTCATACCAATCACCAGCGGATTAGTTCAAAAGTGAACATAACTCGCTTTTCATGAAGTTGCTGTTCAGCGTTTTTGCCGTTACACCTCTAGGAGTTCCACAATAACTAGGTTGTTGGTTAGTTGTTTGGGTTTTATGGCATATCAACCTTTGTAGGTTATTTAACGCCAACTCTGTTTTAATGAAAACAGTTCTATTTCAAACAATTCAGTTCAGGATAAGTATGCAGTTTAAATATAATTACAGTTTAATTGTGAAAAACCTTTCTATTTCAACCTATTCAGTTTAGTCAATCTGTTCTAATTCAGTTTTGTACGTGCACAGATTTTGTTTACACACAGTTAAATGTCAAAACAGTTCTATGCTAAACAAATCAGTTTAGAGTATGTAGAGTTTCAATGTCAAAAACAGTTCAATTTCAAACAATTCAGTTTAGCATAAGTACACAGTTTAAATATATGTACGGTTTAATAGTCAAAACCTTTCAATTTCAAGCTATTCAGTTTAGTCAAACATTTCAGTCTAACATATGTATGCCGTTAGTTCTATTTAACCCATTGATAGGGCCCTATCAAGTGCTATCACACCGGGCCGGAGTGGACCTGGGAGGAATGGCAATGAAGGTGTTCTCCACATTCTCCAAAGCCCCGGCATCACTGGAATCTCACCATCAGATTGTTTAGTGTCATATCAGGACGCCCATTGTAGGAGGGGGTCTTACCCTTCTGCAGAGGTGCAGTCGGTGTTTTCTACAGTCCCAGCCGACTGGGCAAACAATAATTAGGAAAGAATAGAATAATAATTACAATAATAACAAGATTTTTTGTATTAACTTCAAAATTTGTCTTTGCTTTAACTATTGGAAATAATGTTTTCATTTTGTTTACATGCATTTTTCTTGTTTCTAAAATTTTGTTATTTAAATACATAAAGGAAAATACCGTTAATCTAGTATTTAACATGATCTTGTGAAGGCCACTAATTCCACTAATGGAAGATCTAAATGATATAACTTGTGAGAAACTCAGAACATTTTTCATAAACTAACAGCACTGAACAAGAAAAAAGTGAAAAACTGGACTTTTAACCGAGTTAAAACTTAACAAATATATTCTCTGAATGCATATCACTAGAAGCCATGGGAAGCAGCATGGTGGATGTGAAGTAAATCTGATTATTCCAAAGTTGGATCAACGAAGAGCTTCTCCAGATGCCGGGCAGTAAAATTTCATATGTCAATGGGCAGGGTCAAACTACTGCTACTCATCTATAGGGATAGGGTCTAATGATGAGAAAAAAGCCATTTTTTTGTGACCCGCTCATGAGTTCTCTCACTTAAATAGTACCCGGTCACATCTGTAAGGTGCGCTGATTTTAACAAATTCTACCGGCAAGTAGGAGGAGAATGTACAAATACATACCAACAATAGGAAGACAAGGAAATGAAACAATTTTGGGGCAAAATATGGGAACGAAGAGAGCCTAACAGAAAAGCTGAATGGATGAACAACATGGATAAACAGTTACATAGACGCAAAGAGGGCCCTAAGGCGAAAATACACATCAGTTTACTCAGAACAGCACACAAAAAGTACCAAACACCGGTCCATAATATCATAGATGCATACTTGTTTTTAAAAAAATTCTCTTCCATCCATAACATACTGGCACTCAAAATGAACAAATTTTTAGAAGAAATAGACATACCCAAAAGTATGACCAAAGAAAAGACCACCCTGATCCAAAAAGACCCCTAAAAAGGAACCACCCCCAGCAACTACAGATCCATAAGGTGGCGACCGATCATTTGAAAAATACTAACGGCGCAAATCAGGGAGGAGATTTATTATTCACTTATAAACCACGTACTGTTCCCCGAAGAACAGAAAACATGTCGCAAAGAAACAAGAGGAACGAGATATCTATTATACATTGATCAATATATGCTCAAAGAGAGGCAAAAAGAGAGGGAGCAATGTTGCTATGACGTAGATTGACAACAAAAAGTCATACAACATGTTCCGGCAAAATAGCTAAAATATATATACCATGTCCAAGAAACATACCAAAATGTGTCATTATTTCCTTATTTTGCTGACAAATTCTTATTGGTTTGGTTTCTTTGTTTAATGGCATATCAACCTTTGTAGGTCATTTAATGCCAAAGCCATTCTCAAAGAAGAACAGTAGTGGTGCTATTTGACCCATAGCTGAGAGGATAAGGGGTTTCATACCTTTCCCAAGAGTATTTGCCCGAAAGTGAACGTAATAGCACGACTGGAGTTTGAACTCGCATACTACGATTCCAAAGTCCATCGCTTTAACCATTACGCCACGAGGACACCCACCAATTCTTATTGGTTATAAGTGGTTCTAAATTCATGTTGGTGTCTTCATCATTTGATGGATTATGGTAACGTGGGGAATATAAAACCTTTTTTACGCAAGTTGAACGAAAAGTGTGATTAATATTTTTATAGTAGAGTTTGACATGTCATTATATTTTAGAATTTAAATTGCATGTTGAGGTCTTTTTCATTTGCAGTTTCGGCAAACAAAAAACGATTAGTAAGACCTTTCACCATTCTTGTATATTGCTCTTTATATACTGCATATCATGGAACCATGTTCACATTTCACCTGTTGGAATACGTTTGCATTGTAATGGTTTTAAGTTTTATATATGTGAATAAAATATCTAAAGGGGATTACTTTAAAGTTTGTTTGTGGCATTCATTTTCTTTTCTTTTTTTCTTTTTTTTTTGTTGCTGCAGATCAGCTTATGAGTGGATTCGAACAATGAAACTAGTTGGAATTGTTAAATGCCGTATCTCTTTCTTTGTTGATAAGGGAAAACTAGCAGAAAATGACTTGTGAATATTCTTGTTTTTTGTTGGTCATTTTTTTTTATTAATTAAAAGAGATTGTATTTCTCTTTATTGTCGCCAAGAATGGACCGGAAATTTATTGACATTTTGATGTGACAGAAAAACTATGCCGTAAAAACTTTGTTTGAAATAAAATGCTGGCAAAACATTTCAAATATTGATTTTTCACTTTTTAGACCACTTTCATACTTAAAGAACATGCTGAGTTTATCATTATTGAAAAAAAAAACAATATTTATTATTTTACCTTATATATATATATATATATATATTTATATAAGGTAAAAGAATAAGTATTGTATATATATATATATAAATAAATATTGTATATATATATATATATATAACTTTCCGTGTCCTAAAAAATAAAACATTTGCTGTGTAGGTCGTAGACAAGTATGCTTGGATGGTGTGAGTAAAATTCTTATAAGAATTATAATAATAATATTCGATGAATTGAAAATCAAAAACCATCCAGACCACAGCATTGTTGTTGTATACCCACATAAAACTACACAATACAAATATAACTGGAAACATAGTCAACAATAATATACAAAATTCAATGAACAAACGAACACATTCATTATAATAATATACCTCTCACACTTTATTCGAAAGGGTTGATGTTGGTTGCGTGTGAGAGGTGAGTTGGAGACGGAGACAGACTGCTACATATTGATCCTAAGTTCTTCTGATCATAACAGCTCTTCCTTCACATTCTGGCTGGGCTGCTCAACCGTGGGTCACTGAGGGCCCAAAGCCCTCTGTCTGCTGCTGGCTCTCAATTCGGCATCTTGTCCCTAACTGACTCCAACTCCAACTCCAACTCCCTCAAGCCGTCTATCGCACCTGGTTATATTTTGTTTGACGCTGTTGGGTATCACCCACCTTTTTCCACACAATGAACATAATCGATCTGCCATATATAGCAGTAGCTACTAATACCAGGCAGACTAGAAGGTGAAGTGCAGCTTCTTATAGGAATAGTATTAGAGCGTTGGAGACTGGAGATCGCACTAGATCACCTTACTTGCTACCGTAATAACGGAAGCCAATACTATCGTTGGACTATATCTTTATTCTGTGTGTTATATAGTCATCTGCTGATTCATGCACAAATATACATATATATGCTGGATACATACCGATGCAATAATAATTAAGACGCCCGATGATAAAGACACAGGAATAAACGACGCACGCAGGAAAGAAGACACAGGAAGACTTCTTTATAAAATATTTTACCTCTCACTTTATTTGTAAGGTTTCGAAAAGGGTTACTCAAAGTTTGCGTGTGAGAGGTAGCTGGGACCGAACATAACTGAAATATTTTGACCTCGAAGTTATGGCCGTCAGCGTTGTGTCTTTCTCGTTCTCCATGGTTGCTCAACCGGACCCTGGAGTAAACTCTTCTGTGTGCTGGCTTTCCCTACTACATAGCGTCTACTTCTGTCTTCCAGTGTACTGCTTGCCCTCCTTCTTGCCTATCTCCCACTGTCCTCAATTCGTCGGCCTTATATTACCTTCAAACTCCCACGCAGTAATATAGACACGCCTCAACGCCTACGCAACCTCTTCCGATTTCCAGCGACCGGGATGTGTCACTTCCTTCCGGTGCACCACCTTAAATGGCATTTTTTGCCGGGTCAAAAGGTCAAAACATAACATGTGTTCACTAATCCTATGTTCTTGACTACTAATAGTCTCTCTATTGTATATACTTTTAACTGAGAATATATCTCTATTTTCTCTCATATCGTGGTTTGTTCTTTATTTAATATTACAAGCGTTCACTAACCAGAACGCAACAGACGTCCACCTGCTTCCTGTGGGCGTATGCATCTGCACCGAATTCAACCTCGTCCACAGGTCAAGGTGATATTCCGATATCCTCGACCGGATGCACCTGTTTCGCCGTTCTTCCGCTTATTTACACAGGTACATCTCTTGATTGTTACGATCGGCTAGGATACTAAGAAGAGTCCCGGAGACTAGAAGATACGTGCTGTTACTTAGATTCCAGTGAAAGAACCCTAGCTAATGCTGGTGTGAAAAACTCACAAATTAGATAGTTATAATAATAATAATAATAATAAAATAAAACTAATGACAATGCATAAGGCATTACATCCCAGAGACGATGTTGAGAGAGTATATGTATCAAGAAAGGAGGGTGGAAGAGGACTTGCCAGCACTGAAGACAACGTTGACCCATCGACACGATGACTCGAAGATAATATGCAAAAACACGAAGGAGGACTGATTAGAGCCATCAGAAACGATACTGATAACAAGATGGACAACAGAATGACAATAACTAGGAAGCAAAGATGGAAAGAAAAACAGCTCTATGGGTGTTTTAAACGACTAATAAACAACATCTCACGTGACAAAACTTGGACATGGCTAAGAAAAGGAAACTTTAAGAGTGAAACACAATCTCTCCTAATAGCAGCATAAAACAACGCCGTAAGAACCAATCATATCAAAGCGAGAATATATAAGACGCAACAAAATAGCAAATATAGGCTATGCGGTGACAGAGATGAAACCATTAATCATATAATAAGCGAATGTAGCAAATTAGCACAGAAGAAATATACGACCATACACGATTGGTTCGGCAAGGCAATCCACTGGGAGATGTGCAAGAAATTTGAATTTGACTATACCAACAAATGGTATATGCACAACCCAACACTTGTCCTAGAAAAAGACACACATAAAATCCAGTGGGACTTTGACATACTCACGGATCACCGAATCTTGACCAGAAGACCAGACCTAATAATAATCAAAAAAAAAAAAAGAAAAGAAAAAAAAAAGAAAACTTGCAAAATTGTCGACTTTTCTGTCCCGGCTGACCACAGAATAAAACTGAAAGAATGTGAAAAGAAGGATAAGTACCTCGACCTTGCTAGTAAATTAAAAAACTATGGAACATGCAGGTGACAATTATACGAATTGTAATTGGTGCGCTTGGAACAGTAACTAAAGGATTTACTAAAGAGACTGGAAGACTTGGAAGTTGCCAGATGAGTGGAGACCATCCAAACTACAGCATTATTGAGAACGGCCAGAATACTGAGAAGAGTTCTAGAGACTTGATGAGACTTGCTGTCACTCATACTCCAGTGGAAGACCATCAGCTAACGCTGATGTGAAAAAACTATAATAATAATAATAATAATAATAATAATAATAATAATAATAACTACAAGTATTCGAGCATCTTGGAGGCTGACACCATCAAATAAGTGGAGATGAATGAAAAAATTCAGAAAGAAAATCTCAGGACAACTTGAAAGCTACTCGAGACAAAACTATCAAGTAGAAACCATGTCACTAGATTAAATACTTGGGCTGTACCACTCTTTAGATATTCGGCACCCTTTTTGAAGTGAACCAGAGAAGAAATTAAGCAAATCGACCAAAGAACAAGAAAACTAAAGACCATGCATAAGGCATTACACCCCAGAGACGTCGTTGACAGACTATATGTATCAAGAAAGGAGGGAGGAAGAGGACTTGCCAGCATTAAAGACAGCGTTGACGCCTCGACACAACGAACGACAACTACTGAGAAAAGCACGAAGGAGACTGATTACAGCCATCAAAAACAATACTGACAACACGATGACTAAACGAATGACAATAACTTGGAAACAAAAATGGGAAGAAAATCAACTCTCTGGGCGCTTTAAACAACTAATAAACAACATATCATACGAGAAAACCAGGACGTGGCTAAGAAAAAGAAACTTTAAGAGAGAAACAGAATCTCTCCTAATAGCAGCACAAAACATCGTCATAAAAACCATGAGTAAGACGCCACAAAATAGCAAATGTAGTTTATGTGGTGACAGAGATGAAACCATTAATCACATAATAAGCGAATGCAGCAAATTAGCACAGAAGGAATATAGGACTAGACACGACTGGGTCGGCAAGGTGAACCACTGGGAGATGTGCAAGAAATTTAAATGTGACCATACCAACAAATGGTATATGCACAACCCAGAATCTGTCTTTGAGAATGTCACACAAAAACTCCTATGTGACTTTGTGATACACATGGATCACATATTCTTGGCCAGAAGACTAGACCTTTTAGTAATAAACAATAAAAAAAGAAAACTTGCAAAATTGTGGACTTTGCTGTCTTGGATGACCACAGAATAAAACGGAAAAAAACAAAGTGAAAAGAAGGATAAGTACTTCGGCCTTGCTATGGAATTGAAAAAACTATGGAACATGAAAGTGACTATTATACCAATTGTGAATGTTTTTGATTTGGTACAGTCACAAAAGGATTATTAAAGGAACTATAGGACTTGGAGGTTGGAGGACGAGTGGAGACCATCCAAACTACAGCATTATTGGGATCGGCCAAAATACTGAGAAGAGTCCTGGAGAATAGAGGAATCTTGCTGCCACTCAAACTTCAGTGAAAGACCATCAGCTAATGCTGATGTGAAAAACTCTCAAGTAGTAAATAATAATAATAATAATAATGTACAAATTCTATGGAATATAAGGCTATGAAAAATGGTTCAAACACTAACCAGAACTATTAATAAAAGCAAGAGAAGCAATAATTTTATTAGACTTTGCTATCCGAGCTGTAAGAAAAATAAGGAGCTACAGACCGGATATATATATATATATATATATATATATATATATATATATATATATATTGGTTGGTTGGTTAGTTGGTTGGTTGGTTGGATTTTATGGCATATCAACCTTTGTAGGTCATTTAATGTCAAATCCAGTTTTTAGCAAATAGACAGTTCTATTTCAAACAATTCAGTTTAGCATTAGTTCACAATTCAATTGTTAAAGACAGTTCTATTTCAAGCTATTCAGCATCGTCAAACAGTTCTAATTCAGCTAATTAAGTTTAGTATAAGTACAGATTTTGTTTACTCAGTTAAATGTCGAAGCAGTTCTATATTAAACGATTCAGTTAAGTGTAAGTTCAGTTTCAATGTCAAAAACTGTTCAATTTCAAACAATTCATTTTAGCAGAAGTAAGCAGTTTAAATGTAAGTACAGTTTATTTGTCAAAAACATTTCTATTTCAAGCTATTCAGTTTAGTTAAACAATTCTGGCTTGCCATAAGTATGTCGTTAGTTCTATTCAACCCATAAGTAGCCCCCTATCAGGTGCTACCATGCCGGGCCAGAGTGAACCTGGGAGCAATGACACTCAAGGGGTGCCCCGCATTTACCAAAGCTCCGGCATTTCTGAGACCTTATCATCAGATTATTTAGTGTCAGATCTAGAAAACTCATTTGGCGTAGGGTCTTACCCCTCAGCAGAACAGCAGTCGGTGTATTCTACAGCCCCAACCGACAGTAGTTAAGGTCTATAAAGATAAAACATGTCTTCTGATTGATATGTCAGTGCCAACAAATAATAACATATCAGTCAAAGAATATAAGAAAAAGTTTATACAAAGACATAGAAACAGAAATTGAGAAAATGTAGGATTTTAAAACAACTACTGTGTGTTCGCCAACAGTCCGGGAGACCTGGGTTCAATCCCAAGTCGTGTCATTCCAAAGACTTTAAAAATGGTACTTGATACCTCCTTAACACTCAGCGATATAAGGTACGTATCAAGGGTAAAGTGGAGCAATCCAGGGAAAGGAGTAACGCCCTCCCCTACCCCTCGGTGTAGTAGCTATTGAAAAGGGAGCCTTCTGGTCGCCTTCGCCTACGGTCGCCAACTACAACTGTGTCATCAATTGGGGGAGCTCTGTGTACGATCAAGAAAGGGACAAGTAAACACATTATCTAGATATGAACTTCAAGAAATTGCGCTTTGCAGAACTGCGTATCTCCTTAGGTGAGTACTATCAATATGACTGAAAAAATATCGTCCAGAAGAGGCAGCAAAAAAATAAAAATAAAAATAAATATAAATAAATACCCATTATTCATATAATCACTATCTTCCCTCAAGCTGGGTGTTGGTTAATGACCTGGTGAAGAATAGAAAGAAACCCAAAATAAGCTAAAAAATTTATAATAATAATAATGATAATAATAATAATGATAATGTGCTCGGTGCAGTCACGAAAGGTTTGGATGACTTGGAAATAAGAGGACGAGTCGAGGCCATCCAAACAACAGTATTTTTGAGATCGGCCAAAATCGTGAGAAGAGTCATACAAACCTGAGGAGACTTGCTCTCACTCAAACTCCAGTTGAAGACTATCGGCTAACACTAGTGCTAAAAACTCACAAAAGAATACTAATACTACTAATAATAACTTGGTGTACTCGGAACAGTCCCCAAAGTTTTGGTAAAAGGAATGGAGGATTTGGAAACCAGAGGTTAAGTAGATACCATCCAGACTACATCATTATTAAGAGAGGCCAGAATACTGAGAAGAGTCCTAGAGACTTGAGGATACTTGCTGTCATTCAAACTCCAGTTAAAGACCATTAGCCAACGCTGATTTGAAAAACTCTAAAGGAGTATATAGGACTTTAACATACAAACGGATCACCTAATCCCGGCCAGAAGACCAGATTTAATAATAATCAACAAAAAAAAAAAAAAGAGAACTTGCAAAATAGTCGATTTTGCTGTCCCGGCTGACCACAGAATAAAACTGAAAGAATGTGAAAAGAGGGATAAGTACCTCGACTTTGCTAGGGAATTAAAAAACTATGGAACATGCAGGTGACAATTATACGAATTGTAATTGGTGCGCTTGGAACAGTAACTAAAGGATTACTAAAGGGACTAGAGGACCTGGAAGTTGGCGGACGAGTGGAGACCATCAAAACGACAGCACTGTTGAGAACGGCCTGAATACTAAGAAGAGTCCTGGAGACGTGAGAAGACTTGCTGTCACTCAGACTCCAATGAAAAAACATCGGCTAACGCTGATGTGAAAAGCTCTAATGAGTGAATAATAATAAAACAACATTTCACACCAGAAAACCTGGACCAATCTAAGAAAAGGAAACCCTAAGAGAGAAACGGAATCCCTCCTAATAGCAGCACTGGACAACGCAATAATAACCAATCATATCAAAGCGAAAATAGGTAAAAAGCAACAAAACAGTAAATGTAGGCTATGCGGTGACAGAGACGAAACGATCAATCACATAATAAGCGAATGCAGTAAATTGGCACAGAAGGAGTTAAGGTGAGACATGACTGGGTCGGCCAGGTGATTCACTGGGAAATGTGCAGGAAATTTCAATTCGACCATACAAACAAATGGTATATGCACAAACCAGCACCTGTCCTAGAAAATGACTCGCATGAACTCCTATGGGACTTTAACATACAGACGGATCACCTAATCCCGGCCAGAAGACCAGACCTTATAATAATCAACAAAAAAAGAGAATTTACAAAATTGTCGACTTTGCTATCCCGACGGACCACAGAATAAATCTGAAGGAAAGTGAAAAGAAGGATTAGTGTCACGTGATAGCTCACGAGGACGAAGAGGTAAGAATGATACTATCCCCCCGTTGAACTAACATTATCTAGTTGTCAAAAAGTGACCGTTAGGAGAAATGTGGGTCACGCAGATGTTCGCACCTAAGTGACCTTGGGTCGCCGGACATCGGAAGGGGAAAGAGAAAATGAAGCCAAATGATTGGCGGGGACCCCAAACGGAAGTGGGGTTCCCTTCCCCTCAGCGGAAGTAAGGCACAAAAAAAAGCAAGTTTTTGAGCAAGTCTCGTGGCAGACGGACGATAGCCATTTTACTCCGGGCTAAAGACAAAAGACTAACTTAGACACGAAGGACTCCAAAATCCTTCAAGCCAGTATTAAAAACAGTACAAAGTCTATTAGCCCGTGAAAGAAGAAAAATTCTCCAGTGGAACCCCGTCAAAAAAATAAGATAAGTAACTTTGGGACATTTTTCCTTTACACCCAAATTTTGTTTACCACTCTCTCTCTCTCAATTTGAAAAAGGATAAAAGCCAAGAAAAGACATTTATATTCATGGACTGTCCTACTATATGTTTGACATTTTATTGAACGTATATATATATATAACCGTAGTAAAGAACCTATGTATTTTCATTTTACCATGTGGTCTATGTTATTATTTCATGCTTTCCTTTCAGCTTCTATTCGCCTTACATTATCTTGCTTAGAACTGTCCTATTAATTCCTAAAGTATCACACGGGAAACCGGAGTTGCCGACTACTCCAACAACATTAATATTATTACAACTAAGACCTATAGGCCCGTATTCTTCTATTATCTAAGGGAAAGAAGTTTAGCGGCCTGGTGGGTGTGTGATAGTGTGAAATTTTGGACCCCTTTGCCAGCGGTGGCCAGTCTGGCCCTAAATTATTCCCTCACGTAATATGCCAGTTCTTATCTGCCTGAGAAAAGAACTCTGAACAGGACTTATTTCTGTAGGGGATCAAGTGCCAACCCGCCCCGTCTTCACACGTGCGAAAATAAAGTCCCGTTTTGGGATTTTAGGTAATTTGCCGTCACAATTAGTATCTCGACCTCGCTAGACAATTGAAAAAGCTGTGGAACATGAAAGTAACGATTGTACCAGTTGTGATTGGTGAGTTAGGCACAATAACTAAAAGATTATTAAAAGGCCTGGAAGGCTTGAAAGTTGGCGGACGGGTAGAGACTATCAAAATAATAGCATTGCCGAGAACGGCCAGAATCCTGAGATGTGTCCTGGAGACTTGAGGAGACTTGCTGTCTCTCAGACTCCAGTGAAAAACCATCAGCTAATACTGATGTGAAAAACTCTGAAGGAGTAAATAATAATAATAATAATAATAATAAACTTGGGCTTTGATATACGAAAGAAATCACCCTATATAGTCTTAAAGAGTAGAACTAGTTTTAATTAATAAAATGAAAAAAAAAAGAAAAGAAAAAAGAGAGCACTTTGCTCTGTCAACTGAATACAAAGTGAAAATGAAAGTAAGCAAAAAGCTGGACAAAAACATGAACCCTTCCAGAGAGCAGAAGAAGCTATGGAACTTGAAGGTGATGGTGATAAAAATCCTAGTCGGAACGCTGGGAATAATCTCAAAAACCCTGGAAAAAGGGACTCGATGAGCTGGAGATGAGATTTATTTGTTTTGATTGGGTTTTATGGGATATCAACCATTGCAGGTTTTTTAATGCCAATTTCTCTTTATACATATATATTAAATATATATGCTTGGGTTTGGTTGGGTTTTATTGCATATCAACTATTGTAGGTTATTTAATGCCAAATCATCTTTATACATATATATTAAATACATAGGATTTGGTTGGGTTGGGTTTTATGGCATATCAACCCTTGTAGGTTATTTAATGCTAAATCATCTTTATACATATATATTAAATATATAGGATTTGGTTGGATTGGGTTTTATGGCATATCAACCATTGTAGGTTATTTAATGCCAAATCTTCTTTATACATATATATTAAATATATATGATTTGTTTTGGTTGCGTTTTATGGCATATCGACTATTGTAGGTTATTTAATGCCAAATCCACTTTATATATATATATATATATATATATATATATATATATATATGTATATTAAATATACAGATATCGTTTTTTATGGCATATCAACATATTAGAGGTTTTTCAATGTCAAATCCTCTTCATACATACATTATATATATGATTTGTAAACACATTTTTGATAACATCTTTAAACGATTCTGAGCTCATTCTCGTACACCGGTTAATGGTTTCAAATATTTCTAATACAAATTTTTCTATTAACAATCAATCATTTGTCTGATCACAATTACATGGTTTCAAGCATTGTTATGTAACAAACACACTTTCACATTTGTTTATACACATTTAAATGGATATACCCATTTAGAATTGGAGGTGCCTGTTGTGTAATAATTATCGTCGTAGGAAATGGACACGGCGACACGACTTCAAATCCTGGACGAGACTGATTGCATTTCATATTGCACTAATACCCTTGGGAAAGGTATGAATCCAATTATTCTCCCGCCAGCTATGGGTAAATAGTTGGACAGACTAGGTTCTTAGGCCTTGGTGAGGCAACTAGTTTAGGAGAAAGAAAACTGTGAATTCAAACCTGTTAAACTCTACTTAAAATTGACCTTGTGTCATATCCTACCTGAATGGCGGGGTGAGGAGGTGCCCTTGGTGTAATAATTATCGTCGTAGGAAATGGACACGGCGACACGAGTTCAAATCCTGGCCGAGACTGATTGCCTTTCACATAGCACTAATACCCTTGACAAAAGTAAGAATCAAATTATTCTCCCTCCAGCTATGGGTAAATAGTTAGGCAAACGAGGTTCTTCAGCGTTGGTGCGGCAACTAGTCTAGGGGAAGGAAAACTCTAAATTCAATCCTGTTAAACTCCGCTTAAAAATTGACCTTGTGTCCTCTCCTGCCCGAGCGGAGGGGGTGGGTAAATATGGATATACCCATTTAGAATCAGAATTTGTGGGTAACTTCATAACAGATTTAATTTATTTGCACACTAGTATTGCTATTGTTCTACTCAGTTAGATGGTTGCAATCATTGCTATCTAATACTAATAATTCTATTCAATATTTATCTTTTGTTTGCATACAGCGTAGTGTTGCAAGTATTGCTATTTAGCACTAATTATTTCATTGAACTCATTCCATTGATTTTCACATTCAAATGGTTCTAAATATGGCCATGTCACTCCAAATATTTCAATTTAGGCGCACAGATAGAGTTTCAAGTATTGCTATTAAACATCAATAATTCTATTCAACAATGCCTCATTATTATCATACAGTTAAATGGTTCCAAGTATTGCTATGCATCACGAATAATTCAATTAAACAGAACTAAAGGATAAAACCGTTATATTCATACCAATTCAGTTTAGTATAAGTCATTTCTTTGTTCACAGATTAAATGTCAATTAATACTATTTAACTCATAGATAGAATCCTATCAGCAGCTACCACTCCGGGTCAGAGTGGACCTGGGAGAGATGGCAATGGAGAGGTTGTCCACATTAACCAAAGCTTCAAAACTGCAGCCACACTATCAGATAGCTTTATGTCAAAAAAAGGATAATCGTTGGTGAGGGGTCTTACCCCTCTGTAGAGATGCAATCGGAGTTTTCTACAGCCCCAGCCACAGGACACTCGTTGGTGGGGTCTTACTCCTTTGAAGAGATGCAGTCAGTGTTTTCTGCAGCCCAAGCCGACTAGGCCACAGCACACGCGATGATGTGGGTCTTAACCCTCAGTAGAGATGCAGTCGGAGTTTTCTACAGCCTCAGCCGAGTGGGCTGGGTGGCAAAGAGTGCAACCTAGAAGGTAACGATCAAACCCTTAACTGTTAGCGCATTAAGAAGGCTTATTATTATTATTATTAATAATAATTATTATTATAATAATTTGACCATACAAACAAACGATATTCGCATAACCCAGAATCTGTCCTGGAGAATGAATCACACAAATTCCTGTGGGGTTTTGAGATACAAACAGGTCACTAGACTTTATAATAATCAACAACAACAAAAAATAAGACTTGCAGAATAGTGAACTCTGCTGTCCCTTTTGATCACAGAGTATAATTGAAAAAAAGCAAAAACTTCCTTACTAGGGAATTGAAAAAACTGTAGAACATGAAAATGATGATTATACCAACTGTGATCTTCGTACAATCACTAAAGGTTTAATAAATGGACTGGAGGGCTTGGAAATAAAAAGACGAGTAGAGACCATCCAAACTACATTATTGCTGAGATCGGCCAGAATACCAAGACGAGTCCTGGAGACTTGAGGAGACTTGCTGTCACTCAAACTCCAGTGAGAAGCCATCAGCTAACGCTGGTGTGAAAAACTCGTAAAGGAGTTATAAAAATCATATATAATATCAATAGAACTGTTTGATCATTTAACTGTTTGTAAACAAATGACTGATGTTTAACTAAATGGTCAGTTATGAATAATAATACATGGAGCTATTGAACTTTGGAGAACTAAACTGAATTATTTGAAATAGAACCGTTTGATCATTTGGCTGTATGTAAAATCATTTCATTGTGTGAAAAAAAAAATGATCTCCTGAGATCATTTTTTTTCACACGTCGTTTTTTTCACCCATCGTTTAAAAAATGTTATCTACAAAATGCACTAAGAGAATTATTTGAAATAGAACCGTTTGATCATTTGGCTGTTTATAAAATCATTTCATCGTGTGAAAAAAATGATCTCCTGAGATCATTTTTTTTCACACGTCGTTTTTTTCACTCGTTGTTTAAAAAATATTATCTACAAAATGCACTAAGAAATCATGTATTTGATATATATATGTATAAAATGGATTTGGCATTGAATGAACTACATTGGTTGATATGTCATAAAACCAAACCAAACGAAACCTCTACTAGTTGCCATACCAAGGTTAAAAAGGTGACCCTGCCCTACAATTTACCCATAGCTGGAGGGAAAATAATTTTATTCATGTCTTTACAAGGAGTATTAATGATTTATGAGATGTAAATTACCTCCTCCAAGATTTGATTGGTTTTTTTTTTATGGTATATCAACCATTGTGGCTTATTTAAAGTCAAATTCATTTTTTACATATATATTAGATATATAAGACTTGTACACACATTTTGTAGAAAACATTTTTTTAGCGTGGAAATGTTGTAACGTTGTGATAATACCCGCTTCTACAGCTCGTTGCATAAGTTACTAAGTCCACGTCGAGAACTTATGTGGGGCCGGATCAAAGCAAGAAGCAGGTTCCCAGAGAAAAGAACAAAAACACAACAACTTGTGCTTAAAACGTCAAGGGAGGATGGGGAGCGTGTAACACTTAGTGGATAACTAATTCTAGTTTGAGTTTCGGCTGGCAAAAGATTGTCTTAACTAACTGGGTCCGGCTGGTAATGTCGCTGTTCGTTGTTTCTTTCTAATCAACTTTCCTCGAACCCAAACTAAGTCTGACTCTTGGACCCAAAATGCACCTGTATATATACAGAATGTTTCATTATTATTTCCGGCTAATGGGACACCAACGAATAAACCCAGAACTTTTTGGGAGCCAGTTCTCTCTTAAAAAGCTGGACATAAAATTATTTCCTAGACTGGCCGTCTCCGATACAGGGACATTAAATTCAGACCCTTTTAAGTTTTTGACCAGTACCTGACAAGTACTTAACACGTTTGCAGCCATATGTATAAACATTTTCTTATCTAGATTTCCTTAATCTAGTTAACGGGTTTTCCTAACATTTGAAATTTGATACCCATGCCGAATCTAACTCATCTTGCCATATATATATGTGTTTATATGTGTGTGTAGGTGTGTGTGTGTGTGTGTGTGCACACACATGTGCGTGGGCGTATATATATATATACACACACACACACGCACACATGTATGGGTGCACACACACACGTGTGTAGACATGTATGTGCATATATCCAACTCATAGTGTTACAACGTGCGTGTGTGTGTTTGGTTACTTCCTCGTTAAGTTTTAAAGTCAAATAAAGGAGAGAGAGAGAAGAAGTAAGAAGATGCCCTAAGGTTTTATTTGAATGTTTTAATGGCAGCATGGAATAAAGGGTTTACGTTTATGCTGCAAGTCTCGTAGGAAGGAAAGAAATAAGGAAACGAAATAAAGTTGTTAGAGAGTTGAGAAAGAATTATAGCAGCTAAATACCTGCACGATGATCTGCATCGTTTGGTTAAGGCACTGTTGAATGTGAGTGAGATATGTCACCATAATTGTAGCAAAAGTTGTGTAGCTGGTTTAGGACCGGAACGTTATAGTCACCATGAGTTTGTGGTTCTGGTTGTTTTGGGGAGAAACGTGAATGTCTCCCGAAAATGTTGCCCCAGAGATGAAGTAGCTAGGTGTCGGAGCCTTTTTTGGCATCGCAGTCGACATAGCCAGTAATGGAGACGACTAAAAGTTGTTCCTGTGTGACGTATTGAATTCATCTAATTCGTATTCAACTGGGAACCCTTGGACAAGTATAATAGACGTAAGGGATCCATAAATTAGACGACTTTCCTCATGGTGGTTGTGCTGCTGCTATTCAAGAGAGCGAACAGTCATTACGTCTGTCCTGAACGAAGAAGTTCTATGAAAAGAGAGAGTGTTTAGCGGCTTCCCTAATTTATGCTGCCCGGAAAGATGATCCGGGTTGATTAGGATAAGTCATCCTGATTGGGTGAAATTATGCATCGAATTAAATTACGCGCCAAACAAAAATACGAAATTCTCTCTACTACAATGGTATATCAATCCTTTTTTTTTTTCATATATATTAGATATATAAGATTTGTAAACAGATTTTGTAGAAAACATTTTCAAACAAGCCTGAGCTAATTGTTTGCGCACAGTTAAATGGTTACAAGTATTGCTATGTAAAAATAATGATTTGACATTCATTTGTTAGCAAACATTTAAATAGATATGTTTGATATATGGGCGGTAAGTTTTTCTGTAAGTTTATTATTAAACTGATGAGAACTAATTTTTGGTTCTCTAGTATTGCTATTGTTTCAAAAGAGTTAAACGGTTTCAATTATGGCTACCTAACATTAATAATTCTATTCAATATTAATCATTCGTTTGCAGGCAGTGAAGTGGATTGGCCTAGTGGGTACAATCTCAGGTCACTTCATACCAAAGACTTTTAAAATGGTACTTGATACCTACTTGCTTAACACTTTGCAATATAAGGTACGTATCAAGGGTAAAGTGGAGTAATCCAGGGAATGGAGTTGTGCCCTCCCCTATACCTCGGTGTAGTAGCTATTGAAAAGGGAGCCTTCTGGTCACCCTCGACTACGGTCGCCAACAACAACTATTTTATTCGACAATACTCATTAGTTTGCATGCGGTTAAATGGTTCCAAGTATTGCTATGTATTACTAACAATTTAACTGAACCTCAGACATTTGTTTTACTATCTGTTAAAGAATCAAACAGTTCTATTTCTAACTATTCAATTTAGCATAAATCATTTGTTTGCACTCAGTTTAAATGTCACAGTGGAGGTTTTGCCCCTCTGCTGAGAAGCAGTCGATGTATTCAACAGGATTTGAACTTGGGTCGCTCGGATCAATTTCCAAGATGTCTTCTCTATGCTTCTTGCTTATATATAACACATAGGTCTCCGTTTGTTTAAAGTGACAGCTGTTGCTTAAGTAGTCACCTACTTTCAGCGCGGGTTAAACCGTAAGCAAGATTGTGGCGGAGGTGGAGGTCTCTGTTACGCTCTTGAGGAAAGATGACATCCAGAATTCTTGTTGTCACTTGACTTCATTTAAACACCATTTTTTTTAATTTTTTTTTCTTTTTTTCATTTTTCTACGAAGGGAAGTGATATTTCTTTTGTAATCATTCTTGATTTGAGAGGTGGTTATGATAATTGAACTGATAAATATCGAATTATATTTTCAAAGTTCAAGACACTTGATCTTTAAAATAATGTGTATATTTAAAACGCATTTTTACAAGAATAATTCACGTAAATAATGTTATTAATAATATACCATCTGCTTTACTCCCCCCAAAATGTTAGCGACCTAAGTCGAGGGTGACCGGAAGGCTCCCTTTTCAATAGCTACTACACCGAGGTTTAGGGGAGGGAACAACTACATTCCCTGGATTGCTCCACTTTACCCTTGATCCGTACTTTATAATGCTGAGTGTTAAGTAAGGCGGCATCGATTACCATTTTTGAGTCTTTGGTATGGCTCGATCTGGGATTGAACCCCGGTCGCCCGGACCGTTGTTGAAGTCTCTACTCATTAAGGCCAATGGCTCCCACTACTACTTACACACATACTGCATATATATATATATATATATATATATATATATATATATATATATATATATATATATATATATACGAGGTGCATACGATAAGTTTACAGACTTTTTTCGTATGAGCATTTATAATTATCGTTGACTCTTGAAAATTCAGTATGTTATTGCTATACATCTTATGAGATTACTGAACAATTTTTATGATTTCAGGTTCAAATTAACAGCTACAGCATCAATTGGAATACACCCTACGAAAGCCTGATTGTCACAGCTGGTGAATTTCAAAAATGCAATCTGGACGTGAGGACACTTTAGAAGAACGATATGCAATAAAATTATGTTTTAAACTTGGAAAAACTGCCACAAAAACGTATGGAATGCTTCAGACTGCTTTTGGAGCATCTTGCATGAATCGAGCATCAGTTTTTGAGTGGCATAAGAGATTCAAGGAAGGCAGGGAGTCTGTGAGGGATGATGAAAGATGTGGGAGGAAGTAGGAAGTCAATACACCATAGTTGATTGGCCAAAGTGTTAGGGTTAGGGTTACTATGTTGAGGTCTTAAGGGAGTTCAGGAAGAGATTCCTAGGGAAGAGGCCAGCACTGTTCAAATCGGGTCAGTTGCATTTCCAGCAGGACAATACACCAGTCCACAACTCCATCCTTGTCACAGACTTTTTGACCAAGATTGGCATCAAGACAGTTCCTCAGCCTCCCTTTGGTCCAGACCTTGCTCCCTGTGACTTTTAGTTATTCCCTAAGCTCAGAGGCTGTCGTTATGAAACAATTGAGGAGATGAAAGAGGCTATGACGAAGGTCATTGACACGCTCACATTAGAAGACTTCTATGGGGCCTTCCAGAAGTTGTTGGAACGGTAGAACAAGTGCATTGCAGCTGGAGGAGATTACTTCGAAAAGGACTAGAGTTTCATATGTGTACTATCAATAAAAATGCCCATACAAAAAAAAGCGTGGAAACTTATCGTATGTGCACCTCTTTTATATATAATGTGAGTGAAATGTATGACTGATACTGGTGTTTTCAACAAGAATGGCTTTTGCATTAAATAGCCCATGAAGGTTGATATGCCATAAAAGAAAAAAAAAACAAGATGGGAATTTGAAAAGTAATTCCCTCTTTTTAATCTAAAAGAATTTGGTTTCTTCCATAAATTATAGTCAAGAAATAATCCTTATTGGTGGGAGCTATAGAATGCCCCGACTGCATCTCTGCTGAAGGGTAAGATCCCCTACTCCCAACAAATGTCCTGATATATGACAGTAAACCCTCTGATGGTGAGGTTCCTGTAATCCTGGAGCATTGGGGAATACGGGGTACCCCTTCATTGTCACTCTCCTAGGCCCAGTCTAGCCCGGAGTGGTAGCACCTGATAGTGTCCTATTTATGGGTCAAATAGATCTGTTTGATATTTATACTCTGAGCAAACAAATGGCTGATGCTAAACTGAATTGTTTGAAATAAAACTATTTTTATATTTAACTGTGTGTAAACAAATGACTAAATGTTTAATTGAATTGTTAATGATACATAGCATTACTTGAAACCATTTTACTGTGTGTAAACAAATGACTGATGTTTAATTGAATTGTTAGTGATACATAGCAATACTTGAAACCATTTAACTTCTTCTTCTTCTTCTTCTTCTAGTGTTTTTAACACTAGCATTAGTGGATGGTTTTCCATTGAGCTCTGAGAGACATCAAGTCTCCTGGACACTTCTCAGTATTCTGGCTGATCTTGATTATGCTGTAGTTTGGATGGTCTCCACTCGTCCTCTTATTTCCAAGTTCTCCAGTCTCAGAACTAACCCCTTGGTGATTGTACCGAACGCGCCAATTATAAATTGTATCAGCGTCATTTATTATTATTATTATTATTATTATTATTATTATTATTATTATAATTTTACCCATTTGAGAGTTTTTTCACCACAGCGTTAGCTGATGGTTTCTCACTGGGGTTTGAGTGACAGCAAGTAATCTCAAGTCTCCAGGACTTTTCTCAGTATTCTGGCCGATCTTAATAATGCTGTCCTTTGGATGTTCTCCACTCGTCCTCTTATTTCCCTGTCCTCCAGTGCCAGAACCTATCATCTGGTGGCTGTACCGAACACACTAATTACAATTAGTATCAACGTCACTTTCATATTCAGTTCTTTGGCAAGGTTTTGGTAGTTTATTATAATTATTATTCACTCATTAGAGCTTTTCACATCAGCGTTAGCCGATGGTTTTTCACTGGAGTCTGAGTGACAGCAAGTCTCCTCAAGTCTCCAGGACTCGTCTCAGGATTCTGGCCGTTCTCAGCAATGCTGTACTTTGGATGGTCTCTACCCGTCCGCCAACTTCCAAGTCCTCAAGTCCCTTAAGTAATCCTTTAGTTACTGTTCCAAACGCACCAACTACAATTGGTATAATTGTCACCTGCATGTTCCACAGTTTTTTCATTTCCCTAGCAAGGTCGAGTTACTTATCCTTCTTTTCACATTCTTTCAGTTTTATTCAGTGGTCCGCCGCGACAGCAAAATCGAATATTTTGCAAGTTCTCTTTTTTTTTAAATTATTATTAAGTCTGGTCTTCTGGCCGGGATTAGGTGATCCGTTTGTATGTTAAAATCCCATAAGAGTTAATATGTTTAATTTTCTTGGACAGGTGCTATACCATTTGTTAGTATGGTCAAATTTAAATTTCTTGCACATTTCCCATTGAATCAACTTGCCGACTCAGTCGTGTTTCGCTTTAAAAGGAAGGTGCATTTTTCTATTCCAAATTCCAATCTTGTAATTTGGCTGGAGATTCTAATCGTTTATAATCGAGATTCTAATTCTTTTTCCTTCTTGGCGGATCTTAACATCATCCATTTACATGAGGTGACTGTGTAAATCTGTAACCTCCAGCGCATTTCCAAACTATATGGTTCAGCGGCAGGAATGCTATAATGAATATCACAATGAGTCACCCTTGAAGACACCTCTTTGGGTTTTTACTTCTTCTTGGGTTTGTTTTCCAGGTGATAGTTCTGCTATCCAGCTTTGTATTGCTTTTGTAACCATTTAACTGTGTGCAAACAAATGATCAATGTTAAATTTAACTATAAATAATACATATAAATGCTTGAACTAACTTAACTGTGTGAAAACATTAAATAGCAATACTTGAAACCATTTAACTGTGTGCAAACAAATGAGCTCTCGCTCGTTTAAAATGTTACCTACACACTATTTACTGATCTGGCATTAAAAAAAAAAACATTGGCTTCATGTTGCTTAGTTTGTTTACTTTGCTTGTGCTTTATGGCATATCAACCCTTGTGGGTTATTTAATGCCAATTTCTGTTTATCCTATTTACCAACCCCTCCGCTCGGGCAGGATATGATACAAGGTCCATTTTTAAGCAAAGTTTAACAGGTTTGAATTCAGAGTTTTCCTTCTCCTAGATTAGTTGCCTCACCAAGGCTGAAGAACCTTGTCTGTTCTACTATTTACCCATAGCTGGAGGGAGAATAATTGGATTCATCCCTTTCCCAAGGGTATTAGTGCTATATGAAATGCAATCAGTCTCGTCCAGGATTTGAACTCGTGTCGTCGTGTCCATTTCCTACGACGATAACCATTACAACACGGGCACATTTGCCAATTTCTGTTTATACACATATATTTTATATAGGATTTGTAAGCGAATAGTTTTAGGTAATATTTTAAGACAAGTCAGAGTTCATTTGTTGGCATACAGTCAGTGGAATCAAGCACTGCTATCCAATACCAATAATTCAGCTAAATATTGCAATATTTGACGGTATATAAGACATACGGGCGCATAAATCATAATCCAACCCAATTTAAGCCGGGCAAATGTTTTAGAGAAACAAAGTACTAATATTAAATGTGATGGAATCAATAAAATGAATATTATCAATGATAATTGTTTTAATCTTCAAATAGTCTTTTAAATAATGACAATAGGAATATAGAAGTCGCGAGGTAGCTAATTTCGGCCGATCATCATGAATTTAAAACCTACATATAAGACGCAGAGAAATTTTAAAAGATAAAAACAGCGCCTCATATGCCGTCAAATACGGTAATCATTTGTTTGCCCACAGTAAGATGGTTTCATTATTTCTATTAAACACTAATATTGCCCAGTCGGCTGAGACTGTAGATTACACCAACTGCATCTCTGCAGAGGGGTAAGACCTCCCCCCCCTAATGAGTGTCCTGGATATGACACTACACAATCTGATGGTGAGGTTCCAGTGATGCTAGAGCTTTGGGGAATGCGGAGCAGTCTTTCATTCCCATTGCTTCCAGGTCCAATCTGACCCGGAATGTTAGCACCTGATATGGCCCTATCCATGGCTTAGATAGAACTAACTGCATACTTATGCTAACCTGAATTGTTTCAATTAGAACTTTTTAACGAAACTAATAGACTGAAACAATAATGTTTTTGACAATTAAACTGTCTTTACATTTTAACTACGTGCTTATGCTAAACTGAATTGTTTGAAAATGAACTGTTTTTGACCTTTATACTCTACATACACTGAACTGAATAGTTTAATATAGAACTGTTTTGATATTTAACTGTGTGTAAACAAAACATGTAATTATACTAAACTGAATTAGCGGAAGTAGAACTGTTTGACTAAACTGAATAGCTAGAAAAAGAAATGTTTTTGTCAATGAAACTGTGTACTCATGCTAAACTGAATTGTTTGAAATAGAACTGACAATTTGAATTAAAATGTATTTGGCATTAAATAACCTACAAAGTTTGATATGCCATAAAAACCCAACCAACCAACCAACGAAAATTAAGCAATAATAGTTTTATTTGCACACAGTTACAAGTATTGCTATCTAATACTAATAATACCGATGATCCAATTTAGCATCAGTCATTTGCTTTCGCACTGGTAAATGGTTTCTAGTAAAGATAATAATTAAATATTTCAATTCAACCCAAAGATTACACCCTGATTGTTATTACCATTGGACCTAAAACACATGGTAATTAAAGGAGACACCATACTCCCTAAAACTCCAAGACGGCAGCCTTGTCATGAGATGGTTTAGTGTCATATCCAAAACACTCGTTGGGAGAGGGTTTTTTTTTTACTCCTTTGCAAATATGTAATCGGCGTATTCTGCAGCACCAGTCAACTGGACCTATCTATCTATCTATCTATCTATCTATCTATCTATCTATCTATCAAACTAACGTATCACCAGGTTCGATCATATTCAGATGTGATCCCACTCATCTTTAAGAATGGTAAAGTTTTTTTGGCTTTAAATTCTGTTCCATTTTAGTGTACTTTAAGCCATTTTAAGGAATAGTGTGGACTGAAATTTTCGGATAATTCCTTTGTCAGTTCGATATAGGAAAATTTGCCAAAATGAAAAATTGGTACCCATTTCTCTCTCCCCCTCTCTTTCTCTCTCCCCACTATCTATCTATCTATCTATCTATCTATCTTGCCCGGTCGGCTCGGGCTTTAGAATACACTGACTGCACTTCTGCAGAGGAGTAAGACCCCACCTCCAAAGAGTATCCAAGATATGACACTAAACGATTTGATGATGGGGTTCCAGTAATGCTAGAGCTTTGGGGAATGCGGTATACCCTTTCATTGCCATCACTCCCAGATCCACTTTGGCCCAGAGTGGTAGCACCAGATAGGGTCCTATCTATGGGTCAAATAGAACAAAATTATATACTTATGCAAAACTGAATTTTTAAGAATAGAACCGTTTTTGAGATAGAAACTGTAGTTACGCTAAACTGAACAGTTTGAATAAGAGCTGTTTGACAAAACTGAATAGCTTGAAATAGAAATGTGTTTGACAATTATACTGCGAACTCATGCTGAATTGTTTGAAATAGAAGTGATTATTTGAATAAAAATAGATTTGGCCTTAAATAACCTAAAAATATTTGATATGCCATAAAAACCAACCAACCAACCAACTAAATAATCTGATGGTGTGATTCTTTTAAACTAGAGCTTTGATTGTTCAGTCCACTAGGACTGTAGAATACACCAAATGCATATTTTCAGACGAGTAAAACTCCCCCAACGAGTGTCCTGGTTATGACACTAAACGATCTGATGATGAGGTTCCAGTAATGCTTGAGCCTTGTAAAATGCAGAGTACTCCTTCATTACCACCACTCCCAGATCCTCTCTGGCCCGGAGTGGTAGCACCTGGTTGGGTCCTATCTCTGCGTTAAATAGAACTAAAATGCGAACTTATACTAAACTGAATTGTTTCAAATAGAAGTGTTTTGCAAAACTGAACATCTTGAAATAGTAATGTTTTGGACAAACTGTGTACTTACATTTAAACTGCATAACGGTAAACTAAATTGTTTGAAATAGAGCTGATTAGTTGCATAAAAATGGATTTGGCATCAAATTACCTATAAAGGTTGATATGCCATAAAACCAACCAACCAACCAACCAACCAACCAACTATCAATCTATCAGACATCGTATTTTGACGTCATCATTCTTCTTCTTTTGTTTATGTTTTATTATACTTACGTATTTCATAAATTCCATAAATTCTTGACATTTCAAAAAGAACCGAATTTCAAAGAACTTTATTTAATTTTTTTTTAACTTCCCTGCCATCAAACCCACACAATCAAAAACCAAAAGCAGGCCCATCTTTCTCTACGCTAAGTAGAGGAATATGGTCAAGAAGAGGGAGTGGGTAATAGAAGAAGAAGAAGAAGAAGAAGAAGAAGAAGAAGAAAAAGAAGAAGAAGGAAGAGGAGGAGTAGAGGTGTTTAGAAGATGAAGAAGAGGAGGAGCATGGAGAGACTAGAAGCTGTAGAAGGAGGAAGAGGAGGAGCAAGGAGAAGTTGGAAAAAGAAGAAGAAGGAAGAGGAGGAGTAGAGGTGTTTAGAAGATGAAGAAGAGGAGGAGCATGGAGAGACTAGAAGCTGTAGAAGGAGGAAGAGGAGGAGCAAGGAGAAGTTGGAAAAAGAAGAAGGAAGAGGAGGAGTAGGGGGGGTTAGAAGATGAAGAAGAGGGGGAGCAGGGAGAGACTAGAAGCTGAAGAAGGAGGAAGAGGAGGTGCAAGAAGAAGAAGAAGAAGAAGGAAGAGAAGGAGTAGGGGTTTAGAAGATGAAGAAGAGGGGGAGCAGGGAGAGACTAGAAGCTGAAGAAGGAGGAAGAGGAGGTGTAAGGAGAGGTTGGAAGAAGAAGAAGAAGAAGAAGAAGAAGAAGAAGAAGAAGAAGAAGAAGAAGAACAAAGGATGGGTTAAAAGAAGAAAAAGGAGGAGGAGGAGCAGAAGTGGTTTGAAGAACGAGCAGGAGGAGCAGGAAGGGGTTAGAAGAATAACAAGGGCCAGGTTAGAAAGAGAAGAAGAATGAGAAGGAAGAGTTGTGTGTGAAGAAGAAGAAGAAGAAGAAGAAGAAGAAGAAGAAGAAGAAGAAGAAGAAGAAGAAGAAGAAACGAGTTGCAGTAGAAGAAGACGCAGATGATGACGACGACGATGGTTGTGTTGGTTAGAACTTAGAAAGCAAATGGAATTTTTAAAAAGTAGAAGAAAATTTGTAAATAAATAAGTCGATGCCCGCACCCCTAATAAGGAATTTCAAGTGGGAAAAATTGATGATTAAGTAACAAAGTAATGTTCATTGTTTAATCTTCGAATTTGATTATCAGTAATCGATACAAACGGATTAGCAAAACAATAACAAAAATAATCAACCCAAAAAGGTCGTTATCGAAAAAATATCGACTCCATGAATCCCCAATACAAGCGAAGCCCTTATTTGCTCACTACTTAGAAAGGATTTAAAAAATGAAAATTTGCCAGCTTTGCAGATACATGCGTTAGAATAATTTACTAAATTTAACTTATTTGGGCCCAAGTGTGTTTGGTTGGCCGGTTGGTTGGTTTGGATTTAGGCATATCAAACATAGTTGGTTTTAAAGCCAAGTCCCGTTTATACATACGTATTAGATATGTATGATTTGTAAAAATAAGTCAAAAAAGTTAAATGGTTCCAAGTATTACTATATATTGCTAACAATTGAATTTAACATCGATCATTTGTTTACACATAGTTAAATGATCAAACAGTTCTATTTCAAACAATATAGTCTCGTAGGCTGGGGCTGTAGAATACACCGACTGGATCTCTGCGTAAGGATAATCCCACCCCAACGAGTGTTCTGATATGACGCTAAACAATCTGATATATAGATTCCAGTAATACTGGAACTTTAGGGAATGCGAAGTACCCCTTCATTGCCATTACTCCCAGGTCCTCTCTGGCCCGAAATGGTAGCACCTGATAGGATCCTATCTATGGTCTAATTGAGCAAAAATGCCCACTTATGCTAAACTGAATTGCTTTAAATAGAACTGTTTTGACATTTAAACTAGGTGCTTATGCTAAACTGGATTGTTTGAAATGGAACTGTTTTTGACATTGAAACAGTACTTACGCTAAACTGAATTGTTTGAAATAGAAATGTTTATTTGTATAAAAATGGATTTGGCATTAAATATTCTATAAAGGTTGATATGCCATAAAACCCAAACAAACAAACAAACAAGCAAACAAAGATTTCAAGCAATGGAATTTTGCATTAGTCAATAAAGTTAAATGTTTCCAAGTATTTCGATGTATCACTAACAATTCCATTGAACATCAATCATTTGTTTAGACAAAGCTAAATGATAAAACAGTTCTATCTAAAGCAATAGAATTTTGCATTAGTCAATATAGTTAAATGATTCCAAGTATTCCAAGATGGACTGCAGAGTTTTAGTAAACGAGTTCGAATAACAACATTGACTTTCCGACAAATACCCTTGGGAAAGGTATGAGATTCTTTATCCTCCCAGCTGTTGGTTAAATAGTACCACTACTGTATTTTAGAAGGAGGGATTTAGCATTAAATAACCTACAAAGGTTGATATTCCATTAAACAAACAAGGCAAAGCTAAGTATTGCGATGTATCACTAACAGTTCAATTAAAAGTCAATCATTAGTTTACACACAGTTAAACGATGAAACAGTTCAATTTCAAACAATTCAGTTTAGCATAAGTACACAGTTTAGTTCTATTTGTCCCATTGATAGGACCCTTTCATCTGCTACCATTCTGGACCAAAGTGGACCCGGGAGCGATGGCAATGAAGGGTTACTCCGCATTTCCCAAAGCTCCAGGACTACAGGGGCCTCACCATCGGATTGTTTTGTATCACAAACAGGACATTCACAGTTGGAGTCTTACCATTCGGCAGAAATGCAGTCGGAATAGTGAGATTGAAGACGGTAAGAAAATACTCAATAAAGACGAAGTTACAACCTGCCATTCTAAAATGGTGAATCAGAAATTTTACAATATTTTGGTAAAGTTAGACACAGATGCTCTTACAGATGACTTAATATAATGAACTTTCTTGGACTGTGAGATACAGAGTTCACCTGATACTCCCCAAAGTTTTCTTGCTGGATTTGCTTCTGTCTTGGAGTACTTGATTCGCAATCGACGCTTTTAGGTCCGTCTGACCTTGCTTTATCATTGAGGTTTGGTTAGTTGGATTTTATGGCATATCAACCTTTGTAGATTATTTAACGCCAAATCCATTTTTATGTAAATAATCTGTTCTATTTAAAACAATTCAGTTTAGCATAAGTTCACAGTTTAATTGTCAAAAACATTTTCATTTCAAACTATTCAAGCAGTTATATGTAACAATGTTAAAAAACAGTTCTATTTCAAATAATTCAGTTAAGCATAAGCACTCTGTTTAAATGTAAGTACGGTTTAATTGTCAAAAACATTTCTATTTCAAGCTATTCAGTTTACTGAAACAATTCATTTTAGCATAAGTATGCTGTTAGTTCTATTTTACCCATAGATAGGGCCCTATCAGGTGCTACCACTCCGGGCCAGAGTGGACCTGGGAGCGATGGCAGTGAAGAGGTACTCCGCATTTCCCAAAGCTCCAGCATTGCTGGAACCTCACCATCAGATTGTTTGGGGCCACATCCAGGACACTCGTTGGGGGAGTCTTACCCCTCTGCAGAGGTGCAGTCAGTGTATTCTACAGCCTCAGCTGACTGGGCAATTTATCATTGAGGTTCTTGCAACCCGAGCGCATAGCAAAATATCGCAAAACTTTTGACTCACACTGGTATTTCCTGAGACTGGCACAAATACCCATAAAGATATTTAAAAATATGTATATATATTTCTTTAGTATAGGAAAAATTATTTGTCGAAGACTAAGTCATCATCCATTACAAGTACCTGTAAAGATACTTGAATATATATATATATATATATATATATATATATATGTTGCATAGCCACGTAATACATATGCAAATATACAGATATATATGCAGAAACATACTGAACACAACAACGACGAGCAACACAGTTCTTAGAAAAATATACTTCTCACTTTATTTGAAAGGGTTGTGTGTGAGAGGGAGTCGGAGACCGAAAAGAACTGCAAAATATTGACCTCCCCAGCTCCTCCGGACATAGCAGTGTGTCTTTCTCGTTCTCCAGGGTTGCTCATCCGGAGGCCTGGGGTCCCAGCCTCTCTGAGTGCTGATTTTCTCTACCGCATCTTATCTCCAACTCGTCTGATCTTCAACTGCTCAATCGGGGGTCCTGGAGGCCCCTTCTGCTGTGTGCTGTTTTCTCTACAGCATTATTTCTCCAACTCTCCTGATCCCCAAACTGATTGAATTTCCTGTGCGCTGAGTTATATAATAGTTCAACGCCCTCTCAGTCTCTTCCCATAAATGGCCAACGGAATATGTAACTTCCACCGTCTTTGGAATGGCATGTTTTAATCCTCATCGAGCGGAAATAACTGACATGCAGTTCACAGGTTACTCTCTTCCGGTACATCAGTTTGTGACTGTACCGTGGGGTTTTAACCCTGTCCACATATTGTCAGCCAATCTCGCCCACGCCAATGGAATATGCCACTTTCGCCATCTTTGGAATGGCATGTTTGGCAAGGTCGGAGGTCAATATACAACATATATATATATATACATATATTTCCTTATTCTGAGAGAGAGAGAGAGAGAGAGAGAGAGAGAGAGAGAGAGAGAGAGAGTATAGGAAAATCAGATAGACATCGATCAATATGTGATAGCTTCATCAGAAGGGAATGAAATTCGACGCTTTTTCTGTATCGAAACATCTTTCTCTACAGTCAAACTTTTTTTCTCCTAGGGACAAATTTCAGTCCATACCTTACTCGATATATCTCAACACTAAATGCTGGTTCTCTGAAAATAGAGTACAAGTATACCTATCTCGGAAGTAGCTTCTCATCTACTGAAAATGACATCAATGTGCAACTAGCGAAGGCATGGACGTCAATCAATACGTTGTCGATTATATGGAAGTCAAACTCCCCGATAAAATAGAACGAAAATTTTCCCAAGTAGCATTCGTATCAACACTTCTATATGGATGCACCACATGGACACTGACTAAGCGTATAGAGAAAAAGCTAAACGGGAATAGTACAAGAAGGCTACGAGGTATATTGAACAAATCCTGGAAGCAGCATCCCACAAAGCAGCAGCTGTATGGCCACCTTCTTCTTATATCTAAAACCGTTCAAATAAAACGGATAAAGCGTGTATGACGCTGCCGGGGAAGTAAGGACGTTCTCATAAGCGACCTTCTATGGACCCCTATTCACGGAAATGCAAGTTTGGCCGGCCAACTATAACATGTCTACAACAGCGATGTACAGACAAAGGATTTAGTCTAGAAGACATGTTAAAAGCGATGGATGGTTGAGAAGAATAGAGAGAGAGAGAGAGAGAGAGAGGGAAAGAGGGGGAGAGAGTGAGAGAGTCAGGGAAATCCATGCTTGTAGCACGACTTGATGATAATATATATATATAC
Source organism: Sepioteuthis lessoniana (assembly GCA_963585895.1). NCBI lineage: Eukaryota > Metazoa > Mollusca > Cephalopoda > Myopsida > Loliginidae > Sepioteuthis > Sepioteuthis lessoniana. The sequence continues at coordinate 14,509,009 of OY757946.1, read as the reverse complement.
GAGGATCATTAAATAAGTTTCCAGATATTTTTTCGTATGGGCACTTATCGATAGTACATACATGAAACTTGAGTCTCCTTCGAAGAAATCTCCTCCAGCTGCAATGCACTTGTTCTACCGTTACAACAACTTCTGGAAGGCCCCATGGAAGTCCTCTTTTGTGAGCGTGTAAATGACCTTCGTCATAGCCTCTTTCATCTCCTCAATTGTCTCATAACGACAGAGTCTGAGCTTAGGGAATAACCAAAAGTCACAGGGACCAAGATCTGGACAATAGTGATGGTGAGGAACTGTCTTGATGCCCATCTTGGTCAAATAGTCTGTGACAAGGATGGAGTTGTGGACTGGTGAATTGTCCTGGCGGAAATGACACAGACACAATTTAAAGAGTGCTGGCCTCTTCCGACGGAATCTCTTTCTGAACTCCCTTAAAACCTCAACATAGTAACCCTAACACTTGGCCAATTAACTCTGATCTGTTGACTTCCTTATTCCTCCCACACCTCTCATCATCCCTCACAGACCCCTTGCCTTCCTTGAATCTCTTAGGCCACTCAAAAACTGATGCTCGATTCATGCAAGATGCTCCAAAAGCAGTCTGAAGCATTCCATACGTTTCTGTGGCACTTTCTCCAAGTTTAAAACATAATTTTATTGCATATCGTTCTTCTAAAGTGTCCTCACGTCCAGATTGCATTTTTGAAATTCCCCAACTGTGACAATCAGGTTTATTCCAATTGCTCCTGTACCTATTAATTTGAACCTGAGATCATAAAAATTGGTTAGTCATCTCATAAGATGTATAGCAATAACATACTGAATTTTGAACAGTCTGCAACAATTTTAAATGCCTGTTCAAAAAAGTTTGGAAACTTATTGAATTCACAACGTATATATGTATATATAGAAAAGTATATATTTCGGCGACAAGTTGTTATTAAAGCAAGTTTTATTAAAGTCAATTGGTTGTTTATCATTTTTAATTGTAATTTTTCATTATAATTTTTCTTGAGACGGTATCCAGTTGGTTATGGAATTTTCCCATATCTTCTGCCCAAGCGCTTTCGACCATACTCGTCATTAGAGGTCGTATGGTTTGAGTTGGCAGTTAGAGTCTTTATTGTTTTAATTATTTGTAGCGTTTTTTTTTGAAATTGTCGATTGGAAGGTTTTCAGCGTTTTTTTAAAAATGTTCAGTTGGAAAGGTTTACGAATAGAATTAGTGATTTTAATTATTGAAAATATTTAATTAAACTACACGACCCCTGATGACGACCAAAAGTATCGTCAAAACACTTGGGAAGAAGATATGGAACAATTCCTTTACAACCAGGATCCCGACACAAGAAAAATAACTAGAGGACTTGAAAGATTGCAATGAAAAATAATAAACAACGTGTTCCATGGTCTTTAATAAAACTTGCTTTAATATATATATATATATATATATATATATATATATATTAGTATTGTGGTGATATTTGCGTATCAAAAGTGTTCCGAACAAAGACTGGAAGAACTAGCGTTCTTGTGTTCGTTTGTATCATAATCCAACTTAGAGAACACTGATCCAGATTGAATACGATTCAAAAGAACAGTCTTTTTTCTCTGTGGTTGCTAGCGTCCAATAAAAGCACTTTGTTGAAATATTCTTCCGAAGATGGTGAGGCGATAGGACGCATCAAACAATCAAACAACAACAATAATAATAATAATAATAATAATAAAAGTGAATGGAAAATAATGATGTAAGGAATTTAGTAAAAAAAAAAAGAGGATTTCTTAACGCAAATACAGAAAGAAAAATACGGAGATATATTCATTCTCTTCGAAAAAAGGAAATAGAATTGATGACGAAGAAAAAAAAACTTTCCTTCATGGAATATATGTATGTATATATAGATATGTCCTAGATAATGAGCACTCTCCATATTATATTGCACTTGGTTCGATACATAACCACAATGTGATTTACTGACGACCAACATTCTTATGATATATATATATATATATATATATTTGATTGAACATTATAGATATTTTTTGTTTTGTAAATCCTTTCAAATTGCCTTATCGATTTTATCATATCCGGCGGGAATTGGTTAATAAACTTTCTGTTCTTAATTATTTCCCAAGTACTTTCTGCCCAATCTTAGGCTATCGTCAGGGGTATGTGTATTACAAAAGTGATGTAACTTTTGTATGTACATTACTACTTTGTAAGAATGAGCGTTTATCCTGGTGTATTGTGTAGCGCTTATTTTTAAGATTTGTTTTTATAAATAGTGTCAGTAGCTAAAGACATTTAAGCACGTTAGCACTGGATTCAAAATTAATTCTATTAAGTTTGGGTTGTATATTTCTTATATGTAGCGTCTCGAGTATCTGTTATTTTTACTTGTTATTATGTTGTTTCGGTAAGAATTTTTCAAAATTCAGTTGTTCGGTTTAAGGGCATGTCAACCTTCGTAGGTTATTTAATGCCAAATACATTATCATAGAAGAACAGTAGTGGTGCTATTTAACCCATAGCTGGGAGGATAAGGGGGTTCATACCTTTTTCAAGAGTATTTGCCCGAAAGTGAACGTAATAGCGCGACTGGAGTACGAACTCGCATACTACCATTTCGCAGTCCATCGCTTTAACCATTACACCACGAGGACACCCTGAAATTCAGTTGTCGTGCATGAACGATTTTTTAGATGTTGTGCAATGGAACTGGTATCAGGAAGGTGCATTGTAAGTCTTCTCGATTGGGTAGTTGAGGTTAAACTGAGATATATGTTGTTTTCAGTGATACAATCTCCTAAAAGACATTTGAATTGATATATAATGTTAGTTTTTTGCAAAACTCCAATCGAGGAAGATGAATTATTATTAATGATATATGATATTTATGGTATATGATAAGTTTTATTGTGGGGAGTATGTTTCACTGAATCAATGTTTTTAAAATATTTTCATCTAATTTATAATTGTAGTCCATTTGGTTACGGTAGAAAGTTTGATAAATGCTTGCTTATTGGTTGGAGTGTTGCTGTGTTCATTTTGTTGGCTAACATTTTCAATTATAAATTTAATTTGTTCTTTAACATTATAGTTAGGAGACTCATAATTGATGTGCGTCTGTTTTATGTTTATTATTTCTTTTTAAAATAATATTTGGAAGGAGGAGATTAGTTTTGCACAGGATATTAGGTTATTCATAATCACTTTTTTTAAATCGGAAAGGACATTCACTTTTAAAGTTGAGGGTACAGGAGTTGTTATTAGAGTTGTTTTGTTAGTATAGATAGTGAAGTTATCATTTTTATTGTTAGTATCAATGAGAACATCTAAAAAGGAAATTCCATTGTTTTTGTTTAGTTCATGAGTAAAGTTAAGAACTGAATTTTTTTGGAAAGTGTCTGGTTGTATGTTTAGTTCATTAATATCATTGGCAAGAATAAGGATATTATCAAAATATCTTTGGTATATTGAAGGTTTCTTAATGTTTTCAAATATTTTATTTTCAAGATCAGACATTAAGAAATTACTGAAAATCAGGCCCAGGACTGAACCCATAGATATACCGTCTGTTTGAGTGTAAATATTACTAACGTGGTCGTAAAATGGATCTGTAGTAGTGGGAGTATTTTTCGAAGTATATTAGGGTTGATTTTAAGAAGTGGGAGCGATTGGTTGTTATAGATAGTATTTATAATAAGATCTATGATTTCATTAACTGGTACATTTGGGAAAAATTTTCTACATCAAGTGAAGCTAATATTGTTATATAGCCACATAATACATATGCAACTATACAGATATACATGCAGAAACATATTGAACACAATAACGACGACGACACAGTTCTTAGAAAAATATACCTCTCACTTTATTTGAAAGGGTTGTATGTGAGAGGGAATCGGAGACCGAAAAGAACTGTAAAATATTGACCCCCACTCTTATGGCCATCAGCGTTTCTTTCCCGTTCTCCTGGGCTGCTCAACCGGGGGCCTGGGGGCCCAGCCTCTCTGAGTGCTGGTTTTCTCTACCGCATCTTATCTCCAACTCGTCTAATCTCCAACTGCTCAATCGGGGGTCCCGGGGGCCCATTCTGCTGGGTGCTGTTTTCTCTAAAGCATCAATTCTCCAACACCCTGATCTCCAAACTCCATGAATTTCCTCTGCACTGAGTTATATAATAGTTCAACGCCCACTCAATATCTCCCCATAACTGGCCATCGGAATATGCACTTCCGCCATCTTTGGAATGGCATGTCTGATCGTCATCGATCGGAAATAACTGTCATGCAGTTCATAGGTCACTCTCTTCCGGTACATCAGTTTGTGACTGTACCGTGGGATTTTAACCTTGTTCCATATTGTCAGCCAATCTCGCCTACGCCAATGGAATATGCACTTCCACCGTCTTTGGAATGGCATGTTTGGCCGGGTCGGAGGTCAATATACAACAATATACCATTACTGGGTTTAGGAGCATGTAGAACTTGATTTAATCAATGTGTTGATTTTATGTTATATTTAATTGGTAAGTATAGTTTAATAAGTTGTTTTATTATTTTTGTGAGTTTGTAAATCGGTGTAGGTATTTGTGATATAATTGGGTGCAGAGGATGATTAGGTTAATTTATTTTTACAGTTCCCTACAGATAGCTAGGTTTGTAATCCCCGATTATTTTGGATTGTTTATTTTGAATATTTTGAATATTTTGTAGTTTTGAATGGTAGGATGTTTTTTAACGTACTACATAAATTGTCTTGTTTCCTTTTTTTTATGGTGATGTTTGGGTGATTGCTGGATTCTTCAACAAGATTTTTTCGTGGTTGAGTTAGTAACGTAGGTTGTGTTTTTATTCTATCTTTAATGGTTACAGCCTAAAGGAGATTGCGAAATTCAGGTTTGATTGAAATTACCTTTTTATTCCGGAGTTTTAAATATTCTGTATGTTTTTTCACTTACTGTATTTTTGTTGATGTGAGTACATCCTTAAAGCAAAGGTCGGTTGGGTCCAAAGTTGAGAAAATATTTTTGTTGTTGAGTTGATCTCGCCCAATTATATTACACACACCTACATCGAGTTCTGAACTAAAAAAAACCCCAATAAAACAACTTATTACACGAAACTTACCTTGTAAATATGATATAAATCAACACAATAATTAATTCAAGTCCTACATATAATAATGAATATGATTTGATTTACTATATATATATATGTTAACACGCACATATACTGGTCCAGTCGGCTGGGGCTGCAGAATACACCGACTGCATCTCTGCAGAGAGGTAAGACTTTTCAAACAAGTGTCCTGGGTATGACACAAAATAATCTGATGGTGACGCCCCGCTAATGCTGGAGCTTGGGGGAATACGGAGTATCCCCTTCATCGCCATCGCTCTCAGGTCCACTTTGGCCCAGAGTGGTAGGGCTTGATAGAGTCCTATCTATGGGTTAAATAGAGTTGTTTGATATTTAAACTGTGTACATATACTAAACTGAATTGTTTGGAATAGACCCGATTTTTACATTAAAACTATTTATTTATGCTAAACTGAATTGTTTAAAATGCTAAACGCAGTTGTTTGAAATAGAACTGTTTTTGATTTAAACTCAGTTCTTATGTTAAACTGAATCATTTGAAATAGAACTGTTTATATATAAAAATGAATTTGGCATTAAATAACCTACAATGGTTGATATACCATAAAACCAAACCAAACCAAACATACAAATTATTCACTTGAAAATCATTGGTAAATTCGTTCTAAATTCCTACAACATATCAAATTTTAATTAATTTTCTCTCTGCACATATTAATACCTTCTTCAAGCCGATGTATTAGATTTAAATTTATTCTTATGAACAATGCGTTCATATTCAGTTTCTCTCCTTTCCCCCATTTTTTTTTCTTAAAAAAAATATTTTATCATTGCTTTTATCATCTTTCGTTTTATCCCAGAGAAACCCAATAAATTTTAAACATCATCCTACGTGCCATCAACAAAATAATATATTCAAAATACGAACGCCGAATGTCACGCTATAAACCTTTCCTTTTGGGCATACTTTCTTCTCTTCTGTTATTCCATCAAACATCCATCGTTATTTCAACAACACTTTTCCTGAATCTAAAGTCCTGAAGAAGGTTAATAAAACCGAAACGTTCAACGTTGACTTTCATAATCATCATCATCATCATGTCGTGCCGCTAGCACAGGTATTACTGAGCCTCTCTCGCCACTTCTCCCTATCGTTCATCACCTCCGACAGGTCTTCAGGGCTACATCCCGTATCCTCACATAGCTGCTGTATGTATGTTCGAGCTGGTCGTCCTGCTTTTGCCCGGCCATATGTGGTGGTCCATAGGAGTATATCACTTATGAGCCCGTCCCTGCTTCTCCAGCAGTGTCCTGCATGTCTGGTTCGTCTAACTTGGATAGTTTTCGTGATGGAAGCAGGTGGCCGTATAGTTGGTGCCTTGTGTGGTGTTGCCGCCAGGACTTGTTCAATATTGCTCGCAGCATTCTTGTGTAATTGCCGTCTGGCTTCTTTTCCAGCCGTTTTGTTAAGGTCCGAGTGGTGCATCCATACAGCAGTATCGACGCGACCGCTGCTCTGAAGAAAATGCGTTTTATTTTATCGGTTGGGTCTGATTTCCATATGACCGAAAGCTTATCGATAGCTGTCCATGCCTTTGTTAACTGCGTGTCTATGTCCTTTTTCGGTTGATGAGACGCTGCTTCCTAGGTAGGTGAATTTGTCTACCAGTTTCAGAGAGGTTCCGTCTAATGTGGAAATGTCTCCTGTTTGGTTATAGCACTAAAAACTTTCATAATAAATTCATCAAATTTGTATTATTTTGTTTTTTCTACTTTTATTCTGACAAATCACATAAAAATTCATTTAATTGTATCTAAACAAATGACTGATGTTAAATTAAATTGTTAAGGTTGCATAGCAATACTTGAAACCATTTAACTGTGTACAAAAAGGATTAATATTAGATAAAATTATTTGTGTTAGTTAGAAATACTTGAAACCTTTATATTGTGTACAAACAAATGAGCTCTGACTCGCTTAATGATATTATCTGGAAAATATATTTACAAATTATATATATATATATTATACACCGTACCTGTGAACATTAATGGGCATGTCCCAATCCTCATAAATACGTTGTATACCCTTGTAAGAGGTGGGTAAATTGCTGACAGTCTCTGATGGCAGCGGTTACTCATTCAAGGATGCCTGTTGTGGGAGCTGGGGAAGCAGCCCGGCATTCATGTCACGCGGCTGACCTTCCTCAAACCTCAAGGGGCCTTCCCCTTGGCTCTAACCCTCCTTGGAGGAGATAGGTTCACCGCCTGGCCTCTGAAGAATCTCCTTATTCAGGGGAATGCCAAAGGGGTCCGAGGTATTTTTAGAGCCGCTGCATGTCTTGGCTACGGCCCAAAGTCGGACCAACCTTTAAAAAAGCCTTGTGCCACACTAGCCCATTTGGTGCGGCACGCGACAAATAGCGTAATTTGCTGACTGTCTCTGACGGCGGCGGTTACTCGATCGAGGCTGCCTGAGTTGGATGCCGCGGAACCCCAGCATTCGCTTCACACGACCGACACTCCGCGAGCCTCTGGGGACTATCCTCCAGGCTATAACCGTCCTTGGATGAGTTTGGTATATTGCCCGGCGCCTGAAGCGCCTTTTTAGGTGAATGCCGAGGGGGCTTGAGACATTTTTTGAGCCGCCGGACGTGTCTGGGCTACGGCCTGTCGTCGGACCCACCTTAAAAAGGTTTTGTGCCAAACTCGTCCGGTTGGTGGAACGTGACAAAAAGGGTAACATGCTGACGAAATAGTTCAACACTAGAAGTGGGTTACCTTCTCCACGCTGCTGGCGTGTATTGTACTTTGTTAATGTTATAAAGTTTTCCATTTCATTTCCAACCTCTTTTTTGGTTATTTTTAGTTTTATTTTTGGTTCATGTGACATGAATGCTAGGCTTCCCCAACACCCACGACAGGCAACCTCGAACGAGTAACCGCTGCCGTCAGAGAGAGTCAGCAAATTACCCAAAATCTGTCTCTGACCCCCACCAGACAGGACTTGACACAAGGTCAATGACCCAAAGGTCGATTATAGTGGGGTCTAGGGGAGGGGAACGTCATTGGCCCACTTAGTGCAATGTGGGCCTGATGAGCCGAACTGGTCTTGGACCCAAATCTGGGTTCTGGCACGTAAGCCTTATTATAGCTTAAACTGTGTAGCACTATGTGGGTGGGCTGCCAAAGCAGATGATTCCTTTGTCTGTTTTGGCGCGAAACCAGACAAAGGATTCTTGGACCTGAAATCTCGCCGTATCCGGAAGTGGGAAGGGGACGCGAAACGCAGTTGACGGGGGACCCGGACGAGGGCAGTTGGCGGCTGGACAGCAGAGAAGTGAGCAGCAGAGGGTTGGCGTGGAACCACGGACAGGAGCAGTCAATACTTGACACCGGAGCAGAGAGGCGAGGCAGCATGGGATAGGGTCCAGCGAGAGTGAGTCAAGATGAGTCTGATTCCAGTAGCATTGTGGAATTTTCGCTAGTAACCCACGCTAGCGTTAGTCCATATATGCTATCAGGAATGCAAAGTGTTGCATACCTTCCTCTGCTCTTGGTTAACCCCAAGCTTTGTTCGTGTTTGTTCGTCTGTTTTATTTTCTCCTATCCTCCCCGATCGTATTCTTGTGTGGTGGCAAGAAATGTGCGTTACCCCCTCGAACCACTAGTTGATCACCGGCCGGCCAAGAAGAAAAGGTTCGAGAAGAGGATGAATGCGTGTGGGGTGAGGGTGTAACGTTACAACTGGACAGCAAGGTCCAGTGCTATACAAAGGGAACAAAAGGTGTCAATGTTGCATCTCGCCCACCCGAACGTGGCCCAGCCAAAGCTGGGGGCCTTTCGGCCTCAAGTTTGCCATGGAGCATTAACCGTCCGGCACGAATGCCAGACAGAAAATTGCCCCCTTCTTACATATTTATGAGGATTGGGACATACACATCAATGTTCATAGGTACGGTGCATAACATATATATATATATATATATATATATGTATATTTATATAGTCATCCACAGACAGATCTGTTTCGATCTATCAGAACTCATCAGTGTGGCTAGACATACTAGCTTCCCGTAGCTGGGATCTAAACCTGGTTGACTCAAACGCCAATCCAAGCTTCTACCCCTCAGCTACGAGTAACTAATTGCATCGAAGTAAATTTTAAACGGTTATGAATCACAATTACTATTGTTTTCATACATCCGCTTAACGGCTACCAAGACCTCAATTCATATATGAAGAGACTTGCAATAAACGCTAATGGCAACACGATTAGTTCATTCGCTTAGAGAACTCAACCCTACGTGGTTAGGGGAGTATATATATCTATATAGTCATCCACAGACAGATCTGTTTCGTTCGATCAGAACTCATCAGTGTAGCTAGACATACTAGCTTCCCGTAGCTGGGATCGAAAATCGGTTGACTCAAACGCTATATATATATATATATAGATATATATGATTTGTAAATATATTTTCTAAATAATATCATTTAGTGAGTCAGAGCCCATTCGTTTGTAACGTTTTGTTACATACAACAATGTATTAACGGGATTTGGCATTAAATAACCTACAAGGGTTGATATGCCATAAAATAAAACCAACCAACCAACCAACCAACCAACGGAGTCTATTCTGATTTCTACTGTATTTCTATATCTTTATTTATTGGCACCAATCATTTTGTAATGAACTTTCCCTGAAGATCGTTTTTCGGTTTGACATATCAACTTGGGCGGTTTGCTTTCTTTGTTTAATACCATATCAACCTTCTTGGCTTATTTAATTCCAAATCCGTCCTTTTAGAAGAACAGTAGTGGTTCTATTTAACCCATAGCTGAGAGGATAAGGGGGTTCATACTTTTCCCAAGGGTATTTGTCCGAAAGTGAACGTAATAGCGCTACTGGAGTTCGAACTCGCTTTCTACAATCCCGCAGTCCATCGCCTTAACCATTACACTTCGAGGACACCCCTTCAACCTTGGCGGGTTATGTAATGCCAAAGCCATCCTTGAAGAAAAACTGTTGTGATACACTTTAACTTATAGCTTGGTTGAATAAAGGGAGTTGAGACCTTTCCAACTTACTAGCGTGACTGGAGTGCGAACTCACTCACTAATATACCGCCATCATACACGTTAACAACAGCACCCCAAGGAGCGCCTCTGGTGGTATAATGGTTAGCAGGCTAGACTAGCAAACCCACACAAGTGAGTTATAGTCTCACTGGGTGCTCCATACATATGTCCTTGTGCCACATCTCAGCAAAAAGCTTTGTAAATTGCTAACCACGACACCCACGGAATCTTTTTTGGTAAAAGCTGAGTTAGAAACGTCTGCTACCTTATTTAGCTTTGCAAACCAGCTCTTTGTAAATATCGAAAACTTGCACAATATTTAGTTGTTTTGCAACTCACTCGGTTTATTTCTGGTTTTATTTTTCATCTAAAAGTCATTTTATAAACTATTGAGATTTAACATTAAACTTAATCAACCGACCCTGGAATAGATATTTGGCAACCACAAACACTTATACAAACCAAAAAATCCGACGCAGTTGATTTGAAAGACCGCCCCTTGAAAATAACATTATGGAAAAATCCACAAGAACAAACAATCCTGTAAATCCCGGGGCTAATTTAATACTCATTCCTCCCACAGCTAATGAAAAAACCCCATCAAAGCAGATGGTCTAACCACAGAGAGACATCCTTTGTCTGCACAGAGCTGTTGTAGATAAGTTCTAGTTGTGTGTGAAGGCGTCCTTAGGAGAACGTCGCTTATGAGCACGCTCTTAATTCTCCAGCATCGTCCTACATCCCTTGTCCGTCTTATTGGGACGGTTTTAGAGATGGGAGGTAGTTGGCCCTACAACTACTGCTTTATGGAATGTTGCTTCCAGGATTTGTTTAATATAACTCTTAGCATTCTTGTACAATTCCCGTCAGTGTGTTATATAATTACGGAATGATTTTTTATATTAATCATTTTTCGTTAATTATATTTTATCATTCAGTTTGGTTGGGATTTGAACTATTCGGCTCTTGGTTCAGGTGCATAGACATTGGGTACAGTTTAAGCTCGCGCGCAGCGGATATGACAATCACAATTGTCATAATAAACCCCAGATAGGAAATGCGCTGGAGTGTGAATGACGTCATGCCCGGAAGCGAAGGGCTGAGAATTTGGGGATTTTGAAAAAGACGTCAGTTGGGAGTTGAGTTCGGGCCATGTAACACAGACGATTTTGTCTCTGCCTTTGGCCATAGAGAATTGATTTCTCTGCCATGGAGTCGAGAGTTGGAAAGTTGACTTGGGACATGTAGACAGACAGTAGAAGTTGAGTTCCGACAATAGTGTTGAGAAGTTGGGGTTTCGACCGTCGAGGCATACGGTTAAGTTTTTCGGGTCCCGACCAGCGAAGATCAAAGGAGATCTAAAAACTCCACGAGATGTGCCGAGCATTTGAGTTTTGTTAGCATAGTTTGATACGGAAGAACCGAACTCAGAAGTCAAGAAGTTAATAAACGTTTATACCTGAACAACCGAGTCGCCCGTGTTTTGAATTTTCCTGTATTTCATTTGTATATGTACAGTTGTGGCTGAGATGATTATTGTGGTATACAACAAGTGTCCATGTGGTGCATCCATATAGAAGTGTTGATACGAACGCTACTTGGGAAAATTTTCGTTCTATTTTATCGGGGAGTTTGACTTCCATATAATCGACAACGTATTGATAGCCATCCAAGCCTTCGCTTGTTGCACATTGATGTCATTTTCAGTAGATGAGAATCTACTTCCGAGGTAGGTATACTTGTCCTCTATTTTCAGAGAACCAGCATTTAGTGAAAGGATGTATGGAGTAAGGTGTGGACTGAAATTTGCCCCGAGGAGATAAAAAGGTTGACTGAAGAGAAAGTTAGATGTTTCGATACAGAGAAAGCGTCGAATTTCATTCATTTCTGATAAAGCTATCACTTATAGTGATTGATGTCAATCTGATTTTCCATACCCTCTCTCTCTCTCTCTCTCTCTCATGCACACATATAAACACACACAAGCATTTATATACACATACATATACTTGCATGTGTGTGTGTGTAAATGTTTGATAAATTTTGGCGTGAAAATAAACTTATATATATATATATATATATATATATATATATATATATATATGTATGTATGTATGTAGACATGTTGAGCTTTCAAGAAGTTTCCAGACTTTTTGTACAGGCATTTGAAATTGGCGTAGACTCTCAAAAATTCACTATGTTATTGCTATACATCTTATGAGATGACTGACCAATTTTTATGATGTCAGGTTCAAATTAACAGCTACAGCAGCAATTGGAATACACCCTACTAGAGCCTGATTGTCACAGCTGGTGAATTTCAAAATTGCAATCTGGACGTGAGGACACTTTAGAAGAACCATATGCAACAGAATTCTGTTTTTAAACTTGGAAAAAATGCCACAGAAACGTATGGAATGCTTCGGACTGCTTTTCGACCATCTTGCATGAATCGAGCATAAGTGGCATAAGAAAAGGCAAGGAGTCTGCGAGAGATGATGAGAGGTGTGGGAGGAGTAAGGAAATCAATACACCAGAGTTGATTGGCCCAAGGGGTAGGGTTAGGGTTACTATGTTGAGGTTTTAAGGGAGTTCAGGAAGAGATTCCTTGGGAATAGGCCAGCACTCTTCAAATCGTATCAGTGGCATTTCTGCCAGGACAATACACCAGTCAACAACTCCATCCTTGTTACAAACTATTTGACCAAGATGGGCATCAAGAGAGTTCCTCATCCTTCTTATAGTCCAGACCTCGCTCTCTGTGACTTTTGCTTATTCCCAAGGCTCAGGGGCTGTCGTTATGAGACTACTGAGGAGTTGAAGAGGCTGTGACGAAGGGCATTGACACGCTCAATAAGAGGACTTTCATGGGGCCTTCCAGAAGTTGTTGGAACGGTACAAGTGCATTTTAGCCGGAGGAGATTCCTTCGAAGAGGACTAGCGTTTCATGTGTGTACTATCAATAAAAGTTCCCATACGAAAAGAGTCTGGAAACTTATTTTATGATCCTCGTATATATTAAATATATATGATTTGGTTTGATTGGGTTTTATGGCATATCAACCATTATAAGTTATTTAATGTCAAATCCTCTTCATACATATATATTGAATATATTTGATTTAGTTTGGTTTTGATTTATGGTATATCAACCATTGTAGGTTATTTAATGCTAAATCTTCTTTATATATATATATTTAATACATTGGATTTGGCTTGGTTGGGTTTTATGGCACATCAACCATTGTAGGTTATTTAATGCCATATCTTCTTTACACACACACACACACACATATATATATATATTGAATACATAGCATTTGGTTTGATTGGGTTTTATGGCATATCGACTAATGTAGGTTATTTAATGCCTAATTCTCTACACAGATATATATTAAATATGTGATTTGATTTGATTTGGATTCATGGTATGTCAACCATTGTAGTTTATTTAATTCGATTCTTCTTTATATATATATATATATATATAATATACAGTATATATGATTTGGGGTGGTTGAGATTTATGGCATATCACCCATTGTTGCTTATTTAATGCCAAATCTTCTTTATATATATATATATATAAAGAAGATTCTTCTTTATATATATATATATATATATATATATATATAATATATATATATATATATATATATATATATAAGAAGATTTGGCATTAAAGGTTTAACCCCTGAGATTGAATGGTCTATTTTGAGAAAATCAAATACTCCAAATAGTTTTAGATGCAATTTATGCCTTGAAGAGAAATTTATATCTTAAAATATAAGTACCCCCGATAAGTTATTAAATAATAGAAGCGAATTGATAGCTAGATGTAGACATAAGACTAAATTTAAATTATAAAAATTTAGAAACATAGAAATAAATAGTGAAACCAGGAAAAAAAAAACGTATCCAACATATACACTAAAAAATAGGTAGCTAATTAAATGGTATCGAAATTGATATAAGCATTAATATTTCTCTTAAAAGTTAATTATAGAATTTAACATGAAAAGAAAATAAACTAAACGAATAAATAAAAAGTTAAATTACCGTAATTGTAACTGATAGAATAAATTTGAAAAATTAAAATAAAACGGAAATTCAATAAAACGAGGAGGTAACTCCTTAATCTCGTCCCCTACACCCCACGTGTTTATTCTGGTTTTAAATTTAGATTTAAATTTGAATTTAATTAATTATCCATTGGGTCTGAAGAAGTCCTGTATTAATTTTTTCTTCATGTTTTTTGGTTCACACCAGAAACTGAAAATACGGGACCGAAATAAATTTATAATCATGAATTAACCGGTCTTTGGTTTTTTTCTTGAAGAAAAAAAAAGATATATATATATATAATATATATATATATATATATATAGTATTTGCTTTGGTTGTGCTTTATGGCATATCAAACATTGTAGGTTATGTAATGCTAAATCCTCTTGGCATATTTGATTTGTAAACCCTTTTGTAAATAACATTCGTAAATGACCCTGAGCTTATTTTTTTCCACACCGTTGAATAGTTTCGCTAATTTCTATTTAACTTAATTTACCATTAATCATTTGTTAAAATGTTTTCGACAAACAATTCAATTAAATATCACTCATCTATTTACAAACAATGGTCAAACAATTCTGTTTCTAGCAATTCAATTTAGCATAAATCAACAAAGTTATATGATTTAAAGTATTGCTATGTATCACGAATAATTTAATTAAACATCAGTCATTTGTTTACACCCTGTTAAATAAATAAGCATTTTTATTCCAAACATTTTAAATTAGTATTAGACCTTTGTTTGCTTTCAGTTTAGATATGAAGCAGTTCTATTTGACCGAGAGATAGGACCCTATTAGGTACTACCACTCCGGACCAGAGTGGACCTGGGAGTGATGGCAATGAAGGGGTTCTCCCCATTCCCAAAAGCTCCAGCATTACTGGAGACTGACCATCAGATTGTTTAATGTCATATCAAAGACACTCATTCCAGGGAAGTAGTCTTACCCCTCTACAGAGACGCAGTCGGTGTATTTTATAGTCCCGGTCGACTAGGCTATAGTACGGCTTAGTTTTGTTTACAATAATCAACAGTTTACAGTACTTTTATTATACGTTTGTGTGTTTGTTTGTTTGTTTGTTTTTTGGGTTTTTAAAGCATATCAACCCTTGTAGCTTATTTAATGCCAAATCCATCTTTATACAAATGAACAGTTCTTTTTCAAACGATTCAGTTTAGCATGAGTACGCAGGTAACACGTGAAAACAGTTGTATCTCAAGCAATTTAGTTTAGCATAAGTACGCAGTTTAGTTCTATCTTACCCATAGATAGGGCCTTATCAAATTGCAGCCACTCCGGGTCAGAGTGGACCCGGGAGTGATGGCAGTGAACAAGTGTTCCGCATTCCCCAAAGCTCTAGCATCACTGGACGCACCATATGATTGTTTATTGTCATATCGAGGACACTTGTTGGGGTGGGTTCTTACCCCTCTGCAGAGATGCAGTTGGTGGATTCTACAGCCCCAGACGACTGGGCAATTTTACCGCACGTACTTGTCCACTATAAATAATAATCCCCCATAGTATAATTGCTAACGTACAGGAATTCGGCCTCATGGTAAGTGAGTTCAATCTCTAGTCGCGCTATTACATTCACTTTCAAACAAATACTCCCGGGAAATGTTTGAATGCTTTTATCCGCCCAAACAGTGTTCGCCAATGGTCCTGGAGACTTGGGTTCAATCGTAGGTCGAGTCATACCAAAGACTCAAAAAATGGTACTTGATGCTAACTTGTTTAACACTCAGCATTATAAGGTAATGATCAAGGGTGAAGTGGAGCCGTCCAGGGAAACGAGTAGCGCCCTCCCCTATACCGTGGTGTTGTAGCTATTGAAAAGGCAGCCTTCAGGTCACCCTCGAATACGGTCACCAACTTTATTTTACAATTGGTTGAATAGTGCCAATCCTGTAATTTTACAAGGATGGCTTTGAGATTAAATAACCCATGAAGGTTGTTGTTTCATTAAAAAAAGAAACCAAAGCAAAAAACTTCTTCTTCTTCTTCTTCTTCTTCTTCTTCTTCTTCTTCTTCTTCTTCTTCTATATGACTAACAAAACAAGCTCGGATCCCATGCATAAAAACTAAGAATGACTTATAAAAACGAAAGAAAAAATACATAAAAACAGCATCGACAACAAAATACCTGGACAAATACTACAAAAATCCTTACAGTCTACATACATATAAAAGACCAAAAGAAATTCCAGGGACAAAAGAATGTGCTGCAAAGAACTTTCGGAAACTTTTTGGTAAGACACATTATTCTTGGCGGCAACCAACTAACGTTGAGTCTACTTCAATGATATCAAGTAACATACACACACACACCCACAAATATATATATATATATATATATATATATATATATATATATATTATGGTTATATATTCGGTTACACTAGAGTCGGATCGCGTTTAAAAGTAAAATGGACGTCAAAATGAAAAAAAAAGTAGAAGACATATTGAATGCTTCTTTTTGGAAACTGTTTATTCATCGGGAAACAAACCAATGGAAAGAAAGTGTTGTCACTTGTAAAAAAAAAAATTAGGAAAAGTTTTTCTGTAAAAAAAAAACAAAACTTTTCTCTTTTCAAAACTACTTTCTCTTCTCATTTCTTGCCATTTAAACTCATCAATATATCGATCACACACACACACACACACACACACACACACACACACGTACTCTCTCTCTCTCTCTATAAATATATATATATATTGAGAGAGACCGAAATAGAAAGACAGATAGATAGATAGAGAGAGAGAGAGAGGGAGAATTTGCTATGTACATATATATATATATTTTTATATATAACAATTTTTCTCTCTCTCTCAATATATTTTATTTTCATGGATGTATATTTATATATATATATATATATATATATAAACAAGAAAATAAAATCCTACTAAGCCATCAGAAAACTAACGACTCCAAAAAAAATAATTGATTAAAAATTAAATATATGAATAAGAATAAATAAAAATAGAAAAAAAAACGAAGAAAGAAAAATAGATATGTATATAAATAAATAATAATAATAATAATGATAATAATAATAACTGATGGTAATTATGCTATTATTATTTTTCAACCTACAAGGAGTATTATAGTAAAAGTAAGTAAAGTTGGCGACCATAGTCGAGGGTATCCTGAAGGCTCCCTTTTCGATAGCTACAACACCAAGGTTTAGGGGAGGGCGCTACTCCTTCCCTGGATTGCTCTACTTTACCCTTGATCCGTACCTTAAAATGCTGAGTGTTAAGCAAGGAGGCATCAAGTACCATTTTTTGAGTCGTTGGTATGACTCGACCTGGAATTGAACCCAGGTCTCACGGGCCATTGTCGAACACTCTAACCCCTAGGCCAATGTCCGGTATTAATTATAGTTATAATGATATTAATAATACTGGAGACTTGAGGACACTTGCTGACACGAAATCTTATGAAAATCCATCAGCTAACAATGGTTTGAAAACTCTTAAACAAATAATAATAATAATAATAATAATGCAGACTATGCGGTGACAGAGACGAAACAATCACTCACATAATAAGCAAATGCAGCAAATTAGGAAGGAGTATAAGAATAGACACGACAGGGTGGGCAGGATGATCCACTGGGAAATGTGCAAGAAATTTAAATTTGACCATACCAACAAATGCTATATGCACAACCCAGCATCTGACCTGAAGAATTACACACACAAACTCCTATGGGAGTTTGATATACAAACGGATCACGTAATCTTGGCCCGAAGACCAGACCTTATAGTAATCAACAACAAAAAAGGGAACTTGCAAAATTGTCGACTTTGCTGTCCTGGCTGACCACAGAATAAAACTGGAAGAAATTGAAAAGAAGGTTAAGTACCTCGACCTTGCTAGAGAATCGAAAAAAATATGGAACATGAAAGTGGCGATAATGCCAATCGTGATTGGTGCATTCTGTACAGTAACTAAAGGGCTATTAAATGGACTGGAGGACTTGGAAGTTGGAGAACGAGTGGATACCATCCAAACTACAGTATTGTTGAGAACGGCCAGAATACTGAGAAGAGTCCTGGAGCCTTTGTTGTATAGCCGTAATAGAAATATACAGCAGAAAAGAAACATAATCAAACATAATAACGAACTTCAATGAACGAACTAATACACTTCTTTATAAAAATATAAATCTCTCACACTTAATTCTCGAAAGGGTGATGTTTGTTGTGTGTGAGAGATGAGTTGGAGACATTGGACGGACTACAGTATTGACCCAAGTTCTTCCTTGCCCATAGCAGCACTTCTTTCGCATCTTGGCTTGATTTGCTCAACCGTGGGTCACTGAGGGCCGCAAAGCCCTCAGTCTGCAACCTGGTTCTTCATGCTGGCATCCTGTCTCCTACTGACTCAAACCGTCTGGGCACCTGGTTACATTATTTTCTATCGTCCACCCGCTTCCGCTGTTCTTCCGCTTATTTACACAGGTGCATCTCTTGATTGACGGCTCGGTCGAGGGTCAATATATAACAACTTGAGGAGACTTGCTGTCATTCAAACTCCAGTGAATGACCATCAGCTAACGCTGACGTGAAAAACTCTTAAGGAGGAAATAATTATAATAAAGATTCGTGGAAATGTTGAAAATGGTAACGTGTTTGCAAATCCTATTTACCCAACCCTTCCGCTCGGGCAGGATATGACACAAGGTCAATTTTTAAGCGGAGTTTAACAAATTTGAATTCAGAGTTTTCCTTCTCCTAGACTAGTTGTCTCACCAAGGCTGAAAAACCAGTCTGTCCTACTATTTACCCATAGCTGGAGAGAGAATAATTGGATTCATACCTTTCCCAAGGGTATTAGTGCTATGTGAAATGCAATCATTCTCGTCCAGTATTTGAACTTGAGTCGCCGTGTCCATTTCCAACGACTATAACCATTACACTCCGGGCACCTACGTATTTGCAAATATTTCCCCAAAATATCTGCCGTATGATGTAATATTTAATTTTTTGTTCCTTTTGAATTTGAATTTATATATATATATATATAGGAGGGGCAGGAGGAAAACAAGATGAATTTAATAATATGAATTTAAAGAAATTTTTGTACGAGCAGTGTCCTCACCCCATCACCAAGTTACGTAACTAGGGCACTTATGACAAAAATCCCTAAAAAAAGTGGCCAATATGGATGGTTTCAATGATTTAGAATACTTGAACGGCCCTTATGGAATACCACAAAATGATTCTGGTTTAAACAATTTAGCTGTAGTGTCAGTGATAAGCCAATTCACTCACCAAGTAGATTAGCTTCAACTTACACGAGGTTAACGAAAGCATGGACAGCTATCAATAGGCTATCGATTATAGGAAACTCAGACCTAACCGATAAAATGAAACGCAGTTTCTTCCAGGCAGCGGTCGCATCGATACTGCTATATGGATGCACTACATGGACTCTAACAAAACGGCTGGAGAAGAAGCTAGACGGCAATTACACAAGAATGCTGCGAGCAATCTTGAACAAGTCCTGGCGGCAACACCCCACAAGACACCAACTGTACGGCCACCTGCCTCCCATCACGAAAACTATTCACGTTAGACGAACCAGACATGCGGGACACTGCTGGAGGAGCAGGGACGAACTCATAAGTGATGTACTCTTATGGACCCCCACACATGACCGTGCAAAAGCAGGACGACCAGCACGAACATACATTCAGCAACTATGTGAGGATACAGGATGTTGTCCAGAAGACTTGCTTGAGGCAATGAACGATAGGGAAAAGTGGCGAGAGAGGGTCAGGGATATCCGTGCTACCAACACAACATGATGTTGATGACATTTATAATAATAATAATAATAATAATAGCAAAGAAAGTATAAGATTAGACACAACTGGGTGGGCAAGGTGTTCCACAGGGAACTCTGCAAGAAATTTAAGTTTGACCACACGAACTAATGGTACATGCAAAACCCAGAATCTGTCCTGGAGAATTACACACACAAACTCCTATGGGAGTTTGACATACAAACGGATCACCTAATCTTGGTCAGACCACCACACCTAATAATAGTAAACAAAAAAAGAGAACTTGCCGAATTGTGGACTTTGCTGCCCTGGTTGACCACTGAGTAAAATTGAAAGAAAGGGAAAAGAAAGATAAGTGCCTGGGCCTTGATAGGGATTTTAAAAAAAACTGTTGTATATGTTGTTATACCGATTGTGATTGGTGCTCTTGGCACAGTCCCTAAAGGATTCGTAAAAAAACTAGATGGTTTGGTTTGTTGGGTTTTATGGCATATCAACCTTTCTAGGTTATTTAACGCCAAATCCATGTTTATCAACTAATCAGTTCTATTTCAAACAATTCAGTTTATTCAAGCAATTAGATAACAATTTGGTTTAGTATTAGTACAGTTTCAATGTCAAAAACACTTCTATTTCAAATAATTCAGTTTAGCAGAAAAAATAATTCTGTTTGGCATAAATATGCAGGCAGCATAAATCATTCCATTTACTTTTCCTCATTTGTTTACACACTGTTAAATTATTCCAAGAGTTTCTATGTAACATTAAGAATTCAACATCAGTCACTCGTTAGCACACATTTGATTGGTTTGTTTGGTTTGGTTTGTTGGGTTTTATGGCATATCAACCTTTGTACGCCAAATTCATTTTTATATAAATAATCTGTTCTATTTAAAACAATTCAGTTTAGCATAAGTACACAGTTTAATGGTGAAAACATTTCCATTTCTAACTATTCAAGCAGTTGTATGTAACAATTCGGTTAAGTGTAAATACAGTTTTGATGTCGAAAAACAGTTCTATTTGAAATAATTCAGTTAAGCATATGCACGCAGTATAAATGTAAGTACGGTTTAATTGTAAAAGTCATTTCTATTTCAAACTATTCAGTTTTACTCAAACAATTCAGTTTAGCATAAGAATGCTGTTAGTTCTATTTAACCCATAGATAGAACCCTTATCAGGTGCTACCACTCCGGGCCAGAGTGGACCTGGGAGCAATGGCAATAAAGGGGTACTCCGATTTCCCCAAAGCTCCAGAATTGCTGGGGCCTCACCATCAGATTGTTTAGTGTCATATCCAGGACACTCGTTGGTGGGGGTCTTACCCCTCTGCAGAGAAGCAGTCAGTGTATTCTACAGCCCCAGCCGACTGGGAAAAAAAAACAAAAAAAACTAGAGGACTTGGAAATAAGAGAACGAGTGGATACCGAGACAAGTTCACGCAATACAAACAAAACAGAATTTCCAAAATAACGCAGAAAAAATCCGGTACAACTAAGAAAAGAATTAAGGAGGAAATACCAAACATCAGATGTAAAAGAAACAAAACAATTTTGGAATGAAATATGGGAACAAAAAGGACATAACAGAAATGTTGAATTGATAAATAACAAAAACAAAAAATTTCAAGGGCTCGAAGAAAGGCCTTAAGTGGAAATGCATCTGGAATTGCTCCTAGCAACACTGATAAAAGTACTGAATTGGAAATCGCCAGGCCATGATGGTGTACTTGAATTCTGATTTAAAAATGCGCGTCCATCCATGAGAGACTGGCTTTTGAGCAGAGTGGATGCTTAGAAAAAACAGATGTGCTCGAATAGACGACTAAGAAGAAGACTATCCTTATCCTGAAAGACCCGTAAAAAATATCTCCAGGAACTATGGACCAATGACGTGTCTACCTATGATATATAAAATCCCAACAGTACTGATAAGATAGATCTATTCGCTAGAATGCAACGGACTTTTTATCGAAAGACAGAAAGGATGTCGTATGGGAATAAGAGGAATTGGGGATTTACTGTTCATTGATAATCACTTCCTCAAAGAGAGGAAAATGAGAAAGAAAAATATAGCTACGGTGTGGATTGATGATTAAATAGCCTGTGATGTGCTCTCCCAAACCTGGGTAGAAGAATCTTTAAAAATGTTCAAGATATCCGATAAATCATAAAATTCATCACTGAAGCCATGTATAATTGAAAAGTGGAATTATCCGCAGGAACAAAACTTTAGCAGAGGTAAAAATCCAGAGAGGTATCTTCCAAGGAGATGCACTTTCGTCATTACTATTTGTAATCGCGATGATGCCAATCAATTACATACTAAAGGAAGTGCACTGAGGGCTACGAATGTATAAAGTTATAAGAAAAGATTAATCATCTTACGTACAAGAACAACATGAAACTGTTTCCAAAAAATGAAACAGAATTGGAGACTGATAGAAGCAATAAAAATATACAACCAGGATATAGGAATGGAATTTGGCATAGGAAAATGTACAGAACAATTTTTAATTATGAAACTAGGGAAAAAAAGATCGCTCAAGACTGATTGTATTCATGGAAAAACACACACACACACACACACACAAACACACATATATATATATTTAGAGACAGAGAAACAGACAAAAAGAAAGAGTGATTACAATTCCCACTATCCAACAACGATGTACACGAACACACGCAACATATATACTGAGTATACATCGATTTTGGTAGAATGACAGTATATATATATATATATATATATGAAGGTAACAGGAAAAAATATAATCCAAATAGGTGAATATATCATGATGTGAAGTCGACGTTAACGTTTCGGTTATAATAACCATCATCAGGACTTGGATATAAAATAGTTCACAATATCGATGGGTGATTGCTGAGATGACAGGAGCAAATGAGAAATATACAACGAAAAGATAGATAAACATGCACATAGCGTTCAAAATTCAAAAGTCATCAGAACGTGTTTGGCACGTGGAAAAATATTAGAAAATGTAGGATTTTTCAAAGAAACGAGACAAAACCTCCCGTTTATTGAGAAATACGCAACAAATAAGTTTTCATATGTATAGATCATTAGGAATCATCCATGTTAAATGTTATGTAAGAATGTATTTGGTATTAGTTTTTTTCCGAAAAGACAGTATGAAAGTAAATATGGATAAAATCCGACAGTATGAAGGTAACAGGAAAAATATAATCCAAATAGGTGAATATATCATGATGTGAAGTCGACGTTAACGTTTCGGTTATAATAACCATCATCAGGACTTGGATATAAAATAGTTCACAATATCGATGGGTGATTGCTGAGATGACAGGAGTAAATGAGAAATATACAACGAAAAGATAGATAAACATGCACATAGCGTTCAAAATTCAAAAGTCATCAGAACGTGTTTGGCACGTGGAAAAATATTAGAAAATGTAGGATTTTTCAAAGTATATATCCAAGTCCTGATGATGGTTATTATAACCGAAACGTTAACGTCGACTTCACATCATGATATATTCACCTATTTGGATTATATTTTTTCCTGTTACCTTCATACTGTCGGATTTTATCCATATTTACTTTCATATATATATATGTATAGAGAGAGAGAGAGAGAGAAATGTCACCAAAGTGATCAAGATTTCTCTTTGTACGTTGCAATGTATGCGCGGCTCTCTCTCTCTCTGTCTCTGTCTGTCTGTCTGTCTCCCTCTCTCTAGCTGTGCTATTTTCTCTTCCTCCTGAAATTCTCAGGGAAAAGAATATATCCAAATGAGTACAATTCAATTTTTAACTTTAGAATATCTTCTTTCGATTTGTCTTATCATTGAAACGAATGAAAAGTGGAAAAAGACATAAGCGAATAAATAGAACTCAAAAATGTATATATATTTAATGACAAGTAAAAACAGACTTAGGAGAGAGCCATCTGCCTAATCAGAGAAAAAGAAAATTACGAGATGAAAGAAAAAAGAAAGAAAGAAAATAGTAACTAGGAATAGTGAGAAAACTCCTCGAAACCTAAGACTGCAGCGGGAATTTTATCAAAGAAATAAACAACTGGGTAGTCCCTTTCCTAGGATATTCGGGATCATTCTTAAAATAGATAAATGACGAACACATATGAATGGATCAGAATACAAGAAAATTGATGACGATGCACAAGGCCTTATTCCTGAAGAATGACATATACGAACTACATGTATTAAGAAAAGAAGAGGGAAAAGAACTCAACAGCATGGAAACTTGCGTGGATACACCAATACAAGAACTTGAAGACTGCGTAAAGAAGAACAAAGAAAGACTAATTACAGTGACCAGTAACAGAAATAATTGCATAAAAACAAGTAAAACAATGATAATTAGAAAATCCTCTTTATTTATTGAATGAACTTCGTAGATAGATAGATAGATAGATAGATAGATTTTGACAAAACAGCAAATTTCGGTGATAGAGCTCGCTGCCAAGTGTCTAAGACAGAGCATAAATACTTATATAAACAAATG